>CM038146.1:488267769-488892829 GCA_021437245.1 Aegilops speltoides
AGAACAACTCCCATATAAACCGTGCTGAATCAGCACCAGCCCCCTTGTTATTCAATAATGATAACAAGAAAAAGGGTAAACCTGGCAGATACACCCCGGAGTAAGATTAAACCGTGTTCTGTCAATTTGTAATTGACAGTTGAACCGAAAAAACACGTTGTCGGTTTAAAAAACGCAACAAAAAATCGAATACCAATCATGAGAAAATATGGCAACAAAGGCAATAACTTTTTGCAAAAGAAAAGCTTTACTGAGCTGGTCAGATGGCATTACCATGGTCAGACGCAACCAAGCTCCCCGAAGGTGTAGCGATGGTGCCAGTCGGCCAGGTCCCCAAAAGACTCGTGGCGATACGTCGGCCAAGTGGCATGACATTGGTTCGGGTTTGACCAAGTCCCCAAATGACTCTGGCCCTATAGGCCGACCAAGAGGCGTGACCGGTTCAGACTTGACCATGTCCCCAAATGATCTGGTGGCTTTCGCCTATCAAGAGGTGTTGCATTGGTTCGGACACGACCAAGCCCCCAAGTGATAAAAACAAATGTCAAGGGGTAAACCGGAGGCCGCTTTAAAAACAGAATCACTCCATGTAACCACGCATGATAAGAAAGACAGAGACCCCGCATTAGCTGAGGCTCCGGTTTTATTATATCGAAGATAATATATACATTGTCATGATATGTACATTAATAGAGCCGATGGCTCAAGTCTAGTAAGGTCAAGATGAGCTATATTCCATGGCTGTTGGTCTCCTCTCGATGTACGTGAGTCTTGACGCCTCGAATATCAATCGATAGTATGATCCGTTGTGTAGATTCTTGCGACCACAAAAGGTCCTTCCCAAGGCGGGATAACTTGTGCATATCCGTTCGGTCTTGGATGAGGCGGCACCAAATCTCCTTCTTGAAAGGTTCGGTTTTAACCCGGCGATCGTGATAACGACGAAGATCTTCGGTAAATTGTCGAACGAGCAGCTGCCATATCACGCTCTTCATCCAATAGATCCAAAGCGCCCCGCCGTGCCATCTCATTGTCCGCTTCAACATAAGCCGCTACACGGGCGAATCGTGCGGATATCACCGGGAGAAGCGCCTCGCTCCGTAGACCATGAAGAACGGTGTATATCCAGTGGACGGTTTGGCGAGTATTGATACTCCATAGCACCGATGGTAGCTCTTCAACCCAGCACCTCGGTGTTCTCTCGTAATGAACCATAAGCCGAGGTTTGATGCCTCGTAAGATCTCTTGATTAGCTCGCTCGCCCGCCCATTGGGACGGGATGAGCCATCGACGACACGTCAAGCGGATGTGCTCACGCTCACGTAACTCTTTCATAGCCCCTTGGATAAATTAGTGCCATTGTCGAGAATGATACCGTGGAAAGCCAAACCGAAAATCACCTTTTGATGAACTGCACCGCTGTTGCTGCATCACACTTGGCCGACAGTGCCCGCTTCAACCCACTTGGTAAATTTGTCCACCGCCACCAACAGGTGGGTCTTCTTATCCTTGGATCGCTTAAAGGGTCCAACCATATCCAACCCCAAGTTGCAAACGGCCACGTTATTGGGATCATCCTCAACTCTTGTGCGGTACATGAGCACGCCTTGAAAATTTCGACATCCATCACACCGCTTAACCAAGTCCTCCGCATCGGCGTGTGCAATCAACCAAGAAAATCCGTGATTTAAATGCCTTTGCCACCAGAGACTTTGAACCGGCGTGATGTCCACAATCCCCTTCATGGATTTCTCTTAAGATTTCATAGCCTTCCTCAGGGGAAACACAACGTTGAAACGCCCCTGATACACTGCAATGATGCAACTCACCATTAAGAATCGTCATAGATTTGGAGCGCGGATTATCCGTCGCCGTAATCTCATCTTCCGCAATTCCTCGAGTCATATACGCAAGAAAAGGAATCGCCCAATCCGAATAGCATGTAATGCTGCCACTAATTGGGCCTCCGGATCGGGAATAGCCAAATCCGCTTCACCGAGCCGGTGACGGGTTGTGTAATACATCCAAAAGACATTAGGCGGACGGTTTACGCCGAGAATCCAACCGCTTAAAGCGTCCGCCGCTTCATTCTTCCGGCGATCCACATGATCCACTTGATAACCTTTGAAGCAACCCGCAATATTATCCACTTCCCGACGATATGCAGCCATAAGTGGGTCCTTAGAATCCCAAGTGCCAGATACTTGCCGAGCCACCAGTCCGAAGTCACCAAAGCACTTAACCCGCTTAAGTTCATCTCCTTAGCCATCCGGAGACCATGGAGCAAGGCTTCAGACTCAGCTGCATTATTAGTACAAGGAACATTAAACGGAGAACATAACAAAACTTATCACCTCGCGGGGAAGTTAAAACGACTCCAACCCCGAGCCTTCCAACCGCTCGGATCCATCGAAATGAATAGTCCAATACGTGTGATCCGGCTTCTCCTCCGGTGCTTGTAACTCCGCCGGTCATTAATGAAATCGACAAGTGCTTGAGACTTCACGCTGTCCGTGGTATATACTTTAGTCCATGCGCCCAAGCTCTATGGCCCATTTGGCAATCCGCCGATCGCCTCCGCTCAGATGATATCACCCAAAGGAGCTGAATCGACCATCGTGATAGGGTGCCCTTGGAAATCTCGCTTCATTTCCGATCGCCATAAAAACACCATAGACTAGCTTCGCCAATGCGGATACCTTTGCTTGGACTCAATAAGCACCTCATCGATATAATAAACCGCCACGAACCGGATATTCCTTGCTCGCCTCCTTGCGCCCACCACAATGGCCACGCCATCGCCGAGCATTGGCTGCCACATATAACAACAGTGGCTCCTTGTCAACCGGAGCCGCAAGAACAGGCGGATTGGCCAATTGCCGCTTTAAGTCCTCAAATGCTTCGTCAGCAGCCGGACTGCATTTAAATTATCTGTTTTCCTCATCAGTTGGTATAAGGGGATGGCCTTCTCTCCGAGGCGGCTGATAAACCGGCTCAACGCAGCGATTCTGCCCGCCAAACGTTGAACATCATTGATACACTTCGGTTTAGCCAAGGAAGTAATAGCTTTAATTTTCTCCGGATTAGCCTCAATTCCTCTGTTAGACACCGTAAACCCCAATAACTTGCTCGCCGAACACCAAGACGACTTGGCGGATTAAGCATCATCTTGTAGATGCATAAGTTGTCAAAGGTTTCTTCAAATCGCCCACCGTTGTCTCCTTTTGCCTTGATTTTACTACAATATCATCCACATAAGCATGCACATTGCGGCCGATCGTGTATGCGAGCAATTTCAGACACACACCGATAAGTAGCTCGGGCGCTCTTGAGCCCGAAAGGCATAGATACATAGCGAAGGCTCCAAAGGGAGTGATAAACGCTGTTTTCTCCTGGTCCTTAATCGCCATTTTGATCTCGATGATATCCGAGTACGATCCAAAAACTTAAACGCTCACACCGCCGTGGCATCGATAATCTGATCAATGCGGGGGAGGGCGAAAGGATCCGCTGGACAGGCCTTGTTAAGATCCGTGTAATCCACACACATACGCCAAGTGCCATTTTTCTTAAGTACCAGCACCGGATTAGCAAGCCACTCTGGATGAAAGACTTCAATGATAAAGCCAGCTGCCAATAGCCTGGCCACTTCCTCTCCAATGGCTTTGCGCCTTTCTTCGTTAAACCAGCGGAGGAACTGTTTCACCGGTTTATACTTAGGATCCACATTAAGTGTGTGCTCAGCGAGTTCCCTCGGTACACCTGGCATGTCAGATGGCTTCCATGCAAAGATATCCCGGTTCTCACGGATGAACTCGATGAGCACGCTTTCCTATTTAGGATCCAGGTTGGCACTGACAGTGAACTGCTTGGACGAATCGCCTGGCACGAAGTCAACAAGTTTGGTCTCAGCTGCCGATTTAAACTTCAGATCCGATTCATGCTCAGAGTAGGTTTCTTTAAAGGGTCATATCTGCCGGATCAACGTTGTCCTTATAGAACTTCAATTCCGCCGTGGCACAGACCGCCTCTGACACGCTGCATCACCTTCCTCACATTCCAAAGCGACCCGCGGCTTCCATGCACCGTTATCGTCCCTTGTAACCCGCATCTTGAGCTGCAAGTAGATATAACAAGGTCGTGCCATGAACTTAGCATAAGCCGCCGCCCAAACAAGGCATGATATGGACTCGGATCTTTACTACCTCAAAGGTTAGCTTTTCGCACCGAATCGTGCTCGCCTCTAAAAGCCACATCCAGGGCTATCTTACCAACAGGATAAGCAGATTTGCCTGGTACTACACCATGGAACACTGTATTGGACGGTCTGAGATCCTTATCTGTTAAACCCATGCGACGGAAAGTTTCATAGTATAGTATATTAATACCGCTTCCTCCATCCATAAGTACCTTAGTGAATTTATAACCCCCCACCTGAGGGTCTACCACAAATGCCAGCTGGCCCGGATTATCAACCCGGGGGGGATGATCCTCTCTGCTCCACACGATAGGCTGCTCCGACCAGCGTAAATAACGCGGCAAGGCCAGTTCAACAGAGTTCACTGCTCGCTTGTGAAGCTTTCGGTCGCGCTTATCCAAACTAGTTGTGAAAACATGATACTGCCCACTATTCAACTGCTTTGGTTGGCTCTGATAACCCGACTGTTGTTGCTGCTGCTGTTGGCCGTTCTGATTATTCTGATTGTTGTGACCGCCCTGATTTAGACCTGAACCGGAAGCTCCATCGTGACCCGGCCCGTGGAAACCGGATCCTGAACCACCACCTGACCCCTGGTCATACCGGAAAGCATTAGAATTTTTGAACTCCTGCATAATGTAACAATCTTTCCAGAGATGGTTAGCTGGCGACTCCTTCGTCCCGTGCTTGGGGTAAGGTTGATTCAACAAGTAATTCAAATGGCTTGCATTAGGATTTTGACCCCGATTCGCCTTTGCCTCGCCGCTGCCCCTGTCTGCGGCGTTAGTGTTGGCCACGAAACCGGGTTGCCATCCGCCTTGCGCTTGCCTCCGCTTCCATGACCCGCCGGTTTGTACTGCTGCCCCTTGAGTTGCCGTTCTTCTTTCCCTTCCTCGCTTCATCATCATCAGCCTCGGGATCCTTGGTACCGTCCGAATCAGCATACTTCACCAAAGCGCCATGAGGGTTCCTATGTCACTACTGTAACCGCTTCATGCGCCCCAATTTCAATTTTAAAGGCTCAAACCGCAGTTGCCTTCTAATGTTAAGATTGCCGAGTCGTGTTGATCCTGTCGAGGAGTGCAAAATCTAGGAAACACGGCGCACTCCAACGGGTTGTTGACTCCTTCCTCCTGGACACAAGCCGCCAGGTCTACTATGGACTTGGGCTGCTTACACGTATCCTTGAAATTTGAATAAACCGGCCCGTGAATCGGGCCCATGAGCTGATAGAGTTGGGCGGTAAGCTCTTCAACCAAGTACGAGCCGTGCCTTCCAAAGATCATGGTGAAGTACTTTGCACACGCCGTCTCATCGACATCTAGCATCTCCATGGCCATCTCATAACTTTCAACCCACGCCTGAGGGACAGATCGGCGGTATAATTCGCACCTTGCGTGGACCCTTAAAGTCTTTAGGCAGGCGCACATTGCGAAAGCGGGATTAAACAGGCACCCCTAAAGCGGATGCGCCCTGGTCCGCGAAGGTGGTAGGGCGAACGGTGTATGTTGACCCGCCATCCCGGCTGCTAACTCGGCCTCCCTCGCGTGCGGCCCGGTCCACCACCTCCGAGCATCACGAATACCACCCGTCGAGTTATTGCCACGGGCCGCTTCACGGTCCCGCTGTTCTCGGATATGGCTGGTTCATCCACACGCTGCTGTAGCTCCCGCTTGGGACGGGCGAGAATGAATTCGATCACGGCTATATGAATATGCCTCTGCTGAATCGGTGCAGTCCGAGAAGCTCCTTAACCCGCGCGTCTCTATTGCTTATGGGAATCCTTCGATCGATAGCCTCTAACCGCAGCGGCTGCAACAAGGTTGTCCATAGGATTAGAATAATGACCAGGGGTGTATCGAACCGTGGGGAACCACCATATTCTGCCGAGGAGGCTCCATCTGGCGCTGCTGGACCGTCGCCCTGGTCCCGTGCCTCAATCCGGTTTGCCTCCGGGCCGAGGCGGATTCTCGGGTCCAGCTCCGGGTCTCGAAGAGATTTCTAGGATCAAATCCTAATGGCAAGGCGTGATCTATACTTCCGCTTCAACACCTCTGCGCGACGCACTCGTCCAAAGATGAGTTTGTAAGCTCAGGCGTCAGAGCAGCCGCGCTCGCGCCATCCACTCCTTCTCGATGCTAGATCCGCTGGCTTGCGTGATCTGCTCTTTTACCTTCGCAATTTCTGCATTATGAGCCTCCTGATCCGCCGGGTTGTCCTCCGCCATCAGCGCAGCTAGTGCATCAAATAGATCTGATAGAACTTGAACCGGCGGGCGTACCGGGCCTCCTGCCCCTGCTGCCACTGCCGCTGCTGATCCGGAAAGCATCGCTGCTGCGGTTGAAGAGTGGTTCGCTGCCTGCGTACCGGCCATGAATATCCCAACCCGGTTGAACTGGCTTGGGGGGTCCGGAATACTGTCGCCATCGGAACAACCCCTGATCATATCGTCCTGCAGCTGGTACAATGACTCGGTCTCTCCTGCTGAAGATTCGTCGCCGGAATAAACGACGGTCTCACTACCGTGTTCTGAACCGGCGTCGTGTTCTCCTCCGTGGATGACTCCAACGAAGACATGCTTCATGGCCGGTTTAACCTGGGCAGGTCGTGCACGCTGAGCCGTCTCGACGAGGTCGGTGCCGATGTCGGCCAGCCCAGCTCCCGATCTTGCCGATGAAAACATGTATGCCCCCAAAGGGGACCCGGTACCCGTAGTCAATTGAATCGGCGTCGGGACCCCATCCGGCGTCGTCGATGTAGATCCGGCCGCGACGACTCTTGGTCATCCAGCCCACGACGTAGCCTTCGAGTCCTTTGAGCTTGCCCTCCAAGATCGTCAAACCATCGTGCGATAGCCCCACGGTGGGCGCCAACTGTCGTGGATTTGTCACGGCAGATGTCCTAGCGTAAGGACTTAGTCGTGGAGCCATCATTACGGGTTTACTTGAAGGGGTTAAAGCAGACGCAAAGACACAAGGGTTTATACTAGTTCGGCCCCTTCGATGAAGGTAAAAGCCTACGTCTAGTTGTGATGGAATTGATGTGGTTTCGATGGCTAGGAGCAAACAAGCTTCGCCTAGGCTCGAATTGTGGTTGTCGTCCTTGAACTGTCGCCGGTCGCCCCTTATATACACAGTGACGCCCGTCGGTTCAGAGAGTCCCAACCGTTCATACTGTATCCCGTTGGTATCTCTCTATTCCTAACTTACAATACAAGTTATACATCAGGCCAGTTTACGGCTACAAGCTCTAAACCGACTACAGGCCTTGGGCCTTTCTCTGCTTATACCACTAATGGAGTTAACTCGGCCCAAGCTGGCCGGTTTACACCTAGTGGTAATATCCCCAACACACCCCCTCCTGCACCTCTGCCAGTGATTACACCGCCTTTGGACCGTCGGACGCCGCGAATCTGCAATCGCACGCCACCCTCGCCGCGCCACCCGCACATTTCCAATCCACCCGCATCCATCACCGCCCCGCCCGCACCACGGCCTTGCCCGCATCCACCGCCATCGTCGCCGCCCCGCTCGCTTCCACCGCCACCGCCGCCTCCAGCCCCACCCCGACCCCGATTCGTCCCCCGCCCGCCCGCATCCAGCGTCGTCGATGCCCCACAGCCCCGCCTGGTCGCATCCACCACGACCGCCGCCTGCATCCCAATCGGCCCCTCCACGCATCCACTGAATAGACTGCCGTCACCCCGGCCCCGCCCTGTTGCGGAAGAAGATCCCAAAGAGCAGCACCGGCTTCTTCGGTGTGTGGTCTAAGCTGCCCCGGAACTCCGGGTTGGAGTACTCTGACGCCGGCCGCTGCTTCTGGCTCGGCACCTACCCCACCGCCCACGAGGTCGCGCGTGCCTACGACGTGGTGGTGTGTCGTGCCGAAAGGCCAAAGTCTGACCTCAACTTCCCGGAGATCGAGACCCGAGCGGATGCAGAGATACTTGTGACGCAGGGCATTCAGATGGAGGAGATTCCGGCGAAGAATACGAAGAAGAGGTCGGCCATTGTCGTCAGCCCCGGCGACAGCGACGAGGCGATGATGGCGAGGTTTGCGCAGGAGCATCCATAGTAAGTCCAGGCCGAGCAGGGGTTCTTCTGGAAGCACGGTGTTGAGCAGAAGAAGAATACGGAGGTGAAGAAGGAGGACGAGGCCGACCCCTCGACAGTGATCCCCATTGAGTCCTCGGAGGAGGAGGACGAGGAGTTCTCGCGGCTCCCGGACGACGACGACGAGGAGTATTGGATTCCCTCGGACGACGAGTAATTTGGATTAGTTGTGCTAGTCATTTATTTATGTTTTCTATGTTCGAACTATGTATGAATTTTATGAACTATGTTGAAATAAAGTAGTAGTTGGAAGTTTTTAGATTTTCATCTCCATTTGCATCATCTATGGGAATTGATGTTTTACACCTTCAATCTACATCATCTGTTGGAGTTGACACTGTTTTGGAGATGCCAAAGGCACTTTTTGGAGATGTAAACTTTTACATCTCTTGTTTTACATCTCCAAATTTGCATCTTCTATCGGAGATGCTCGCCCGTCTCCCCAGGAAGCCCCCCAGGACCACTTCTTTAACGCCGGCGACACAAAAATGCCTCAGCTGTGCCCCCAGGACCTCACTTTTCGCCGGATTAGCCAAAAAATATAGCTGGCGAACCCAGCTCACACCCAGCCCACCGGGGGGCATCCGGGGGCACCGGCGCTATTTTTAACCAGTCCAATTGGCCCATGTCAGCCACCCATCCCCCCCTCTCTCCTCTCCCCTCTCCTCTCTTTTCTCTTTCCTTCCGCCTACCCTACGCACATAACCGAGCCGCATGCATGGGAGAGGACTCTGCACGCCGAGCTGCACGGGGAGGCACCGTGGATGGAGCTTGCACTCGCCGCTCGCGTCCGGGGCGGAGCTCCGGGCGAGGGAGATGATGTGGTGGGCCGGCGAAGCGCGCGCGGGCACGAGAGGGCACGAGAAGCTGCGGGCGAGCGGCGGGCACGGGAAGTTGTGGGCGAACGGGCATGGGAAGCTGCGTGCGAGCGTGCACGGGAAGCGGGCGAGCGGGGACGAACGTGCTCCCGAGCGTCACCTGCAGCGCCTGGAGGCGGGCGGAGCTTGGCACCTGGCGGAGGAGCTTGGCGCCTTGAGTGCCCACAGGCTGTTCGTCGAAATGGCAAGCCAAAATGGAGTCGAAAAAAATGACTATCCATTGGGTGCACAATTGGGAAAGTTTGCCCCCCCCCCCCCCGGGCCAAAAAAATCGCCAGCCAAGCCCGAAGCGGCTGAAAAATTGCCTCCTGGGAGGCAAACTGCTGGAGATGCTCTTAGTTTACAAAGGGAGTACATATATATTGTTAGATGTTGATTTTATTTGAATCAGTTACCTTCCTGTGTGTATTTTATACAAGATTTTCGGAAGTACAACATCATGTAAGTGTTTTTTTTTTGCGAAAACAGCATGTAAGTGTTGCTTTTAGTACTTCATGAATTGTAGGTTATTGGGAGTCATGAAATAAATAAGCATTGCATTTGTGATCTATGCATCTTCTGTGTTGAGTCACCTTGTAGTTCCTACGGCCACACGACCGCCTCTGCTGGCCATTATCGTGCAACGAGCATGTGGAATTTCTTGTCATTTCCATGTTCTCTTAGATTTTTTTTTGCCTCAACAAAGTTGAAGAAAACAACATCTCTTTGTTTATTATTTTGTTTCCCTTTCTTGAATGGTGGCACGAAACAAACTTGGCAATTAGCAATCTGATTCTGAAGTCAAAACAGAGGACTAGCTAGCAGTTGTTATTCATGCTACTATTTTACAAAGAGAATATACATTGTTTTACGTGGGGTCTGAACTATCTGCTCTTAGTGTTGTGTTTGGATTGGGACATCGATGAACGACAATATCAAGGTTGAGGTGCTTCAAAGAGATATTCCATTTCAGTGGAGCATGTAAACGACGATGCATCTGGTTATTGATTCAATATGTCATTTCGGTACACTAAAATACTAGTCCTTCCGTCCCAAATTATAAGATTGTTTTCAAGGTAACATAGGGAGAATTTTCTATTTAATGTTGTTGATTCAGGTTTCCAACATGTTAGCAGGTCTGTTGAGGCGAGTAGAGTTGTAGACGTTCCTCCCAGAAGTCACTTCACGGCTGTCTTAAATAAAGAAGCAGAGTTCAATTGTTCCCTGCTTGACTTATTCTGTTGTTTAAATGAGAATATGACCCATGACCCAGTTGTATATGTCATTTTCCAGTTCGATTTGTTGGTTATTCTTTGCTCTTAGTTATATTGTTCTTGCTGGTATCATGAAATATAATTCATTTTAGAGGTGTGTTAGTGAGGAGGACAGGGATATTTTCTTACCTTATCTTTGATGCTCCTTTATGCAATTTCATCTGCGTCTTTCTCCTTTACCGTAATGTGGTATCGTTGTTTGCGACGTATGCCCCCAATGGCAATAGCAATAGCAATAGCAATGCTCGGTCGCCAATTCCACTAGTTACTCATCTACTCCCTCCGTTCCCAAATACTTGTCTTTCTAGGCATTTCAAATGGACTCAACATGCGGATGTATGTAGACATATTTTCAAATGTAGATTTATTCATTTTGCACCGTATGTAGTCACTTGTTGAAATCTCTAGAAAGACAAGTATTTAGAAACGGAGGGAGTACTTGGGAAATAGAGTAATTGTGATCCATGCACCAAGCTCATCCATCCATCCATCCATCCAATTGGTGAGGAGGCATGATCTGATGATCCGTGCACAGTCAAGACGACGAAGGACCAACGCCAAGCTGTCGATGAATCTCATGTCCAATCGTGTCAGCCTTTGAGCAAAAGAGAGTCTGGTCGGTTCGCGAAAGAAGAAAAGAAGGAAAGAAAGGAAGAAAGAAAGAAAGAAAAAAGAGTGGCCTACAACGGATCATACGGTAGGAGCCAGCCAGCCATGCAGCATCTTCTGCGTGGGAGCGTACGTAGGATAGGATAGGAAGTACTGTACTCCAGTACGTACTCAACTGCGGGCGGCAGAGTATCTCTCTGTCCCCACTCCATCGGCCTGACACCTGGTGAGTGGTCGGGTTAACCACAAAAGCCTCTGCCGCTATGCATGGAACACGACGAACGGGCATCGGGTGGGAGCGTTCCATCTGCAATCACGCACGCTACTGCCAGAACTGAACTCTGGTCGTTCGTCCGTTTGTCACGACGCGTCTGCAAATTGGTTGTGGTTTGATCATCTACCTCGCCTGTTTGGGGATCCTTTTACTGAAGTAGAATAACAGTGGCCAATATACTTATATGTGTGCTAAATGATGCTAGAAGTATATAGGTAGCTCCTGGCTGGTGTTACGATCCGTAGAATTTTCACTACGGGTGTATGCATTTTTGACTGTGCACAGTGTATGCATTTTTTTAAAAAATGGAGTAGATTCATCCCCCCTTTTAAAGCAACTTAATTATGCCTTTTGACTGTGTGCTTACAACTACCCTCATGTCAGTTGTGTCAGCCCCGATGTGATCTTGTTGGAGAAAGAAAAGCGTAGTACTGCCAAAAAATGATTAACCAAGAGCTTCCTATCCGCTTGCCTCAAGGAGGTGGGGCCCATCGCAACCCCTCCCCAACTGACAAAAGAAAGGCAAGCGAATCGGGTCCTCCACGACTGTCGCATCCCCGCCGGAACCGTCGCGGCGCGCCACGCATCGTCCGGACTTCAAACGAGCACACAACTGTAGCGTTGGGCCTGCCTGCGTACGCCGGCGTGCAGAGCAACTTCCTGCCCATGTAGCGATTCTACGTTGGCACGCATACACTGCCATCTCTGCGTGCGTTTAGACTTGTCATATTTCGTCGAGTAAGCTAGATGTAGCCATATATTGTCGGTGGCAATCAAGTTAGATGTGTTTTCTACCATGCAAGGAGTAAAGGCCTAGGAGAGCTCTAATGTTTTTTCTTACTCAAAGTGAACACCGCTTGTAACGAACGGGTTGGGTCGGGTCATGAGTCTCGCATGACAGTATCAAAAATAACATTCTCACTTCGCTAGAAAATCGATCTAGAGCCAGTTTATTTGGTGGCTTTTTTTGGGAACGTTTGGTCTCGGGCGATATACACCCAGAAATTGGAAAAAAATTTACAGAAAAATTAAACGTGACTTTCTTTCGCACTAGTATGTAAATTTTGTCAACCAAAGCCCAGCTTGACTTCTTCCGTCTAGGGTCCCCAAACACCCAAGGGTAACAAAATCCGCACATGCAAGTATGGGGGATTCAAGTTTTCTTTGGTGGAAGTGTAGATCTAGGTCTCCTCCCTCAACCCCTAGCAAATCAACAAGTTTGGTTGGCTAGGGAAGGAGGTCAGGTAAGAAATCTCAAAGGGGGTCAATGAAGAGAGAGAGAGAGAGAGAGAGAGAGAGAGAGAGAGAGAGAGGTATGTGGGAGGTGGAAGAACCAGTCCCATTTGTAGTCACCCCCAACTCCAGTTGTTACAACAGTTTTAACACACAACCGGTGCAACCACCGGTAGTACCGCACTTCACAAGTTACCCCGTGTTATGGCACCGAGCGGTACAACCGGGGGTCGCACCGGTTAGCCGAAGCCACCTGGGAACTACCGGCCAACCACTGTCTACTACCTCCACTAAACCAGAAGGGAGCCACCACTGACGAGTGGCTGGGGCGGTATCAAGCCCGGTACAACCGCGAGGAACAAGTGCTTGTGGTGGCTAAGTCTTGATCAGAACAACCGCTGCAAACACCGGTAGTACCGGTTCGCCAAGGCCATCCGAGAACTATTGGGCCACCACCTGTAGGATCGGAAGTATGTCTAGAGGGGGGTGATTAGACTACTTGACAATTTAAAAGTTTAGCCTTTTGATTAAGACAAGTTTTTGGCAAGTTCACAATGATGATCAAGTCAAGTATCACCCCACACATGCAATTCTAGAGTTATGGCAGCGGAAAGTAAATTGCACATGTAGTAAATAGAGGTGGAGAAGAGCAAACGCAGTTTGGAGACACGGAGATTTTTTCTCGTGGTTCCGATAGGTGGTGCTATCGTCAATCCACGTTGATGGAGACTTCAACCCACGGAGGGTAACGGCTGCGAGAGTCCACGGAGGGCTCCACCCACGAAGGGTGCACGAAGAAGCAACCTTGTCTATGCCATCATGGCATACGCCCACGGAGGACTAGCCTTACTCGGGGTAGATCTTCACGAAGTAGGCGATCTCCTTGCCCTTACAAACATCTTGGTTCAACTCCACATCTTGACGGAGGCTCCCAAGCGACACCTAACCAATCTAGGAGGCACCACCCTCCAAAAGGTAATAGATGGTGTTGGTGATGATGAACTCCTTGCTCTTGTGCTTCAAATGATAATCTCCCCAACACTCAACTCTCCTCACCGATTTGGCTGTGGTGGAAGAAAGGATTGAGTGGAAAGCAACTTGGGAAGGCTAGAAATCAAGTTTCATATGGTGGGAGTGGAGCAACTTGATCTCAACACAAGGGTAGGTAGTTTTCTTCTCGAAATGTAAGGTAGGAGTGGTAGTTCTTTCGATGGCTCTCTCCACGAATGAAGAGGAGGTGGAGGGTATTTATAGCCTCCACACAAAATCCAACTGCTACACACATTTGACCAATCTCGGTCGGACCGAAGTGGACAACTCGGTGAGACCGAAAGTTCAAATCTTAGAACGTTGGGATTTTCGGTGGGACCGAAAATACAATCTCGGTTAGTCCGATTCTTCCAAAGACTAGGGTTTGCCATTCTCGGTGGGACCGACTTTATCATCTCGGTGACACCGATATGATTACAGAAGGTTGGCAACACTAGTTTCGGTGAGACCGAGTTTGGAATCGGAAAATCCGAAATTATTAGGGTTTGGCTATATGGCTGAGGTGGTTCATCTCGGTGTGACTGAGTTTATGGAATCGGTGGGACTGAGATTACTTATGTTGGAATGAAAGATTGCTGATAGTTTGGGAGATAGATCACTAAGCACTTTGAGCAACCAGATCATCATCATAACCTCATCCCCTTTTAATAGTATTGGCTTTCCTATGGACTCAATGTGATCATGGATCAGTAAACCAAAAATGGAGTCTTGAGCTTTTGCCAATGCTTTCCTTAGCATTTTGAGGGGTCCACATCATCAGTCATTGCCATACCCATATCACTGAACTTTCTGAAATATTCTCAAGAAACAGTTAGTTCAATAATATATATGTTGTTATTAATTACCAAAACCACCCGGGGATTAGTTGCACTTTCAATCTCCCCCTTTTTGGTAATTGATGACAACATATAGATCAAAGCTTCGACAAATGATATAATCAATGAATGATATCGTCGCTTTGAGAAGTATGTGATAAGCAAGAGCTCCCCCTAAATTTGTGCATTATTTAAGATTTGCGCTTGAATGCAAATGCACAATCGATTAGGATCATGGGTCACTCTTCCATGTCACATACATCTTGGTGGAGCGCACAAAATGATAAGAATGAGTAGCATGCACCCAATCACCAAGACATGAGTAAATGATCATACAAGATATGAATAGCATATGATAAGCATTAAGCACACATTAAGCATAGTATGATCAAGCACTCATCAAAGTAGAGCAAACGAGTATCAAACACACGAAATGTCTCGGAAGACTCAAAAGTATCTCAAAGAAAACCGCAAACGAAAGAGCAAAAGCGAGCACTCTCTCTCGAAGTCCTATGATCTATACAATTTCTCCCCTTTGGCAACAAGTTACCAAAAGTTCGAAGGTATAGAGCTAAGCGCCACTAGGGACTCTGTTGGCGGCTCCCTGCAGGTTGATGGAGTGGAGATAGCTGCATCTGCAAAGGCTTCTGCAAGTCTGTGGAGCTGGAGGAGTGGACACCGAGCTGGAGCTGGGAACCGATGGAGCTGTGGGAGGTGCTGATGTAGTAGCCTGGGTCATCCATCGAATAGCGGTGATCTGGGTCTTGTGGGAACTCGAGCAGGCTGCTCATAGTCATCCTGGACTAAATCACCTTCCATCTCCTTCATGAGCTCTCGCCTTCTCCTCTTGGCTTCCTCGATATCCGCCTCAAGCTTGTTGACAAGTGACTTGCACTT
The DNA here is from genome assembly GCA_021437245.1 of Aegilops speltoides. Classification (NCBI taxonomy): domain Eukaryota; kingdom Viridiplantae; phylum Streptophyta; class Magnoliopsida; order Poales; family Poaceae; genus Aegilops; species Aegilops speltoides. The sequence goes on from CM038146.1 coordinate 488,283,089, forward strand.
CATCGACTTGACATCCAGAGCATGGAACTTGTCTTCAACTATCCTCTCAAGACTCTCCCGAGACTGCACTATGCTGGCTAGGCGTAGTTCAATCCTCCGGTAGCTTCAAGAAGTTGTTCTCCAACGCTCTTGGGTTTCTTTGCTGCTGTCGCTTGCTTCCTTCTCAGCTTTGGCTTGTTTGGCAGCTTCAGACTTAGCTTGACCTTCAACAGATGTGGGATCATCCTCACCATCACAACTTCATTATCCTCATGTTCAGGCTGCAGTGGCAAGTGGGGTCTATCCAACAAGTAGGTGCCCGTGCCAAACTTGGCATTGATGAGCATCTGAATGTGCGGGCAAACCCACATGACCTCTTTCTCGTCTCTGCTGTCCTCTTGATAGTCTCTACTATCGTGTCCATCACCTTGAAAGGTGCCTTCGATCTAGAATATGCAGCATGTTGATAGAATAGCCTCTTATCATGCGATGATCTCTGACTTAGGCATCAAAGTATGCCTCTTAATCGTGTTTGTGGTTGGGAGACCTGCTCAAGATGATACATCGATCCGAGCTTCCATATCTCTACATCTTTGGCTGGTACCTCATTGTACATATTTTCATAGACTCATGATTTTTCTTTGGAATTCCATAGACATCAACATCATCATCTCTTGATATCGAGCATTCAGAAGTGCAGCCCACTCTTCAACTGTTGAAGAGAATCTCGCCTTCACCATCCATACAATTCGCCATCCGGATAGAAGTGTGCTGTGGCATAGAACTGCATGATCATCTCATCATTCCATGCTGTCAGTTTCTGACCAACAAACTCTGCAACTCCACATGCAGTGAAGCTCTCATGCACATGTGGGAAGTAGTCTCTGTGCTCTTCACTGTCAATATATTCCCAGTCAACATATCTAGTGTCTGCAACAATGGGCTTCTTGTCCATAAGCACTGTCTCATAGAAATCTTGTTGCTCTCTGGTGTGGAACCTTGAGTCAATAGCTGTCCTTCTCCTGGTGGCATATGGATCAACTTGTCTCCATAGCCTGAGGCCTTTGTCTTTCCTTTCCTTCATGTTTTCAGCTCGAGGATGAGCATCATTGTGGACTGGCAGTTTCTGTCTGAGTTTTAGCAACACATGTGCCTCTTCATCTGACTCAGCTGGTGGCACATTGTCCTTCTTCTTCTCTGAAGCAGGAATGTTTCTCACTGTTTTCTTTGGCTTGGCAGCAGGCTTGGCTTGAGCTGCCTTTGCTGGAGCTGATGGCTTAGACTTAGTAGGTGCTCCTGCCCTGATGGCATCTCCCATCAACTTAGACTTCTGAGGAGGGGGCTGGGGTGCTTCCTCATCAGAATCATCATCAGCTGCTTCATCATGTACAATCCTCTTCCTCTTGGAAGTTTTCTTTATCTTGCTCGAGGTTTCTTCTTCCATGCTCAGCTTCTTAGCAACTGTGGACTTCTTCACTTTGCTGGTGCCTTTCCTTGTTTGTTGCCCTTGATAGTCTTTGGCAACCACTTTCCTCTTAGGCTTAGAAGTGATCTCTTCCTCAGCAACAAAGTCAGAATTCTCTTCATCGAATTCTCTTCTTCCCGCCCCGTGGCAGCAGGAGGCAAACCACTTGGGTGCTCCTCTCACCATCATCGGAAAAGCTGCTGGCTTGGGACTAGTGCCCGCCTCGAATCTCTACTGGTGATTCAGACTGTTCGCTGTCACTTGCATCGATATGACCGACAACCCGTGAATAGAATAGGTATAGGCAGAATAGAAGAGTTATCACAAACTGCAGAAGATTTTGCAAAAGAATGAGTTCAAATTTCAGTTTTAAGTTTTCACAGAATGCATTTTGGTCCGACGAATCTAAAATTCGTGAATCCAAGTGTCTAAACAGTAACCATTCACACCACTTTCGGTTGGACCGAAATGGGTTTCGATCTAGCGAGAACACTAGGGTTTCACTAAATCCTCATTTCGGTCTTACCGATTTGCACAACTCGTTGGACCGAAAAGTGCAAATGCAATGGCAGAGGCCAAATCGGTCATCCGAGAATGTAGAATCGGTCACACCGAGATGTGTTCGCGGAAACCTAACCCTAAAACTTTTACTCAATTTCGTTCTAAGAACTAATCTGCTGGATAGGAAGATTTCAAACATGGCAAGAAGCTAGGCAAACCAATCGTGCATTGAATCGAGGTTGAAGACGAGAGGGATCAAACTCACCCTAACTTGGTGGAGTTTTCTCTGGCTGCAACGGCGCGATGAGATTGACCGTTGACGGCGACGGAGACCCGCGGCGAGGGCGCACAGGCGACGGCGGAGACGATCCGGAGACCACGGCGACGGCAGCTAAGGGTTTGGGGGCGAGACGTTTTGAAGGAATAATCAACGCGCGCTGCCCTCGTATATATACCTTCGGTGTCGGTGGGACCGAGTTGAAAACTCGGTGGCACCGAGATGGTTAATCGCAAGCGATTACTCACATCGGTCACGCCGAATTTGTAACTCGGTTTCACCGAGGTGAAAACCTAGATCAATCCAAGTGATTTCGGTCTGTCCGATTTGAGTAGATTGGTTTGACCGAAAGTACTTAGAAGGTTTTGGAGTTTAAGCTTTTTGACGGATCGGTGGCTCCGAGTGCTCCTCACTCGGTCTGTCCGAAAAAGACTTGATCAAAGTTTGTGATATAAGCATGAATAGAATTTGAGACAAGAAAGCATAGATAGCTAGGGGAGGAACTTAGGCATTCTTGTCCATCCATTTCGTCAAAAAGAGAAAATCCAAAAGACCAAAGCAACAAATGGATGTCCTCGAATGGATAAAATTATGCATCCAACATGCTCACACAATAAGATAGCAAATGAAATATGTGTCAAACATGCACAAACAAAACTCTAGCAACTAGCACACAATTTGGCGATGACTAGGTCATCTATATATGAGTATATTGACTTAGGAGTCAAATGAGAACATTTGATCATAGGTCATACTCATCGTTTAAGCACAAGTGGGGTTACCACTTTTACATAAAGCATTAATGTGATCACATCATTTGAAGATGCTTTAGCTCAAATCTTTAGAGCAAAGCTCCCCTTGATGTGAGAACCCCTTTAAAGGGTCAAACTAACCTTGGGTTGTCGAGAAGACTTCATGTAGATGTTGAAGATGTGGATGCTCAATGTTGATGAAGATCATCAAGAATTGGGAGCAATCCTTTGGATTCGGCACTTTCAATACCTACATGGGTTAGTCCCACAAGGAACAAACAAGGATATCCATGGACATAGATTGAAGTACATAATAGATGATGTCCATGAAGGCAATGATTACCTTGTCCCTTGACTTACCAACAAGAGGGTTTGTGACTCCATGAACTAGTGCAAGATGTGGAAGTTGATTGCACAAGTTCTTGCCAAAATGAATGTGAGTGAAGTATGTTGGCGGAGTCACCCTCAAGAACTCTCTAGTTCTTCTTCTTCGGGATCCACATCATCTTGATGGGAATCCTTGGGGTAGTAGTTGAGCTTGACGAAGTAGAACTTGAAGTTTCCTTGGGAACCCACTTGACCATGGCCTTGGGTGCTTCAATGAATGCATCAATCTCCTCTTGAAGCTTGTCCTTGCCTTTTAGCTTGTGGTCTTGTGGTGGAAGGTCATCTTGAGCTTGTTCCACATTTGAAGAAGTAGGATCATACTTCTCCTTTTGAGAAACAAACTTTGGAGTGGGATATTGACCTTCTTCCCATTCAACACCCTCGGCGTTGAACTTTCGCTCAAAACCAATTCCTTGATTCTTCCGGTGCCTCCCTTGCTTGTAACAATTTCTCAAAGTTCTTGCTTCCGCAAGGCTCTTGTAGACACCTTTTCTATAATCCCTTTCAATAAACTATTTTCTTGCTCAAGTGTAACTTGGCTTGAAACATTGTTAGTGGAATCAAGAGAATTACTAGAAGCAACAATATTGGATTTGGCATGATTATTGTTACTACTAGATGAAGAATTTTTCTTATGCTTGTCATGCTTAGTTTTAATAGGTGGCAAGAAATTAGACAAGAGAAGTCGTTTGGCAAGATATGAAGAACTCTTCTTTCGAAGATCGTCATTGATAGCTTTTAGAAACTCATGTTCTTGCTCTAGATTGAGCTTCTCGAAGCGTAGCTTCTCATGATATCTTAGGAGCTCTCTATGATCTTCTTGAGTTGTTTCATGAGCTAACTTAAGAGTGTTTAGTTCTTTAGTTAGACGCTCAATCTCCTTCATAGCATTGTCATTCGACTCTTCTCGACTATAAAGACTACTAGCATGTTCATCATTACTAAGCTCACTCGATTTGTCATGTAAAAGCTCATCTTCACCAAGCAAGTCATCCTCATCACTATCAAAGTCAATGAATTCAGGGTGTGATACCTTGGGGCCTTTTGCCATGAAGCATCTTCCAATTCCCTCATTTGGTGAATCAAATATGTCATAGGAGTTGAAGTTGGAGGATACGAGAGCAAGACCGCAACACCTTCATCTTGATCAGATTCAGAGTTGGAGTGATAGCTTCTTTCGGAGTGATTGTCTGAGTCGGAGCCGGAGACCCATTCACCAACATGAGCTTGATGTTTTCTTCTTGTGTAGCTCCTTGATGACTTGTCTTTCCTTTCCGAATCCTTGCTTCTCCGAGAGGATCTTCGCTCATAACGATCATCTCTACTCCTTCTCTCTTTCCGAGGTGACTCTTCTCTTGAGCTTCTTCTTCTTGGAGATTCTTCTCTTCTCTTGTGGGGAGTCGAACACTCATTTGAGTAGTGTCCGGGTCTTCCACAATTGTAGCAGTTTCGATCACGACTAGAAGATCTCTTTTCATCATATGATCTAGACTTTGAGCTTCTTTCCTTGCTTCTACTCTTGTAGAATTTGTTGAAGTTCTTCACCATTAGGCTTATCTCTTCATTGGAAACCAGCTTGTCTCTTGAGGTTGTGGGAGCTTCAACTGTAGCTTTGTAAGCACCACTTGACTTGTTGTGAAGCTCTTCCTTGTCTTTAAGTGTCATCTCATGAGCAACAATTCTTCCAATGACTTCGGTAGGCTTGAGATTCTTGTAGTTTGGCATCATTTGGATCAAAGTGCACACGGTGTCATACTTTCCATCCAAAGCTCTGAGAATCTTCTTGATGATGAATCGGTCGGTCTTTTCTTCGCTTCCTAAGCCGGCAATCTCATTTGTGATGAGAGCAAGCCTAGAGTACATTTCAGCGACTCCTTCACCTTCCTTCATCTTGAACTTGTCAAGTTGACCTTGAAGAACATCTAGCTTTGATTCCTTCACGGACTCGGTACCTTCGTGCATTTCACCAAAGTATCCCAAATCTCTTTTGCATTCTCAAGACGGCTGATCTTGTTGAACTCCTCGACACAAAGCATTGAAGAGAATGTCACAAGCTTGAGCATTGTTCAGAACATCCGCAACTCATCCGTTGTAGCTTCGTGATCCGAACTTTTCCTTCCTCAAGAACTCACCTTGCAAGCCAACACAAATAATGCCCCATGCGGCAGGGTTATGTCCAAGAATATGCATTTTCATTTTGTGCTTCCAACTAGCAAAATTTGAACCATCAAAGTAAGGACCTCTACGGAAAATTACCTCACTAGACGCCATACTCTCCTAGGTTGTGAAACCAAGCTTATGGAGTCCAATGCAATGGAAACCAATCCAATGGAGACCAAAGCTCTGATACCACTTGTAGGATCGGAAGTATGTCTAGAGGGGGGGTGATTAGACTACTTGACAATTTAAAAGTTTAGCCTTTTGATTAAGACAAGTTTTTGGCAAGTTCACAATGATGATCAAGTCAAGTATCACCCTACACATGCAATTCTAGAGTTATGGCAGCGGAAAGTAAATTGCACATGTAGTAAATAGAGGTGGAGAAGAGCAAACGCAGTTTGGAGACACGGAGATTTTTTCTCGTGGTTCCGATAGGTGGTGCTATCGTCAATCCACGTTGATGGAGACTTCAACCCACGGAGGGTAACGGCTGCGAGAGTCCACGGAGGGCTCCACCCACGAAGGGTCCACGAAGAAGCAACCTTGTCTATGCCATCATGGCATACGCCCACGGAGGACTAGCCTTACTCGGGGTAGATCTTCACGAAGTAGGCGATCTCCTTGCCCTTACAAACATCTTGGTTCAACTCCACATCTTGACGGAGGCTCCCAAGCGACACCTAACTAATCTAGGAGGCACCACCCTCCAAAAGGTAATAGATGGTGTTGGTGATGATGAACTCCTTGCTCTTGTGCTTCAAATGATAATCTCCCCAACACTCAACTCTCCTCACTGATTTGGCTGTGGTGGAAGAAAGGATTGAGTGGAAAGCAACTTGGGAAGGCTAGAAATCAAGTTTCATATGGTGGGAGTGGAGCAACTTGATCTCAACACAAGGGTAGGTAGTTTTCTTCTCGAAATGTAAGGTAGGAGTGGTAGTTCTTTCGATGGCTCTCTCCACGAATGAAGAGGAGGTGGAGGGTATTTATAGCCTCCACACAAAATCCAACTGCGTTACACACATTTGACCAATCTCGGTCGACCGAAGTGGACAACTCGGTGAGACCGAAAGTTCAAATCTTGTGAACGTTGGGATTTTCGGTGGGACCGAAAATACAATCTCGGTTAGTCCAATTCTTCCAAAGACTAGGGTTTGCCATTCTCGGTGGGACCGACTTTATCATCTCGGTGACACCGATATGATTACAGAAGGTTACAGAAGGTTGGCAACACTAGTTTCGGTGAGACCGAGTTTGGAATCAGAAAATCCGAAATTACTAGGGTTTGGCTAGATGGCTGAGGTGGTTCATCTCGGTGTGACTGAGTTTATGGAATCGGTGGGACCGAGATTTCTTATGTTGGAATGAAAGATTGCTGATAGTTTGGGAGATAGATCACTAAGCACTTTGAGCAACCAGATGATCATCATAACCTCATCCCCTTTTAATAGTATTGGCTTTCCTATGGACTCAATGTGATCATGGATCACTAAACCAAAAATGGAGTCTTGAGCTTTTGCCAATGCTTTCCTTAGCATTTTGAGGGGTCCACATCATCAGTCATTGCCATACCCATATCACTGAACTTTCTAAAATATTCTCAAGAAACAATTAGTTCAATGATATATATGTTGTTATTAATTACCAAAACCACCCGGGGATTAGTTGCACTTTCACCACCGGCTACTACGGCCTCCACACCCAAAGGGAGTGACCCCTGACAGGTAGTTGGGGTGGTACTGGCCCCGGTACAACTGCCGTGTGGGTATCCTGGTGATTGGGAAGGACCACCGGTACAACTGTTGTGCAAACATCGATACAACCGCTTGGTGAGCACCTGGAGCTCACAAACTTTAGGGTATCACCCCTGGTGCGGTGGTTGTTCCAGAAACACTGTCCCGATCGGTACAACCACTCCCACTAGCGGAACAACTGCTGGTGTGGTAAAACTGCACTAGGTAGAATTTGAGGTGCTCTCTCCTCGAACAGAAGGATATATGTGGGTGCAATATGAGTGTGTATGTGCTTTGATTCACCCAGTACCTTCCGATGTGGATTCCCTCTTAATAGTATGGATTTCCTACGACCAGAGAAATAAAAGCGCCTGACACTTTGTCTTCGATCTTTTCTGTCTGGAGGGAATGCCTAACCATCTTGTGACACATGAAGTAATCCCATGTATCTTAGGCACACGAATAGTCCGCAAAAATGCATTGTCATCAATACCAAAACACTCAAAGTGGGAAATGCCCTAGCAATCTCCCCCTTTTTGGTGGTTGATGACAATACACGATTTGCACATTTTTTGTAGAAAATATAGACGGCCCCCCTAGGTGTGAGCACTAATTTGACTTTGCCTTTGGAATGCAAAGTGCTCACCCTAGGACTAACGCTCCCCCTATATTTTATAGACCAAGAAAAGGTTGGAAAAGAAGTAAATGTACGATGAGCATGCATTTGCAGTGATATAAAGTAGAGCAAAAAGTAAAGGGCAACGATAAAGCATTGCTCTACACAACATAAGAGACAAGATAACTAGACAGATAATGCGGGAACGCATGTCTCACATCACACAGAAAGTCTCCAAGCTAGGTTCACAAACCAAACCAAAGCAAAGAGTTCAACTGACAACCAAAGCAAATAAGCAAACCCATGCAAATCCTGAGACCTAATAGAACTCTCCCCCCTTTGGCATCAAGACACCAAAAAGGGAAAGAGTGATGCTAACGCCCCAGAGCTCAGTAGTCATCCTCTGACTGCTCGGTCTCCTCATCGTCAGGGGGGTCATCTCCTGCAGAGCCCTCTCCTTCCTCCATGATATCATCACCATCATCAGTAGTAGAAGTGGCAGGGGAGCATAGAGGGCCACATCGGAGTCCTCCTCATTAGTCCACTTGTTCTCATAGTTCCACTTCTCCTCTGGAGTGATGCTATTCTTTGTCCCATTATCAACCTGCATGTTTAGGTGCCTCATCATTTCAACCTGTCTACGGTGAGCCAACTTCTCATTAACATGAGCTTCATAGAGGTTCTTATAAATGTGGGTCTGGATACAGAAGGTCTTCTTGACCTTTGTCGTGAGCTTGCTGACCCAAGAGGGCTTGGCCCCGACCTCCATCTCAAAGTCACTATCGCTCGAGGTGGCATAAACATCCTCTGGGCTGTCAGCAGGGAAGGGAGGGTGACCATGGTTCTTCTTTCTAAATTGCTTGACCTCATGCATTATGAGGTTATCTGGAGCAGTAAGGGGCTCTCCTGGCCTACGAACCTCCCGCACGGAGTACAAAAGCACATCACAAAGGGAGCATATATAGGCACCTTCCTATCGATGACCATGTTGTGCATCTCCTCCCACAACCACTTGGACGCATCAAAGGTAATACGAGTGCCAGCCTTGGTCTTCATAGCTACCATTAGATCCTGAAGGTACCCATATATCTCATCCTGGTTCCCAACCTTGGGTAGAAGCACATTGCGGAATACGTGATGCATAATGTCATAGACCTTTTGAAGATTCTTGGATCCACCAGTCTTGCCATGACCGCGGATGTGCAAGGGTGCAAGCTTTTCATTCTTCATGGGCTCCGCATGGTTGTGAGGACAAATGCCCCCATTCCCAGTAAGTCCAGTGTCCTCATAGCCCAGATAATGGCACAAAGAGCTCCAAGGCGACCGAAAGAGCCTGTCCTGGCACATGAAAGTCAAAGTGCGAGCCTCATTGTACCAAAGTGGATGGTAGCATAAAACTGATGGACATGCTGCACATCGAAGCACAGTTGATCTCCATAAGCTTGTCCAAGTCAAATTTCTTGCAATGTGCTAGAGCCTCACCAAAGTAATCTATGTTGTTCCTCCAATGTTCAAGGTAAACTATCCACTGCTTAGTGAAGCAGTTCTTTTTGTGTTCAAACACTTCATGCAGAATCCTCATCTACATCTCATTTCGTAATTGAGGAGTGGTCCATCTAGCATGAACAAGAGTCTCGTATGGATTGACTTTGAGGAATCTTTCCCAATCCTCGTGAGTCCACTTGTGCATTGGAAGAGCAATGTGTTGCTTGGCTGCAGTTGACTTCTCACAACGACTGGACTTGGTGGGAATTACCATCTCTGACTCGACCTCACTATCAGATGGACGCTTGCATCTCCATACACTCTTTGTGGTCTTCTGACGAGCAGCAGAGCGAGAACTAGAGCCACTTGCACACACGGACACTGGAAGCACACAAGATAACTAGAATAGATGAGAGGAATGCACACAAGTATAGAGGAATAATGCTTGATACAACCGAGAGAAAGTACAACAGTGTGTAAAAGATACAAGATTTCTGGTTGTACCGGTGCTCCAGCCGATAGTACCGCTTGGAGCGGTAGTATTGGATCAGCAACCGGTAGAACCGCCTGTAGCGGTTGCACTACTCTGAAAGAGAGGTTGTACAGTGGGCTGACCATGATTCCACGCACGGGAGTACAAGCACAACGGGTAATCGAGAATAAAAGACACAACATTGTACATTCTAATTGTTCACAAGCATAGAAAGCTATAGTATGATCTCCTCCACACTAAAGTCTGACCCAAAATTAGAAACACCAAGTAATGCCCTAAAAATGGAGATTTCAAAGGTTGAAGATAAAACCGAGGTGAAACGAGTCATTACCGACGTCCATGGGAGGCGATCGGGGAGGAGGAGGCCTCCATGGAGCGGATCTGATGGGGAGGCAAGGGATCCGGAGCACCTCAGGGCAATGGGGATGGTGACCAGTGGCTAGGGTTGAAAAAGAATATGGGCGCAAAGGGAAAAAAAGAAACCCCTTTGGCCCGCACCCTTCTATAGCAGCCCAGACCATGCGGTGGTTGTACCGCTTCCTGGTACTGCCCCGGAGCTATAGGGAGTACTTCTGCCACCTGAGAGAGGGAGCGGTAGTACCGTTCGGAGCCAAGCGGTAGTACCGAAAGGATAAAAAAGCTGAGACCGAGCGGTAGAACTGCTCGAGCCTACGGTTGTACCGCCTGGACGCTACAGTCGGAGTGTAGGGGGGTAGAACCGCCCTGGGTACCGGTTATACCGCCTGGTCACAGACCCATTATCAAGGACAAAACTTGTGTGCACTTGGGAAACACACGGTCTAAGAGATGAGATGGCTTGGGATGGAATCACGACACTAGAATATGGTGATGTACACTCCAATATTGCAACAAGCAAACGAAAAAGACCAATACCTAGAGTGGACAACCACCTAGGACCTAGCAAAACTAGAAAATGCAAATAAGATCCAAAAAGAACCAAAACCCTCCAGAAGGGAGGGTTGGTGGCCAATGCCACCTTTGTTCGAGTCGAATGGCTTGGTACCGTGAAGAATTTAACCTTGGGTCAAGACCAAAACTCATCTTTGAAGCAGAAGTACCATAAAAAAAGGCGAATGTGAAAGATTGATTCTATTTATGCATAATAAGAAGAGTGTGAGTTCATGAAAGGAACATCACTCCCCTATGTCCATGCCTACATCTAGAACACGATAAAATAATGAGTGCGGTGGGATGTGTGATGACCCACAAGTATAGGGGATCAATCAAAGTCCTTTCGATAAGTAAGAGTGTCGAACCCAATGAGGAGCAGAAGAAAAGGACAAGTAGTTTTCAGCAAGGTATTCTCTACAAGCACTGAAATTATAAGTAACGAGTAGTTTGATAGCAAGATAATTTGTAACGAGCAAGTAACGGTAACGGTAACAAAAGTGCAGAAAGGTAGGCCAATCCTTTTGAGGCAAAGGACATGCCAAGACGGTCTCTTATAATAAGCAAAGCATTCTTGAGGGTACACGGGAATTTCATCTAGTCACTTTCATCATGTTGGTTTGATTTGTGTTCGCTACTTTGATAATCTGATATGTGGGTGGACCGGTGCTTAGGTGCTGTTCTTACTTGAACAAACCTTCTACTTATTATTAACCCCCTCGCAAGCATCCGCAACTACGAGGAAAGTATTAAGAATAAATTCTAACCATAGTATTAAACTTTTGGATCCAAATCAGTCCCTTACGGAATGGCGCATAAACTAGGGTTTAAGCTTCTATCACTCTCGCAACCCATCATCTAATAACTACTCCACAATGCATTCCCTTAGGCCCAAATATGGTGAAGTGTCATGTAGTCGACGTTCTCATGACACAACTAAGGGAATCACAACATACATACCATCAAAATATTGAACACATATCAAGTTCACATGATTACTTGCAACAAGATTTCTCCCGTGACCTCAAGAACAAAAGTAACTACTCACAAATGATAATCATGCTCAAGATCATAGGGGTATTAAATAGCATAATGGATATGAACATATAAACTTCCACCAAATAACCATATAGTAATCAACTACAAGATGTAATCAACACTACTAGTCACCCACAAGTACTAATCTATAGTTCCGGTACAAAGACTGAACACAAGAGATGAACTAAGGTTTGAAAGGAGACGGTGTTGTTGAAGATGTTGATGGAGATTGCCCCCCCAAGATGGGAGAGTTGTTGGTGATGATGATGATGATGATTCCCCCCTCCGGGAGGGAAGTTCCCCCGGCGGAATCGCTCCGCCGGAGGGCAAAAGTGCTCTTGCCCAAGTTCCCCCTCCAGACGGTGACGCTTCATTCCGAAAGTCCTCTCCTTATTTTTTTTCTAGGTCAAAATGACTTATATACCAGAAGAGGGGCATCGGAGGTGGGCCGAGGAGGGCACAACCCACAAGGGCGTGCCTAGGCCTCCTGGCGCACCCAGGTGGGTTATGACCACTTGGTGGGCCCCCTTTGGTACTTATTGGCTCCAATATTTCTTATATATTCCACAAAAAATCTTCGTGAAGTTTCAGCTCATTGGAAGTTGTAGAATAGGTAGCCTGACGTACCTTTTTCAGGTCCAGAATTCCAGGTGTCGGTATTCTCCCTCTTTGTGTGTACCTTGCATATTATGAGAGAAAGGGCATTATAAATACTCCAAAAAGTATTATTATACATAAAAACAATATAAATAACAGTAGAAAAAGATGATGCAAAATGGATGTATCAATGTGCATTATCTCGAGCCACATAGCTCAAATCAATGATATTTTACTCATGCCTTAACTCACGATCTTGCTTCATCCAATGGCTTCGTGAATATATATACAAGTTGCTCTTGAGTCCCTACAAAGATAAGATCGATATCCCGACGCTCGATGTGATCCCAGATGAAGTGATGATGAGTATCAATGTGCTAAGTCTTGCTATGTTGCACGGAGTTGTAGGCGATCTTGATTGCACTTTCGTTGTCATATAGAAGAGGCACTTTGTCACAAGTGACACTAATCCTTTAAAGTTCGCCTCGTCAAAAGAAATTGTGCACAACAACTTGCGGCGCCAATGTACTCAGCCTCGGTGGTGGAGAGAGATACATGGATGTGCTTCTTTGAGGACCAACTCACCAAAGAGAGACCAAGGAATTGGCACACTCCGGAAGTGGACTTTGAAAGTGCAACTATCCCTGGGTGGTTTTGGTAATTCCTAACAAAATATAGCTCATTGAACTAATACTCTTTCAAGATGATTATTTCAGGAAGTTCAATGATTGGCATGGCGTGGACTAGAGATGTCGACCCCTCAAAATGCTAAGCACACATATTGGCTCAAGCTCAAGACTCTACATTTTTTATTTCAGCGATCCAAGATCGCATTGAGTAAGCCATACTATTAAAAGGGGATGAGGTGTTGTTTAATGACTTTCTTGCTCAAAATGCTTAGTGATATGCTCCAAAGCCCTCAACCACCAAGGTCAAAAAAAGCCCTCAACCACTTTCTCATTTCCACCTATGTCCCAAACCTAAAGTCAAACTCGGCCCCATCGATTTGATATATCCGGTGCCACCGATTTCATTTGACATAGCCATAGTCAGAAACCCTAATCAGTTCGGTCTCACCGATAGGGATCTTGGTCTCACCAAGATGGGATTCCAAACTCTCTGTTTCCCTTCGTAACATTTCGGTCTCATCGAAATGAGCGATCGGTCCCACCGAGTTCGCAATGCAAACTCTCTATTCCTTTTCATAATGTTTCAATCTCACCGAGATGAGCGAATCAGTCCCATTCAGTTTGCCCGATCAACTCTCTTTTTGCCGGTCTCACCGAGTTCATGTGATTGGTCTCACCGAGATTACGTTATGCCCTAACCCTAATTAAATCGGTCCCAGCGAGTTGACATGTCGGTCCCACCGAAAACTCTAACATTCACATTTTGAACCATATCGGTCTGACCGAGTTTCTCGATTCGGTCCCACTGAGTTTGGTGAATTGTGTGAAACGGCTAGATTTTGTGGGGAGGCTATATATACCCCTCCACCCTCTCTTCATTCTTGGAGAGAGCTATCAGAACGTGCCTACACTTCCACCATTCATTTTCTGAGAGAGAACCACATACTCATGTGTTGAGACCAAGATATTCCATTCCAACCACAAGAATGTTGATCTCTAGCCTTCCCCAAATTAGCTTTCCACTCAAATCATCTTCCACCAAATCCAAATCTGTGAGAGAGATTTGGGTGTTGGGGAGACTATCATTTGAAGCACAAGAGCAGGGAGTTCATCATCAACACACCATCTATTACCTTTTCGAGAGTGGTGTCTCCTAGATTGGTTAGGTGTCACTTGGGAGCCTCCGTCAAGATTGTGGAGTTGAACCAAGGAGTTTGTAAGGGCAAGGAGATCGCCTACTTCATGAATATCTACCCAAGTGAGGCAAGTCCTTTGTGGGCGATGGCCATGGTGGGATAGACAAGGTTGCTTCTTCGTGGACCCTTCGTGGGTGGAGCCTCCGTGGACTCGCGCAGCCGTTACCCTTCGTGGGTTGAAGTCTCCATCAACGTGGATGTACGATAGCACCACCTATCGGAACCACGCCAAAAATCTCCGTGTCTACATTGAGTTTGCTCCCCCAAACTCCTCCCCTTTACCTTCATATGCAATGATTTACATTCTACTGCTATACTCTTAGATTTGCATGTGTAGGTTGATTGCTTGATTTGTGATAAGTTTCTAAAATCTGCCAAGACTTAAAATTGGGAAAAGGCTAGATTTTTATTTGGTCAAGTAGTCTAATCACCCCCCTTCTAGACATACTTTCGATCGTACAAGTGGTATTAGAGCTTTGGTCTCCATTTGCCTTGATTTCCATAGCTTTGGTGATCATAGCCTTGGTTTCACAACCTAGAAGAGTATGGCATCTAGCGAGGGAAATTACCACCGTAGAGGTCCTTACTTTGATGGTACTAATTTTGCTAGTTGGAAGCATAAGATGAAAATGCATATTCTTGGACATAACCCCGTCGTTTGGGCTATTGTGTGTATTGGCTTGCAAGGTGAATTCTTTGATGGGAGAGAACCTAACCGTGAAGCTACCGCGGAACATTTGAAGATGCTGCAATACAATGCTCAAGCTTGCGATATCCTCTTCAACGGACTGTGCCCTGAAGAATTCAACAAAATCAGCCGTCTTGAGAATGCAAAGGAAATTTGGGATACTTTGATTGATATGCATGAAGGTACCAACTCCGTCAAGGAATCCAAATTGGATGTGCTTTAAAGTCAGCTTGACAAGTTCAAAATGAAGGATGGTGAAGGTGTCGCTCAAATGTACTCTAGGCTTGCTCTCATCACAAATGAGATTGCCGGCTTAGGAAGTGAAGAGATGACCGACAGATTTATCATCAAGAAGATCCTAAGAGCCTTGGATGGAAAATATGATACCGTGTGCACATTGATCCAAATGATGCCCAATTACAATGATCTCAAGCCAACAGAAGTCATTGGAAGAATTGTTGCTCAAGATATGTCACTCAAAGATAAAGAAGAGCTTCACAACAAGTCTAGTGGTTCTTACAAAGCCTCATGTGATGCTCCTACATCATCAGTGAGAAACAAGCCTTCAATGTGGAATTGAGCCTAATGTTTAAGAACTTCAACAAGTTCTACAAGAGTAGAAGCAAGGAAAGAAGTTCCTGGTCAAGGTCCTACAATGACAAAAGATCTTCTAGTCGTGAGCGTAATTGCTACCATTGTGGAAGACCCGGACACTACTCCAATGAGTGTACGGCTCCCTACAAAAGAAGAGAAGACTCACCTAAAAGGAGAAGTAGAAGAGAAGAATCACCTCCAAGAGAGAGAAGGAGGATGATCGTTATGAATGAAGAACCTCTCGCAGAAGCAAGGATTCAGAAAGGAAGGACAAGTCATCAAGGAGCTATACAAAACGAAGACATCAAGCTCATTTTGGTGAATGCGTACCCGACTCCGAATCTGACCATCACTCCAAGAGAAGTTATCACTACGACTCCGAATATACTCAAGATGAAGGTGTTGCCGGTCTAGCACTTGTGTCAACCAACTCCAACGACATATTTGACTCACCAAATGAAGGAATTGGAAGATGCTTCATGGCTAAATTCCCAAAGGTATCACACCCCGAGTATGTTGATTTCAATAGTGATGAAGATGATTTGCTAGGTGATGATGATCTACTTATTAACAACTCTAGTGATGAAAACTATGATGAACTTGCTATTAATCATGCTAATCAAGATAAACCGAATGACGATGATAAGAAGGAGATTGAACGTCTAACTAAAGAACTAAACACTCTTAAGTTAGCTCATGAAACTACCTTAGAAGATCATCGAGAGCTTTTAAAGACTCATAAGAAGCTACGCTTTGAAAAGCTCAACCTTGAGCAAGAGCATGGGTTCTTAAAGGCAATCAATGATGATCTTCGTAAGAAAAGTTCTTCTTACATTGCCAAGCATTTACTCTTGTCTACTTACATGCCACAAGTAAATTCTAGCAACATGAGTAAGAAAGATTCTTCTTCTAGTAGTAACAATAACCATGTTAAATCCAATGTTGTTGCTTCTAGTAGTTCTCTTGATTCCACTAATGATTCTCTTAGCCAAGTTACGCTTGAGCAAGAAAATAGCTTATTGAAGGGAATTATAGAGAAAGGTGTTTACAAGAGCCTTGCGGGAGGTAAGAAATTTGAGGTAATTGTACGCAAGCAAGGAAGGCACCAGAAGAATCAAGGTGTTGGTTTTGAACGAAAGTTCAATGCCAATGGAATTGAGTGGGAAGAAGATCAATACCCTAAGAAGAAGTTTGTTCCTCAACAAGAGAAGTATGATCCTACTTCTTTCAAGGGGACACAAGCTCAAGATGATCTTCCACCACAAGACCACAAGCAAAAAGGCAAGGACAAGCTTCAAGAGGAGATTGATGCATTTGAAGAAGCTCCCAAGGCCTTGGTCAAGTGGGTTCCCAAGACTACATCAAGTTCTTCTTCATCAAGTACGACTACAACTCCAAGGATTCCCATCAAGTTGATGTGGATCCCGAAGAAGAAGAACTAGAGAGTTCTTGAGGGTGACTCCGCCAACATACTTCACTCATATCATTTTGGCAAGGACAAGTGCAAACAATTTCTACATCTTGCACTAGTTCAAGTAGTGACAAACCCTCTTGTCGGTAAGAGAAGGGACAAGGTAACCTAATGCATTCATGGACATCATCTTGTGTGAACTTCACTCTATGTCTATGTATATCCTTGTTTGTTCCTTGTGGGACTAACCCATGTAGGTATTGAAAGTGCAACTCGCTCCAATGGATTGCTCCGAATGATCTACATCAACATTGAGCATCCACATCTTCAACATCTACATGAAGTCATCATCGACAAAACCCAAGGCTAGTGCATCCCTCTTAGGGGGGATATCACATCTAGGGGCAGCTTTACTCTAAATATTGATCTAAAGCAACTCTAATGGTGTGAACACAACAATGCTTTATGTAAAAGTGGTAACCCTACATGTGCTTAAATGATGAGTATGACCTATGAGCAAGTGTTCTCATTTCACTCCTAAGTCAATATACTCATATACAGATGAACTAGTCATCGCCAATTGCTTGATAGATGCTAGAGTGTTTGTGCATGCTTTGTCACATATTTCATTTGCCATTTTATTGTGTGAGCATATTGATTGCATATTTTTCTCATTCGAGGACATCCATTTTTTGATTTGATTGTTTGACTCTTTTTCTTTTGCCAAATGGATGCACAAGAATGCCTAAGAACCTCCTCTAGCTATCTATGCTTTTCTCGTCTCAAACTCTATTCATGCTACATCACAAAGTTTGATCAAGTCAGATTCAAACCCTCTGGGTGAGGAGCACTCGGAGTCACCGATTCGTCATAGACTTAAACTTTCAAAACCTCTTTGTGTATTTCGGTCTGACCAATTCATCCGTTTCGGTCACACCGAGTTCACTGAGTTGATCTAGGTTTTCAATCTCGGTGCAACCGATTAGAACTTTTCGGTCACACCAAGTTGCAGTAACCGCTTGCGATTCTGCATCTCGGTGCCACCGAGTTGTTCCACTCGGTCACACCGACAGGGTCAGGATATATATATCGACGGGTCAAATTTTGGACATTTCTCCAAAACCTCATCGCCCGCGCGTGTCTTGCTCTGCCGACTCGGGGTCTCCGGGTCGTCCTCTTGTCGCCAGCGACCGCCCGCTGCTGGTCTCCGTCGCCATCAACGCAAATCTACACCATTGTTGCCGCCGTAGCGAGCTCATCGCTGAACTAGGGTATGAGTTCAAACCGTTGTGCAATTCTATCCTCCGATTCTTTGCACAAAGCAAATGCCATGTTTCTTGCCACGTATGAGATCATCCGGTCCAGCAACAACATCCTTTAGATTAGATTTGATTTAAAAATTTAGGGTTTGGTTTCCGTCAAACTCATCTCGGACTGACCGAGTTGTGGAAATCGGTCCCACCAATTTGGCTTAGGCCATTGCACTTGCACTTTTCGGTCTAACCGAAAATTTCAAATCGATGCGACCGAGTTCAACTCTCAGTGAAACCCTAGAAATCTCGGAGTCACTGAACTGTGTCTCGGTCTGACCGATTTCACTAGTTTAGACTCCAAAAGGTTCTTCGGTGTCACCGAATTTAACAAATCGGTAGCTCCAAAATGCTTTCTGTGGAAAACTAAAACTAAGTTTTAGAATCATTGGTTTTGCAAAACCTTTGCACCGTGTGATGCTCATCCACTCTACCTCATCTATAACTATTCACAGGGTCAGCTGTCAGCTTGCAGTGCCAGAATGCCTGATCAGAGTGATAGCCAGAATAAGTCAGAAGAGCAAATGAATCTGAGTGAGGGCACTAGTCCCTCTGGCAGTTATGATGAAGGCAGTAGAAGTACTCCTAGAAACCTGCCTAAGGATGCTACTAGGCAGAGGAGGAAGAGAAATTCTGAGTCTGGAGATGAAGACTATGTAGCTGCTGAGGAAGAGGTTAACTCCAAGAAGAAAAAGGTTATCAAGAAAGAATTTGGCACAACAACATCTACTAAGCCTAGTTTGAACAAGAAGGCTCCTGCAAAGAGAGTGCCCACGTCAAAAGCCAGAGCCTCAACTCAGGAAACAATTGAGTTCACTCTTGAACCAAAAGAGGCTGGTGAAGGCAAGAAGAGGAAAGAAAGGGTCAAGAAAACTATGGCCAAAGTCATTGGCAGATCATCTATGATGAAAGATCCAGCTGAGGATGAAGTGGAAGAGGAAGAGGATGCTGCACCAGCATCTAAAGCTCCAAAGCTGATGGGGGATGCCATCAAGTCTGGCGGTTCCCCTTCTAAGCCCAAGACTGCCCCCAAAGCTTCTGTCCTTGCCCCCAAGACCGCACCAAAGAGGAGCACAAGGAATAATCCAGCTGCTGAGAAGAACAAGGCCCCAGTGCCTGAGATTGAAGAAGAAGAAGATGAAGCCCAACTGCTTAGAAAGTTAAAGCCCAAGATCCCTGACCATGATGGCACCCATCCAGTGGCTGAAAACATGAACATCAGAAAGGATGCAGGTCTCAGATTATGGAGACAATCTGATCAATATGCTATGAGGAGAAGGACTGCTGTGGATTACAGGTTTCACACCAAGGAGCAGCAGGACTTCTATGATACCATTCTGCTTGATAAGAAGCCAATTGTCTATGATATGAAGTGGGTAGACTGGAAGTACATTGACAACAATGAAGACCACTTTCTAGGAGTGCATGAAAGTTTCAGACTATGTGGGGTAGACAAATTTGTGGGTCAAAATCTGACCAAGTGGAATGATGAACTCACCGTACCATTCTACTCCATAGCATATTTCTATCCTGTTGGCAGAATTTTCTAGATGTCTGAAGGTACAAGGTACCAATCAACAGTTGATGAGTGGGCCAAACTGATCAATGCCCCTACAGAGCATGAAGATGACATAGATGTTTATGCCAAGAAGAAGAAGCATCACAACTCCATGGCTAACATGTATATGGAGATTCCTGACAAAGCCTTGGAGACTCACAATATGGGCTCTTTTTATTTTCTGTTGTCTGGATTGGCCACTATCAACACCATCCTGAGGCACACCCTGTTGCCCAAATCAGGAGATCATATGATGATCAGAGGCCAGTCCATAAACATGCTGCAGCTATTTGATGTGCCCAAAAAGTTCAAAGTGATGAGTCTGATTGTTGAGACAATCAAGAGGATAGCTACAGACCAGAAGAGATCATGTGGGTATGCTCCACAAATCCAGATGCTCATCAACTCCAAGATGGGCACAGACACATACTTATTGGACAAGGAACATCTTCCCTTGAGGCCTGACTTTGAGGTCAACACAGTTGTCATGAATGTTGAAGATCCCACATCAGTAGAGGCTCAAAAGAAGAGGGAAAAAGCAAAAGTTGAGAAAGCAACAAAGATGCCTAGTGCTGAAGAAGCTTCACAAATTTTCCTCAAGTCAAAGCAAGATCAACTTGGATATATTATTCAAGCAACTTTGAGGATTGAGAAAGGATTGGCCACCTTGACTCAGAATCAAGAGAGCCTGGAGAGGATCATTGAGACTAAGTTCAATGATCTTGACTTGAAGGTGACAAAGATGCAGACAGTTGTTTAGCAGCTCCAAGAAGAAGCTGAGGAGAGGAAAGGTAAAGCTACCAAAGATGCCTTTCAGAGACTGCCTAGGGCACAGAGGTTTGCAGCAGTGCCAATGACAGACACAAGAGCTACTACATCAGCACCTGCAGCTGCAACATTAGTAACACCTCCGGTTGCCACTCCACCAGCTCCAACAACTTCTACAGATGCATTTGTACTTGGATTAATCTCAACACCACCTCCCGAAGATCAAGCCTAGAGTGAGGCATAGCACTATGCATTTTCAAGCTTTTTGGTAACTTGTTGCCAAAGGGGGAGAAAATGTATAGATCATAGGCTGAGAGAGAGAGAGAGAGAGAGAGAGAGAGAGAGCTTGCTTCTTTTTGCTATCTCTTTTGCTTCTTGGTCGATACTTATTTGTGTGCTTTCTTGGATGATACTCTATGTTTATGTGTGTGATATACTTGTATGATCATGTGTTTGATCATATCATAATGCTTGAGCTTGAATGATGCAATTATTTATCTCTCATGTATGGTCATTAACTTTGCCTTGGTGATGAGTGCATATTTGACATTCTATCATTTTGAGCGCTCCACCAAGATGTATGTGACATGGAAGAGTAACCCATGATCCTAATCGATTTTTCATTTGCATTCTAAAGCAAATTTTAAATAATGCACAAATTTAGGGGAGCTCTTGCTTATCACATACTTGTCAAAGCGATGATATACTTCATTCTTATTATCATTTGTCGAAGCTTTGATCTATATGTTGTCATCTATTACCAAAAAGGGGGAGATTGAAAGTGCAACTACCCCTGGGTGGTTTTGCTAATTCCTAACAACATATAGCTCATTGAACTAATACTCTTTCAAGATGATTATTTCAGAAAGTTCAATGATTGGCATGGCATGGACTAGAGATGTGGATCCGTCAAAATGCTAAGGATACAAATTGGCTCAAGCTCAAGACTACATTTTTATTTTAGTGATCCAAGATCACATTGAGTTCATAGGAAAAGCCAATACTATTAAAAGGGGATGAGGTGTTGCTTAATGACTTGCTTGCTCAAAATGCTTAGTGATATGCTCCAAAGCCCTCAACCACTTTCTCATTTCCAAATGTGTCCCAAATCTAAAGTCAAACTCGGCCCCACCAATTTGATATATCCGACGCCACCGAGTTCATTTGACATAGCAATAGCCAAAAACCCTAATCAGTTCGGTCTCACTGATAGGGATCTCGGTCTCACCGAGATGGGATTGCAAACTCTCTGTTTCCCTTCGTAACATTTTGGTCTCACCAAAATGAGCGATCGGTCCCACCGAGTTCACAATGCAAACTCTCTATTTACTTTTGTAACATTTCGGTCTCACCGAGATGAGCGAATCGGTCCCACCGAGTTTGTCTGACCAGCTCTCTGTTTTCCTATTACAGGAATCGGTCTCACCGAGTTCATGTGATCGGTCTCACAGAGATTACGTTATGTCCTAACCCTAATGAAATCGGTCCCAGCGATTTGACATGTCGGTCCCACCGAAAACTCTAACGTTTACATATTGAACCATATCGGTCTGACCGAGTTTCTCGATTCGGTCCCACCGAGTTTGGTAAATTGTGTGTAACGACTAGATTTTGTGTGAAGGCTATATATACCCCTCCACCCACTTTTCATTCATGGAGAGAGCTATCAGAATGTGCTTACACTTCCACCATTCATTTTCTGAGAGAGTAACATCTACTCATGTGTTGAGACCAAGATATTCCATTCCAACCACAAGAATGTTGATCTCTAGCCTTCCCCAAGTTGCTTTCCACTCAAATCATCTTTCCACCAAATCCAAATCTATGAGAGAGAGTTGAGTGTTGGAGAGACTATCATTTGAAGCACAAGAGAAAGGAGTTCATCATCAACACACCATCTATTACCTTTTGGAGAGTGGTGTCTCCTAGATTGGTTAGGTGTCACTTGGGAGCCTCTGTCAAGATTGTGGAGTTGAACCAAGGAGTTTGTAAGGGCAAGGAGATCGCCTACTTCGTGAAGATCTACCCAAGTGAGGCAAGTCCTTCGTGGGTGCTTTCCATGGTTGGATAGAAAAGGTTGCTTCTTCGTGGACCCTTCGTGGTTGGATCCCTCTGTGGACTCGCGCAGCCGTTACCCTTCGTGGGTTGAAGTCTCCATCGACGTGGATGTACGATAGCACCACCTATCGGAACCACGCCAAAACTCTCCGTGTCTACATTGCGTTCGCTCCCTCCAAACTCCTCCCCTTTACCTTCATATGCAATGATTTACATTCCGCTGCTATACTCTTAGATTTGCATGTGTAGGTTGATTGCTTGACTTGTGATAAGTTGCTAAAATCCGCCAAGACTTAAAATTGGGAAAAGGCTAGATTTTTATTTGGTCAAGTAGTCTAATCACCCCCCTCTAGACATACTTTCAATCCTAAAAAATTTCTATCCACATGGTCTCCCGCCCAATGCAAGTCCAAATATCCCATGAGACCAAAGCTTTCTCCATTGGGGTACCATAAGCAAAGTTTGGGGTATGAGCCAAATACTGAAATATTCGCTTGACTACCACAAAGTAGCTCTCCTTAGGTGCGGCTTGAAACCGTGCACACATTCCAATCATGGAGCTATATACCTTTTGATCCACTGATTTACCATTAGTATCAATGTCAAGTTAGCACTTGGTTGGCATTGGAGTCTTGGCCGACTTGGCATCATCCAGCCGGAATCTCTTAGGTATATTTGGCTTGGTTGATGCAGGTTCCTTCTCTTGTTTGCTTGACTTTGAACCCGAGAATGAAATTCAACTCTCCATCATAGACAGCTCAAACTTCTCAGTCATGACTGCGGCAAACTCATCATTGAAAGCTTTGGTTAGAAGAACAAAAGATAATATCATCAACATATAGTTGGCATATGAACAAATCCCCTTTAACCATCGATTTCCCAATTTCAAACCCACGATCTTGCAACAACTCGGCAAGGTGCTCTAAACGCCATCCTCCCGTATATCGGGTCAAAACCTACCTACCTACCAACCAGTACCGGATACCGATAACCCGCTTGAAGTCTCGTCTCCCCAAAACCCCACCCCCTCCTCTATTCGACCGCCCAACCTGCCAAACCCCATGTTCATCAGCTCATCCTTGCTCTGCTCCGCCATTGTTCTCCACCGCCTCCCCAACTTCCTCCAACGCCATGGTTACTTACCCTTGCGACCCGATCCCTCTCCTCCCTCCTGGTACTGCCATTATGGAGGCGGACGGCAATCGACGTCGACGTACCTACCACTACCTTGGCGGCCAGCCCCTTGTCCAGTCCGGGGACTGGGCCATCATCTCCCTTGCGCCACCTCCGGATCCTCTCCAATTTGATACTGATGCCATCCTCATACGTCATTTTCTTGACCATGAGCGTGGCTTTCGCATTGCGGAGATATCTAGATGCGGGATGGGGGCTGCCTTCGTCAGGTTTCAGCATGCCTGCGACATTGACACCACCATCAACAACAGTCCTTACTTCGTTGGCGACTCGATCCACAGAGTTATCCGTCATGACAGATGTATTAATCATATAGATTGCACTTTTTCGCATGATGCTTGGATTATGATGGTAAACTACCCTCTAGAAGCTTGGAGACCGGATAAAGTTAGGGAATCTGTCAGTGGTTTTGCCAAGTTCTTAGTCTGGAACAGGGACATTTCAAACAGAGCCCATATCTTGGTCAAAGTTAGAGTACCAAATTTCTTAGATATTCCTATCAGTCATGTTATCTGTGAGAGTCTTGATGACTTCGGCCACGGGCAGTCCTGGACAAGTGTTGTATACATTCTGCAATCTGATCTGCTCGGAGCTATGGGTGGGGATGAAGATCCGATTCCACCAGATGGTGTGATGCACCCTATGCCCCTTGCGCCATTTGGAGGAATATGGCATGATGCTGATTTTCATGACCAAGAACATCAGCATGCTGCACCAGCTGCCCATCTTGCGCCTGATGAAATTAATGAAGATATTCCTATGGTTCACACTCCTCCACTTAGCCCTGAGCCGCATCAACCCAACCAACCTGCAGTGGAAGCCGCTGATGCCTTCATTGCTATGCACGACATGATGTCCAAAATTATGGCGGCTGCTCCTGACATGATGGAAAAACTCTCAGAATATGAAGTTGTTAGTACTAGATGCCAGATTCTATGTGTGGATGAGGAGCATGGACCTGTCAAGAAGTGCCTGATGACTATTGCTACTGCTGTTCCTCAGGAGCCATTTATTTCTTCAGTTGAGATAACTGAACTCCATGAATCTTCTGAACTCTCTGAATGCCATGAACCTCTCAACATGATCGACTCTGAGCATGTTCCATCCCCAGCTATGCTGGACTTCATAGCTAGCAACCACAATTCTCTTGTGAATGGACCACCTATTGTGATGGCTGATCAGTTGAATGCTGCTGCAATCCCCGCTGCGGTCAATAAGAGGAAGAAAAACAATGCTCCATTGGATGTTAATGATCTCAGACGCGGTCGTCGCCTTGCTGGATTGAGCGCTGGATTTAAGAATGAGGCTGCTGCTATCAAGGCCAAGAACATCAACAACTGCCAGAAGAACTTAAATGCAGAATTTGATTTTGAAATTGTGGACCCCACAGCCAAGCCACCACCTGAGTTGCCACTGGACACCATCCAAGCTATCGCCACCAAGCAGTGTCAGATACCCCTTGAAGAGGTCTCTGGAGAGAAGCTGAAGGCCATGGTGGACTATGAATAAGTCTAGTTATTATAGCAGTTGGTCTTGCTGTAAAAAGACCCTACCTGGCCTTAGGCCTTTATTTTATTTTCCTTGCTCAAGAAATGCTACTTATGTTTTATCTAGGAATCTGGTTTGTAAGGAGTTAAACTCCATTATTTGCTTATGTTGGTGGAACATCAAGAATTACCTATTTTGCATATTGAGTTATCTGAATGGTCAGCTAGGTTTTGGGCAAATATGTTGCCAGCTATTTGTTTGGAACATCAAGTTGTTTGTTTTTTGCATTTTGAGATGGCTGAACGGCCAGTTATATTTTGAGCAATCAATATGGGATAGTTGCACCTACAAAAAGATCTGGTTATATTCCACATTGCCTCCTTGTGATTACTACTATAATCTTGTGGATATGATTAACTCATATCCCTGTACCTCTATTACACCTGCACATTTTAATGAATAGAAGTTGGAATATTTTAAATTGGAATGTCAGGGGTATAAACTCTCAAACCAGATGGGATGATTTAAGAGCTAGAATTGAGGAAAGTAATTGTGGTGTAGTCTGTATTCAAGAAACAAAAAGAGAAGCATTTGACCAGGCTTATATCAGAAATTTTTCACCTAGAAGATTCAACCAGTTTGCATATAATCCTGCAATCGGTCTGTCAGGTGGACTTATTACTATATGGAATGACAGTTTATTCAGTGGAAATGTGATCAGTCAATCTTCCTACCAAATCACTGTCAAGTTAACATGTAATCTTTCTGGGCATATATTTTATATCAGTAATATATATGGGCCCTGTCAGAATGAAGACAGAGTGGATTTTTTTGATTGGCTAAATAATATTGATGCATCACAGATGGATCACTGGATGTTGGTTGGTGATTTTAATTTAATTAGAAGCCCTGATGACAGAAATAGACCTGGAGGAGACACAAATAATATGCTCATGTTTAACAGCCTATTCAACAGTTAGATCTTGTGGAGATCCCTCTTAAAGGTAGAAATTTCACATGGAGCAATATGCAAGAGTACCCTTTATTGGAAAAATTGGATTGGATATTTACTTCTACAAATTGGACACTATCTTTCCCTAACACCCTGGCTCATCCTCTCACCAGAGTTACATCAGATCATGTTCCTATACACATTCTGATTGGAAGTGATGTTCCTAAATCCTCCATATTCAGGTTTGAAAACTATTGGTTTGAATTTGATGGTTTTTATGAAACTATCATACAATGCTAGAATAAAAACCAACAATTGACAAACTCTGCTCAAGATGTTGCATCCAGATTCAAATGTCTTAGAATGGGACTCGAAAAATGGAGTAAGAACCTGTCCAAGCTCAATACTAACATCTCTGCATGTAATTATGTTTTATCTATGCTGGATGGCATTGAAGATCAAAGAATACTTAGTACTATGGAAGCCAATTTCAGGATTATTTTGAGGAGGCATATACCCAAACTATTGGAAGTGAAAAGAATTTATTGGAAATCAAGATTCAAAATGAGATGTGTGAAACTTGATGATGAAAATACTGATTTCTTCCATGCTATTGCTACCCAAAGCTACAGAAAAAACTTTATTACTTCTATCAATGATGATGATGGAAATCCTATCCAAAACCATGATCACAAGGCTGCTATCATCTGGAAATCTTTCAAAGACAGATTGGGTAAATCAATTGATCCACATATGCTCTTTAATCTGGAGGAACTTATCCAACCATCTGACTTATCTGATCTGGAAGCCCCTTTCACTATGGAGGAGATTGACCAGGTGATTAAAGATATTCCATCTGATAGAGCACCTGGACCTGATGGATTCAATGGTGCTTTCCTAAAAAAGTGCTGGGATATTATTAAACAAGATATTTACTCTATGATTTGGGATTTTTTTTGAAGGAAACTGTGACATACAGAGTATCAACACTGCCTTCATCACTCTTATTCCAAAGATTACAAACCCCCTCAATATGAATGATTTTAGACCTATCTCCCTGGTCAGTCTTCCTCTGAAAATTATTACCAAGCTTATAGCTAACAGAGCTCAGAGAATTATTACATCAGTTATTCATCAGAACCTATGGGTTTATCAAAGGTAGAAATATAAAAGATTGTTTGGGATTTGCCTTTTAATATCTCCATCTATGCCATCAATCTAAAAAACCTATCATCATTTTAAAGTTAGATTTTGATAAGGCATTTGATAAGGTGGAATACAAAGCCATTATTGCCATGCTCAAAGCTAAAGGTTTTGGACCTTGGTGGATCAATTGGGTACACAATATTCTTCAATCTGCTTGTACTTCTGTCTTACTTAATGGAGTGGCTGGGAAAAAAATCATCTGTAAGAGAGGGGTCAGACAAGGGGATCCTCATTCCCCTTTGCTATATGTTATTACTGTTGATCTTCTTCAATCAATTATTAATGCAGCCTGGTCTAATGGTGAATTATCTCTTCCTATAAATCATGCATATGGTCAAGATTATCCAATCATCCAGTATGCTGATGATACCCTGTTGATTATGCCTGCTAATGAAGATCAGATTATCCACCTCAAATACCTTCTGAATCTTTATAGTCTGCCCATGGGTCTTTTTGTTAATTTCAGTAAATCCTCCATGATCCCCATTAATGTAGATCATCTAGAGGTTACAAGACTTGCCACATCATTTGGATGCAAAGTGGAGAACCTACCATTCACTTATCTAGGTTTATGTGGCGACCGGTTTTCCGGCTATAAATTACCAGAAAACTGGCCGTCGTGATCACCAGCCCCAGGATAACTGTTAGCTGATGAGGCACCAACTTGATACAGAAATTCCAAGCAAAATACAAAATATGTAGTACTAGACCATTCTGGCCTGTGAGTACAACAAATGGTTTCTAGTGGTTGATGGCGGAAGCGGGTTGTGAAACATCAGTGTCTATGGGACTCCATTTCCCACGGGAACAGCTGACCAGGTTAACTCCTATCTTCGCGAGGCTGCTATCTCCATTGTGTGGGTTCCGGGGCTGTCAACACGGTCGCTACTTTCACAAGAAGAAATCTGGCCAAGACAATAGCTGTGGACAAGCCGTGAGTACTTTGAATGTACTCACAAACATTATGAACACGGGTACAACATAACAACGATGTGCTGAAAATATTTTATACTCATGACGTCAGTCACAAAAGATAAATATAACTCGATGTGTGTAAGCATGTAATATATGAATATGCAATGTCATAGAAGTATTAAAAATTATGAAATAAATAACAAGCATGCCACGATCAAGGCCCGAGCGACACCACATAAAGGGCTTTAAAAGAAATGCCACAATCGAGGCGCCCGAGCGACACCACATAAAGGGCTTCAAAAGAAATGCCACAATCGGGCATCCGAGCGACACCACATAAAGGGCTTTAAAAGAAATGGCACGATCAAGGCGTCGAGCGACGCCACATAAAGGGCTTTAAAAGAAATGCCATAGTCAAGGCGTCTGAGTGACACCACATAAAGGGCTTTAAAAGAAATGCCACGGTCAAGGCGTCGAGCGACACCACATAAAGGGCTTTAAAAGAAATGCCACAATCGGGCCCGAGCGACACCACATAAAGGGCTTTAAAAGAAATGCCACAAGGCGTCGAGCGACACCACATAAAGGGCTTTAAAAGAAATGCGACGGTCGGGCATCGAGCGACGCCACATAAAGGGCTTTAAAAGAAATGCAGTCAAGGCCCGAGAGACACCACATAAAGGGCTTTAAAAGAAATGCCACAATGAAGGCCCGAGCGACACCACATAAAGGGCTTTAAAAGAAACAATCATAGTGAATATCCCGGAGGTAGAACCATCCCAGAGATACTCGATGATAACAATAATATCATGGGTTAGTCAACAATAATAATAATCATAATTATCACAAGTCACAAGTAGTAATTCCCGTTCTGGTTTAACAGTTTCACCTCCGAAGACCGACACTAAGACCGACACTAAGACTGACACTTGACCCATCCTTAACCATGGACACGGCTATTCGAATAGGTTTAATCTCTGTAGAGGGTGTACTCTTTACCCACGAGTAACGGATTTATTTAGTCCATCGGGACTAATTCCGTCTACGGTCTTTTTGTTGAAAACACACCTAACTTGCACACACCAGCTTAACTCACACGTGTCTGGAATCACCCCGACACCTGTCAAGCAAACTCTAAGTGGGGAGGCTACAACCTCACGTAGCATGGGATCAAATTTATATCGCGCGCTCTAAGGGGTGGCCTCCCCTCTCGGTCCCAACCGGAAACACCCATGCCCCCGGACCAGGTGGCCTGCCTACCAGCTACAACCGGTATCTTCCACCCTGGCCTCTCTGTACGGTGTGTGCTAGAAAGAGGTTGACAACTTACTGAACCATACTCTACTTGTTGTAGAGACGAGTGGTAGTACGAAGCAAGTATGGAGGTTACTGGAACAAGACTTGATCTACGGTCGACTCAGGAGGTTTATAGTTTCCTCCATGACATGTATAACCAAAATATTTCAACCAGTACAATCAACACTCATTATATCTTACCATGCCATACCGGACATACCCGTCCCGACGAAGACCGGCGATAAGCTCACGCCTACCCAAGGCAGAGGCTTTCCCGGATTCCTTTCCGGCATGCATGCAAGATACATGAGGATGCTTGCCATCACAAGTATACTCATTTCCAATAGCATGGAACTCACTAATATGCACTTATGCATATGATCATATCACATGAAATAACAAGTCATTCGAAATGCGGTGGTGTTATAAATGTATCAACGAACACACCAAAAATATTATGCCGGGATTCAAAATGCTTGCCTTCAGGTCACGGGAAGGCAGGGTGCATTTCAAACTCTTGAAATATTTCTCCTCTCTTCAAAAATCCTATTTTAGCAATATAAGTGAATTAACACACAAAATAAAAGCAGCACAAAAAGTTGTTCTGAAATTTTCTTAAATAAATCTTAAAATAAACTAGATCAAATTTGAGAGAGATGGGAAAAAGAATCATTTCATTTGGAGTTGTATTTAAAAAGTTATAGGCACTCAAAGTTGTGGTCAAAATCTGTTTTAAAAAAATATATAAAAGAAAACGCTTCAGACGGAATACGTTTTCGGTGTAGGGAAAACATACTGGGGAGTTGTACGCCTTCACTTAAACACGGGGCGACGGGGTGGGTCGCTGACAGTGGGTCCAGAGGGCCCACTGGTCAGGTTTGACCGGTCTCCCCCGCCTCCTTCCTCCTCTAGCCGAACAGAGGCGGGGGCTCTAGCGATCGTCGCCGGCGATTAGCGGCTCCTCGTGGGGTCCCGAGGGCGAGGATGGATCCGCCACTCCTAGGCGGTCCTCCCGGTGGTCGACTGGCCGGCGGGGACAGAGGGAATCGCCGGTGGCGAGCTCCGCGGCGGAGGGAGCTTCGGGCATGATTGGGGGCTTTGTCTCCGGTGGCTCCCGATCAAAAGCGAGCTTGGGGTGGACTCACAAGACGAAGGGAGGGCCCCTGGTGAAGAGAGTGGAGGGGGGAGGCCCTGGTGGCGCCGGAGTGAACAAGACAGTGGCGGCGGCCGTGGTTGCCGGAGATGAGGAAGACGACCTCTCTGGTCTTTCTACTGCTATGGGCGGATCGGTGAGGGAGTGTGGGAGGTTGCTTGAGGGTTTGGTGAGCTCGGGGGGTCCTTATATAGCGATCGGGGGCGGTTCCGACGATGGCCAAGGATAAGAACATCGGCGACCGCTGTACTGTGTTGCAGGGCGACGTGGTGGCGACGAGGGCTTGCGGACAAGGCTGCGGATGAGCTTGAGCTGTTCAAGGGGGCAGCTGGCGAGCGTTGGTGGCTCGGGCGGCACCGTCCACAGCAGAGGCTGCTGTGGCCGCCTGCTAGGCCCCGTTGCCGACCTGACGGCGGAGCTGTTGGGCGCCAGGGGGGCTTGGTTGGTTCCTGCGAGCGGATGAGGTCGGGGGGTGCGGTTCTGTAGGCGAGCAAGGGCCGGGGCGTGACGCGGCGACCCGAGCGCACGCACGTGCAAAATGCGTGCTCTGGGCGCGCCCAGAGCACGCTCGCTACGTGTTCGACAAAATGCCAGGGTATCCTAGAGTGCTTGAGAGGGGTTGGTAAATAACAGGACTAGTTTAGGGTTAGCAAGGGGATCAAAGGACATGGTGGTTTGGTCAGGGGCTTAAGTTCACAATGTAAACTTGAAATCATGCCAAATCTGGCCATGCACATAGGGTGTTTGACAAAATGCCAAAGGCATCTAGGCATCTCTTGGAGGGGCCAAATCTTCCAGATCAGTGTCTTTTTGGATGCACAAGAGGGTGGTGAGGTTAGTTGGTGAAAAGCACAAACTTGCTAGTGCAAGTTTTGCATAACTTCAAATCTGGACAGGAGGTGAAGGGCATTATTTCATGAAGCAGAAATGATCCAATGAGTGCATGCTCCTGGACTTAGGGGTTTATCATGGAGGACTACAAGTAGGGAAAAGAATCTAGGGCCAAAGAGTAAGCAAGAATATAGTTGCTGTAGAAACCATCATGTTGGACCAGAATGAAGATGAGGTTGTTTCACTCAAAATTTTCAAAGAACATCCCTGGATTTTTGCATATAATGGAATGATATGCTCCTACTGACATCCGAAAATTATGGTGGAAGCTAAAAATAAATATTTAAAAGGGTTGTAGTGCAAAACTGCCCACTGGACCAGAGAAGGAAAACAGGTGTAGCACTCAACATATGTAATGAATGGAATATATTATTGCACAAAAGTGATTTATAGACATCACATGACATCTCCAAACTTTGGTTAGATTTTTAGATAAATCTATCAACTAGTTGTAGTACAAAAAGAGCTCCAAAACTCAAAACAAGTCATTTAATGAATAAAGCTCAGGGTGAAATAATTTAATAAATAAATCTACTGATTGAGAGATGTTTTTAAAATGAGAGGGAAAATAAGTCCAATGTGTTTTGGAAGGATCCATTTGGGAAAAACTCCTTAATATTAAAAGAAAGGTTTTGAAATCAACAGAGATATTCTTGCTGGTAAAAATTTTAAACTCTTGGCAAAATTTTAATAACTAAAACCTGGTTAAATTTTTGGGGTGTTACAATTAC
This sequence comes from Aegilops speltoides, assembly GCA_021437245.1. Lineage (NCBI taxonomy): Eukaryota > Viridiplantae > Streptophyta > Magnoliopsida > Poales > Poaceae > Aegilops > Aegilops speltoides. Next base: position 488,315,519 of record CM038146.1, read on the forward strand.
TACCCCCCTTAAGAAAAAAAATCTCGTCCTCGAGATTTGCTAAGAGCCGTTGTGAAAAACAAAAGTTCCACATGTGTTCGAGCGGTTGTGAGCCTGCTGCCGTGGTGATGCGTAAATAAAAGTAATCCATGTAGTGTGGGGATAAATGATGCAGCAATTCAGTAAAAAGAAAACTCATACTAGGATCTTTCGCGGTTACACAAGTTAATCACGAAGAAAACTACTCATACTAGTAGAAACTAAATACATGACTCATTGCACACATTCGAGGTACCATGCATAAGTTACAATGGAAATATAAATGCTACAAAAACAAATACACTAGTGACGTCTAAAATGAAAACGGTAACTGGGTGGGGTCCTGATAAAATGTCTCTGGTAAAGGGATACACTCCTCTTCTATCGGAGGAAGTGGATTGACCAGTCGATGTATGCGTCTCTCCGGGTCGGGTCTCAGTGGTCTGCCAATGGCAATCTGAGGATTTAAATCAGCGAGACTCTGGAGATAATCCATCACTCGCTGGTTCAAATGCTCTTGAGCGATGATGTACTGGATAAGGTTGGCTATCACGGGGTCTCTCTCAATCCGTCCACCGGGAAAAGATGTTACTCCCACTACTAGGAAAAGGCATGCTAGTGGCGCACCTGTTTTGCCTTCTAATGGCGCATGGCTGGTGCGCCACTGGCATCACGCCATTAGAATTTCTTTCTAATGGCGCACCACATGTGCGCCATTAGAATCTTGTATTCTAATGGCGCATCGAGGTGCGCCATTAGTACTGCTCTGAAGGCGCCATTAGAATGCCTCCCGAGGGCCATATGAACAAATGTGTTATTGCATTCTAATGGCGCATTAAAAGTACATGCGCCATTAGTGTGATGATCACAAGGCGCCATTAGTGTCTTCGTGGTGCGCCATTAGTATGAATATTAGGTTTTATTTTTTTTGCTTTTCTGATTTTTGCACAGATTACAAAATATTTTATTGCATAGAATATAGACAGCAGCACACAGCAACATCAAATTCATCAAATACAATAGAAGATTAGTCTCCGAATACAATTCATCATATTAGTCTCCGGATTCAAAAGACCGGACAAAGATAAAACATTACAAGTCTCAAGACCGCGAGTATCGAGTTTGCCTTCACATTACAAGTCGATATCGATCATCTAAACTACCATCACATAGAAGAGAGCTATGGTCATCACGATGAGCATCATCGCGATCAAACCGGTCTTCATCCGGTTCCTCCAACGCTCCCTCCTCTCTCCGCTAGATAGCGGGCGATCTAGATTCGCCTCCGCCCTAGTGGTGTACCTTTGTAACTATTACCGCTGAACGGTGAACCTGTCTCCGACACTCCTCCCAAGAATCGAGACTCCGGGAACCTTACCCTTGTACACGACATACGACGGCATCTCTATGCACAAGCCAAACAACAGACAATACATAAGCAATGTGTAAGTATGCAACAAAAGGATCGGAAGAGAAAAGCAAGACATTAATAGCACGATTCATGGTCCTACTAATAAAATAGCATCGACACATCTAAGTTGAACAACCGTCCAAACCAAAGAGACATACGAATTCATTAAAAAGTTTAATTACAACATGAACCAATCAATGTTTCAGAACTACACATCACTACTTTCGACTCGACTCATCGGACAGGAGCGTGGATGAAGCCGCCGTCTGTCGCGATGGTCATGAAATCGCGGTCGTTGTCACCCTGCATTTGTAGCATTCCATCTATCTCACTGTTGGACGGTTGATTTCTGAGGAAGAACTGCCCCGACGTATGAAGGACATCTTGATGGATGATGTCCGCAAACTCCGACTGGATGCGAAAGAATTCTTGTCTGAGGTCCGCGTCCTGGACTGCCGACAAGCTCGCGGCCCAATCTTTGAGATTATCTGGTAGCAGAAGGTGATGATGGTCCCTTACGATCGCCCGCATGTGATGGAGGGCGTAGTAGGCATCCTTCTGACCGCCAGGCGGCTGCTTGACGCAGCAGAACTTCATATTGTGTGAGAAGATGTGCTTGCCGATTTACGAACTCGGCTGGTGAAGGTGCCTCCAGTTAGGCGAGGCGGGAGAACATCATCAAGAACTTTCTTCACATTTGTGTAGTCTATCATGGAGTTACGGTTCGGGTCGAAATACGTGGCCATGGAATATTTCGGCTTAAGAGGATGAGTGTGCAATGTGTGTCCTTTGCACGTAACACGGAATGTTAGAAAAAAAGAACGATCAAATCTAAGAAATCATATGTTACGGGCGGTTAAGGGATGGCTTACTCGGGAAAGTAAGGCACAAGGAAGTTATCCTTATCTGCGTTTGCGAATGACGCCTTGAGGTGTGAACTCGCAACTTGGCGGTCCCAGCGCTGCTCAAGTGCTTGGCACGCATGTAGAAGGGGTCGACTATCACGATGTCCGGGTATTGTCTCTAATGATCCGTGATCCGCATGCTCGGCGAAAACAGCCGAACGAAGGTGTAGTGCAACGGATGAAGGTTAAACATAGCAAAGATGTCATCAAACCGCAGGACGATCATACCCCGATGTCGCCATCCACAAAGCCCTTGCTCTCGCACCTTGGCCACGAAAACCGGTATGCCACATCCTTCTCTCGAGACGCCGCTTCTCCAAAATCGAACACCATCATGCAGACTCCGATAGCACCGGTTGCGAGATTCAGCATATTTGGCGGTAGCATCGCCCTACCCGCCACATGCACCTCCTCGAGATATCCTTAGGTGAAGGTGGCCCGCCCCGAGCACGGATCGAACTCGGTGCCGGCTGGCTCGCACCGGCGCCCTTGTTAGTCTTTCGCTTCCGCCCTTCTTCTTGATCTCCTGTAATGGGACCGAGTTCTGCTCACGACCGCCTTCTTCAGCGTGTTGGGGCTGATAATATTCGCGCCTCAGCTATCTCGAGGCTCGGTGAAGACGGAGCCTGAGGCGTGTCACGAGAACTGAGAACGCCGACGACGCTTGTTGCAATTGATTTCTCCGCCGCACCAGCTAGATCGCGGTGGTCTTGGCTGGGTTCTGAGAAAGAGGCCCGCAGAAATCGCCGCGTACATCCATGTTCAGCAAAGTACTTGTCAACTTTGGTAAATGTACCGTCGCCGTTGTCGCCGCCGTCCGGATCTGTGCCATAGGGCTGTCCGGATCTGTGCCATAGGGATGTCCGCAGGTCCGTAGCGTTGCTGCGTTTTGCCATGGCTTGGCGCCGCACGATCGGGCGGTCTTGCGTGGGGTGGTGTCCCCGCCCCAAACGAATCCGCTCTTCGCCATAGCAGGGCCAGCTTATGCAGGTGCCGAGGGTCATCTCATCTTCTTCGTCGCCCCAGCTGGTCGAATCGAGGTAACAACTCGTCAAGCTTGGCAGCACCGGACCACTTCAACCCTATACATTGTGGGTGGCATCGGATTACCGTGGAACATGGGGTTGCCGGTTGAACGATTTTGCCCTTGGCGACATCGACCAACTCGGCGCCCACGGCGCGTAAGAGTGCAAGGAACGTCGGCGGTGCCTCGCGAAAACATGTGTAGGGCGTCGAGGATGCCCATCAAAGGCAAGGAGATGAAGTCATCGGCCGAGAGGCTTAGTTACCGTGATGCCGTCAAGCTCGGCTAATCGTCGAGGCACCGCCAACGGCGGGCGGTAATCGACGGAGGGGCGCTTCTTGGCGAGGTGCCGGCGGCGACACCCGGTGCATTAAGCTCCAATACCGTGCGGTGCCGGAGACACGAATACCGCCTCCGCCGGAGACACCAATGGCGCCGCCGCGGAGACACCAATGGCGCCGCCGCGGAGACACCAATGTCGCCGCCGCCGAAGACACCAATGGTGCCGCCCGCCCAGGCGAAGTTGCTGGCCATGAAGCTGGGAACCGGGAGGACCCTTTGGCCGCCCGCAATCCACGTCGCAGCCCATGAATCAACGTAGGCACCATGGCTTCGAGCTTCGTTTCCAGCTGTTGTTCCACTTGCTCTTGGACAAGCTCCGAATCCGCGCCACTTGTGCCTTGAGTGCTTCAACCTCGCGTCGGCTTTCCGAGCTGGCCTTTTTCTCCTTCCGCACACCAGCGTATAGTATGACCCCATTTTGTGGACAAGCCTTTGCCGCCACACACGACCAGCCGACGCCGGCTTATCGAGCTTATCCTTCTTTTTCATTACGCTCAACTCCCTATTTAAAGGGGTGTCGAAAGGGAGCTCTTAGACGACCCAGCGCCATCGCTTTCATTGTCCCGCGAAAGGAACATGAGCCATTTAGAAATATTGGTGATTAATTAGAGTGCAGCCATATGGAGCTAATTACACGGGGTGTATTCCTTACTGAGAACAAGCTCAAGCGCCTGGTCTTCGGATCCGTGGTAAGCTCCTTTGTTATCGGGTCCTCCTTGTACCGGGCCCCGATATAGTTCCTGGTCCGCTTGTGACCGCTGTATTTCTCGAAGCGGGCGGTAGGCCTTGCTCGGCCGCTCGCGCCCTCCTTGTCCCATATAGGCTCCGCCACTCTATAACCGCCGGGACCGAGTTTGTGTTCCCTAAGTTCAACTCCGCATTTCTTTCCCCCATCGACTTGATTCGAGCTTGCGGGGCTCGCACTTGATCTTGAACTCATTGTACTCATCTTCGCCATCAAATGATATTTCGCCTTGATCTTGTCATAACTATCACCTTTATCAATCATTCTCTTCACCGTGCTTCTCCAAGTAGACAGGCCGTGCTCATCTTCGTGAGGGCGGCATTGTTCACTCTATTCCCCGAGAGGCGTGTGTTTTCAAATTCGTCGGGAACTTGTATCGCTCGTGCAGCTTCGGAAGAGGAGGCTGCGCAAATTCCCTCGGTCCTTATGCCTAAGGTTCTCGGTGTTGATCGAGACGGTGCTCGGAGAATGCACCCGAGCTGAACCGCTGCACTTTGACTATATGTTTGGGCTCCGTTGGATTCCGCCGGAGTCCACTTGAGTGAATTCCTCCTTGACGGTGCGGAGCGCATTCGGCGCCGGTCCTTCCTTTGCTTCTTCCGTTGGCTGCCATCGTGTGTGCGCCACCATCATCGATGGTGGCATCCTCGGCGGCACCATCGGTGGTGTCATCCCGACGCCACTAGGGGTTGTGTAATCAGGATCGGTGTCTTCCGCGCGCCATCATAGCGGTGAGGTTGTTCCTCCATCTCTTGGGACAGCTCCTGAATTGCTTGCCGCTCAACCACCGGCCTCATCGTTGTGGGCCATGTTTCTCTCTAATTAGGAAAAAAGTTTGGTCAAAAATATGGTTATTGTCAAGGAACAAGATCATGGTCTCATGATTTAGGGTTTGTCTACACCGAGGCACCCTAAAAGCCTAAGCTTTCATCATTTAGGTTCTCATCGACACCGAGGCATCCGAGGCAGCCAAGTTAAGTTTTCATCATTTAGGGTTTATCGATGCCGAGGCACCCTAGGTTGGCCTAATCACTTGGCTCTAGCTATTGCCACCTATGTTGGGTTTATCATCTAGGGTTTATCGATGCTAAGGATAATTCTAAGTTGGGCCTAATCACTTGGCTCTATTGCCACCTATGATTTAATGCAGCAAGAATGGCAGGCAGTTGATCCTACTTAACTAAGTACTAAGATAGCCCTGCCCATGCATTAGTCATAAGTACCCCATATGTCCTATTTTTAGCAAAGTCATGCTAAAATTCACGGAAAATTTCAGCATGACCTTTGCTGAAAATAGGACATATGGAGTACCAATTTGCCGGAACGGAAGTTAATCGACATTCCGCAAACTCAAGGGCCTCTCGGGTACTGCAAATTCATCACGACACAATGGTCGGAGACAAAACCCAGCAAACTAGCAAGATGATCATCATCTTTGCAAGACAAGAGCTAAAGTTTTTGACAGTAGCCTCAAGAAAAATATACGCTAACTATTGGACACAAAGAAAACAGCTATTGTAAACGTTAAGTCATGGTAGTGGGCGCTGAAGTTTTGACAAGAGCTCTCAAGAAAAATTCCACATGATGTTATAACTGTATACACTGAACATGATGATACCAAATGGGAAGGAAAATTGTATCACTCTAGATTAGTGTAGCCACTATCTAACAAAACCAGAATGTTAACAAAATTACACCATGATGATACCAAATTCTTGTAGCAAGACAATGAGTTCACAGGATAAAAAATCATCCACATTCACCAACCCAAACTGGTGGAGATACAAACAAACCGTAACCTCCTGTATATATTTTTCCCATCAGATATGTTTTTGATTCATGTCATGGTACTTGCTGTCAAACCAAGTATTTTCTTTCTACATAATCTGGGAAGTTTCCTTTCATCGTCTCACTATCTTACTGTCTCACTACAAAAAACTAGTATGCTTAGTTGAGACTAGTATGCTTAGTTGCATTATGACAGGGCAAAAACTACAAATATTTGTGTTTTTAGTTGATCAATACAGCGACAGTGTGATAGGCAAGTTTAAATTATAACAATGTAAATCTGCACAAAGAGTTCAAGGATAAATAAAGTTGTTTTGTTCCATGGTAAGAAATTAGGGGTAAATCTACATATTAATTTCAGTTTATTAATTTCAGTGAGATAACAAATAGGAAGAGCAGACATACATGCAAGGAGGAATTGCTAAACACTTGCCATGTTAACAATTCATAGACTGTCGGGGATACTACAGTTGCAATCTAATAATAAGGCATGTAGGCACTGCCATGGACAGCAAAATGCGATGACAAGCTATCAAGCATTCAACAAAGATCCAAAACAGAGCATCACATCACAGAACTTCACCAGGAGCCATGGCGCATCACACACATACATATCCTACGGGAGGATGGAGGATGGCGAGCGGCGTTAGTTACCCTGAGGACGGCGCGGGCGCAGGCGACGGCGCGGCGCGGGGGCGGGTGAAGGCGCGGGCGCAGCGGAAGGCGCGGGCGCAGGGCGGATGATGGGCGGGCGCAGCGCAGGCGCTGGGCGCAGCGGAGGAGGGGCTGCAGCGCGCGGGCGCGGGCGGGCGGCGCGCTGGGCGCGGGCGGGCGACGCGGGCGGCGCGGGGCGACGGCGCAAGGGCGCAGCGGAGGAGGGACGGCCGGCGCGGCGCGCGGGCGGCGGGCGACGGGCGCTGGGCGGGCGACGGCGCTGGGCGGCGCGGGGCGACGGGCGCGAGAGGCTGGTGAGGGGGATCGCGAGGGAGAGGAGAGAGGCCGAGGAAATAGGTGAGGATGGTTTCTAATGGCGCACTACACGCCTGCGCGCCTATAGTAACATGTTCTAATGGCGCACTACAACGCTGTGCGCCATTAGAATGTTGTTTTATCTACGGTAGCCATATCTACAGCCCAACCCTTTCTACAACCGAACCCACCCACTAGCCCGACTGGTCAGCATGCAGCACACACACCAGGAGGTCCTGGGTTCGATTCCCAGGATCCCCAATATTTTTTATGCATTTTAAATGCTGTTTTTTATATTTATTTGTGTTTAAATATGTTCAAACTTGTTTAAATCATAACAGTAATATTTTTTATGCATTTTAAATGCTGTTTTTTATATTTATTTGTGTTTAAATATGTTCAAACTTGTTTAAATTATAACAGTAAAAATAGTAAAAAAAATTTAAAAAGTGCTCCGGCGGTGGAGCGGGGGAGGGTTGCGATGGGTGGAGCTAGCGGGGGAGGGTGCGGGTGCGATCGAGATGGAGGGAGATCGAGATCGAGATGGAGGGGGAATCGAGATCAAGTTTCCTCATGAATTCAAAAAGTGCCCATGAAATTTAAAAATATTCATGATATCAAAAAGTGCCCATGAAATACAATCGAGAAATGAAGACTACGATTTAAATACAATCGGTCTTAGCTAGCTATCTGTTCACAATCTTCTTGCCCTTCTTTTTCGCAAACGGAGTTCTTACGTGGAACGGACGCCCTTAGGTAGGGTGGTCCCGCTTCTTCTTGTGGTGTGTGCTGCTACTTCATAAATCGCCGCCATGTTCGATCTTCGGTCGCCCGATTTGTCAAGTCTTGCTCATTGGCTACTCCATCCATTCCGATGATCTTCCTTTGCCTCTCCTCACAACAACACGACGGGCTTTGGCGGGTCGGTAATGAAGAAGCATTGGTCCACTTGGGAAGCCAGCACCATGGCTCATTTTTAGCGGTGACGTTTATGCCCATGGTCTTGATTTGGCCGGGTATAACCATGGTGGTGAAATACCGGTCTTCTTTTATGACGCTTTTGGCCCATCGACACGGAACATCGGGACCTTCTCTCAGCGTAGTTCAGCTCGCAGATCTCCTCGATCCTTCCGAAGTATCTGTCCTTGTCGTTACCGGTGTAGGATTCCATCGTTACCCGGAGTTCGATAACCATCGCTCTTCATGTCCTTGTCCTCGTGTAGAATGTGTAGTCATTGATATCGTGACGCCTCATAGGTCATCGTTGTGCTCGGCATACGTGACAAGGCGAATAGTAGTTGTTCTTCCGGAAGAATCCTCATGTAAAGGGTACGCGAAGCTTCGCTTGAACCAACGCGTGAAACATGAGTTGTGCTCTTTGAGTATATCTCCGTCCGCCCTCTGCTGGCCTCGGTCATTGTACGCCTTCTTAATAAAGGTTTTGTGCTCTACCACCCAAGGATCGACCACGCCTATGTGTTGTAGCGCGACTAGGTTTGCTCTTTCAAAGTCGGCGAGTCGACCCTCGAAGCCGACATGCATTTGTGGCGACCCTCATGGTGACCCCATCCAGCAAGCCCGCCGAGGTGCTCGCTGACGGGCAGACCAACGGGTTCTCGATGCCTAGATAATTCGTGCGAGAGGAGATGCACTCTTGGTCGAAAGCCCTCGCTATGCTTCCTCTCGACGTGACATGTTGCGAACGTATCCTTTGATGACACCATTCATCCTTTCGAACGGCATCATGCTTTGTGCAGAACGCCGCCCGAGTTGGATGATATCCTCCACTATATGGACCAGCAGATGCACCATAACGTCAAGAATGCGGGCGGAAGTACATCTCAAGCTCGCATAGTATCACCACGATCTCTTCCTGTAGCCTTCGAGTTGTTTCACGCCAATCGACTTCCGAGAGATGACGTCGAAAAAGTTGCATGTGCCAAATAGCGTTTCACGGACGTGCGCGCCCATGATCCCACGGATTGCAACCGGAAGTATCTGCGTCATCGGGCGTGGCGGTCGTGAGACTTCATCCCGCTGAACTTCGCTTCACTGGGTCTAGGTATCCGCTTATCTTCCCAGCAGAATCAGAAGGAAGTTTTACTCCTAGGAGGCAGGTGAAAAATTGCTCGATCTCCTCCTGACTTAGAGTGAAGCACGCGGGAGGGTAGTCATTTCCGGTCTTCTTGGCCTTTTTGCCTTTGCGACGACTTTCCGTGTCCTGCTTCGCCTCATCATCATCATCATCATCATCATCATTAGCGTGAAGCTCCTGCCTGATGCCCATTGATTTCAAGTCTGCCCTTGCTTTCGGCCCATCTTTGGTCCTCTCTGGCATGTTGAGCAGGGTACCAAGCAGACACTCGCACACGCTCTTCGTGATATGCATGACATCAAGGCTGTGAGGCACACGGTGGATCTTCCAAGACGGCAAGTCCCGTAAAACAGACCTCGTTTTCCATACCTTCAGAGCGGCTCTCGCGCCTTCGCATCTTTCCGGCAAGGCGGTCTTTCCAATTTTTCAACAGCTTGTCTATTTCCTCGCCGCCTCCTCGACACGGGCGTTTTGGGTTCGGTTTCACCATCGAACAGATCCTTGCGCTTCTCCACGGGTCATCGTCGCGAAGCCACCTTCGATGTCCCATGAACACGGTTTTCAAGACCCGGATCTCTATCTAGCTGGCGATACGTTGTGTCATCCATACACCTTACGATCCGTAAAATCCGTGGACTACCTGCCCATGAGATATCCGTAATCGAGATAGTCGCGGCACCGTCGTGAGCAGTGCGGCTCTCATAGGGAAATATTCTTTCTCTCGCGGCCCCACGATTGGCGGCGTTTTCCACAGCGTGTCTAGCTCCTCCTTCAAAGAGCCCCTGATATGATTGATGTCGTTCCCTGGTTGTTTCGGCCCTTCAATTAGCATACTCATGTGAATGTACTTCCTCTTCATGCACAACCAGGGGGAAGGTTGTACATCCACACAAACACAGGCCAGGTGCTATGTGTGCTTCTCTGGCTGCCAAACGGATTGACTCCATCGGTGCTCGCGCCCAGCACGATGTTCCTTGGATCCTTCCCAAATTCGGGTCTTCGGTTCAACGCTACATCGCTCGCATCCTTAGGGTGACTCAGCATCTTGTCTTTTTATCTATCTCCGGATCATTTGCGCCATCTTCTCGCTTCTTCTCCTCCCTATCCGCGTGCAACGCAGGAGCTTTGCTACCTTAGGGTCCGCGAAATACCGCCGCAGACGAGGAGTGATCGGAAAGTACCACACCGATTTTCGAGGAGCTTTTTCCTCTTCTTGTATCGAGTGACGCCGACACCGGACATATGGTAGACTCGCGTGCTCGCCCCGATAAATGATGCAATTGTTCATGCACACATGGTATTTCACGGCGGTAAATCCAGAGGACACACGATTTTCTTCGCCTCGAACTGGTCGGGCACTTGTTCCCCTTGGGAAGACGTTCGTGCTGTAATGACATGTTCTCGCCGGCACGCGCCGGTCATTTTGTGTTTTACCTTCATCTCCGAGCCATGAGCGTTACTTTCAAGCGGTATCCTCGGCCTGCATCCTTCATACAACGGAGTAACCGCGTCTATCTCCAGCTGATCCAGCTTGGCTTTCTCTCGGCGGCAGCTCTTGCGTTATCCGTCCGCTTGAGAAGCAGCTCTTGAATATGAGGGTCCTGCACCCAGCCTCCATCGCCGTCCGCTCCGGCATCTTCATCTTCATGATCATGCCCTTCGCCTTGATCTTCCTCATCATCATGTACGACATCTTCTACATGATGATCGGTACAGCATCACCGCCGTGATCATGTCCCGAGATTCTTCGCCTTCTCGCCCGCCCCGCCACGGTGGTACTTGTCTTGTCGCCCTTCCTCATTTCTTGCCGGCCCCGCCATGGACGACTTGATAGTCATCTTCATCACCTTGCCACCGATAGCCATCCATGAAACCACGCAAGAGCAGGTGGTCCGCACCTGCCCGGAATCCGGGTCCGCAATAAGGCTCTTCAACTTGCATCTTCGACATGGACATCTTATCTCCGCCTCGCTCTTTCAAGCATCTCGCCTTCAAGGAGCTCAAAACCTATTCACGATGCCTTCGGTCATCATGCGGACTATGGTCGTCATGGGTAGAGCAAAACGATATGTTAGAACCAACAAAAATTTGGCATGACCTTCCCTAAAAATAGGACAAAAAGAATGCATAGTGCCAAAACTCTACTAAACGGAAATGAATCAAAACATTCCGCAAAATATTGGCAACTATCGCATATTTCAAATACCGTACCTTCAAACACAAACATATATGCAACACCACAAACACTTGCAACACCACAAACATACATAGATCTAGCTAGGCCACAAAAGTGCATGTGCACGTTGTTGGAGCGAGCTAGGAGGAAAAAAGTAGATCTATATCATGAAGATAGCTTTCCTTACTTACCTATCAAAACTAGGTAATTTCACCACTTAATTTTGTTGAATCTATGGTGGAAATGAGGTGAGGAGGAGGAGATGGTCAAATCTTGGATGAGGAGGTGGATGGAATGAAGTGGGGAAAGTGAGTGGGTAGGTGTGGGCTGTCCAAAATATCTTGTTGGTCCCAGGTTACTAATGGCGCACCCTGTCCTCATGCGCCATTAGAAACTCCTGGTTACTAATGGCGATCAGAGAGCGTGCGCCATTAGAAGTTTGGCAAAAAAAGAATAAAACAAAATTTAGTGTAATGGCGCACTACCAACATGGTGCGCCATTAGAAGTTATAGATAGTAATGGCGCATTGTAGGTGTCATGCGCCATTAGAATGTATGGGAAAATGGAAAAAAAAAGAATTATACTAATGGCGACTCCATCAGCCGTGCGCCATTAGAGTCTTCCACTCTAATGGCGTATTTAGGACAGGTGCGCCATTAGTATATAGTAGTGGCGCACTGCACACACGGTGCGCCATTAGAGTCAATCCTATCTATAGGCCTTTTCCTAGTAGTGTCCTCCGAGCGTTGCACGACTCGGAAAGTAATAATATCCTTGTTCGTGGGCATAGGGTACTGCGGATCGAAGGCGAGCAATCGCTTCTTTCGCCGCAGCTTCTATGGCCAAGCGTGGGGTTGGCATAGATTCCCCCACGAAGGAAACTTCCGTTGGATCTTGATTGGAGTCTACGGGAGGGATGTGCACTGCTGCCCAATATTCCGAGGTGGAAGGGGTGATTCTCGATTTGAACAGCTCGTACTGGGGTGGCTGGGTAGAACCCATGGTACTGCAGGTATAGTCCCGCAATATTTTGACAAAGCTACATGGGGTTGCATCTGGGGTTCTCCGATAAATACTGGGGCTCGGCATGACAGGAAAAAGTTGTGAGTGTGGTGCACAAGGTGTAGGGTGCTTGGTAAGGTCATGAGGTGGCCTTTATATAGCAATGGAGCTGGATCATTTTACCATGGTGGAAGGTAATAAATTTGCCAGCTTAGCTCCGAAGGTCGGGTCAGTGTCAGAGATACACATATCTCATAAAGAGACGTGTTACTGTGGTTGTCGTCGGGTTGGTTTTGGTAGCTGTGCCCGGAAATTATGCAACTGTGCGCTGACAAAATACGCAAGGCTACTATTAAAACAGAGGCACAACGACAGGCTGCGTTTATATACAAGGTCGCATGATTACAAAGCGAGGTTACACTGAAACTCGGTGCTACTCGTACGGCTTAATCTACCTTGTTTATGTCTAAACGGGCGTGCCTGGTGGATGATGAGGCTTCTCCACGTGTCTCACTGCCGGGATTAGTCGGAGATGGCGGAGGAACTGTAGGGTCGGGGTAGCGATGATGACCATTGCGGGGATTGTTGGCCACAACCCCGTTGGAGTGTGTTCCCAAAAGGCGACGAAGCACTTCTGGGGTCATCAAAACACCTTGGCCGCTGGCTGGAGCTGAGCTCAGGGTTTCGATCGGGTGTCCGAATAGCACGACTGGGTTGTTGGCGTCGGGCTCGTCTTCTCTTCTAGCTGGGGTTCGACGAACCATCTCTCCTCGAGCTGCGATCAGATCAATGGTGATCTGGTCGTACAGTGCCTCTAGTGCACTTACATAGTGCACTAGGTGCAATAATGCGGGATCAGTCTCGTGATCTCCATTGGCAACTTGGGGTGGTCTACCATACCCTTCACGCCTGGGGTAGTAGTAGAACGAGCGACAGTTAACTCTGGGTGACAAGTGCCGGAGATGAACTATAGCTTCTCGAGCGGCTAGTTGGATGGCTTGTGGCTCAAAGGAAGTTGTTCTTCCGGTGATCCTGTAGGGGCGTTCTGGAGGTAGACCCCTACCGTAGATGTGCACAGTGGCCCAAAATTGACGGTTTTCACCGCCCATGGGTCCTTGGTACACAACATATCCTGGAGGTTCTTCTAACGCGTAGGCACGACGGGTGAGGTTTGCGAGTATGGTCACAAAACCTCCAACGTTGGTCGATGTGGTCTCGTTGTGCACGATGGGGCCTGGCATTGTGGCTGGGTTCGAGGCTGTGCTGTACTGGGTTGGGGCTAGCGTGCCCTTTTTATATAAAAAGGGAACGGAGTCTTCTCTCGCACGCTTGCGAATGAGACATCTTGGGTGCTGGTTGCTGGTGCGTGATAGACAAGCTAGGTTGATAGGTTGGGCACCGACTGCCAAAAGTGTCGGGGTCACTGTGTCGCTATCTTGCACGAGAAGTTTGGCTGGGGTGTGGTTATGGTCTGGTGGGTTGGTTTGCCTAAGTTTATTGACCTGGCTAAGATAGGATTAGCCAATGGTCAGCCTGGATCTGATACCAAGTCTGTGGCGACCGGCTTTCCAGCTATAAATTCCCAGAAAACTGGCCGTCGTGCTCACCAGCCCCAGGATAACTGTTAGCTGATGAGGCACCAACTTGATATAGAAATTCCAAGCAAAATACAAAATATGTAGTACAAGACCATTCTGGCCAGTGAGTACAACAAATGGTTTCTAGTGGTTGATGGCGGAAGCGGGTTGTGAAACATCAGTGTCTATGGGACTCCATTTCCCACGGGAACAGCTGACCAGGTTAACTCCTATCTTCGCGAGGCTGCTATCTCCATTGTGTGGGTTCCGGGGCTGTCAACACGGTCGCTCCTTTCCGCGCAAGAAATCTGGCCAAGACAATAGCCAGGGACAAGCCAGTGAGTACTTTGAATGTACTCGCAAACATTATGAACACGGGTACAATATAACAACGATGTGCTGAAAATATTTTATACTCATGACGTCAGTCACAAAAGATAAATATAACTCTGATGTGTGTAAGCATGTAATATATGAATATGCAATGTCATAGAAGTATTAAAAATTATGAAATAAATAACAAGCATGCCACAGTCGGGCATCTGAGCGACACCACATAAAGGGCTTTAAAAGAAATGCCACAGTCGGGCGTCTGAGCGACACCACATAAAGGGCTTTAAAAGAAATGCCACAATCAAGGCCCGAGCGACACCACATAAAGGGCTTTAAAAGAAATGTTACGGTCCAAGGCGTCGAGCGACGCCACATAAAGGGCTTTAAAAGAAATGCCACAGTCGGGCGTCTGAGTGACACCACATAAAGGGCTTTAAAAGAAATGCCACAGTTGGGCGTCTGAGCGACACCACATAAAGGGCTTTAAAAGAAACAATCATATTGAATCTCCCGGAGGTAGAACCATCCCAGAGATACTCGATGATAACAATAATATCATGGGTTAGTCAACAATAATAATAATCATAATTATCACAAGTCACAAGTAGTAATTCCCGTTCTGGTTTAACAGTTTCACCTTCGAAGACTGACACTAAGACCGACACTTGACCCATCCTTAACCATGGACACGGCTATTCAAATAGGTTTATTCTCTGTAGAGGGTGTACTCTTTACCCATGAGTAACGGATTTCTTTAGTCCATCGGGACTAATTCCGTCTACGGTCTTTTTGTTGAAAACACACCTAACTTGCACACACCAGCTTAACTCACACGTGTCTGGAATCACCCACGACACCTGTCAAGCAAACTCTAAGTGGGGAGGCTACAACCTCGCGTAGCATGGGATCAAATTTATATCGCACGCTCTAAGGGGTGGCCTCCCCTCTCGGTCCCAACGGGAAACACCTATGCCCCTGGACCAGGTGGCCTGCCTACCAGCTACAACCGGTATCTTCCACCCTGGCCTCTCTGTACGGTGTGTGCTAGAAAGAGGTTGACAACTTACTGAACCGTACTCTACTTGTTGTAGAGACGAGTGGTAGTACGAAGCAAGTATGGGGGTTACTGGAAGAAGACTCGATCTACGGTCGACTCAGGAGGTTTATAGTTTCCTGCATGACATGTATAACCAAAATATTTCAACCAGTACAATCAACACTCATTATATCTTACCATGCCATACCGGACATACCCGTCCCGACGGAGACCAGCGACAAGCTCACGCCTACCCAAGGCAGAGGCTTTCCCGGATTCCTTTCCGGCATGCATGCAAGATACATGAGGATGCTTGCCATCACAAGTATACTCATTTCCAACAGCATGGAACTCACTAATATGCACTTATGCATATGATCATATCACATGAAATAACAAGTCATGCGAAATGCGGTGGTGTTATAAATGTATCAACGAACACACCAAAAATATTATGCCAGGATTCAAAATGCTCGCCTTCAGGTCACGGGAAGGCAGGGTGCATTTCAAACTCTTGAAATATTTCTCCTCTCTTCAAAAATCCTATTTTAGCAATATAAGTGAATTAACACACAAAATAAAAACAACACAAAAAGTTATTCTGAATTTTTTTAAATAAATCTTAAAATAAACTAGATCAAATTTGAGAGAGATGGGAAAAAGAATCATTTCATTTGGAGTTGTATTTAAAAAGTTATAGGCAGTCAAAGTTGTGGTCAAAATCTGTTTAAAAAAATATATAAAAGAAAACACTTCAGACGGAATATGTTTTCGGTGTAGGGAAAACATACTGGGGAGTTGTACGCCTTCACTTAAACACGTGGCGGTGGGGTGGGTTGCTGACAGTGGGTCCAGAGGGCCCACTAGTCAGGTTTGACCGGTCTCCCCCGCCTCCTTCCTCCTCTGGCAGAACAGAGGCGGGGGCTCCGGCGATCGTCGCCGGCGATTGGCGGCTCCTCGCGGGGCCCCGAGGGCGGGGATGGATCCGCCACTCCTAGGCGGTCCTCCCGGTGGTCGACTGGCCGGCGGGGACGGAGGGAATCGCCGGTGGCGAGCTCCGCGGCGGAGGGAGCTTCGGGCATGATTGGGGGCTTTGTCTCCGTTGGCTCCCGATCAAAATCGAGCTTGGGGTGGACTCACGAGACGAAGGGAGGGTCCCTGGTGAAGAGAGTGGAGGGGGGGGAGGCCCTGGTGGCGCCGGAATGAACGAGACAGTGGCGGTGGCCGTGGTTGCCGGAGATGAGGAAGACGACCTCTCTGGTCTTTCTAGTGCTACGGGCGGATCGGTGAGGGAGTGTGGGAGGTTGCTTGAGGGTTTGGTGAGCTCGGGGGGTCCTTATATAGCGATCGGGGGCGGTTCCGACGATGGCCGAGGATAAGAACGTCGGCGACTGCCGTACTGTGCTGCAGGGCGACGTGGTGGCGATGAGGGCTTGCGGACAAGGCTGCGGATGAGCTTGAGCTGTTCAAGGGGGCAGCCGGCGAGCGTTGGTGGCTCGGGTGGCACCATCCACGGCAGAGGCTGCTGTGGCCGCCCGATAGCCGCCGTTGCCGACCTAACGGCGGAGCTTTTGGGCGCCAGGGTGGGCTTGGTTGGTTCCTGCGAGCGGATGAGGTCAGGGGGTGCGGCTCTGTAGGCGAGCAAGGGCCGGGGCGTGACGCGGCGACCCGAGCGCACGCACGTGCAAAACGCGTGCTCTGGGCGCGCCCAAAGCACGCTCGCTACGTGTTCGACAAAATGCCAGGGTATCCTAGAGTGCTTGAGAGGGGTTGGCAAATAACAGGACTAGTTTAGGGTTAGCAAGGGGATCAAAGGACATGGTCGTTTGGTCAGGGGCTCAAGTTCACAATGTAAACTTGAAATCATGCCAAATCTGGCCATGCACATAGGGTGTTTGACAAAATGCCAAAGGCATCTAGGCATCTCTTGGAGGGGCCAAATCTTCCAGATCAGTGTCTCTTTGGATGCACAAGAGGGTGGTGAGGTTAGTTGGTGAAAAGCACAAACTTGCTAGTGCAAGTTTTGCATAACTTCAAATCTGGACAGGAGGTGAAGGGCATTATTTCATGAAGCAGAAATGATCCAATGAGTGCATGCTCCTGGACTTAGGGGTTTAGCATGGAGGACTATAAGTAGGGAAAAGAATCTAGAGCCAAAGAGTAAGCAAGAATATGGTTGTTGTACAAACCATCATGTTGGACCAGAATGAAGATGAGGTTATTTCACTCAAAATTTTCAAAGAACATCCCTGGATTTTTGCATATAATGGAATGATATGCTCCTACTGACATCCCAAAATTTTGGTGGAATCTAAAAACAAATATTTAAAAGGGTTGTAGTGCAAAACTGCCCACTAGACTAGAGAAGGAAAACAGGTGTAGCACTCAACATATGTAATGAATGGAATATATTATTGCACAAAAGTGATTTAGAGACATCACATGACATCTCCAAATTTTGGTTAGATTTTTAGATAAATCTATCAACTGGTTGTAGTACAAAAAGAGCTCCAAAACTCAAAACAAGTCATTTAATGAATAAAGCTCAGGGTGAAATAATTTAATAAATAAATCTACTGATTGAGAGATGTTTTTTAAATGAGAGGGAAAATAAGTCCAATGTGTTTTGGAAGGATCCATTTGGGAAAAACTCCTTAATATTAAAAGAAAGGTTTTGAAATCAACAGAGATATTCTTGCAGGTAAAATTTTTAAACTCTTGGCAAAATTTTAATAACTAAAACCTGGTTAAATTTTTGGGGTGTTACAATTACTACCCCCCTTAAGAAAAAATCTCGTCCTCGAGATTTGCTAAGAGCCGTTGTGAAAAACAAAAGTTCCATATGTGTTCGAGCGGTTGTGAGCCTGCTGCCATGGTGCTGCGTAAATAAAAGTAATCCATGTAGTGTGGGGATAAATGATGCAGCAATTCAGTAAAAAGAAAACTCATACTAGGATCTTTCGCGGTTACACAAGTTAATCACGAAGAAAAGTACTCATACTAGTAGAAACTAAATACATGACTCATCGCACACATTCGAGGTACCATGCATAAGTTACAATGCAAATATAAATGCTGCAAAAACAAATACAGTAGTGACGTCTAAAATGAAAACGGCAACTGGGTGGGGTCCTGATAAAGTGTCTCTGGTAAAGGGATACACTCCTCTTCTATCGGAGGAAGTGGATTGACCAGTCGATGTATGCGTCTCTCCGGGTCGGGTCTCAGTGGTCTGCCGATTTGAATGGAATTCAGACTTGGATATTCACAGAATGATCATGGATGCCAGCCACAGATACAAAATCAAACATTTTATGGAAATTATGATAGTGGGTTGCTGGAGTATTTGGAACCAGAGAAATGGGATGATTTTTGAGGGGATACCCTGCTCAATTAATGAATGCAAATATGATTTTATCAGATCTTTCAAGATTACCATGATGAGAGCCGGACCATCTTTGAAAGATGGCATGTCATCCTGGATTGACAATATTAAGATCTAATAATTTAGTTATTACCTTTTTCTTTACCTTTTTCATTTTATGTTGTAATCCTTTCATTTTTGGTTGTTTCCCCAACAACCACTGTAAGACATTACATTTTGTTTCTCCTTATTAATGAAAAATGACACACAATAGGGCTGTTGCCCTATTGTTCTTTGGTCAAAAAAACTCGGCAAGGTGCTCATACCACGTACGTGGGGCTTGTTTAAGGCCATAGAGTGCCTTATCGAGTTTATATACATGATTGGGGAACTTGGGATCCACGAACCCGGGGGTTGTTTGACATACACCAACTCATTAAGAGGACCATTAAGAAATGCACTCTTCACATCTATTTGTTGCAACTTGAAACCATGATAAGATGCATATGGAAACGACATGCCAATAGATTCAAGACAAATAACGGGAGCGAAAGTTTCACCGTAGTCGACTCCTTCGACTTGGGAGTAACCTTGAGCCACCAATCTCGCCTTGTTGCGAATGACGATACCATGTGCATCTTGCTTGTTCTTCAAGATCCATTCGGTTCCAATGACATTATGGTTCTTCTTTGACCTTGGCACCAATTGCGACACTTTGTTGCACTTGAAGTTGTTGAGTTCTTCATGCATGGGCTCTAGCCAATCCGGATCCTTTTGCGCATCATAGACCTTTGGGGTTCAACACAAGAAACAAATGCATGATGCTCACAAAAGTTTATTAATTGTTTATGAGTAGTTACCCCCTTTCTTAGACTTCCAATGATGTTCTCCATAGCGTGCAGTTGACTTTTCTAGTGTGGGAACGATCTTGGCGGCACGAAGCTCCAATTGCTCTTCAAGAGAAATTTGAGGAGCTTCAAATTGATCATCTTGAGAGTCGTTTTGAGCTTGATCTTTATCTTGAGTTTGCACTTCATCTTGAGTTTTCTCATAGTCATGAACATGATCCTGGGCATCACTTAGTGTATCACCATCATCATGAGGTTGATTGCTACTTGTAAACTGCATTGGGATTTCCCCCGAAGAAGAGGGGGTGAAGCAGTACAGTAGAGATAAGTATTTCCCTCGGTGAGAACCATGGTTATCGAACTAATAGGAGAACTAAGCAAATTCCCTTCGACAACACCTACACACACAAAAGCAAATACTTGCACCCAACACGGGCAAGAGGGATGTCAATCCCCTTGAACTCGTTATT
Source organism: Aegilops speltoides (assembly GCA_021437245.1). NCBI lineage: Eukaryota > Viridiplantae > Streptophyta > Magnoliopsida > Poales > Poaceae > Aegilops > Aegilops speltoides. Next base: position 488,335,623 of record CM038146.1, read on the forward strand.
TGCAAGAATTAATTCTGATAGTAATAGATAGATAAAAATAAGTAAAATAAAAAGTATAAAATTGCGGCAAGTATTTTTTGTTTTAATAGAATGATAAAAGTAGACCCGAGGGCCATAGTTTTAACTAGAGGCTTCTCTCTCGAACACCTAGCATACGGTGGGTAAACAAATTACTATTGGGCAATGGATAGAGAAGTGCATAGTTATGATGCATTCATGGCAATGATCATGTATATAGGCATCACATCAGTGACAAGTAGACCAACTCCTGCCTACATCTACTACTGTTACTCCACCAGTCGACCGCTATCCAGCATACATCTATGGTATGAAGTTCATGACAAACAGGGTAACGCCTTAAGAAAGATGACATGATGTTGACAAAGTAAATCCAATCAATATGAATAAACCCCATAATTTTACCCCTACTGGCAACAATACAATATGTGCCTCGCTACCCCTTCTAACACTGGGTGAGGACACTGCAAGATTGAACCCATTGCAAAGCACCTCTGCCACTAAAGGTAAATCAATCTAGTCGGCCAAACCAAACGGATAGATCAGAGAGAAATACAAAGCTATAACAATCGTGCTTAATAAAGTTCAGAAAAGACTCAACTACTTTCAATGAATAATCTGATCATAAACCCACAATTGATCGGATCCCAACAAACACACCATAAAAGAAGATTACATCAAATAGAACTTCAAGAAGACTGAGGAGAGCATTGTATTGAAGATCAAAGAGAGAGAAGAAGCCATCTAGCTACTAGCTATGGACCCGTAGGTCTGCTGTGAACTAATCACCATCATCAGAAGGCAGCAAGGATGATGTAGAAGCCCTTTGTGATCGATTCCCCCTCCGGCAGAGTACCGGAAAAGGCCTCCAGATGGGAACACGGAAGAAAAGGAGCTTTCGGCGGTGCAAAAAGTGTTTCAGGTGGCTCTCTATTGGTTTGAGAATATATGTGAATTTATAAGCATGTAATTAGGTTAAACATAGTTTTATGGGGCCCACGAACTCAGGAGGTGCATCCTATCCCCCCAGGGCGCGCCATGTGAGCTGGTGGCTCTCTCGTAGCTCTTCTGGCCACGTCCCAAAAAAATCATCGTAAAGTTTTATCATGTTTGGACTTTGTTTGGTATTGATTTTCTAAAAGCCGAAAACAAGCAAAAAAATAGGAACCAACAGTGGACAGTGGGCTAATAGGTTAGTCCCAAAAAGGATATAAAATAGCATAGAAATGCATGTAAAGCATCCAAGATTGATAATTTAATAGCATGAAACAATAAAAAATTATAGATATGTTGGAAATATATCAGCACCCCCAAGCTTAATTCCTACTCATCCTCGATTAGATAAATGATAAAAACAGAACTTTTGATTTGAAATGCTACCTAACATGTATATCATTCAATCTCTTTATGGTATAATCATTGAGAAATGATGAAGTAATAGTACCAACATAATAATATCCATGAATATAAGAAGCATAATCATTACTTTTTCAAAATATACGATCCTTAATGAATGTTGTCCCCACTCCTTTTATCATCTTAACATGGTATGACTCAACCTTCACCGCATAAGTATAAATCATGAGCACGCTGGTGTCAAACAGGCAACTGGATGATACTTCTAACGTGCTTCAACGTTTTTCAGCCCCACACAATACATGAGCGTGAGCCATGTATATAGAACTATAGGTGGAATAGAATGCGGTGATAGAGATTAATAAGGGGAGTCAAAAAAGAAGAAAGTCTCGCATCGATGCGGCAAATGAACAGGCTCTGGAGATTCCCATCAATCGTTTCAATGTGAGGAGTAGGGATTGCCATGCAACGGATGCACTGAGAGCTATAAGTGTGAAAGCTCAGCGGAAACTAGGTGGGTGTGCATCCAACTTGCTTGCTCATGAAGACCTCGGGCATTTTAGGAAGCTCATCATCAGAATGTACAAGCCAAGTTCTATAACGAAAGATTCCCACTAGTATATGAAAGCGACAACTCAGGAGACTCTCTATGAAAGACATGGTGCTACTCTGAAGCCAAAGTGCGGAAAAGGATAGTAACATTGCCCCTTCTCTCTTTATCTCTTTTTGGCCTCTCTTTTTTTCGTTCGGAGTGTCATCCCGACTTGTGGGGGGATCATGATCTACATCATCCTTTCCTCACAGGGAGAATACTCTAATAATGTTGATCATCACACTTTTATTCACTTACAACTCGCTACAACTCGATAACTAGAACAATATGACTCTATATGAATGCCTCTAGCAGTGTACCAGGATGTGCGATGATCTAGCATAACATGTATAATAATGATGAACGGTGGCTGTGCCACAAATATTATGTCAGCTCTATGATCATGCGAAGAAATAGGACAATGAACACGTATGACATGAAAACGGAACGGTGGAAGTTGCATGGCAATATATCTCGGAATGGCTATGGAAATGTCATAATAGGTAGGTATGGTGGATGTTTTGAGGAAGATATAAGGAGGCTTATGTATGATAGAGCGTATCATATCACGGGGTTTGGATGCACCAGTGAAATTGGCACCAACTCTCGAGGTGAGAAAGGGCAATGCACGACACCGAAGAGAATAGCAAATTGTGGAAAGGTAGGAGTGCGTATAATCGATGGAATCACATTAGTCATAAAGAACTCACAAACTTATTATGAAAGCCTATTAGCCCTCGAAGCAAAGTACTACTCGCATTCCCCTAGGGAATTGGTTGGTAGGAGTTAACCATCGCGTGCATCCGGTTATAACAACACTCAAGGATTTCAATCAGAAATACAAATGCTGAAACCTCCCCACCATGCCATGTCCACCACTTAGATGAGAAGTTAATAACAAGCTTTAATACCGATATTTATACTAACCAATATCCTTTCATATTACGACATCAATATCATTAAACCATGTGTTTCATATTTAGTGATGTACATGAAAGTTGTTATAATATCCCCCTTGAATAGCTATCCTTCTTGGACTAGTCTTATAACCTGTGCAAATTACCAATTCATATTCATAGACTCTCAAAAAGATTTAAGTGAAGCATGAGAGTGCAACTATTTCTATAAAACATAACCGTCGTCGTGCTCAAAAAGATATAAGTGAAGCACTAGAGCAACTGCCTAGCTCAATAGGTATAAGTGCAACACATAAAGTATTATGATAAATCACGATAAATGTGTGTCCCTCTCAAAAGGTGTGTCCAAAAAACAATGATTGTGGCAAACAAAAAAACAAGCAATCGAAAACCATAGCACAAGACGCTCCAAAGAAAACTCATATCATGTGATGAATAAAAATATAGCTTCAAGTGACATACTAATAGATTCTAGATGAAAGAGGGGATGCCAACTGGGGTATCCCCAAGCTTAGACGCTTGGGTCTTCCATGAATACTACCTTGGGGTGCCTTGGGCATCCTCAAGCTTAGGGTCTTGCCGCTCCTTATTCATTTATCCATCTTTATCTCACCAAAACATGAAAACTTTAGCACACAAAACTAAACATAAACCTTGTGAGATCCGTTAGTATAATAGACAAATTATAAACTTTAGGTACTGTTATGAACCTATTAATATTTTATTCATGCACAATACCTACTATATTATAACTTCTCCATGACTTATACCCCCGATATAATCCATAGCATCATTAAAACAAGCGCACTATGCAATAAAAAACAGAATCTGGCTAAAACAGAACAATTTGTAATGATCTGAACAAAAACTATACTTTTCTAACTCCAGCAAATATGAAAATTAGGACAACGTAGGCAATTTGTAAACCAATCATGTGTATAATTTCTGAATTTTATAACATTCTAGTGAATTATAGTAATTCCAGCACTGGGCGCAAAAGTTTTTGTTTTTTCACAGAATCAAGTCAACTATCAACCAAATTGTTGGTGTCAAAACCGGCGGATCTTGGGTAGGGGGTCCCGAACTGTGCGTCTAGGCGGATGGTAACAGGAGACAAGGGACATGATGTTTTTACCCAGGTTCGGGCCCTCTCCGTGGAGGTAAAACCCTACTCCTGCTTGATTAATATTGATGATATGGGTAGTACAAGAGTAGATCTACCACGAGATCAAGGAGGCTAAACCCTAGAAGCTAGCCTATGGTATGATTGTTGTTCGTCCTACGGACTAAAAGCCTCCGGTTTATATAGACACCAGAGAGGGTTTGGGTTACACAGAGTCGGTGACAATGGTAGGAGATCTACATATCCATATCACCAAGCTTGCTTTCCACGCCAAGGAAAGTCCCATCCGGACACGGGACGAAGTCTTCAATCTTGTATCTTCATAATCTTGGAGTCCGGCCAAAGATGATAGTTCGGCTATCCGGACACCCCTAGTCCAGACTCCTCAAGAGCTCCCTGAACCAGGCTTCAATGACGACGAGTCCGGCGCGCATATTGTCTTCGGCATTGCAAGGCGGGTTCCTCCTCTGAATAATTCATAGAAGATTTTGAACACCAGGATAGTGTCCGGCTATTCAAAATAAGTTCCACATACCACCGTAGAGAGAATAGTTCAATCTGCTGACGTATTTCGGGGCGTGACATCACACCGCGGCCAAGCCTTTATTCGAATCGTTTTTACTATTCCACCTCAGCGCATTTAGCGAGGCGGTTTCCTTGGCACGTCTAGTCAAAGCAGAGATCGTGTCCCCTTATTCCGTGATTCTCATCAATACGGGCGTAGTAACCCAACCGCGCCATTGATTACGGCGCTTGGGAGATAAGCGAGTTTTACCAGCTGGTGGGGACGATAGTCCGTCCGTCCATATAAGGGATAAGGATCCACCTTTTACCACGCCTTCTTCCTCCTTTGCTTATCCATTTCACAAGACTCGAGCTCCAACGCCCAAGCCCACACATCTCGCCTCAACCTTACCCAGTCATGTCCGGAGCGGGAGGCAAGTGGATGGCCTCCTCCGTCACGGAGGGGCACATCAAAAAGTTGAGGAAAGCTGGATACCTGCACAATGATATTGCGCACCGGCTTCTAGACGAGGGGCAGCTCGTCCCCACCCCCAGGCCCCATGAGAGAGTGGTGTTCCTTCCCCATTTCCTCCGCGGACTGGGCTTCCCACTCCACCCATTTATCCGTGGACTCATGTTCTACTACGGCCTGGATTTCCATGATCTGGCCCCGAATTTCATCCTCAACATCTCAGCGTTTATCGTTGTGTGCGAGGCCTTCCTCCGCATCAAGCCCCACTTCGGCCTATGGCTGAAGACTTTCAATGTCAAGCCAAAGGTAGTGGGCAGCCAGGAGGCGGAGTGTGGAGGCACCATGGTGGGTAAGATGCCCAACATCATATGGCTCGAGGGCTCCTTCGTAGAAACCATCAAAGGGTGGCAATCGGGGTGGTTCTACATCACTGAGCCGCGTGACCCCGAATGGGCAGCGGCCCCCAAATTCAGATCTGGCATCCCCACACGGCTCACCTCCTGGAAAAAGAAGGGCCTGACATGGGGTGATTTAGAGGAGCTGACCGGACTCCAAACCTGCGTCCAAGACCTTGTGAACAAGAAGACCAAGCTCGTCAATGTGGTCCAGATCATGCTCGTCCGCCGGATCCTCCCATGCCAACAACAGGCCTTCAACTTGTGGGAGTTTGATCCGGCGCAGCACCAGACCTTGAGCAGGCCCTTTGACACTACGTACGAAGACGCCTGGAGGGTGCTGTTCAAGGGCGCCGAAGCTCCCGCATCCGCTACCGAGGATCGCGGATTCAGCTCGCGGCATCAAGCCGGCGAGGTAAGCTATTTTACCCTTTATGGGACACTTTGTTTTCCATAGTTTAACTCTATGCGGGATCTAAACTCCCTTTACCTTTGACAGGCTTGGCAGAAGAAGTCCGAGCAGGTTAACTGTCCGGCTCCCTTGCCAGAAGACCCAACGGATGCCCGATTAGCAGGACTGCTGGCTCCGGCGCCTTACGTGGTGCCGGAGAAGAAGGCCAAGAAGAAGGGCATGGGAACTCGGAGGAGTTCCCGGCGCCAGGTGTTATCGGACTCATCGTCCAATGACTCTGAGGCGGACTCCTCCCGCAAAGACGAGGAGGAGAAGAAAGAGGCCTCTCCCTCAGCGGGGGAAGAGAAGAAAAGGAAGGCCTCTCCAACTGGGGAGGCCGGAGGGTCCATGTCGGTGTCAAAACCGGCGGATCTCGGGTAGGGGGTCCCGAACTGTGCGTCTAGGCGGATGGTAACAAGAGACGAGGGACACAATGTTTTTACCTGTGTTCAGCCCTCTCGATGGAGGTCAAACCTCACGTCCTGCTTGATTAATATTGATGATATGGGTAGTACAAGAGTAGATCTACCACGAGATCAAGGAGGCTAAACCCTAGAAGCTAGACTATGGTATGATTGTGAGATGTATGTCTGTCCTACGGACTAAGGCCCTCCGGTTTATATAGACACCGGAGAGGCTAGGGTTACACAGAGTCGGTTACAATGGTAGGAGATCTACATATCCGTATTGCCAAGCTTGCCTTCCACGCCAAGGAAAGTACCTTCCGGACACGAGCCGGAGTCTTCAATCTTCTATCTTCGTAGTCTTGGAGTCCGGCGGATATTGATAGTCCGGCTGTCCGGACACCCCCTAGTCCAGGACTCCCTCAGTCCAAGAAGGGAAGGACCATTCCTCCGGACTGTTCCACCAGCGCCGACGACGGCGAAGAGGCGTGGCCTTCGAGGGCCAAGCCCCTGGCGAGATCGTAAGTGTCCGGATTCCAGAATAACTCATGATTTTTCTTTCGTCACATAGTGTCTTCTAACACCGAATACCACCATGTAGCCCGCCCAAGGACGATCTCCCCGCTTCGTCGAGCGGCTCCTTGGATTCGTCGGATGTGAATAGCACTTCACTTCCGAACGCCTCCTCCCCCCGTGATGTAGACGAAGCCGAGGTGGGGTCCTAGAAGGGGCCCAGCCAGGAGGAGGAGGCCCCGGAGGTGCCGCAGGGTAACCTCCCGGACTTTGGACCGGACTCCGCACCAGAACCTTTAGTGGTTCCGGAGTCCGGCGGGCGGCCCCTTCATAAGAAGGGTGAGACTGCGACACCGGTGACCTCCGTCCAACCGGACACGCCGGATAATTTGCTAGAGGCGCTCAACGGCTCTTCCATCGACGAGGAGCACCGCACTGTCATGAGTGCGGTGATTCAGAAGGTTCAGTCCGCCAAGAGCGGGCTGACTGAAGCCTGTACCAGCCTTCTAACAGGCTTTGAGGTGTGTGATTAAGATATGTAAAAATAGTACCACATAGACAGTAGCCCCTGATGCTCAGTTTGGTGTTTGGAAAGAAAAGCCGAACTGAGGATCTAAAAAGATATACACAGGAGTCTAACATAAGCGTGTCAATATGGGAATGCAAAGGCGCTTGTTGACCTCCTCCGCCGACCGATCAAGGAAGTCAATGCATTGAAGTAAAGCCTCGAGCGGTCCGAGAATGAGCTCGGCCGTGCCAAGAAGCAGCTCGAGGACAAGGAAGGTAAATAATACCTCCTTAAAATAATACCTTATAGAAAGGATTTGGTTGCAAAAATGACAGAATAACGTGATTATTGCAGGGGCCACTTAACGAGGTGGCGACTTCAAGGAGGCGGTGTCCAAGGCCGAAGCAATGCGGCCATGAACGCCCGAGCGAGAGAAGAAGGAGGCGTGTGTGGCGGAGGTGCGGCAAGAGCTCTGTGCTCGTGGAGAAACACGAGTTTGGAGCGTGACTCAAGACTCGAGAGTCCGAGCTCGCCTCGGCCGCTGAGAGTGCCAAAGCCGCCAAGGCCGAAGCCCAAAAGCCCTCCAGAAATTGAGGCGATAAAGAAGATAGCGGCGGGTAAGGCATTCTTCATGCAAAGCAAGCACGTGAAAGTGAATTACTTGTTAGTTACCCGAATCCGGAGCTCTCCAGGAGCATTCGCAGATCTGCCCTGCAGTGTGTCCGATGCTGCCGCATTCTACCGGCCCGAGGAAGGGAGCTCGATGGAGAAGGTATTCTGGTCTCAGTATGCTGAGGCCGGACATCCGGTGCCCCTAAGCGACCAGCTGAAGCAGCTGGTCGAGCTCCACAAGGTGGCCGAACAGTCCATGAAGGGCCTCATAGTCCAGCTGTGGCCGAAAGAAGCCATGCCTGGGAGCTACTTCGGTCTGGTGCAGCAGCTGGTGGACACTTGTCCATGGGTTGAAGTCATCAAGCACTCCGTCTGCATTGAAGGTGCCCGTCGGGCCCTCGCCCGTGCTAAAGTGCACTGGGGAAAGATGGACGCCGAGAAGCTTGTGACGGACGCGCCACCGCCAGGCAAGGAGTATCGCAAGACCGAGATGTACTATAAGGGTGTCCTGAAGGGTGCCCGCCTTATAGCGGGTGAATGCTCCAAAGATGTAATTTTTGAGTAGACTCGCATTTTCTTATCTTGTGCACTGAAAACTATGTTCATATACGCTAAGCAACGCTTGTTAATTTAAAATATTACCTTCTGTGCGGCTGTTTATCAAATTTGAGAGATGGCAAGTCATTGGCTTCAGCCCCCATGCCACAAGTGCTGGGGTATTCGGGATAAACTTGAGCGCTCTTTTTCCCATTTTTGGGTCCTTCGAGGGAGGCGCTCAACACAACGAACGAGGCAACCGGACTTATAATGCTTGAACACTCCCACTTAGCCATAGAATTCTATAATTTTAATTTCGTGAAGCCCCTAGTGTTCGGAAGGTCAATTGGGCGCTATCCACGACTGGCTGGACAAAGCCGCTCCTCGCTCTAAGCGCATAAGTCTTTAGGGACTCGAAAAAACCTCTCGAATAGCGATCGCTCTCCCCCATCATGATGGTCAGTTTTAGCTTTTCCATCGAGCTGCTCAACCCAGCTCAATGGCGACAATCGCAGTGAGTTCTCCCAGCGCTACCTTAGCCGATATAACGGAATGTAAGGTAGCAAAACATGGGAGCCGCAAACCCAACTATTGACCCAAGACATGATTCGAGCCGATGCATATAATGCTATAAGTTCGGGTGCCGACTTGTGAAAGTGTTCGGACTTATCACACCATACTTTGGGGAACTTAAGCCCCTGGTGTATTTGGCCGTACCAAAGCGTACGGGTGCAACATGTCATAAGTGAACATATATAGATAAAAAAAGGAATGCAATGATAGGCAAAAAGCGATGCATTGTTTATTCAAAAAGTACTGCAATGAAAGCAGAACGATACAAATAGTGCGATAAGCAAGGGATGGAACTATTTAACATGCCCCCCTCCAGGGGTAGGCTGCGGAATGGTATGTAAAACAGGTATACTGCTCGTAATAGAGACCACCTGGACATTCGACGTAGCTTTTCTGCTTCCCTAGCTGTTGCATCTTGAGTTCGGCAAGTCCACTGCCGGACAGGGCTTCTGGAAAACGGAGTCCTGAAAATAAGAAGTAAGAAAAAATGACATCCTTGGGAGCCCCTGGTGTGGTTGAGCCGCACTATGGGCATTCCGTGGTCGTGCCCCTCCCCCTGTGCCCATGGTATCTCCAGAGCGTAGTTATGTACGCGTAGTACTGGTTCTCGCGATTTCGCGAGGGCTGGGGTTGGGGCCGCATTGCTACGTGTGCTCGGAACGTGCCAGGTGGTCTTGTTGTAGGTTACTCCGGGCGCGCTTGACGGTGTCCGGCCGCTTAACAGCCGGACTCGAGAATTGCCTTAAGAGGCTGCTTTGTACTTCCGCCGCGAGAGCGCCAGATGCTCCTCCGCTTGGAGAGAGCGCTGATGTTTCCGCTGACCGTAATGACTCGAGGGCCTGGCATCTTGAGCTTGAGGTATGCGAGTGCGGCACCGCATTGAACTTTGCAAATGCGGTTCGTCCAAGCAGTGCATGATAGCCGCTGCGGAATGGGACTATGTCGAAGATTAACTCTTCGGTTTGGAAGTTATCCGGGGATCCCAAGGCCACTTCAAGTGTGACTGAGCCTGTACAGTTGGCCTCTACACCTGGTATGACGCCTTTGATGGTCGTCTTTGTGGGTTTAATCCTTGAGGGGTCTATGCCCATCTTGCGCACTGTATCCTGATAAAGCAGGTTCAGGCTGCTGTCGCCGTTCATCAGGACTCTAATGAGGTGAAATCCGTCGACGATTGGGTCTAGAACCAATGCGGCGAATCCGCCATGGCGGATACTAGTGGGGTGGTCCCTTCGATCAAAAGTGATCGGGTAGGAGGACCACAGATTGAACTTTGGGGTGACTGGCTCCATCGCGTATATGTCCCTGAGTGCACGCTTCCGCTCCCTTTTGGGTATGTGGGTTGCGTATATCATGTTCACCGTCCGCACTTGTGGGGGGAAACCCTTCTGTCCTCTATTGTTCGGCGGCCGGGTCTCTTCCTTGTCATCGCTATGTAGCCCCTTGTCATTGTTTTTGGCAATTAACTTGCTTGCCTGCCTGAACACCCAACAATCCCTGTTAGTGTGATTGGCTGGCTTTTTGGGGGTGCCGTGTATCTGGCACAAGCGATCGAGTTTCCGGTCCAAATTGTACGGGCCCAGAGTAGTTCTTTTGATTGGCTTTTTCCGCTTACTGGTTTAGAGCCTCTGAATCCGCGTTGACGCCAGATCTTGAGATATCGCCGAATGCGGCGCTTGTGCTTATTGCGACGCGACCTGCCGTTGCTGTCCTTGGTATCCAAACTACCAGGGTTTTTGGTCAGGCTGTTACTTCGAGCTAGCCAGCTGTCCTCTCCCGCGCAGAAGCGGGTCATGAGTGATGTGAGAGCTGCCATGGATTTCGGCTTTTCCTGTCCTAGGTGCCGGGCGAGCCACTCGTCGCGGATGTTATGTTTGAAGGCTGCAAGGGCCTCTATATCTGGACAGTCAACGATTTGATTTTTCTTGGTAAAGAACCGTGTCCAGAATTGTCTGGCCGATTCGTCTAGCTGCTGAATTATGTGGCTTAGGTCATCGGCGTCTGGTGGTTGCACATATGTGCCCTGGAAGTTATCAAGGAATGCGGCTTCCAGGTCTTCCCAACACCCAGTTGAGTCTGCTGGCAAGCTGTTGAGCCAATGCCGAGCTGGCACTTTAAGCTTGAGTGGAAGGTATTTGATGGCGTGTAGATCATCACCACGGGCCATGTGGATGTGAAGGAGATAGTCCTCGATCCAAACCGCAGGATCTTTTGTGCCATCGTATGATTCAATGTTTACGGGTTTCAAACCCTCGGGGATTTGATGATCCATTAGTTCATCTGTGAAGCATAGTGGGTGTGCGGCGCCTCTGTATTGGGCTATATCACGACGCAGCTCAAACGAGCTTTGTCCACTTTGTTCGGCCCGGCCGGAATTGTTGTATCCGGCGTGATGGTTGTCATCACGTATTGTGGGGTGCCCACACGATCCGTAGATCGATCTTGTTTGTCTTGCCTTGTCCTCCAATATGTCTCGCAGGTCTGGCGCATTCCCTCGTGGCTTTGTACTTTTCGAGCGACGCCGGGGTGCGGCTTTAGTGGAGGGCCTAGATGCCTCTCTGTCGCGACCACGAGGTGTCCGGTCCTCAATATTATGCGCTGGTGATGTAGGTTTATGTGCTTTCTCCTCTAGTTGGGGTAGTAGCTTGCGTTTTGGGTAGCTCTTGGAGGGGAGTTCGAGTTTGTACTCTTCGGCCACAAGGACTTCAGTCCATCTGTCGGCTAGCGAGTCTTGGTCAGCTCTAAGCTGTTGCTGCTTTTTCTTGAGGCTACTTGCCGTGGCCATAAGCCAGCGTTTGAAACGCTCTTGTTCGATGGGATCCTCAGGCACGCCAAATTCGTCGTCGTCTTGGCTTGCCTCGTCTTCGGAGGGAGGCATATGATTATCGTCCTCTACCTCTCTGTCTGCCGCTCCCTCATGAGGGCTGGTTTCTCCATCCTCCTGTGCTGAATCTTGTTGGAGGAGGTTGTCTTGGGCACTGTCCGGGGTGTTATTGTCTCCGGTGCCGGAATCTCCATTTTTGCTGTGGCGGGATTTAGAGCGGCGCCGCTGATGCCGGCGCTTAGGCTATTTCTTGGAGGGGTCATCCTCCGTTGTTCCATCGCGATTCCCATCCTTTGGGATGTCCACCATGTATATGTCGTATGACAAGGTGGCCTTCCAGTGTTCTGTAGGCGCTGGTTCTTGGTCGTCTCCTGCATCGTCGTCCATACCATCGATGTCTTCGGAGTAGAAGTCGAGCATATCGGTTAAATCATCGACAGTGGCTACGAAGTGGGTGGTGGGAGGGCTTTGAATTTCTTCGTCGTCCGCATCCCAACCTTCCTGACCATAGTCGGCCAGGGCTCTCCTGATAGAGAGAGAGAGACTTCAGTGAATTCAGGATGTCGCCAAAGGGTGAGTGCTGAAAGATGTCCGCAGCAGTGAACTCCATGATTGGTGCCCAATCGGATTCGATTGGCGGGGGCGCGAAGGTTCGGGGTCCGGAGAGGAGTCCGGCACCTTGGAGTCACGAGCTTCACAAGGGACAGGGTCGGTATTCGCCTCTATCACCATAGAGGTAGCAGCACCCCGAGGCGGTGTCCAGCCACCCATCCTCGTCGGCAGATTCGCCCGAGCTAAGGGTCGGAGCGACTCTTGTGCGGCCTCCAGGGCACTGTCCGGCAGCAGAGCTAAATCATGCCCATCGTGACAGTGCGGCGTGCTTGGCTGTGGCTCGAATCTGTCGAAGATCAAGTCTCCGCGAATGTCAGCCGTATAGTTCAAACTTCCAAATATGACCTGATGGCCAGGGGCGTAGCTTTTGATCTGCTCCAGATGGCCAAATGAATTGGCCCGCAGTGCAAAGCCGCCGAATACGAAGATCTGTCCGGGGAGAAAAGTCTCACCCTGGACCGCCTCGTTGTTGATGATCGAAGGCCTAAAGGTGACGACACAGAGGAACTCTCAATGAAAGCACCAATGTCGGTGTCAACACCAGCGGATCTCGGGTAGGGGATCCCGAACTGTGCATCTAGGAGGATGGTAACAGGAGACAAGGAACACGATGTTTTTACCCAGGTTCGGGCCCTCTCGGTGGAGGTAAAACCCTACTCCTGCTTGATTAATATTGATGATATGGGTAGTACAAGAGTAGATCTACCACGAGATCAAGGAGGCTAAACCCTAGAAGCTAGCCTATGGTATGATTGTTGTTCGTCCTACGGACTAAAACCTCCGGTTTATATAGACACCGGAGAGGGTTAGGGTTACACAGAGTCGGTTACAATGGTAGGAGATCTACATATCCTTATCTCCAAGCTTGCCTTCCACGCCAAGGAAAGTCCCATCCGGACACGGGACGAAGTCTTCAATCTTGTATCTTCATAGTCTTGGAGTCCGGCCAAAGATGATAGTTAGGCTATCTGGACACTCCCTAGTCCAGGACTCCCTCACAAATCATCCCAAAGGCTTTACTTGGCAAAAACACTAATTAAAACATAAAAAATACAATCATAACAGTAGCAGTAGTTGTGTCATCACACCAAAACAAAAACTAAAAGCAAAAATTTAAGATAACCATTGGGTTGCTTCCCAAGAAATGTTGTTGTTTTATGCCCCTAGCTAGGCGTAAGGCATTGTTTCAAGTATCATAATAAAAGTAAGCGAGATCATCCATTTATCTCATACTATCTTCTTTCAGCAGCGAGCTTACTCAGAGGTAAGCAAAAATAATCAAAAGAGCTAAATTTAATAGGGTAAGGATCCGTGAGATTAGGTTTTGGAGGAGTCAGTTTCTCCTTTGGCCCTTTGTAAGTGATGACAAGTTCTTCATTATATATATTGCTATGAAGATATTCCTTTAGCCTTTTCTTAAGTACACACCCCAATCCATTATTTTGTACCGCAAAATCATCATTATGTTCGGAAAGTTTATCCAGCAAAACGGATTGGGGAACCTTTTTCCTAAGATTTTCTTTATAAGCAGCATAATCTATAGATTATAATTTTCTTATCTCCTCTTGGTCGTAAAAAATTTCTTCTATAAGAGGGCACCCACTATTTATTTTATAATAAGAAAATATCTCTCGTGCCTCCTTCATTATGTGGCCAAATTCATAAGCTAGAAATATTGTGGCTAAGCGCTTAACCTAAGGATCATCATTGTTTGAGAATTCTGGGACTATCCTTTGTATAGCAGGATGCATATGCACGAATTGTCTTTCAAATTCAATCATAATCAAAGATATGGCATCCGCAAGACTAGTAGTTTTAGCAAGAATTGATCCTCTCAACATAGGTAATGTGTCGGCACAAGTGAGGAAATCCTGAATAATTCCTTTTTCAATATTATTACTACTACGTAGACGAAGTTTTTTAGTATGCGTAATAGTGGGTTATTCTTTACCAGGATCATCATCGACAAGGTTATCTAACTTCTATTTTCCAACTTTATCAAAGCTTCTTTTTATATTTTCATTTCCCATAAGAATAGCTTGATGATCAAAAGTTTCCTTACTAGTGGCGGGAACATCACTAACTTTTTCAAACTTAGGCTTGCTAGCACTTCAAGCAAACCAAACAAGCAAACGAGCAAACTAACAAAGTAAAATATTTTCGTGTTGTTTGATTTTTATGAGAAGTGGATGTAGATGGAAAAGAGAGGCATATAGAAATTAGAGCAAGTATATGATAGTTTGTATGTAGGAACCTCACAAGAATTTGATGATGTCTCCCCAACAACGGCACTAGAATTTTTTCCTGCTACATGTAAACTGCACTGGGATTTTCGCCAGAGAGGAGGTGTGAAGTAGTACAATATAGATAAGTATTTCCCTCAGTGAGAACCAAGGTTATCCAACCAATAAGAGAACCAAGCAAATTCCCTTCATCAACATCTACACATACAAAGGCAAATACTTGCACCCAACGCGAGCAAGAGGGTTGTCAATCCCATTGAACTTGTTATTTGCAAGGATTAATTATGATAGTAATAGATAGAAAAAATACAAGTGAAATAAAAAGTATAAAATTGTGGCAAGTATTTTTGGTTTTAATAATATGAAAAGAGTAGACCCGGGGGCCATAGTTTTCACTAGAGGCTTCTCTCTCGAAACATAGCATACGGTGGGTGAACAAATTACTGTTGGGCAACTGATAGAAAAGCGCATAGTTATGAGGTATTCATGGCTATGATCATGTATATAGGCATCACGTCCGTGACAAGTAGAGCAACTCCTGCCTGCATCTACTACTATTACTCCACCAATCAAAAGCTATCCAACATGCATCTAGTGTATTAAGTTAACAAGAATGGAGTAACGCCTTAAACGAGATGACATGATGTAGACAAAGTAAACCCAATAAATATGAATAAACCCCATCATTTTACCCTTAATGGCGACAATACAATACATGCCTCTCTACCCCTTTCGTCACTGGGTGAGGACACCGCGAGATTAAACCCATCACAAAGCACATCTCCCACTAAAGATAAATCAATCTAGTTGGCCAAACAAAACAGATAGATTAGAGAGGAATATGAAGCTATAACAATCATGCAAAACAAAGTTTAGAAAAGACTCAATTAATTTCAATGAATAATCTGATCATACACCCACAATTCATTGTATCCCAACAAACACACTGCAAAAGAAGATTACATCGGGTAGAACTCCAAGAAGATTGAGGAGTACATTGTATTGAAGATAAAGTAAAGAGAAGAAGCCATCTAGCTACTAGCTATGGACCCGTAGGTCTGCGGCGAATTACTCACCCATAATCGGAAGGCGGCAAGGATGATGTAGAAGTCCTCCTTGATCGATTCCCCTCCAACGGAGTACTGGAAAAGGCCTTCAGATGGGATCACGGAAGAAGAGAAGCTTGCAGTGGCGAAGGAAGTGTTTCGGGTGGCTCTCTATTGGTTTGCGAATATATGTGAATTTATAGGATTGGAATTAGGTCAATGGAGTTGCATGGGGCCCATGAGCTCAGGAGGCACGCCCTACACCCGGGGTGCACCCTGTGAGCTCATGGCGCTCTCGTAGCTTTTCTGGCCACCTATTGAACCTACTAGGGTCCCTTCTGGTCCAGAAAAAATGACCGTAAAGTTCCATCTTGTTTGGACTTTGTTTTGTATTGATTTTCTGAAAATCCAAAAACAAGCAAAAAAAACTGGAACTGGCGTTGTGCACTGGCTTAATAGGTTAGTCCCAAAAAATGATATAAAATAGCATATAAAGCATCCAAGATTGATAATATAATAGCATGAAATAATAAAAAATTATAGATACGTTGGAGACGTATCACTGATCCTGTCCTTGATCTTGTTCACTTGGTTGAGGGCCTTCAATTTGTTCTTCGGAAGTGTGTGGGTCAAGTGTCGGTGATGGTTCCACTTGCATAGAACATTATCCTTCTCCTTCCGCCACAAGGGGTTCCTCAATGGGTAGGATTCGACTAACTCCCATTCTTATAATGGCTTGGGGAGGAATTTCATCACCTACATAACAAATACCACTTTGCTCCACTTGGGAGCCAATACTCTCATCAAACTCCTCAATCGGTCCATTGGACTTGTTGAGAACACGATAAGCATGAGAGTTTGTAGCATAACCAACAAATATGCCCTCTTGAGCTCTAGTTTTTAATTTAGAGAAACGGGCAACTTTCTTGACAATGAAATACCTACAACCAAACACTCAGAAGTACTTGAGGTTGGGCTTGTTGCCGGTTAGTATCTCACATGGAGTCTTGTTCAAGCCTTTGCGGATGTAGAGTTGATTGGATGCATGACATGCGGTATTGATGGCTTCGGCCCAAAAGTTGTATGGAGATTTGAATTCCGCCATCATGGTCCTTGCCACGTCCATCAACGTCTGGTTCTTCCTCTCCGCTACACCATTTTGTTGAGGGGTATATGGTGCGGAATATTGATGCTTGATCCCCTCATCACTAAGAAACTCATCCAAGGTGTAGTTCTAGAACTCGGTGCCGTTGTCGCTTCTAATGATTAATATCTTTGCATCATGTTGACATCGAGCTTCATTTGCAAAGTCAATTACGGTTTGTTGGGTCTCACACTGACTCTTGAAGAAGTATACCCATGTGTATCTTGAATAATCATCCACAATCACAAAGTAGCACTTTCTTCCCTCAAGAATATCAAAAGATTGAGGCCCAAAGAGATCCATGTGAAGGAGCTCCAAAGGCCTCCTAGATTATATAATAATCGTCGGTCGGTGAGCCGTCTCATGTAGCTTTCCTTCGATACAAGCACTGTCTTTGGTGAGACTAACATTTGTTAGTCCACGGACATGGTACCCCTTGAGGAGACTTTGCAAACATCTCATATTGATGTGGGCTAAACAACGATGCCAAAGCCACCCCACGTCAACTGTAGCCATTAGGCAAGTCACGATCTTAGTGGGTTTCTCTGAAAAGTTAACCACATAGAGACCATTCTCGACATGCCCAACAAAGTCTACTTCAAGAGCCATGCTCCACAAAGGGCCACGATATCAAGATCAAAGAAAGTAGCAAAACCCATAAGTTCAAGTTGATGAACGGAAATTAAACTGTATGCAAGGGTCTCAACAAGCATGGCCCTCTCAATAGATAAATCTTGAGAAATGACAACCTTGCCAAGACCCAATACCTTTGACATTGAAGCATCACCAAATTGGACATGGGTGGGCATAGATAAACTTTCTTGCACTTCCACCACCAAGTCCTTACTTCCGGTCATATGATTTGTCGCTCCACTATCGAGCAACCATGACACCCCGCCAGAAGCAAACTTCTACATAAGGTCAATGCTTGGTTTTAGGTACCCATTCTTGAATGGGTCCTTTGATGTTAGAAGCAAGGTTCTTAGGAACCTAAATAGACCATTCAATGTACTCATAAGGAGAACCAAGAAATTTTGTATAAACATGTGCATCACTAGCATGACATAAAACCTAAGAAGGGTTAAAATCGTTGTCTTTGTTGGAAGGAGTGGTTTTGCCCTTCTTGGCATCACCACCCACTACCTTGTTTTTCTTCTCCTTAGGAGCACTCTTTGCATATTTGACAAATACCTTTTTGAGAGGGAGAGTTTGCTTGATCTAAGTTTTATTCTTCTTTGACTTAGGTGCAAACCCAAGTCCCTCCTTTGCCAAAGTTACCTTTTTATTGCTCAAAAGTATGTTGAGGTTATTCTTGCCTTGTATGCAACACACAAGGCCCTTCTTAAGTTGATGTTTTAAATTGGCGTTCTCCTCAACAAGATGAGCATGCTCACAACAAGGGTTAGTTACATGGGCATTATCAATTAAAACAAAAGGAGGACACGTGGCTATCTCCTTGGTTAGCTTCACTTGGTGTTGATCATGACACTCCTTGGGTGTAGCATGAGCACTTTTCAAGGCCTTGTGAGCCTTGTCAAGTACTCCCTCTATAAATAAATATAAGAGCATTTATATCACTATACTAATGATCCAAACACTCATATATTTGTTTACGGAGGGAGTAAGTCAAACACCTCTTTGAGTCTAGCATGGCCAACCCCAAGCTCAACATTCTCGGATTTAAGCACACGAGCAAGAACTTGATCATGATCATGATCCTCAAGAGCCACGCGAAGAGCTTGCTCTTCCTCTAGAGCATGAGAAAGCTTCATAATCTCATCAACATAATCACAACTATGCCTTCCATCTTAGTGACGGTCTCTTTGTGAGACTCAATAATATCATTGGTCTCACCTAGTTGTTCCAAGTGTTTCTTGGTCTCACCTTTGAGCTTACCTAAGAACTTGTCAAACTCATTCTCATCCACCTTTACCTCCTCATTTTCCTCCAAACAATCCATCAAAGAAGGATTAGTAGATATGGAAGTTTTGATGTTGAAGGTTACCTTGTTGGTGCTTTTGCCATGAGGCACTTGGGGTGGCGATGAGATTCTCGTTTGGGTGTTGAAGAGAGACACCGAGGTTGGGGAAGAGGTGGCAATGGCCATGGGGGCTGTTGGAATCCCTTTGCCACTAGCACTGTCATCATCATCATCATTTGAGTTGTACTCTTCATGCACCACCAAACCCTTTTGAGGCACCTTCTTCATGAAGTGTTTTTGTTGGGGAAAGACTTGGCCTTGTCCTTACGGATGAGCTTGCCTCCATTGTATTTCCTCTTCTCATATGGGCAATCCACGACAAAGTGAGTCACATTGCCACAATTGTAACAAGTCCTCACACGTTGACCATTTCCCTTAGAGCCACTTGAGTTTTTCTTGGAGAAGTTGGGCCTTCAATTTCTCTTGTTGCCTCAAAATTGCCTTGCGCAAGAGCCATGCGCTCGTGGTAAGCATATTTGGTGTCTTAGGGGCAACACTCTTCTTCTTCCTCTTCCTCTTCTTCTGGAATCACCTTGGCCTTTAAAGCAAGGTTGGATTTATTTGACGTTGAACACGAGCTCGTGCATTGTCGGTGGTCTTGTTCAAGATGTTCATTGCAATGAACTCATCCAACACTTCACTTGAGGACAAGGTGTGGAAGTCCGGTATTTGAGGGGTCATAGAGGACATGCTCTTGTTGAATGGCATGATAGCCTTGAGGAACTTGTGCTTGATCCAACTATCATATCCATGTCCTTGCTCCCATGGTCTCGTGGTGAGACCACAAGAGTAGTCAAGCTTCGGTAAAGCTCATGAGGATCTTCATCATCATTCATTACAAACTCATCGGCCTCATCAAGTACGGCCTCAAAGTTGGAGCGTTGAATGCTCAAGCTTCCCTTGTATAAAGAGTTTATGTGCTCCCATGCATCCTTACCACGGGTGAATGGGCGCAAATGAGAAAGCTTTTCCGGAGGCATTGCGGCTTGAAGAATGAACATTGCACAGTGATCGAGTTGATTGTCCACTTCTTCTATTGGTGTCATGTTGTTTGGGTCATGAGGGTGTAGAAGCCTTTCTCAATAACCCTTCAAAGTTGTATTGAGCTATGATTCAAATGATACTTGACATGAAAAACGCAATCATGAAAATTATTCAAGTCAAGCTTAGGAGGAGGCTCATGAGTGTTGATACTAGGTGAGGGAACCGGTCCTCAATATACCGAGGGAGGGGCAACCATGACATGGGTAACCGGCCCATTCTTTACTCGGGGAGTAGTATGTTTAATGCTATTAGCCGCCTCCTTAGCGGAGTTCTCATCGGAATCCGAGGATGTGGGTTTAACCACTTGCAAGGGACCATGGAGAGTTTGATGCCATCAAGGAATTCTTTTAACATGGATTTAACCTTGACCATCATAGATGTTTTATGTGAAGACATAGCCTCATTTAGATCATCTCGGGTGACTGTGGTCATCTCCACAGCCGCGTTAAGCCCTTAAAAAGAGATGAGGCTTTGATACCAATTGAAAGAATCGATATGGTTGACTAGAGGGGGGGGGTGAATAGGCAACTACCAATCTTTGGCTCTTTTAATCAAATTAGGCTTGATAATAAAATAGGTTGTCTAGATATGCAACTAGGTGGACAACCTATATGACAAGCACAACAACGAGCTCACAAGCAAGCACAAGATACAAACACAATATAGCATGCTCAAAGTAAAGGATAGAAATAACCACAAGTGGACTCAACGAAGACGAGGATGTGTTACCAAAGTTTCCGCCCTTTAGGGGGGGGTACGTCTCTGTTGGAGCTGTGCGGAGGCACAATACTCCCTAAGAAGCCAATAGGGCCATTGTATTCCTCTCACGCTCGTGCACAATGCAAGATGTTGTGATTCCGTTAGTGGTGTCCTTGAAGGCTGCAACCGAACCTTTACAAGCAAGGTTGGGTCTCTCCCCACAACTTAATTGGAGGCTCCCAACACCACCATGAAGCTTTGCCATAATGGAATGTGGCTTCGAGGTGAACTCTTCTATCCAGGGTGTCCAATCAACCAAGAGTAACAAAATCCACACTAGCAAGTATGGGGTAATCAAATTTACTTTGGTGGAAGTGTAGATCCAGGTCTCCTTCCTCAATCCCTAGCAAGTCAACAAGTTTAGTTGGCTAGAGAAGGAGATCGTGCAAGAAAGCTCAAAGGGGATCAGTGGAGGAGAGAGAGAGGGGCAAGAGGTAGGTGGGAGGTTGAAGAACCACTCCCATTTGTAGTAACCCCCAAATCCAACCATTAAAGCACCTTTAACACACAATCGGTACAACAGGTGCAAGGACTAGTAGTACTGCATTTTATGAGTTACCCCATATTATGGCACCGAGCAGTACAACCGGGGGTTTCACTGGTAGTACTAGTTAGACAAAGCCACCCAGGAACTACCGGCCGACCACTGCCTACTACCGCCACTAAACTAGAAGGGAGCCACCACCGACCGGTGGTTGGGAAAGTACCAAGCCCGGTACATCCGCTAGGAACAAGTGCTTGTGGTGGATAAGTCTTGAGCGGTACAACCACTCCAGACATCGGTAGTACCAGTCCACCAAGGCCATCTGGGAACTACTGGGCCACCACAAGCTACTACCACCACCAACACTCGAAGGGAGTCACCCCTAACCGGTAGTTGGGGCGATACTAGTCCAGGTACAAACGTTGTGTGGACATCTTGGTGATTTCCAAGGACCACTGGTACAACCGATGTGCAAACATCTGTACAACCGCTTGGCGACCACCTGGAGCTCACAAACCCTAGGGTACCACCCCTGGTGTAGTGGTTATTCTGGAAACACCAGCCTAATCGGTACAACCGCTCCCACCAACGGTATAACTGCTGGTGTGGTAAAAATTGCACTAGGTAGAATTTGAGGCGCTCTCTCCTCGAACGGAAGGATATATGTGGGTGCAATATGAGTATGTATGTGCTTTGATTCACCTAGTACCTTCTGATGTGGATTCCCTCTTGATAGTACAGATTTCCTATGAACAAAGAAATAAAAGTGTCGGAAACTCCATCTTCGATCTTTTCCGTCTAGAGGGAATGCCAAACCGTCTTGTGCTACATGAAGTAATCCTATGTAGCTTAGGCACACGATTAGTACGCAAAAATGCATTGTCATCAATACCAAAATAATCAAAGTGAGAAATGCCCTAACACACTGTCCGCTAAATAGTAAGTAAAATTGATGATAATGTGCGACACAATGTGTTAGGGCATTGTCATTAATACCAAAACACTCAAAGTGGGAAGTGCATTTTTACGGACTCAAAGTGGGAACTGCTAGTGGTTGTTGGGTCGAAAGGGATCCGTGCAGCTGGGTGGGCTCGTTTGAATTTGTTGTTGGGCTAATGTGGGCCGGAGGCAGCGACCGTGGTCGTGGGCTCGAATGATTCTGTGTATTTGGCCTAGAATGTAGTCGAGGCCGTAGGAGTCATGAGCACTGCTCCAACAACACTACATGCGCAGGCTTTTGATCGGGAGCCTACTCATGCATGTTCGATCGCTAGGGCTAGACGGTTCACTCGTCCTGGTTTTCCTTTGCTCAGGCAGTGGTGTATCTCCAGGATCTCCTCGGCTCCAACGACTGTGACGGCGGCCATAGAACGTCGAGGGAATGGACAACCGCCGCCTAAAGCCGCTCCGCCGCCGCCCAGAGGGGCTCCACCACTGGCCAGGATGGATGGTTCGCGGTGGCACCCACCCCCTACTAAGTACGAGAGGGCGATGGCCACGGGCGCCGCTGCTCAAGGCGCTGGCCGCGATCACGAGTACGACTCGGGTTGAGATTTCTATGGCACCTCGAACAGTGGCCGGAATCCTCCCCGTGGAAAATGGGGGATGACAAATATAATGCATATGGGGTGGGCCAACACCGCGGCTCGTCTTTGACAATGGAGGCCGCGGGTACGCTTGGTAGAACGATGGCGGGGCCGTTCGAGGCTTCAATGAACTCCTGGCAACTTCGTGGAGGGGGTTTGTGGTCCCAACTACTGTTACCGTGGTGCTCATCGTGCTTACCGCAGGGTTAGAGGAGATGGCAGGTGGCCACCTGCGCCGCGTTCGCCTTCACCACCTACAAAAACTACTGAGGACGTGTCTTCGGTGGTTCTGGAGGTCTCTTCAGGGCCGACTGTTGCGGTACCCACGACGACACTGTCAGGGGCGTCCTTGGAAAATGTGCGGGCTCTAGCCGCGGTGAAGGTCCCTATTACTAAGCCAGATGCAGTGAAGGTTTGTAACTCTACCAATGATAGAGGTTCCAACAAGCCAGACAGGAAAGAGCTATGAAGTGGGCACACAAAAAAGAGAAAATGAATTGTTACCGTTGCAATGAGCCGGGACACTTTGCGACAGAATGCACCCCCGAGATATGTGAGATTTGTCTTAAACCGAAGCATGCTTAAGGAGAGTGCCCCTCCTGTTGGGACCAAAGTCGGTTGTCACCTTCTATAAGGTTTGCTGTCCTGATCAGATGTTCTTTGAGTCACCTGACATCGCCCCGGTCGTATCTATGATGGAGAGTTTGATTACGTGTGTGGTGAAAGTGACGAATGGATCGATGACTGAGGCGGAAATAGTGCAACAACTACGTGGGCTAGCCCAGACAATTTCCAGTGGGATCTTGTGAAACTGGACGGGTAGACTTATAAGGTAGACTTCCCTAAGAGGGAGGATCTAACTCGACACCTTAAGCTCGGTATGTGCAGGGTGCCTAGCAGCAATTGTATTCTTGAGTTTGATGCTTGGAAGTAGAAGGAGCCACAGGGAACACCACTATCCCAGATCTGGGTTCGATTTTCGGGGGCACCACCAAAGCCTATGAATAATTTTCTGGTCACCTGGAGTGTGGGATCACTCATTGGCAAGGCAGAGCGGGTTGATATGCCTTTCACTCGCGCACATGGCATGGCATGGTTGCTGAGACGTCTCCATCATATCAACTTTTCCAAACAGTTTGGCCCTTGTTTTGGACTCTAACTTGCATGGTTTGAATGGAACTAACCCGGACTGACGCTATTTTCAGCAGAATTGCCATGGTGTTATTTTTGTGCAAAAATAAAAGTTCTCGGAATGACCTGAAACTTCACGGACAATATTTTTGGAATTCATAAAAAATACTGGTGAAAGAATCAAGACCAGGGGGCCCACACCCTGTCCACGAGGGTGGGAGGTGCGCCCCCTGTCTTGTGGGCCCCCTGAGGCTCCACCGACATCAACTCCAACTCCATATATTCACGTTCAGGGAGAAAAAAGTTAGGGAGAAGGATTCATCCCGTTTTAAGATACGGAGCTGCCGCCAAGCCCTAATCTCTCTCGGGAGGGCTGATCTGGAGTCCGTTCGGGGCTCGGGAGAGGGGAATCCGTCGCCGTCGTCATCATCAAGCATCCTCCATCACCAATTTCATGATGCTCACCGCCGTGCGTGAGTAATTCCATCGTAGGCTTGCTGGACGGTGATGGGTGGGATGAGATTTATCATCTAATCGAGTTAGTTTTGTTCGGGTTTGATCCCTAGTATCCATTATGTTCTGAGATTAATGTTGCTATGGCTTTGCTATGCTTAATGCTTGTCACTAGGGCCCGAGTGCCATGATTTCAGATCTGAACCTATTGTGTTTTCATGAATATATGTGACTTCTTGATCCTGTCTTGCAAGTCAATAGTCACCTATTATGTGTTATCATCCGGTAACCCCGAAGTGACAATAATCGAGACCACTCCCGGTGATGACCGTTTGAGGAGTTCATGTATTCACTAAGTGTTAATGTTTTGGTCCGGTACTCTATTAAAAGGAGGCCTCAATATCCCTTAGTTTCCAATAGGACCCTGCTGCCACCTGAGGGTAGGACAAAAGATATCATGCAAGTTCTTTTCCATAAGCACGTATGACTATATTCGGAATACATGCCTACATTACATTGATGAACTGGAGCTAGTTCTGTGTCACCCTATGTTATAACTGTTTCATGAAGAATCGCATTCGACATAATTATCCATCACTGATCCAATGCCTACTATCTTTTCACATATTGATCTTTGCTTAGTTACTTTACCGTTGCCACTGTTACAATTACTACAAAACTGCCATTGTTACTTTTACCACCATTACCGTTACTTCCATACTACTTTGCTACTAAATACTTTGCTACAGATATTAAGTGTTCCATGTGTGGTTGAATTGAAAACTCAACTACTAATACTTGAGAATATTCTTTGGCTCCCCTTGTGTCGAATCAATAAATTTGGGTTGAATACTCTATCCTTGAAAACTATTGCGATCCCCTATACTTATGGGTTATCAAGACTATTTTCTGGTACCATTGCCGGGGAGCATAGCTCTATTCTTTGAGTCACTTGGGATTTATATCTGCTGATCACTATGAGGAACTTGAAAGATGAGAAAATCAAAATTTATCGCTCAACTACAAGGGGAGGTAAGGAACTGCCATCTAGCTCTGCACTTGATTCTCCTTCTATTTTGAGTAAACTTGCGACACCTAAACCTGCTTCTGCTATTAATCCTGATATGTCGCATGTTATTGATGATGCCACTTCTTCTATGCATGATACTTATGACGAAACTACTTCTATGCTTCATAATATTGTGCGATTAGGTGAAATTCTTGATGAACAACTTGCTAGGGCTAGAGAGAATGAAATTATTGAAACTGATAATATTGATGAAAGTGATGATGAAGATTCTCCCTCTAGATATGAATTGCCTGTTGTGCCTGAGGGTTATTTTATGGATGAAGAAACTGCTAGAGATTTTCTTGCTTGCAATGATAGATATGATCTTACGAAATTATTAGCTAAGCTAAAAGAAAAGTCTTTGAATGCTAGAATGAAATATGACCCTGCTTTTGCTACTTCACCTACCTGTATTTCTAATAAGGATTATGATTTCTCTGTTGATCCTGAGATAATTACTTTGGTTGAATCTGATCCTTTGTATGTCTATGAATCTGAAACTTTTGTGGCACATAGTACTAAATTAAATGATATAGCCACCCTATTTACTCATGAGGAAAAAATTCGTTACTACTATATCCTCAAGTTATTTCTGTTCTCATTAAAGGGTGATGCTAAAACATTGTTTAATTCCCTTAATCCTGGTTGTGTGCGTAGTCCCCAGGATATGATTTATTACTTCTCTACTAAATATTTCCCTGCTCATAAGAAACAAGCTGCCTTAACGGAAATATATAATTTTGTTCAAATTGAAGAAGAGAGTCTCCCACAAGCTCGGGGGAGGCTTCTCCAATTACTTAATGCTTTGCCTGATCATCATCTTAATAAAAATGAAATACTTGACACCTTTTATAATGGACTAACCGATGCTTCCAGAGACCACCTGGATAGTTGTGCTGTTTGTGTTTTCAGGGAAAGAATTGTTGATCAAGCTGAATTGCTATTGAATAATATGTTGACTAATGAAAATAATTGGACACTTCCAGAACCAACTCCTAAGACAACTCCGAAGAAAAGGGGTATTCTATTTCTCAGTCCTAAACATATGCAAGGGGCAAAGAAATCTATGAAAGAAAAGGGTATTAAAGCCGAAGATGTTAAGAATTTACCGCGTATTGAAGAAATACATGGTCTTGATAACCCGACAAAGGTAGTAAAGGTAAATTCTCTCTATAGATTTTATAAAGGTGAAATCCCATCTACTAATTTTGCTAGCCAATGCTTGGATGAGTTTGATGATTTTATTGTTAAACAAGAAAACTTCAATGCTTATGTTGGTAGACAATTGAAACGTAATGCTTATATGAGTGAACACTTGAGTGATTATATGTCTAGAGTTAAAGGTGAACTTAAACTTGTTAGTATACATGCTTCTATAGTTACCACTCAAGTAGAACAAGTGCTTAAGGCTTAAAATGATTTGCTCAATGAATTAAATAATAAGAAAAATGAATGTTGTTAGAGTTATGACTAGAGGGGGTAAAATGACTCAGGAACCTTTATATCCTGAGGGCCACCATAAGAGAATTGAGCAAGATTCTCAGAGAACTAATGTTGATGCACCTAGTCCTTCTAAGAAGAAGAAAAAGAAAAATGATAAGACTTTGCATGCTTCTAGTGAACCTGTTGTTGACACACCTGTGAATCCCAATGATATTTCTATTTCTGATGCTGAAACACCATCTGGTGATGAACATGAACCTAGTGATAATATTAATGATGATGTTCACGTTGATGCTCAACCTAGCAATAACAATGATGTAGAGATTGAACCTGCTGTTGATCTTGATAACCCACAATCAAAGAATCAACGTTATTGTCGGTGTCAAAACCGGCGGATCTCGGGTAGGGGGTCCCGAACTGTGCGTCTAGGCAGATGGTAACAAGAGACAAGGGACATGATGTTTTTACCTGTGTTCGGCCCTCTCGATGGAGGTAAAACCCTACTCCTGCTTGATTGATATTGATGATATGGGTAGTACAAGAGTGGATCTACCACGAGATCAAGGAGGCTAAACCCTAGAAGCTAGCCTATGGTATGATTGTTGTTCGTCCTATGGACTAAAACCCTCCGGTTTATATAGACACCGGAGAGGGCTAGGGTTACACAGAGTCGGTTACACTGGTAGGAGATCTACATATCCGTATTGCCAAGCTTGCCTTCCACGCCAAGGAAAGTCCCATCCGCACACGGGACGAAGTCTTCAATCTTGTATCTTCATAGTCTTGGAGTCCGACCGACGATGATAATTCGCCTATCCGGACACCCCCTAGTCTAGGACTCCCTCAGTAGCCCCTGAACCAGGCTTCAATGACGACGAGTCCGGCGCGCATATTGTCTTTAGCATTGCAAGGCGGGTTCCTCCTCCGAATAATTCATAGAAGATTGCGAACACCAGGATAGTGTCCGGCTCTGCAAAATAAATTCCACGTACCACCAAAGAGAGAATAATATTCACACAAGTTCAATCTGCTGACGTATTTTGTGGCGTGACATCACACCACTACCAAGCCTTTACTTGAATCGTTTTTATTATACCACCTCAGCGCATTTAGAGAAGCGGTTTCCTTGGCACGTCTTGTCGAAGCAGAGATCGTGTTCCCCTTATTCCGGGATTCCCATCAATACGGACGTGGGTAACCCAACCACGCCATTGATTGCGGCGCTTGGGAGATAAGCGAGTTTTACCAGGCTAGTAGGGACGCATAGTTTCATCCGCCCATATATAAGGGGAAAAGGATCCATATCCTTTACCTACGCCTTCTTCCTCCTTTGCTTATCCATCTCTGCGCACTCGAGCTCCAGCGCCCAAGTCTGCACATCTCACCTCGACCCTTTCCAGCCATGTCCGGAGTGGGAGGCAAGTGGATGGCCTCCTCCGTCACGGAGGGGCACATCGAGAAGCTGCACAGCGCCGGATGCCTGTCCAGCGACATCGTGCACCGGCTGCCCGACGAGGGGCGGCTCAACCCCACCCCCAGGCCCCATGAGAGGGTCGTATTTCTTCCCCACTTCCTCCGCGGACTGGGCTTCTCACTCCACCCCTTCATCCGGTGGCTCATGTACTACTAGAGCCTGGATTTCCACGATCTGGTCCCAAATTTCATCCTCAATATCTCGGCGTTTATCGTCATGTGCGAGGCTTTCCTCTGCATCCAGCCCCACTTCGGCTTGTGGCTAAAGACCTTCAATGTCAAGCCAAAGGTTGTGAAGGGCAGCCAAGCGGAGTGCGGACGCGCCATGGTGGGAAAAATGCCCAACGTCACTTGGCTCGAGGGTGCCTTCGTGGAATCCATCAAAGGGTGGCAACCGGGTGGTTCTACATCACCGAGCAGCGTGGACCTAAATGGGCAGCGCCCCCAATTCAGATCTGCATCCCCATGCAGCTCACCTCCGGAAAGAGAAGGGCTTGCTATGGGGTAGTTCGAAGAGCCGACCGACTCGACCCTGCTCTGCACTCGTGAACAAGAAGCTTAAGCTTGTCAACGTGATCCAGGTCATGCTCGTCCACCGGATTCTCCCCTGCCAGCAACGGGCCTTTAATTTGTGGGAGTTTGATCTGGCGCAGCACCAGACCTTGAGCGGGCTCTTCGACACGACGTACAAAGCTGCCTGGAGGGTGCTGTTCAAGGGCGCCGAAGCTCCCGTATCCGCAACCGAAGATCGCGGATTCAGCACGCAGCGCCCGGTCGGCGAGGTAAGCTATGTTATCCTTTATGGGACACTCGTTTTTTCCATAGTTTAACTCTATGCGGGATCTAAACTCCCAATACCTTTAACAGGACTGGTAGAAGACGTCCGGACAGGTTAACTGTCCGGCTCCCCTTCCAGAAGATCCAGCGGACGCCCGTTTGACAGGGCTGCTGGTCACGGCACTTTACGTATGGTCGGAGAAGAAGGCCAAGAAGAAGGCCACGGGAACCCGAAGGAGTTCCCGGCGTCAGGTGATATCGAACTCATCGTCCGATGACTCCGAGGCGGACTCCTCCCACGAAGATGAGGAGGAGAAGAAAGAGGTCTCTCCCTCAGCGGGGGGAGAGAAGAAGAGGAAGGCCTCCCCAACGAGGGAGGCCGAAGGGTCCAAGAAGGGAAGGACCCTTCCTGGATCGCTCATGAACATTGGCGACGGAACGAGGAGTGGCCTCAGGACCAAGCCCTCGCAAGATCGTAAGTATCCGGACTCCTAGATAATTTATAATTTTCCTTTTTGCCACACAGTGTCTTTCTAATGCCGCATACCACCTGTAGTCCGGCCAAGGACGATCTTCCCGCTTCGTCGAGCGGGTCCTTGGACACGTCGGATATGGATTCTCTTCCGACCGCCTCAACCCCCCGTCGCGCTGACGACGCCGAGGTGGGATCCCGGGAAGGGACCCGCCGGGAGTAGGAGGCCCCGGAGGTGCCGCAAGGCAACCTCCCGGACTCTGCACCGGACTCCGCACCGGAACCTGCAGTGGTTCCAGAGTCCGGCGAGCGGCCCCTTCGTAAGAAGGGCAAGACTGTGACACCGGCGGCCTCTGTCCAACCGGAGGCGCCGGATAACTTGCTGGAGGCGCTCAACGGCGCTTCCATCAAAGAAGAACATCGCACTATCATGAGTGCGGCGATTCAGAAGGTTCAGCTCGCCAAGAGCGGGCTGACCGAAGCCTGCAGCAGCTTTCTAACAGGCTTTGAGGTAAGAATTTTAAGATACGTAATATAATACCGCATAGACAGTAGCCCCTAATGCTCGGTTTGGTGTTCGAAAAGAAAAGCCGGACTGAGGATCTAAAAAGATATACGCAGGAGTTCTAAAAAATATGTCAATATGGGATTGCAGGCTGCGCTGCTGACCTCTGCCAAGACCGATCAAGGAGGTCAATGCTTTGAAGCAAAGCCTCGAGCGGTCCGAGAGCGAGCTCAGCCATGCCAAGAAGCAGCTCGAGGACAAGGAAGGTGAGTAACACCGTATTAAATTTGTACCTTACAGAAAAGGATTTGGTTGCAAGAGAAATAACAAGGATAACATGGGTACTCTAGGGGCCACAAACGAGGTGGCGACCCTAAAGGAGGCGGTGTCCGCGGCCGAATGCAATGCGGCCGCGGAACGAGCCGAGCGAGAGAAGCAGGAGGCGCGGGTGGCGGCGGTACAGCAGGAGCTCCAGGCTCTCGTGGAAAAGCACGAGAGTTTGGAGCATGACTCGAAGACTCGAGAGTCCGAGCTTGCGTCGGATCTTGAAAGTGCCAAAGCCGCCAAGGCCGAATCCCACAAGGCCCTCCTGAAAATCGAAGATTTGAAGAAAATAGCGGCGGGTAAGGCATTTTTCATGCAAAGCAAGCATGTGAATGTGAATTACCTATTACTTACCCGAATTCGGAGCTCTCCAGGAGCGTTCGCAAATCTGCCCCGCAGTGTATCTGATGCTGCCGCTTACCGGGCCGAGGAGGGAGCTCGACGGAGAAGGTCTTCGTCTCAAGATATCGAGGCCGACATCCGTGCCCTTAGCGACCAGCTGAAGCAGCTCGTCGAGCTCCACAAGGTGGCCGAGCTGGCCATGAAGGGCCTCATAGTTCGGTCAGGACCAAGGAGGCCATGCCCGGGAGCTACTTCGCCCTGCGCGCGGCTGGTGGATGCGTGTCCTCGGGTTGAAGTAGTCGAGCACTACCGCATTGAAGGTGCCCATCGGGCCCTTGCCCATGCAAAGGTGCACTGGGGCAGGATGGACGCCGAGAAGCTTAGACGGACGCACCGGGCGGCAAGGAGTATCGCACGCCCAAATGTATTATAAGAGTGTCTCAAGGGTGCCAAGATGATTGCGGTGAGTGCTCCAAAGATGTAATATTTGAGTAGACTCGCATTTTGTTATCCTGCGCTGAAAACTTTGTTCATATGCGCTAAGCAACGCTTGTTAATTTAAAATATTACCTTCAGGCGGCCGCTTATCAAATCCGAGAGATGGCAAGTCGTCGGCTTCAGCCCCCATGCCACGAAAGTTTGGGGTGTTCGGATAAACTTGAGCGCTCTTGTTCCCATTTTGGGTCCATCTAGGGAGGCGATCAACACAACGAATGAGGCAACCGGACTTATAATGCTTGAACACTCTCACTTAGCCATAGAATTCTATAATTTTAAATTTCAGCGAAGCCCCTAGTGTTCGGAACACCGAGTTCGGGGAGCTATCCACGCCTGGGCCAGACAAAGCCGGTTCCTCGCTCTAAGCGGCATAAGTCTTTAGGGACTCGAAAAGACCTCTCGAACAGCGACCAACTCTCGCCTTATCATGACAGTCAGTTTTAGCTTTCTCCACTGAGGCGCTCGCCCTACTCAACCGGGGCGCAATCGCAGTGGCTCTCCCAGTGCTATCTTAGCCGATACAACGGAACGTAAGGTACCAAAACATGGGAGCCGGGCAAACCCAACTATTGACCCAAGACATGATTCGGAGGCGATGCATATAATGCTATAAGTTCGGGGTGCCGCACTTGTGAAAGTGTTCGGACTTATCACACCATAATGTGGGGAACTTGAGCCCCTGGTGTATTTAGCCGTACCAAAGTGTACGGATGCAACATGTCATAAATGAACATATGTGTGAGAAAGAAATGCAGTTATAAGCAAAAAGTGATGCATTGTTTATTCAAGAAATACTGCCATGAATGCAGAATGATACAAATAGTGCGGTAAGCAAGGAATAGGACTATTTAGACATGTCCCCCTTCAGGGTAGGCTGCGGAATGGTGCATAAAACGGATATAATGCTCGTAATGGAGGCCACCTGGATACTCGTCGTAGCCTTTCTCCTGGCTGTTGCATCGTGAGTTGGGCAGGTCTACTGCCGGACAGGCCCTCTGGTGAACGGAGTCCTGTGGGTAGGAAAAAAGAAAAAAGGAAAAAGAGTGACACACTTGGGAGCCCCTGGTGCGGTTAAGCCGCATTCTGGGCCTGTGGTGGTCGTGCCCCTCCCCCTATGCCCATGGTATCTCCAAAGCGTAATGATGTACGTGAAGGACTAGTCTTGCAATTTTGCAAGGGCTGGGGTTGGGGCCGCATTGCTACGCGTGCTCAGAACGTGCCAGGTGGTCTTGTTGTAGGTTACTCTGGGCGCGTTTGGCCGTGTCCAGACGCTTAACGGTCGGACTCGAAAATTTCCTTAAGAGGCTGCTTTGTACTTCTGCCGCGAGAGCCGCTGTGTGTTCCTCCGTTCGGAGGGAGCATTCAGTGTTTCCGCTGACCGTAATGACTCGAGGGCCCGCATCTTGAGCTTGAGGTATGCATACGCGCACGCGCTGAACTTTGCAAACGCGGTTCGTCCGAGCAGAGCATGATAGCCGCTGCGGAACGGGACTATATCGAAGATTAACTCCTCACTTCGAAAGTTATCCGGGGATCCGAAGAACACTTCCAGTGTAACTAAGCCTGTACAATTGGCCTCTACACCTCGTATGACGCCTTTGAAGGTCGTCTTTGTTGGTTTATTCCTTGAGGGGTCTATGCCCATCATGCACACTGTATCCTGATAAAGCAGGTTCAGGCTGCTGCCGCTGTCCATCAGGACTCTAGTGAGGTGAAATCCATCTACGATTGGGTCTAAAACCAATGCGGCGAATCCCCCATGGCGGATACTAGTGGGGTGGTCTCTTCGATCAAAAGTGATCGGGCAGGAGGACCATGGGTTGAACTTCGGGGCGACTGGCTCCATGGCGTGTACGTCCCTGAGTGCACGCTTCCGCTCCCTCTCGGGTATGTGGGTTGCGTATATCATGTTTACCGTTCGCACTTGTGGGGGGAAACCCTTCTGTCCTCTATTGTTTGGTGGCCGGGTCTCTTCCTCGTCATCGCTATGCAGCCCCTTGTCATTGTTTTCGGCAATTAACTTGCCTGCCTGCTTGAATACCCAACAATCCCTGTTGGTGTGATTAGCTGGCTTTTCTGGGGTGCCATGTATCTGGCAAGAGCGGTCGAGTATTCGGTCCAAATTGGACGGACCCGGAGTAGTTCGTTTGAATGGCCTTTTCCGTTGACCGGGTTTAGAGCCTCTGAATCCGGCGTTGACTGCCGTATTCTCAGTGTTATCGCCGTTAACGCGGCATTTGTTTTTGTTGCGACGCGACCTGCCATTGCGGTCCTTGGTATCCGGACTGCCAGAATTTTTGCTGAGGATGTTACTGCGGCCTAGCCAGCTATCCTCTCCCGCGCAGAAGCGGGTCATAAGTGATGTGAGGGCTGCCATGGTTTTCGGCTTTTCCTGTCCTAGGTGCCTGGCAAGCCACTCGTCGCGGATGTTATGTTTGAAGGCTGCGAGGGCCTCTGCATCCGGACAGTCGACGATTTGATTTTCCTTTGTTAAGAACCGTGTCCAGAACTGTCTGGCCGATTCGTCTGGCTGCTGAATTATGTGGCTTAGGTCATCGGCGTCTGGTGGTCGCACATATGCTCCCTGGAAGTTGTCAAGGAATGCGGCTTCCAGGTCTTCCCAACACTCAATTGATTCTGCTGGCAAGCTGTTAAGCCAATGCCGAGCTAGTCCTTTAAGCTTGAGTGGGAGATATTTGATGGCGTGAATATTGTCACCGCGGGCCATGTGGATATGAAGGAGATAGCCTTCGATCCAAACCGCGGGGTATGTTGTGCCATCGTAGGATTCAATGTTCACGGGTTTAAACCCTTCGGGGATTTGATGATCCATTACTTCATCTATGAAGCATAGTGGGTGTGCGGCGCCTCTATATTGGGCTATATCACGACGTAGCACAAACGAGCTTTGTCTACTGTGTTCGGCCCGGCCGGACTTGCTGTGTCCGGCGCGACGGTTGTCGTCGCGTGCCATGGGGCGCCCACGCGATCCGTAGATCGATCTTGATTGTCTTGCCTTATCCTCCAATATATCTCGCAAGTCCGGAGCGTTCCCCTGTGGCCTTGTGCTTTTCGAGCGATGCCGGGGTACGGTTCTAATGGAGGGCCTAAAGCCCTCTCTGTCGCGGCCACGAGGTGGTCGGTCAGCCGTATTGTGCTCTGGTGATGCAGGTTTATATGCTTCCTCCTCTAATCGGGGGAGCAACTTGCGTTTGGGGTAGCTTTTGAGGGCGTCGAGTTCAGATTTTGACCGCAAGGACTTCAGTCCATTTGTCGGCTAGCAGGTCTTGATCATCTCTAAGCTGTTGCTTCTTTTTCTTTAGGCTGTTCGCCGTGGCCATAAGCCTGCGTTTGAAACGCTCTTGTTCGACGGTATCCTCGGGCACGACGAATTCGTCATCGTTGAGGCTTGCCTCGTCTCCGGAGGTAGGCATGTAATTATCATCCTCTACCTCTTCGTATGCCGCTCTCTCATGAGGGCTGGCTTCTCCGTCCTCCTGTGCTGAATTTTGCTGGAGGGTTTTTTTTCGGCACCCTCTGGGGTGTTATTATCTCCGGTGCCGGAATCTCCATTCTTGCTGTGGCGGGATTTAGAGTGGCACCACTGGCGCCGGCGCTTGGGCTGTTTCTTGGAGGAGTCTTCCTCCGCTGCTTCCTCGCCATTCCCATCCTTTGGGTTGTCCACCATATATATGTCGTATGACGAGGTGGTCTTCCAGTGCCCCGTAGGCGCTGGTTCTTGGTCATCTCCGGCATCATCGTCCATACCGTCGATGTCTTCAGAGTCGTAGTCTAGCATGTCGGTTAGATCGTCGACGGTGGCTACAAAGTGGGTGGTGGGTGGGCTTTTAACTTCTTCGTCATCTGCATCCCAACCATCCTGGCCGTAGTTCGGCCAGGGCTCTCCTGATAGTGAGAGATACTTTAGCGAATTCAGGATGTCGCCAAAAGGTGAGTGTTGAAAGATGTCCGCGCGGTGGACTCCATGATCGGCGCCCAATCGGATTCGATTGAGGGGCGCGGAGGTTCGGAGTCCGGCGAGGAGTCCGCACCTGAGTCACGAAGCGCCACAAGGACAAGGTCAAGATTCGCCCATCGCCAGGGTAGCATCCCCGAGGCGGTGTCTAGCCACCCATCCTCGATCCGCGCGGTCGGTTCGAATTAAGGGTCGGAGCGACTCATGTGCGCCTCTGTGGCACCGTCCGGCAGCAGAGCTAAATCATGCCCATCGTGATAAAGGCGGCGACTCGCCGCGGCTCGAATTCGTCGATTATCAAGTCTCCGCGGATGTTGGCCATGAAGTTCAGGCTTCCAAATCTGACCTGATGGACAGGGGCGTAGCTTTCAATCTGCTCCAGATGGCCAAGCGAATTGGCCCGCAGTGCAAAGCCGCCGAATACGAAGATCTGTCCGGGGAGAAAAGTCTCACCCTGGACCGCGTCATTGTTGATGATCGAAGGAGCCATCAAGCCTATCGGTGACGGCACAGAGGAACTCTCAATGAAAGCACCAATGTCGGTGTCAAAACCGGCGGATCTCGGGTAGGGGGTCCCGAACTGTGCGTCTAGGCGGATGGTAACAGGAGACAAGGGACACGAGGTTTTTACCCAGGTTCGGGCCCTCTCGATGGAGGTAAAACCCAACTCCTACTTGATTGATATTGATGATATGGGTAGTACAAGAGTGGATCTACCATGAGATCAAGGAGGCTAAACCCTAGAAGCTAGCCTATGGTAGGATTGTTGTTCGTCCTATGGACTAAAACCCTCCGGTTTATATAGACACCAGAGAGGGCTAGGGTTACACAGAGTCTGTTACAATGGTAGGAGATCTACATATCCGTATTGCCAAGCTTGCCTTCCACGCCAAGGAAAGTCCCATCCGGACACGGGACGAAGTCTTCAATCTTGTATCTTCATAGTCTTGGAGTCCGGCCGATGATGATAGTTCGGCTATCCGGACACCCCCTAGTCCAGGACTCCCTCAGTTATGATAAGAGAGATTTCGTTGCTAGGAAGCACGGTAAATAAAGAGAACCATGGGTTCAGAAACCCATGCCTTTTCCTCCTCAACCATCCAAGAAAAAGGATGATGAGGATTTTGAGCGCGTTGCTAAAATGATTAGACCTATCTTTTTGTGTATGTGTTCGACTGATATGCTTAAAATGAATCCTTATGCTAAGTATATGAAAGATATTGTTACTAGTAAAAGAAAGATACTAGAATCTGAAATATCGACCATGCTTGCTAATTATACTTTTAAAGGTGGAATACCTAAGAAACTTGGAGATCCAGGAGTACCAACTATACCATGCTCCATTAAAAGAAATTATGTTAAAACTGCTTTATGTGATCTTGGAGCCGGTGTTAGTGTTATGCCTCTCTGTTTATATTGTAGAATTAATTTGAATAAGTTGACACCTACTGAAATATATTTGCAAATGGCCGATAAATCAACTGCTATACCTGTCGGTATTTGTGAGGATGTACTTGTTGTGGTTGCAAACGTTACTATTTTAACGGACTTTGTTATTCTTGATATTCCTGAGGATGATAATATGTCTATTATTCTTGGTAGACCCTTTTTGAATACTGCAGGGGCTGTTATTGATTGCAACAAAGGCAATGTCACTTTTCATGTTAATGGTAATGAGCATACGGTACACTTTCCGAGGAAACAACCTCAAGTCCATAGTATCAATTCTATTGGAAAAATTCCATCGATTATTATTGGAGATTTTGAATTTCCTCTCCCTACTGTCAAGAAGAAATATGATATTCTTATTATTGGGGATGTGCATATCCCCGTTGAGGTAACCTAGTGCTACTCGACAATTCTCTGGTTTCATGCGATTCGGAATGAGTTTGTTAACAAGACTTGATCAACCTTGTTAGTGGATTCCTTTTGATAAGCATGAGATGGATGATGTGAAGGAAATATGCCCTAGAGGCAATAATAAAGTTATTATTTATTTCCTTATTTCATGATAAATGTTTATCATTCATGCTAGAATTGTATTAACCGGAAACATGATACATGTGTGAATGCATAGACAAACAATATGTCACTAGTATGCCTCTACTAGACTAGCTTGTTAATCAAAGATGGTTATGTTTCCTGACCATGAACAAAGAGTTGTTATTTGATTAACAAGGTCACATCATTAGTAGAATGATCTGATTGACATGACCCATTCCATTAGCTTAGCACACGATCGCTTAGTATGTTGCTACGCTTTTATCCATGACTTATACATGTTCCGTAACTATGAGATTATGCAACTCCTGTTTACGGAGGAACACTTTGGTGCTACCAAACGTCACAACGAATCGGGTGATTATAAAGGAGTACTACAGGTGTCTCCAAAGGCAGATGTTGGGTTGGCGATTTGAGATTAGGTTTTGTCACTCCGATTGTCGGAGAGGTATCTCTGGGGCCTCTCGGTAATACACATCACTTAAGCCTTGCAAGCATTGCAACTAATGAGTTAGTTGTGAGATGATGTATTACGGAACGAGTAAAGAGACTTGCGTAACGAGATTGAACTAGGTATTGGATACCGACGATCGAATCTCGGCAAGTAACATACCGATGACAAAGGAACAACGATGTTGTTATGCGGTCGACCGATAAAGATCTTCAGAGAATATGTAGGAACCAATATGGGCATCCCGGTCCCGCTGTTGGTTATTGACCGAGACGTGTCTCGGTCATGTCTACATTGTTCTCGAACCGTAGGGTCCGCACGCTTAAGGTTTCGATGATGCTTATTATGAGTTTATGTATTTTGATGTACCAAGAAGTTCGAGTCCCGGATGTGATCACGGACATGACGAGGAGTCTCGAAATGGTCGAGACATAAAGATTAATATATTGAAGCCTATATTTGAGTCCGGAATGGTTCCGTGAAATCGAATTTACCGAGTACCGGAGGTTACCGAACCCCCGAACTAAATGGGCCTTAGTGGGCCTCGAGGGAGAAGAGGAGGGGCGGCCAGGCAGGCCGCGCCGCCCCCTAGTCCGAATAGGACAAAGAGGGGGCGCCTCTTCCTCTTCCCCTCCCCAATCCTACTCCAACTAGGAAGGGGGGAGTCCTACTCGGTGGGAGTAGGACTCCTCCGCAGCGCCTCCTCTAGGCCGGCCGCACCTCCCCCTCCCTCCTTTATATACGGGGCAGGGGCACCCTAGAACACACAAGTTTGATCTACGGATCGTTCCTTAGCCGTGCGGTGCCCCTCCACCATATTCCACCTCGGTCATATCGTCGAAGCTTAGGCGAAGCCCCGCGCCGTAAAACATCAAGATCGCCACCACGCCGTCGTCCGACGGAACTCTCCCTCGACACTCGGCTGGATCGAGTACGAGGGACGCCATCGAGCTGTACGTGTGTCAAGAACTCGGGGCGCCGGAGTAACGGCGCCGGATCGGTCGGATCGCGAGGAGAACGCATAACTACTTCCTCTACGCCAGATCGCTTCGCTTCGGGTCTACGAGGGTACGAGACAACACTCTCCCTCTCGTTGCTATACATCACCATGATCTTGCGTGTGCGTAGGAAATTTTTGAAATTACTACGCTCCCCAATAGTGGCATCGAGCCTAGGTTTTTCTATGGTTTGATGTTTTGCACGAGTAGAACACAAGTGAGTTGTGGGCGATACAAGTCATACTACCTACCAGCATGTCATAATTTGGTTCAGCGGTATTGTGAGATGAAGCGGCCCGGACCGACATTACGCGTACGCTTACGCGAGACTGGTTTCACCGCTACGAGCACTCGTTGCTTAAAGGTGATTGGCGGGTGTCTGCTCTCTCACTTTAGTTGAACTGAGTGTGGCTACGCCCGTCCTTGAGAAGGTTAAACGGAGTCTATTTGACGAAGTATCGCTGTGGTTTTGATGCGAGGTGAGACTGGTTCTTGCTTAAGCTCGTAGCAGCCACGTAAAATTTGCAACAACAAAGTAGAGGACGCCTAACTTGTTTTTGCAGGGCATGTTGTGATGTGATATGGTCAAGACGTGATGCTATATTTTATTGTATGAGATGATCATGTTTTGTAACCGGTTATCGGCAATCGGCAGGAGCCATATGGTTGTCGCTTATTGTATGCAATGCAATCGCTTCGTAATGCTTTACTTTATCACTAAGCGGTAGCGATAGTCGAGAAGCATAAGTTTGGCGAGACGACAACGATGCTACGATGGAGATCAAGGTGTCGCTACGGTGACGATGGTGATCATGGTGGTGCTGCAGAGATGGAGATCACGAAGCACAAGATGATGATGACCATATCATATCACTTATATTGATTTGCATGTGATGTTTATCCTTTATGCATCTTATCTTGCTTTGATTGACGGTAGCATTATAAGATGATCTCTCACTAAATTATCAAGAAGTGTTCTCCCGAGTATGCACCGCTGCCAAAGTTCGTCATGCCCGACACCACGTGATGATCGGGTGATAAGCTCTACGCTCATCTACAACGGTGCAAGCCAGTTTTGCACACGCAGAATACTCGGGTTATACTTGACGAGCCTAGCATATGCAGATATGGCCTCAAACACGGAGACCGAAAGGTCGAGCGTGAATCATATAGTAGATATGATCAACATAAGATGTTCACCATTGAAAACTACTCCATTTCACGTGATGATCGGTTATGGTTTAGTTGATTTGGATCACGTGATCACTTAAGATGACTAGAGGATGTCTGTCTAAGTGGGAGTTCTTAAGTAATATGATTAATTGAACTTAAATTTATCATGAACTTAGTACCGATAGTATCTTGCTTGTTTATGTTTGTTTGTAGATAGATGGCTCGTGTTGTTGTTCCGTTGAATTTTAATGCGTTCCTTGAGAAAGCAAAGTTGAAAGATGATGGTAGCAATTACACGGATCGGGTCCGAATCTCGAGGATTATCCTCATTGCTGCACTGTAAGAGTTACGCCCTGGATGTACCGCTGGGTGCCGTGCTCGCTGCTGGAGCAACACCAGATGTTATGAACGTCCGCGAGCAAAGCTGATGACTACTCTATAGTTCAAGTGTGCTATGCTTTACGGCTTAGAACCGGACTTCAACGACGTTTTGAACGTCATGGAGCATATGAGATGTTCCAGAGTTGAAGTTAATATTCCAATGTAATGCCCGGATTGAGAGATATGAAGTCTCCAATAAGTTCTATAGCTGCAAGATGGAGGAGAATAGTTCTGTTAGTGAGCACATACTCGTAATGTCGGGTACTACAATCACTTGACGCAATTGGGAGTTAATCTTCCGGATGATTGTGTCATTGATGTAATTCTTCAATCACGCCACCAAGCTACAAAGGCTTCGTGATGAACTATAATATGCAAGGGTTAGTAAAGACTATACTCGAGCTCTTCGCAATGCTAAGGGCTGGAGGTAGAAATCAAGAAGGAGCATCAAGTGTTGATGGTCAATAAGACCACTAGTTTCAAGAAGAAAGGCAAAGGGAAGAAGAAGGAACTTCAAGAAGAACAGCAAGCAAGTTGCTGCTCAGAGAAGAAACCCAAGTCTGGACCTAAGCCTGAAATCGAGTGCTTCTACCGCAAGCGATGGTCATCGAAGCGGAACTGCCCCAAGTATTTGGCGGATAAGAAGGATGGCAAAGTAAACAAAGGTATATGTGATATACATGTTATTGATGTGTACCTTACTAGAGCTCGAGTAGCACTGGTATTTGATACTGGTTCTTGCTAATATTTGCAACTCAAACAGGACTACGGATTGCTTAACTCGCAAAGGACGAGGTGACGCGCGCTGGCGGGAAATGGTTCCAAAGTCGATGTGATCGCGGTCGGCACGCTACCTCTACATCTACCTTCGGGATTAGTTTTAGACCTAAATAATTGTTATTTGGTGCTGCGTTGAGCATGAACATTATATCTGGATCTTGTTTGATGCGAGACGGTTATTCATTTAAATCAGAGAATAATGGTTGTTCTATTTATATGAGTAATATCTTTTATGGTCATGCACCCTTGAAGAGTGGTCTATTTTTGATGAATCTCGATAGTAGTGATACACATATTCATAATGTTGAAACCAAAAGATGCAGAGTTGATAATGATAGTGCAACTTATTTGTGGCACTGCCGTTTAGGTCATATCGGTGTAAAGCGATGAAGAAACTCCATATCGATGGACTTTTGGAGTCACTTGATTATGAATCACTTGGCACTTAAGTAACCGTGCCTTATGGGCAAGATGACTAAAACTCCGTTCTCCGATACTATGGAGAGAGCAACAGATTTGTTGGAAATCATACATACAGATGTATGTGGTCCGATGAATGTTGAGGCTCGTGGCGGATATCGTTATTTTCTCACCTTCACAGATGACTTAAGCGGATATGGGTATATCTACTTAATGAAACATAAGTCCAAACATTTGAAAAGTTCAAAGAATTTCAGAGTGAAGTTGAAAATCATCGTAACAAGAAAATTAAATTTCTACGATCTGATCGTGGAGGTGAATATTTGAGTTACGAGTTTGGTCTACATTTGAAACTATGCGAATAGTTTCGCAACTTACGCCACCCGAACACCACAACGTAATGGTGTGTCCGAACGTCGAATCGCACTTTACTAGATATGGTACGATCTATGATGTCTCTTACAGATTTACCGCTATCGCTTTGGGGTTATGCTCTAGAGACGGCCGATTCACACTGAATAGAACACCATCGAAACTGCTGAGACGACACCTTATGAACTGTGGTTTGGCAAGAAACCAAAGTTGTCGTTTCTTAAAGTTTGGGGATGCGATGCTTATGTGAAAAAGCTTCAACCCGATAAGCTCGAACCCAAATCGGAGAAATGTGTCTTCATAGGATACCCAAAGGAGACAGTTGGGTACACCTTCTATCACAGATCCGAAGGCAAGACATTCGTTGTAAAGAATGGATCCTTTCTAGAGAAGGAGTTTCTCTCGAAAGAAGTGAGTGGGAGGAAAGTAGAACTTGATGAGGTAATTGTACCTTCTCCCTTACTTGAAAGTAGTTTGTCGCAGAAACGGTTTCGAGACACCTACACCAAGTAGTGAGGAAGTTGATGATGTTGATCATGAAACTTCAGATCAAGTTGCTACTGTAACCTCGAGATCAACCAGAGTAAGATCCGCACTGAGTGGTACGGTAATCCTGTTCGGAAATCATGCTACTAGATCATGATGAACCTACGAACTATGAAGAAGCGATGGTGAGCCCAGATTCGCAAAATGGCTTGAGGCCATGAAATCTGAGATGGGATCCATGTATGAAAACAAAGTATGGACTTTGGTTGACTTGCCCGAGGGTAGGCAAGCAATAGAAAACAAGTGGATCTTCAAGAAGAAGACCGACGACGACGGTAATGTTATCGTTTACAAAGCTCGACTTGTCGCAAAGGGTTTTGACAAGTTCAAGGGATTGACTACGATGAGACCTTCTCACCCGAAGCGATGCTTAAGTCCGTCCGAATCATGTTAGCGATTCACGATTTTATGATTATGAAATTTGGCAAATGGATGTAAAGACTGCATTCTGAATGGATTTTGAAGAAGAATTGTATATGATGCAACCGAAGGTTTTATCGATCCAAAGGAGCTAACAAAGTGTGCAAGCTCCAGCGATCCATTTATGGACTGGTGCAAGCATCTCGGAGTTAGAATAAATGCTTTGATAGTGTGATCAAAGCATTTGGGTTTATACAGACTTTCGGAGAAGCCTGTGATTTACAAGAAAGTGAGTGGGAGCTCAGAGCATTTCGATATTATATGTAGATGACATATTGCTGATCGGAAATGATATAGAATTTCTGGATAGCATAAAGGGATACTTGAATAAGAGTTTTTCAATGAAAGACCTCGTGAAGCTGCTTACATATTGGGCATTAAGATCTATAGGGATAGATCAAGACGCTTAATTGACTTTCACAAAGCACATACCTTGACAAAATTTTGAAGAAGTTCAAAATGGATCAAGCAAAGAAAGGGTTCTTGCCTGTGTTACAAGGTGTGAAGTTGAGTAAGACTCAATGCCCCACCACCGCAGAAGATAGAGAGAAAATGAAAGATGTTCCTATGCTTCAGCCATAGGCTCTATCATGTATGCAATGCTGTGTACCAGACTGATGTGTGCCTTGCTATAAGCCTAGCAGGAGGTACCAAAGTAATCCAGAGTGGATCATCGACAGCGGTCAAGAACATCCTGAAATACCGAAAAGGACTAAGGATATGTTTTCAGATATGGAGGTGACAAAGAGCTCATCGTAAATGGTTACGCCGATGCAAGCTTTGACACCGATGCGGACGATTCTAAATCGCAGACCGGATACGATTTACACTAAACGGAGGGGCTGTCGGTTGGTGCGTTCCAAACAAAGTGTCGTGAAAGGGATCTACATGTGAAGCGGAATACATAGCAGCTTCGAAGCAGCTAATGAAGGAGTCTCGATGAAGGAGTTCATATCCCATCTAGGTGTCATACCTAGTGCATCGGGTCCAATGAAAATCTTCGTGACAATATCGAGCAATTGCCTTAGCAAAGGAATCCAGATTTCACAAGAGGACCAAGCACATCAAGAGACGCTTCAATTCCATCCGGACTTAGTCCGTGGGAGACATAGAGATTTGCAAGATACATACGGATCTGAATGTTGCGCAACCGCTGACTAAGCCTCTTCCACGAGCAAAACATGATTAGCACCAAGACTCCATGGGTGTTAGAATCATTACTATGTAATCTAGATTATTGACTCTAGTGCAAGTGGGAGATCAAGGAAATATGCCCTAGAGGCAATAATAAAGTTATTATTTATTTCCTTATTTCATGATAAATGTTTATCATTCATGCTAGAATTGTATTAACCGGAAACATGATACATGTGTGAATGCATAGACAAACAATATGTCACTAGTATGCCTCTACTAGACTAGCTTGTTAATCAAAGATGGTTATGTTTCCTGACCATGAACAAAGAGTTGTTATTTGA
Organism: Aegilops speltoides; assembly: GCA_021437245.1. Classification (NCBI taxonomy): domain Eukaryota; kingdom Viridiplantae; phylum Streptophyta; class Magnoliopsida; order Poales; family Poaceae; genus Aegilops; species Aegilops speltoides. The sequence goes on from CM038146.1 coordinate 488,379,804, forward strand.
TTAACAAGGTCACATCATTAGTAGAATGATCTATTGACATGACCCATTCCATTAGCTTAGCACACGATCGTTTAGTATGTTGCTACTGCTTTTATCCATGACTTATACATGTTCCTGTAACTATGAGATTATGCAACTCCTGTTTACCGGAGGAACACTTTGGGTGCTACCAAACGTCACAACGTAACTGGGTGATTATAAAGGAGTACTACAGTGTCTCCAAAGGCGATGTTGGGTTGGTGTATTTCGAGATTAGGTTTTGTCACTCCGATTGTCGGAGAGGTATCTCGGCCCTCTCGGTAATACACATCACTTAAGCCTTGCAAGCATTGCAACTAATGAGTTAGTTGTGAGATGATGTATTACGGAACGAGTAAAGAGACTTGCCGATAACGAGATTGAACTAGGTATTGATACCGACGATCGAATCTCGGGCAAGTAACATACCGATGACAAAGGAACAACGATGTTGTTATGCGGTCGACCGATAAAGATCTTCAGAGAATATGTAGGAACCAATATGGGCATCCAGGTCCCGCTGTTGGTTATTGACCGGAGACGGTCTCGGTCATGTCTACATTGTTCTCGAACCGTAGGGTCCGCACGCTTAAGGTTTCGATGATGCTTATTATGAGTTTATGTATTTTGATGTACCAAGAAGTTCGAGTCCCGGATGTGATCACGGACATGACGAGGAGTCTCGAAATGGTCGAGACATAAAGATTGATATATTGAAGCCTATATTTGAGTCCGGAATGGTTCCGGTGAAATCGAATTTACCGAGTACCGAGAGGTTACCGAACCCCGGGAACTAAATGGGCCTTAGTGGGCCTCGAGGAGAAGAGTAGGGGCCGGCCAGGCAGGCACGCGCCTCCCCTAGTCCGAATAGGACAAGGAGGGGGGGGGGCGGCGCCCCCCCTTTCCTCTTCCCCCTCCCCCAATCCTACTCCAACTAGGAAAGGGGGGGAGTCCTACTCCCGGTGGGAGTAGGAATCCTCCGGCGCGCCTCCTCTAGGCCGGCCACACCTCCCCCCTCCCTCCTTTATATATGGGGGCAGGGGGGCACCCTAGAACACACAAGTTTCACTACAAGAAATATGTCAACTTGTGACCTTTTGTCAGTGACCCTGGAAGAATTGGTCATAGATGTATGACCATTTCAGACCAATTGGTCAAAAGCTGTTCGGGGGGCTCCAAACCCTAAACCATTGTGACCATTTTGGTCGAAGGTCGAATTTCCTTACACCTAAATGGTCACAAAGCAAACAGTGCTAGTCCGCCGCCTTATTTCTAGTTGTTAATGACCAATATAGATGGTCATAGCCTTGTAGATTGTGGTGGGTTGTGATGACTAGGCGCCATCTCATCGTTTTGCCTATGTGTCATGTCCATGTGGCGTTTTTGCCCTAGGTTGTGAAGCAACCTATATTTCTGTTATTCCAAAATTCCCAAAAATTCTCATAAATGTTTTGGATCATATCTTCATCAAATATGTCAAAACATTCCTTGCCTAGTTCAAAAATAATTCAAAATATTCATTTTCCTATTCTATTCAAAGCAGCACTTTGTGAAGGAAGTACCACTTTGGCATGTCCAAATGGTATCCATTTTCTACAGTGCTTTCCTATGCCCAAATAACCATCCTCCACCAAATGCCAGCTCAATTCATTCATTATTTTGAGCCCAGCTTCAACATTCGTATTTATGTCCAGTGTGGTACTTTGTAAAGCAAGTACCACCTAGGCTCCTCCTTTTGAGCTGAAAATTTGTGAAGACGGTCTTCTTAATAACTGATCATCCTCAGCCAAAACTCACGCCCATTAGCCATGTGCATTTCCCGTACCTTAAATCAAACACTTGGCTGCTTATTCATGTTTGAGCATCGATCGGTCTCCTCGTGAGAATCTTATGTTGTGATTTTCTTCCTAGCACCTACCTGGGGAGTGCCCAACCCACTAGACATGCCTAGGCCGCCCAGACCACATGGCAACGCTACGGTCACGCGGTGACCACGCGGCGGGTATGCGAGCTTACGCGCTCTAGAGTTGGGGCCCTCGACCACCGTCCAAACCTTGATGCCTCGCCATCAAACCATGTATTTCTGATTAAATAGATACTTATTTACCTAGAAATGATTTTTGGAAAAAATAAAGAGCAGACTATGAGGCAGCTGCAGTTCAAATTTGACCCGTTTCTAGCTGAATCGGCGGCAATTTGTCTTTTTCACTAGAGGTGGATCAAAACTTTTTTTACCCAACCATTTTGTCAATTGAGCATTATATATGTCCTAGTATTTTATAAAATTGATTTCGTCCATTTTTGCAACAATTATTTGGTAGTTCCTTCACAGAAAAAACCTCCTTTTGGGCACTCGGAAAATGAAAAATGAATTTTCCGTGCAAAGAAAATGAAAACTTCCTTAGGCAACATTGTTTGGAATTCCAAGATGTACCCTTGTGCACAATATGAGATCATTTGAACAAACTATGCCATGAATGTGGCCATAAGATTGATCATTTGGCTTGAAAGCCATTGATCTCCACACGTGATAGCTCGTTTCTGAGAACACTTTTCAAAAATAATTGCTGTATTACAAGTTTGTTATTTTTCCTGGGAACTTGGCCACATATAATGACACAATGCGAAGGTTTTCCAATTTTTTGATTTTTTTTGAATTTTTTATGCCCGTTTCAAAATGCGGTCAAAACGGCGGGCTTGACCATTCCTAGCTAGTGGTTGAATCTTGGAATTTTTTTGGTGTTTCTATGATTAAATAGATACTTATGTACCTAGAAATGGTTTTTGGAAAAAATAAAGAGCAAACTATGAGGCAGCTACAGTTCAAATTTGACCCATTTCCAGCTGAATCGACGACAATTTGTCTTTTTCATCAGAGGTGGATTAAAACTTTTTTTCACCCAACCATTTTGTCAATTGTGCATTATATATGGCCTAGTATTTTATAAAATTGATTTCGTCCAATTTTGCCACAATTATTTGGTAGTTCCTTCACAAAAAAACCTCATTTCGGGCACTCGGAAAATGAAAAATGGTTTTTTCGTCCAAAGAAAATGAAAAATTCCTTAGGAAACATTGTTTGCCATTCTAATATGCACCCTTGTGCACAATATGAGATCATTTGAACAAACTATGCCATGAATGTGGCCATAAGATTGATCATTTGGCTTGAAAGCCATTGATCTCCACACTTGATAGCTCGTTTCTGAGAACACTTTTTTAAAATAATTGCAGACATAAGTTTGTTATTTTTCCTGGAAACTTGGCCACATATAATGACACAATGCGAAGGTTTTCCAATTTTTGATTTTTTTGAATTTTTATGCCCGTTTCAAAATGCGGTCAAAACGGCGGGAATGACCGTTCCTAGCTAGTGGTTGAATCTTGGAATTTTTTTGGTGTTTCTATGAGTAAATAGATACTTATGTAACTAGAAATGATTTTTGGAAAAAATAAATAGTAAACTATGAGGCAGCTGCAGTTCAAATTTGACCCGCTTCCAGCTGAATCGGCTGCAATTTGTCTTTTTCACGAGAGGTGGATCAAAACCTTTTTCAACCAACCATTTGGTCAATTGTGCATTAAATATGTACTAGTATTTTAGAAAAATGATTTGGTCCAATTTTGCAACAATTATTTGGTAGTTCCTTCACAAAAAAACCTCCTTTCGCACTCGGAAAATGAAAATGGTTTTTCGTCCAAAGAAAATGAAAACTTCCTTAGGCAACATTGTTTGCCATTCTAATATGCACCCTTGTGCACAATATGAGATCATTTGAACAAACTATGCCATGAATGTGGCCATAAGATTGATCATTTGGCTTGAAAGCCATTGATCTCCACACTTGATAGCTCGCTTCGAGAACACTTTTTAAAATAATTGCCAGACATAAGTTTGTTATTTTTCCTGGAAACTTGTCCACATATAATGACACAATGCGAAGGTTTTCCAATTTTTGATTTTTTGAATTTTTATGCCCGTTTCAAAATGCGGTCAAAACGGCGGGAATGACCGTTCCTAGCTAGTGGTTGAATCTTGGAATTTTTTTGGTGTTTCTATGATTAAGTAGATACTTATGTAACTAGAAATGATTTTTGGAAAAATAAATAGTAAACTATGAGGCAGCTGCAGTTCAAATTTGACCCGCCCAACCGAATCGGCTGCAATTTGTCTTTTTCACGAGAGGTGGATCAAAACTTTTTCAACCAACCATTTGGTCAATTGTGCATTAAATATGTACTAGTATTTTAGAAAAATGATTTGGTCCAATTTTGCAACAATTATTTGGTAGTTCCTTCACAAAAAACCTCCTTTCGCACTCGGAAAATGAAAATGGTTTTTTCGTCCAAAGAAAATGAAAACTTCCTTAGGCAACATTGTTTGCCATTCTAATATGCACCCTTGTGCACAATATGAGATCATTTGAACAAACTATGCCATGAATGTGGCCATAAGATTGATCATTTGGCTTGAAAGCCATGAATCTTCACGCTTGATAGCTCGTTTTCGAGAACACTTTTAATAATAATTGCCGACATAAGTTTGTTATTTTTCCGGGAACTTGGCCACATATAATGACACAATGCGAAGGTTTCCCATTTTTTGATTTTTGAATTTTTATGCCCGCTTCAAAATGCGGTCAAAACGGCGGGAATGACCGCTCCTAGCTAGTGGTTGAATCTTGGAATTTTTTGGTGTTTCTCCGATTAAGTAGATACTTATGTACCTAGAAATGATTTTTGAAAAATAAATAGCAAACTACGAGGCAACTATAGTTCAAATTTGACCCGCTTCCAATTGAATCGGCGGGCACTCGAAAAATGGAAAATTGATTTTTCGTGCAAAGAAAATAAAACTCTCTTTGTCAATATTGTTTGCCAATCCAAAATGCAAACTTTGTGCAAAATATGGTATCATTTGAAAACTATTTGATTGATCCTTTAAAATACTCATTTTAAGCACTCAAAAAATGAAAAAGGAAGTTTTCATGAAAAAAATTATCTTTAATCTAATTGATTTCGACCAATTTAGATGGTCATAAAATCTTCAAATTGCTTGCTGTGTTTTGATTGGTCCAGGAGCCTATCACGCGGATCATGCATCATAACCGCCGATGCTCGGAATCCAACGGCAGCCCTCACCCTCACCCTCTCACCCACGCCCCACTCCCCATCGCACCCTGCAGACCCCACGCACTCCACTCACCACCGCTCCAAACCCCACGACGCACTCACCATCGCTCCAATCCCGCACCCGCACCTCGCCGAAACCCTAGTCATGCCGCCATCAAGACCGCCAAGAGCCTTGTGCGCGCCTGGACGCCTCCCCTTCTCTCCCAGATCCTCCTTCTCCATCGCCGCCTCCCCGTTCTCCCCCAGATCCAATAGCCCTCGCCCTCATCTCCCCGTTGAGCAGCAAGCAGTCGGCGGCGCCGATCCGCCGTGTTGCTTCCAAATCCGCGCCCTCGTCACGCGCGCTCGACACCATGGAACTCGTCAACAAGGTCTTCTCTCGCCCTCTTCTCTTCTCCTTTCGATTCGATCTAGATGTTGCTCACACATGCCCGATTTGTTTTTCTTCCTCACACAGGTCGTCGTCAAGCCCTCGATCTGGCTGCGACCTCCAGCCATCGCGAGATCTGAAGGACTCGTGCAACCCTCCTCGCCGCATCCTACTCGGCGGCCACCGTGGTGCCCTTCGACCCACCCCTCCCTCTGCTTCGCGCGCCAGTCCCTTCCTCTTCCTCCGCTGCCTCCGCCGAGCCCCCCGTCGTCAACTACCGTGACGCCGCGAGCTGGCGAGCTGCCTTGGAGGCCGCCGAGGCCAGTCTCTTCTCCTAGTGCGAGGTAACCCGTTCCCTATCATCTCATATCCGTCCTAATCTGTGTCTTTTTCGCATGCCTGAATCATCGCATGACTAGACGTTGATTGTTTGGACTTATTTGACGCTGGTTGTTTAGATCTGTAAGGTAGACGCTGATTGCTGATGGCAGTGCGATTCCTAGCACCGGTAGTATTTGTCCTCTTTTTGTTCTTGCAGCTGGCCGTGCTGCCACGCGCTAGTCAATGCCAGCAAAGCAAGTTTAGCACTGCAGACATCAAACAAAGGCGCATAAACCCCGACTAGTGCCCAAGATTACTTACTATTTGGGGTTTACTTTTGCAGCTGGCCGAGCTGACTTGCTCTACTACTGCTAGTCGGTAAATTTCTCAGCTGCGCACAGTGAAGAGAGCAAAAACCACTTCATGGCTGCTTAGCATTAGCTGTCTTGGTTGGTGATGCTCTACAGTTGATCTGGATCGAATTGAAACATGTATAGTTAAGGAATTCTAATCAATAATCTGACAATCTAGAATAGATGAAGTATCAGCAGCTGCGTTTGGTCTACACAGCCGGTTCCAGTCTTGCTTTTGAATTTTGTATCAGCAGCTGCGTATGGTCTACACAGCTCTGTCCAGTCTTGCTTTTGAATAGATGAAGTGCTTGGCAATATTTCATGATAAGCATGTTCGGCAGCTATGTGGAATCCTTAAGATAAATGATCTTTAGTTTGTTTTAGTGCATCTGCATGCACATAACAGTCTGTTTTAGTCTGATGATGTGCTGCTGCCCCTACCGCCATGATCGCGTAAAATTTAGTGCATCTTTGTGTAGCATATATAATACCTACTATGTTTCTTTGAAAGGAGATTTCATGTTCAGAGTTATTGAATGAATTCGGTTTCTCCTAGATTAGGCAAAGGCCGCACTGCTGCTCTATGCTACATCGCTAGTGAAACATCAACCACATGCTCTGCTCTTTTCCCCAGATGTTCTGTTCAGATGATTCATTTCTCTCGCATTGCCTGTTTGCCCATGCATTGTTGTACTGGTCCTATGTGCATTTCTTATAGGCTTAAAGAGTACTGAATGTGAGTAGTTTGTAAACCTTTTCTATTGCATAGAAATTCACACTTATAATTGACATGACAAGATGGGTCGGAAAGCTGGGTTGTACATCGGCTGCACGGTGCATGGTGCTCGCAAGCGACGAGTGGAGGCTGTTGGACATCGGCTGCACAAACCACCACTGTGAGCTCCTCCCTGTGTTGATGATCAAGTGCTGGTGCTTCATCTGGCTATTTGATTTACTGCTGGTAATTAGTAGTATTAGAGTGTCGCTTGTTTATTAGGATGTGGCTGAAACCATTGGATGGCCTTCCTGGACATGTTATCCAGAATTAGTACTTGTCCCATTCTTTGTTTCCTTGCTGGACTTCATATTTTTTTCATAAAATGCTCTAGTGAACTGGATTCATACATAGTTGGCTACTTTTCCTCAAGTTATTTGTGCATTTATAAACCTATTTGAACTTTCCTATTACAGATGTTTTATACAGATAGTTTTGGAATGTGTTTTTTGTTAGCTTATGACAAGTTCCAGTTTTAGTTTTGTTGTTAACCTCTACAATCCATGTCAGCATATAATAAGTATATGAATGAGTATCTGAAACTAGATGTTTTGTTGCTCATAGTAATTAAAAAGAGCGTTAAGTTTCTCATCACACACTGTTATTATCACTTCATGGCTTTATCTATTGTGTCAGGCTATTATAGGTGCTGAACTGTGATCATGTTTTATGGCCCACATGCATGCTACATGTCGGCTGACTTGGCATGACGTGCACGAAAACTTCATGGCATTCATACTGAATAGCACTTCTTAATTTTCATGCAGAATTGCTCTAGCTCTTCTTAATTTTCATGCACCCCATCACTTGCTGCTGTTGTTATTCACTATATCCTCGCTGTTCTGTTTTCTTGTTGGCAGATATTTTGCCTAAATTCAAGACGAAAGAAGATGTTCAAAGAAGCGCCAAGACATTTTTGTATAGCAAGTTATGTAATAATAGATAGGTTATTTGGGCATTGTGAACTCCAGAATTTCATGTATCTTCTCTCTGTTTTTGAATGAAATGTTGTATGTGTGTTGATGTAACAGATTGTTGCTTCTTGTTATTTGAAGTATTACACTTGTTTTCTGTCTATTTTGATTTAAATATTGGTTGTTTAATTATTGGCATATTGAAATCTGAGGAACAATAAGGACCCACAAACCAGAATAAAAAATTTGGGACCCACATATCAGACCCTGACAATTGGGACCCATTTGAAAAAAAAAAAAGTGGGCAACAACCCAAAAATAAAAAGGCCGAATTATAGCTGGGCCAGCCCATGTAGCTAGCAAAAATTAATAGGAAAAATAAATATTAAAAAGGCCGAATTAATGGGCTCGGCCCATGTAAAACACCCAATTGGACCGGCTGAATCTTGTGCCACGTCCGATCGCCACGCTGGATGCCTACGTGGCTTGGGAGGTTGCTAGTGACCAAAACGCCACAAGAGGAATATTTTGGTCAGAACATCTTCGACCATTCCAAGAAAGGTCGCTATAGTCGGTTTATGACGGCCACCGACCTTCTGTTTTTGGTCACAAAAAGGTCGCAAATGGAAATTTGTGACCTTTCAGTGACCAATAGTGGTGGTCACAAGTTGACATATTTCTTGTAGTGTTTGATCTACGGATCGTTCCTTAGCCGTGTGCGGTGCCCCCCTCCACCATATTCCACCTCGGTCATATCGTCGTGAAGCTTAGGCGAAGCCTCGCTACTGGTAAACATCAAGATCGTCACCACGCCGTCGTCCGACGGAACTCTCCTCGACACTCGGCTGGATCGAGTACGAGGGACGCCATCGAGCTGTACGTGTGTCAAGAACTCGGGCGCCGGAGTAACGGCGCCGGATCGGTCGGATCGCGAGGAGAACGCATAACTACTTCCTCTACGCCAGATCGCTTCGCCGGGTCTACGAGGGTACGTAGACAACACTCTCCCCTCTCGTTGCTATACATCACCATGATCTTGCGTGTGCGTAGGAAATTTTTTGAAATTACTACGTTCCCCAACATGATGTTAGAAAGAACAACTTTCTGTAACCTCCGTTTACTTTCTGTTATTTAGATTAAATAAAGCAAAAATAGTATTTTCTGTTTGTTTTCTGAATTATCCTTGCAATAAAAAACACCCTGAAAATAAAAGTTCTCAAATGCCCTGAAATTGAAATATGATTTTTTGTAGAATATTTATGAATATCTCGCAATGTGAACATACCAGGGGGAGCCACCACCTGGCCACGAGGGTCCAGGGTGCGCCCTACCCCGCTGGGCACGCCCCTGCCTCGTGGGCCCCACGTGCCCCCCTCCACTTATTCCAGCACCCACACACTTCGTCTTCCTCAATAAAAAATCACCACACAGCTCAAACTCGTGTTCTAGCTCGTTTTGCTGCGATTTTCGATCTCCTTGCTCAAAGCTCCACTCACAAAACTGCTTTGGGGGATTGTTCTTCAGTATGTGACTCCTCCAATGGTCTAATTAGTTTTTGTTCTAGTGCTTTATTTATTGCAAATTTTTGCTGCTTAGGTGACCCTGTTCTTGAGCTTGCATGTCAAATTTATTTGGTCCCAAGTAGTTCTAATGCATGATATAGTCTCTAGGCACTTGTGGGAGTACTTGCTATCAATTTTGTTGAGGTTAATTCACTTTTATTTTGAGTTACTAAAAATTTCAGAAATTTTCAAAGAAATAAAATGATGAAGAGATTGTGGAGAGGCTCTTCGAGCCGAAGCTCGAAGGATAAGCAAAGTGAGGAGGATAAGAAGCTCAAATATAATCTCCTTCGCACTGCAGAGGTTTGGCCGTGTGAATGGCCTTGTGATGAGTTCTTGAAGGCAGCTGGGATTCATGATGATTTTTATTATTTGGCTAAGAATGCAGGCCTCACCGACTTCCTCCGCGACCAGCGCGAAGAGTATCTCCTACTCACTAATATTTTTGTGCAACATTTTCATTTCCATGCTAGGAAATCACCACCTTCACTGGAGTTTCATTTATATGATGAAGTTAAGGAGATGTCCCTATATGATTTTTGTCGGGTATGCAAGATACCCTTTGAGGGCAGCATAGAGGAACCACATCGTAATGATGTGGAGGGATTTATTAATGAAATTGTTGTAGGGGAAACGAGGAAATTTTCAGGTGCAAGAATTACTAGCATACATTTTCCTGTTCTGCGTTACTTTGCAATATTTTCTAGAAGATGCTTGATTGGTTACGGGAACAGTGGAAATCTTAGTGCTCCTGATATTGTTATTTTACGCCTTGCTTTGTTTTGTGATACAACTTTCAGTTTAGGCGCTATTATTGCTAAACGATTAAGTCTGAACCATACAAAGGGCCCCATCTTCGGTGGCATCTTTGCGTCGCGCCTTGCTGCACACTTTAATATACCTATTAGGCATTATGAGAAAGAAGAAAAGTTGCTGCCCCCTGTCTTTCTAGATTATAAGAGTATGGTAGCACATGACTTTATTGTTAAAAATAAGAAGAAACTGCTTAAGTATAATTTGATATTCGATAAAAAATATTGTGACTTTATTCCTAGCATGCTCCCTCTTTGTTTAACATATTTTCAGGCACGTACCTCATTTTCCCGGAGGCCATTCATGCATACTTGAGCGCAACACCTGCTCCAGAGGCTGAGCCGGAGCCACCACTTAACCCTTATCAGCAGTCTGGGAAGAGATTGCCAACCAGTGGCACCCCGAGGATCCTCCTCAGTAGACTAGAGAGGACCACTCTAATCCATGGGCATAGACCAACTTAGGCCGAAAGCCTAAGCTTGGGGGAGTACGTATTTCTCACCGATATTACGTTCATGTTCGCACACTCATTCCAGTTATCGATGCTCATACTTTTTCATTGTACTATCCATGCTAGTTTATTTTCCTTTTTCTCGCTTTCTTCTTGTGTGCTTGAAAAACCTTAAGAAAAAACAAAAAAAATTAGTTGTAGCTTTTAGCTAGTTTACTTTCCATGCCTGTAGAAGTACTAATTAAAAGAAAACCCAAAAAGATTTTATGTTCTTCTTTTGCTTGTTGGGAGATTTCCCATGTAAATAGTTTTATTTCTTTTCTTTTGTTTGGGGGTCGAGAGGAGAAGACCATAATGAAAATGTTGAGTGGCTCTCATATGCATTATCGTTGATTTAACAAAGAGCCCATATTACCTTGTCTTCTCCAGTGTATTAAATGCTTGCAGATTCCAGCTTAGTCCAATGCATGTGCACTATTATTATTATCCACACCGTTCGGTCGTGCAAGTGAAAGGCAATAATGACGATGTATGATGGACTGATTGAGATGAGAGAAGCTGGTATGGACTCGACCTCTGTTGTTTTTGTAAATATGATTAGTTCATCGTTCCTGATTCAGCCTATTATGGAAGAAACATGTTTGCAATGACAATTAGAGATTATAGTTACTCATGACATGCTTAATTTGCTAGGAGTTTATAATGGTTTACCTTGCGTGCCAACATGCTATTAAAATGGTTGTGATGTGATATGATAGGGTGGTATCCTCCTTTGAACGATTCGAGTGGCTTGACTTGGCACAGGTTCACGCATGTAGTTGAAACAAAATCAACATAGCCTCCACGATATTTATGTTCATGGTGGATTATATCCTACTCATGCTTGCACTTAGTGTTGATTAATTTTAATGCATGTTCATGACCGTTGTCGCTCTCTAGTTGGTCGCTTCCCAGTCTCTTTCTAGCCTTCACTTGTACTAAGCGGGAATACTGCTTGTGCATCCACTTCCATAAACCCCAAAGTTATTCCATATGAGTCCACTATACCTTCGTATATGCGGTATCTACCTGCCGTTCCAAGTAAATTTGTATGTGCCAAACTCTAAACCTTCAAATGAAATTCTGTTTTGTATGCTCGAATAGCTCATGTATCAACTAGGGCTGTCTGTATCTTCCATGCTAGGCGGGTTATTCTCAAGAGGAGTGTACACCGCTCCTCACTCACGAGAAAATGGCTGGTCACCGGGATGCGCAGTTCCATGCTCAAACCAAATCAAAATAATTGCAAACAAAACTCCCCCAAGATAGTTGTTAGTTGGAGGCACCCATAATTTCGGGCAAGCCATGGATTGATGCTTGTTGGTGGTGGGGGAGTATAAACTTTACCATTCTGCTTGGGAACCTCCTATAATGTGTGTAGCATGGAAGATATCGAGATCTCTTGGTTGTTATGTTGACTATGAAAGTATGCCGCTCAAAATATTATTTATCTCTATCTCAAAATCGAGCTTTGGCACCTCTACAAATCCCTGCTTCCCTCTGCGAAGGGCCTATCTATTTACTTTTATGTTGAGTCATCATCCTCTTATTAAAAAGCACCAGTTGGAGAGCACCGCTATCATTTGCATCCATTACTATTAATTTACATTGAGTATGACTATGACTGGATCTCTTTTACCATGAATTACAATGTTTAGTCAGTCCTCGATCTTTAGAGGTGTTGTGCATTTATGTTTTGCGGTCTCAGAAAGGGCTAGCAAGATACCATCTTATTATATCATATTATGATTGTTTTGAGAAAGTGTTGCCATCCGAGATTTATTATTATTGCTCGCTAGTTGATTATGCCATTGATATGAGTAAACATGAGATCTAAGTGTTATTGTGAATATGGTTAGTTCATAATCTGTGCAAAAAATTGAATGTTGGATTTACATATTTACTACAACAAGAGCAAACAGAGTTTGTAAAAGTTTTTCTTTATCACTTTCAGTTTATCAACTTAATTGCTTGAGGACAAGCAAAGGTTTAAGCTTGGGGGAGTTGATACGTCTCGATCGTATCTACTTTTCCAAACACTTTTGCCCTTGTTTTGGACTCTAACTTGCATGGTTTGAATGGAACTAACCCGGACTGACGCTGTTTTCAGCACAATTGCCATGGTGTTATTTTTGTGCAGAAATAAAAGTTCTCAGAATGACCTGAAACTTCACGGAGAATATTTTCGGAATTTATAAAAATACTGGCAAAAGAATCAAGACCAGGGGGGCCACACCCTGTCCACGAGGGTGCCCCCCCCCCTTGGGCGTGCCCCCTCGTCTTGTGGGCCCCCTGAGGCTCCACCGACCTCAACTCCAACTCCATATATTCACGTTTGGGGAGAAAAAAATCAGAGAGAAGGATTCATCGTGTTTTACGATACAGAGCCGCCACCAAGCCCTAATCTCTCTCGGGGGGCTGATCTGGAGTTCGTTCGGGGCTCCGAAGAGGGGAAACCATCGCCGTCGTCATCAGCAACCATCCTCCATCACCAATTTCATGATGCCCACCGTCGTGCGTGAGTAATTCCATCGTAGGCTTGCTAGACGGTGATGGGTTGGATTAGATTTATCATGTAATTGAGTTAGTTTTGTTAGGGTTTGATCCCTAGTATCCATTATGTTCTGAGATTGATGTTGGTATGACTTTGCTATGCTTAATGCTTGTCACTAGGGCCCGAGTGCCATGATTTCAAATCGGAACCCTATTATGTTTTCATGAATATATGTGAGTTCCTTATCCTATCTTGCAAGTCAATAGTCACCTATTATGTGTTATGATCCGGTAACCTTGAAGTGACAATAACCGGGACCACTCCCGGTGATGAACGTAGTTTGCGGAGTTCATGTATTCACTAAGTGTTAATGCTTTGGTCTGGTACTCTATTAGAAGAAGGCCTTAATATCCCTTAGTTTCCAATAGGACCCCGCTGCCATGGGAGGGTAGGACAAAAGAGGCCATGCAAGTTCTTTTCCATAAGCATGTATGACTATATTCGGAATACATGCCTACATTACATTGATGAACTGAAGCTAGCTCTGTGTCACCCTATGTTATAACTGTTGCATGAAGAATTGCATCCGACATAATTATCCTTCACTGATCCAATGCCTACGAGCTTTTCACATATTGATCTTTGCTTAGTTAGTTTACCGTTGCCACTGTTACAATTACTGCAAAACTGCTATTGTTACTTTTACCACCGCTACCGTTACTTCCATACTACTTTCCTACTAAATATTTTGCTGCAGATATTAAGTCTTCCAAGTGTGGTTAAATTGACAACTCAACTGGTAATACTTGAGAATATTCTTTGGCTCCCCTTGTGTCGAATCAATAAATTTGGGTTGAATACTCTACCCTTGAAAACTATTGCGATCCCCTATACTTGTGGGTTATCAGTTGCTTGTTAGTGTGGCGGATATTGAATTCGTCCCGGATGTGGTAAGATGGACTCATGCTGGCATCATGTATGACCATGATGTTGAGATTGAGGACTCCCCGCTCTTTCAAGGAGTGAACGGGAACTATGATGTCGATAAGGCTGAGGGAGACGATGGTACTGGGAGTCGGGATAAGGGTGGAGAGTACAGTAGGCGTGATGACGCCAAGAGGCCGGAAGGAAAGTTTGCTAAGGCAGATGAGACTGCCAAGGGTGCAGCACCACTGTCCATGCTGATGAATATGCTAAGGTTTTGTTCTTTTGGTGCATCATCTGCTCCTAGTCGCCTATGGGGCCACAGGGTCGAGCTTGATGATCCTGCAGTGTGAGAGTTGCCTTTGTTGCCAACGACGGCCTTTTCAGAGCAGCAGTTGACTTTACCTGCTACGATAGCGACGAACGTGGCCCTGAGGTAGGATGTCTTTGGGACACTCATCGTGCCGGACGTGGCACCAAGACAGGTGGTCACCGGGTCGCCCATCGCTTCGGCCCAGTGTCGCTTCATGGACGAGAGAGATGGGAGTCGCGGGCAGGATGCTCTATACTCTCCTCCTCTCCCACTGAGTCTTTCGGGGCCTAGGCAGGCACCATCCTCCCTGACACTTGCTGAGGAGAGCTCGGCGCTGCTACCGTGGATGGGACGGATGTGGAGTGGGGGGCCCGCCATTAGTTTTGGACTCTTCTCCTCAGACGGTGATCGAGGGATCAGTCGGGTACATGGCAGGCAACCATGCCTTGGCTGATAGGACGACATAGGAGGTCATTTCCTATGGAGGGATTGTGGACCCAATGTCCGGTGATAGGCGTCTTAGTCACCGGATCCAGGCCCAACCCAATGCCAACGACCTGCAGTTGGCGCGTGCTATGCGGGAAGCCAAGCTTCATGATATCGAGGCAATACATTTATGTCTGTTAATATGAGTTGTTCAATTCTGCATTTTTCAGAACATGGTATTATTAATAATGCGGCCAACTTAGGGTTATCTCTTGGTTTTAATGGGAAGGAAATAGCAAAATATTTTAATGACTTGCTAAACTTAGAAGCTGAGAGAGCCTTAGAAATGATTTGAAATATTGCATCTGTGAGGCCTATGAATAAGCACTAGAGAGTTTGTGCAAAGACTTTATACCTACTTTGAGGGCCAAGGCCGAGATAGATGAAACGGGGTCAGAGGGGTATGTGGTTCCTCTAATGCCATAATGTACTACACAGTCTGTCCCCGGTCATATGGACTCGGAGGGGGTGCCGGATAAACCAAAACATTCCTGGAAGAAGAAAGTTTACTCTACATCGGCAGTCTGTAGAAATGCGAGAGTCAAATCCAAGATTTTTTTATTATGATTAATGAAAGGAATCTTTTGGAATAGAAGAGGTCTTGCAGACTTGGCTAAAAGCAGGTTTCTTGCGGAAGCGTCACTAGAGAATCAACTAGATTTTATTGCCCTACTAGAAGCGAGCAGGGATAACTTCACTTCGTAGTTCCTCGGTACCTTATCTGGTGCAATAGATTTCGACTATTACTGTCTACCTCAAAGGGGACGATCCATAGGGATTTCACTCAGGGTTAAATGTGAAATGTTAGAGGTGATGAATGTCGTTCGAGGTGACTATACCGTTTAGTTTCGTGTAAGGTCAAAGCTTGATGGATTTAGTGTTGGGGAACGTAGTAATTTACAAAAATTCCTATGCACATGCAAGATCATGGTGATGCATAGCAACGAGAGGGGAGAGTGTCATCCATGTACCCTCGTAGACCATAAGTGGAAGCGTTATGACAACGCGGTTGATGTAGTCGTACGTCTTCACGATCCGACCGATCCAAGTACCAGACGCACGACACCTCCGAGTTCAGCACACGTTCAGCTCGGTGACGTCCAACGAACCCACGATCCAGTAGAGCTTCGCAGGAGAGTTCCGTCAGCACGACGGCGTGATGATGGTGATGATGATGCTACCGACGCAGGGCTTCGCCAAAGCACCGCTACGATATGACCGAGGTGGATTATAGTATAGGGGGGCACCGCACATGGCTAAAAGATCAACTGATCAACTTGTGTGTCTATGGGGTTCCCCCCTCCCCCGTATATAAAGGAGCGGAGGAGGGGGAGGGCCGGCCCTCTACTATGGCGCGCCTTGGGGAGTCCTACTCCTACCGGGAGTAGGACTCCTCCCCTTCCAAGTAGTAGGAGTAGGAGAGAAGGAAGGGGAAGAGAGAAGAGAAGCAAGGAGGGGGCGCCACCCCTCCCCCTAGTCCAATTCGGACTAGGCCTTGGGGGGGCGTGCGGCCTGCCCTAGGCAGCCCCTCCCTCTCTCCCCTAAAGCCCAATAAGGCCCATATACTCCCCGGCGAATTCCCGTAACTCTTATGTACTTCGATAAATACCCGAACCACTCGGAACCTTTCCGATGTCCGAATATAGTCATCCAATATATCGATCTTTATGTCTCGACCATTGCGAGACTCCTTGTCATGTCCGTGATCATATCCGGGACTCCGAACTACCTTCGGTACATCAAAACATATAAAGTCATAATACCGATCGTCACCGAACGTTAAGTGTGCGGACCCTACGGGTTCGAGAACTATGTAGACATGACCGAGACACGTCTCCGGTCAATAACAAATAGCGGAACCTGGATGCTCATATTGGCTCCTACATATTCTACGAAGATTGTTGGGGATATAACTAGCGAGTATAAACCGCCCAAGAGGGGCCGGGTTATGCTCGTAGTAATTTACCCTTATCTGAAGCCCATGAAGACATAGAAGATGGCGTTCTACAGAGGAGACTTGATAATAAGGCCCAAGCCCAAGGGCAGATTAGGGCCACAGATGTAAACCACCACATTATGTATGACTTGTATTGTAAGGAATATAAGGTGAGTCACCACGCCGGACACGTTATATGAGCCGGCAGGACTCTGTAGACCGCAGGGCGTCGACCCATGTATATAAGGGGACGACCCGGCGGTGGTTTAGGGATGCCAAACAACAACTCGAGAGCCAGGCATAGAGGATTCGCTCCCTGGTCATCGAAACCCTAGCAATTCCACAACAACTGGATTAGGCCTTTACCTTCATCGCAAGGGGCCGAGCCAGTATAAACTCCTTGTGTCCATTTTTCCGCTTTAACCCCTTTAAGCTAACCTTTCGCGATGGCTCCACGACTAAGTCCTTCCACTAGGACAACTGCCATGACAAAACCACGACAGTTGGCGCCCACCGTGGGGCTATCGCATGATGGTTTCGAGTTCTTAGAAGGGCTCAAGGGATACACTGTGGGTCAGATGACCAAGAGTCGTCGCGGGAAGCTCTACATCGACAACATAGGCAGGGGCCTTGAGGCCGGCTCAATCGAGTACGGGTACTGGGTCCCCCTCGGTGGTATTCACGTTTTCATTGGCGAAATCGGCGAACCAGGCCCTGAGCCGAACATCTGCACCGACCTCGTCGAGACGGCTCAGCGTGCGAGACCCGCCCAGGTTGAGCCTGCCAGGAAGCGTGCCTTCGTGGGAGTCATCGACGGAGCAGAATCTGAGGTTAGATCGGCATCTGGTGGTGAGACCATCGTTTACTCTGATGACGAGTCATCCACTGGAGAGACCGAGTCATTGTACCAGTTGCAAGATGGCCGGATTGGGGGTTGTTCTGATGGCGACAGTATTCCGGACCCTTTTGATCCGCCGAGTCGGGTTGCGATCTTCATGGCTGATACACAGCCTGCGCAGCATTCTTCGACTGCAGCGGCGATGATTTCCGGGTCAGTAGCGGCAACAGCAGCCGGGGCAGGAGGCCCTGTGCGACCGTCGGCTCAGGTTTTATCTGATTTATTTGAGGCTTTGGCAGCACTGCTGGCGGAAGTTAGCCCGGCGAATCAGGATGAGCATAACATGGAAATCGCGAAGGTGAAGGATCAGATAACTCAAGCCAAGGCAGACCTGGCAGCTGAGGATACCAGGATGGCTGCAGATCGGGCCTAGTTGGATGCACAGGCTTACCGACTTATGTTAGATCAGAGCGCGTCAAATGATGTCATGAGGAGAAGGTACCGATCTCACCTGCCGCTGGTTTCTGAGGCAAGAAATCTCTTTAACACGCCAGGAGCAGGAACCAGTAACCCGCCAGTGGTAAACCGGGCGGAGGCACCAAGAACGGGAGCGCTGATTCAGTTGCGTCCGATGGACCCGCCTCGTCATAACAATGTCCTGTCGCAACACATCTCAATGCCTCCGGGTCATTACTCTAACCCGTTGGATAACATAGTCGCTGCCGCTTCACGATTGGCAACTCTCCCGATCGAAGGCGAGTCCCCAGTAGCGGTCGAGACACGACAGGCTAGAGAGCTCCTTCAGACGGCTTTGACTCAGCAGCAGGCTTATTCATACAACCGCAAGAGGATTCATTTTACTCCCCGCCCAAGCCGGAGTTACAGCAGGCGTATGGATGAACCGGCCATGTCGAGCAACGCGCGGAATCGTAACCCGCCTCGAGGGCATATTCCGGCGGGCGGTGGTGCTAATGCTTAGGATGTGGTGGATCATGGCAGGGCACGTCGAGAAGCCGAGTTAGCAGTGTAGTACGCGGCCCGTCAGCTTACTCCGGTTCGTCCAACAACTTCGGTGGAACCAGGAGTTACCTCCAGTTCTTTGGGGGTGTCGTGCCTCGTCCCAGCTCTACGTAACATACGGCTGCCCAAGGATTTCAAGGGTCCACATAAGGTGCCCAATTACACTGCCGATTTATCCCCCGAGTCATGGGTCGAGAGTTATGAGATGGCGATGGAGATGCTGGATGTGGATGATGCGGCATGTGCTAAATATTTCACCATGATGTTGGAGCGAACAGCTTGCACTTGGTTGAAAACTTGCCAGCTAATTACATTGGGTCGTGGGCCGAGTTAAGGGCCCGGTTTATCCAGAATTTCAAAGATACGTGCAAACAGCCCATGTCAATTGTGGACTAAGCTGCTTGTGTCCAAGAGGAAGGAGAATCAACAACCCATTGGGTACGCCGTGTTTCAGAAATCTTGCATTCATCGGACCGCATCAACGCTGATACAGCCGTGTTAACGTTGGAAGGCAATTGCCGGTTTGCGCCTCTAAAGCTGAAGTTGGGACGACTCAAACGTCACTGCAATGACATGGGGACGCTTATGGCAGCTCTGTTTAAGTATGCCGACTCTGATAGTACCAAGGACCTTGAGTCTGACGATGAAAAGACAGGAAAGGGAAAGAAGAGTGGCAGCACCAGAGGGCAGCAGCATGACCTGGCGGGTCATGGAAATAGCGGTAAGCGTAAAGTGGACAATAGTTTAGATTTTGTGGCTAGCTAACACCAACACGCAGGATAATGGCCAGCGTCGTAAGGGTAAACCGCCCCCGCGGAGTGGAGGAGCAGGTCCCAACCTTGAGCGCCTGTTAAACCAGCCTTGCCCAAAGCACGGGTCGCGAGAAAGGCCAGGCACACACCTCTGGAAGTATTGCTTTATTATGCGTGAGTTCAAAAATTCGGATCTTTTCTGATATGATCAGGGACCGTCCGGCGGTTCAGGACCCGGTTCTCATGGGTCGGGTTATGGTGGTGGCAGTTCCGGCTCGGGATTTCAAGGTAATCAAGGCGGTCATGGCAATCAAGGCAGTCAGGGCAACCAGGGTGGTTATAATCATCAGGGGAGTCAGCAACAGCAGCAGCATTCGGGTTACCAGAGCAACCCAAAGCAGTTGAGTAGTGGGCAGTATCATGTCTTCACCAGTAGCCCATGCAAGCGCGATCAGAAGCTTCATAAAAGGGCAATGAACTCCGTTGAATCGGTTGTGCCCCGTTACTTGTGCTGGTCTGAACAACCCATTGTGTGGAGTCGAGAGGATCATCCACCCCGAGTTAATAATCCGGGTCATCTGGCATTGGTGGTAGTGCCTCAGGTAGGAGGGTATAAGTTCACCAAGGTACTCATGGATGGGGGGAGTAGTATCAATATCCCTTATTATGAAACCTTCCGTCGCATGGGGTTAATAGATAAAAATCTTACACCGTCAAACACCGTCTTTCATGGTGTGGTGCCGGGTAAATCGGCGTATCCAGTTGGTAAGATAGCTCTGGAGGTTGCTTTTGGAGATGAGCATGATTCAAGATCAGAAATATTGACTTTTGAAATGGTGAAGATCAAGAGCCCATATCATGCCCTGTTTGGACGACCGGCTTATGCCAAGTTCATGGCAAGGCTGAGGGAGTCCTAGATTAGGGGGTATCCGGATAGCCGAACTATCACCTTTGGCCGGACTCCTGGACTATGAAGATACAAGATTGAAGACTTTGTCCCGTGTCCGGATGGGACTTTCCTTGGCGTGGAAGGCAAGCTTGGCGATACGGATATGTAGATCTCCTACCGTTGTTACCGACTCTGTGTAACCCTAACCCTCTTCGGTGCCTATATAAACCGGAGGGTTTTAGTCCGTAGGACGAACAACAATCATACCATAGGCTAGCTTCTAGGGTTTAGCCTCTCTGATCTCGTGGTAGATCTACTCTTGTGCTACCCATATCATCAGTATTAATCAAGCAGGAGTAGGGTTTTACCTCCATCGAGAGGGCCCGAACCTGGGTAAAAACATCGTGTCCCTTGTCTCCTGTTACCATCCGCCAAGACACACAGTTCGGGACCCCCTACCCAAGATCCGCCGGTTTTGACACCGACAAAGGCCCTGTTATGTTTATCTGCAGCTCAAGATGCCGGGTCATAAGGGGACCATCACATTACATAGAAGCCGTATGATCGCTTAGGAATGTGAAGAAGGTGATGCGGCCTATGCGGAGGCGGTTTGTGCAACAGAAGAGTTGAAGTTTTACAAGGACCATGTTGATCCGGTGGATATGACTTCTTTGAAAAAGCCAACTACAGAGCATGATCCGGCCTTGAACTTTAAATCGGCTGATGAGACTAAGTTGGTTGATTTTGTTCCTGGCGATTCATCAAAGCTGTTTAGCATCAGCGCTTACGTGGATCCGAAATAGGAAAGCGCACTCATCGAGTTCATCCGGGAGAACCGGGACATCTTTGCATGGAAACCTTCTGACATGCCAGGTGTACCGAGAGAACTCGCTGAGCATGTTCTTAATGTTGATCCCAAGTATTAACCGGTCAAACAGTTTCTTCGCCAGTTCAATGAAGAAAGGCATAAGCCATTGGTGAGGAGGTAGCCCAGCTCTTGGCAGCGGGGTTTGTCATTGAGATTTTTCATCCTGAGTGGTTAGCTAATCCGGTGCTGGTACTCAAGAGGAATGGCATGTGTGTGGACTACACGGATCTAAACAAGGCCTGCCCAGCTGACCCTTTTGCTCTCCCTCATATTGATTAGATTATTGATGCTACGGCGGGTTGTAAGCATTTGAGTTTTCTGGATGCTTATTCCGGTTATCATCAGATCAAGATGGCTGTTAAGGACCAGGAGAAAACAAATTTTATAACCCCCTTTGGAGCCTTCTGCTATGTATCTATGCCTTTTGGGCTCAAGAGTGCCCAGGCAACTTATCAGCGTTGTGTGCAGAATTGTCTTCATAATCAGATCGGGCGCAATGTTCATGCTTATGTGGATGATATTGTGGTGATGTCCCGAAAGGAGTAGACATTAATAGATGACTTGAAGGAGACTTTTGATGACCTCCAGGTTTATAAGATGATGCTTAATCCGGCCAAGTGTGTCTCTGGTGTACCAGTAGGTAAGCTCTTGGTCTTCCTGGTGTCCAACAGGGGGATTGAAGCTAATCCGGAGAAAATCAAAGCTATTACTTCCTTCGCTAAAACGAAGTGTATCAATGATGTTCAACGCTTGGCAGACCGGATTGCCGCTTGAAGCCAGTTTATCAGTCGCCTTGGGGAAAAGGCCATCCCTTTGTATCAGATGCTGAAGAAGACAGATGACTTCGTATGGAGTGATGCCGCCAATGAAGCATTTGAGGATCTAAAGCGGCAGCTGAGGGAGTCCTGGATTAGGGGATCCTCGGACAGCCGGACTATGTACTTGTGCTGGACTGTTGGACTATGAAGATACGAGATTGAAGACTTCGTCCCGTGTCCAGGTGGAACTCTCCTTTGCGTGGAAGGCAAGCTTGGCAATTTAGATATGTAGATTTCCTTCTCTGTAACCGACTCTGTGAAACCCTAGCCCCCTCCAGTGTCTATATAAACAGGAGGGTTTAGTCTGTAGGACAACAAGAATCATAATCATAGGCTAGCTTCTAGGGTTTAGCCTCTACGATCTCGTGGTAGATCAACTCTTGTAATACTCATATCATCAAGATTAATCAAGCAGGAAGTAGGGTATTACCTCCATCGAGAGGGCCCGAACCTGGGTAAACATTGTGTCCCCCGCCTCCTGTTACCATTAGCCTTAGACACACAGTTTGGGACCCCCTACCCAAGATCCGCCGGTTTTGACACCGACATTGGTGCTTTCATTGAGAGTTCCACTGTGTCGTCACGATAAGGCTTGATGGCTCCTTCAATCATCCACAATGATGCGATCAAGGGTGAGGTTTTCCTCCCCGGACAGATCTTCGTATTCGGCGGCTTCGCACTGCCGGACCAACTCGCTTGGCCATCTGGAGCAGATCGATAGCTACGCCCCTGGACATCAGGTCAGGGTTTGGAAGCTTGAACTACACTGCCGATGTCTGCAGAGACTTGATCTTCGATGGATTCGAGCCACGACAGGTGCGCCGTACTGTCACGATGAGCATGATTTAGATCTGCCATCGGATGGTGTTCAGGAGAACGCACCTGCAGCTGCCCCGGCCTTAGATCCACAGTAGATCGTGCCATCCGAGGATGGGTGGTTTGACCCCACCACGGAAGCCGCACACTCATCGGCAATAGAGCCGAACACAGAATTCGCCTCCAATGAGGTTTATGTCATCGGACCCTCGGACTTGTCTCCGGTCATAGGCTCCGAACCACGCACATCTGTGCCGATCGAATCTGATTGGGCACCGATCATGGAGTTTACCTCCGCGGATATCTTTCAGCACTCGCCTTTGGGCGACGTACTAAATTCACTGAAATCTCTATCCCTATCAGGGGACTCTTGGCTGAACTATGTCCGGCTTGAGTGGGAAGCGGACGACGAAGAAATTCGTTCCCCACCCACCACCCACTTAATAGCCACTGTCGACGACTCAACCGACATGCTTGATTTTGACTCCGAAGACATCGACGGTATGAACGACGATGCCAGAGAGGAACAGGAACCACCGCCCACAGGGCGCTGGTTAGGCACCTCATCATATGATATATACATGTTGGACACTGATACGTCCATTTTGCATCATGCTTTTATATCGATATTTATCGCATTATGGGCTGTTATTTCACGATATGTTACAATACTTATGGCTATTCTCTCTTATCTTACAAGGTTTACCATGAAGAGGGGGAATGCCGGCAGCTGGAATTTTGGCTGGAAAAAGAGCAAATATTGGAGACCTATTCTGCACAACTCCAAAAGTCATGAAACTCCACGGAATATCTTAAAATAAATAAAGAAAAATTGTCGCCAAAGATGAAGGCCAGGGGGCCCACACCCTACTCACGAGGGTGGGGGCACGCCCCTCCCCCCTGGGCGCGCCCCCCTACCTCGTGGGCCCCCTGGTGGCTCTCCGACGCCCATCTTCTCCTATATGAAGTCTTTCGATGAGAAAAAAAATTAGAAGCAACCTTTCGGGACGAGACTCCGCCGCCACGAGGCGGAACCTTGGCGGAACCAATCTAGGGCTCCGGCAGAGCTGTTCTGCCAGGGACACTTCCCTCCGGGAGGGGGAAATCATCACCATTGTCATCACCAACGCTCCTCTCATCGGGAGAGGGCAATCTCCATCAACATCTTCACTAGCACCATCTCATCTCCAAACCCTAGTTCATCTCTTGTATCCAATTCTTGTCTCCATGTCTGGGATTGGTGCTAGTAGGTTGCTAGTAGTGTTGATTACTCCTTGTAGTTGATGCTAGTTGGTTTATTTGGTGGAAGATCATATGTTCAGATCCTTTATGCACATTATTACCCCTATGATTATGAACATGAATATGCTTTGTGAGTAGTTACGTTTGTTCCTGAGGAGACAGGAGAAGTCTTGCTATTAGTAGTCATGTGAATTTGGTATTCGTTCGATATTTTGATAAGATGTATGTTGTCTAACCTCTAGTGGTGTTATGTGAACGTCGACTACATAACACTTCACCATTATTTGGGCCTAGAGGAAGGCATTGGGAAGTAATAAGTAGATGATGGGTTGCTAGAGTGACAGAAGCTTAAACCCTAGTTTATGTGTTGCTTCGTAAGGGCTGATTTGGATCCATATGTTTTATGCTATGGTTAGGTTTACCTTAATACTTTTGTTGTAGTTGTGGATGCTTGCAATAGTGGTTAATCATAAGTGGGATGCTTGTCCAAGTAAGGGCAGTACCCAAGCACCGTTCCACCCACATATCAAATTATCAAAGTACCGAACGGTTGACACACGAACACGTCACGTGTACCCTCGACGCCGGGGGTGATGCACCGCAACTCACGTCGAAGGAGACCCGACCGACAGCACGATACGTAAGAAAGTCGACGGGCGCTTTTGCAGACCCGAAACCCCACACCCCCGGGAGGGACCCCGTCAGGGAGTGCGGCGGCTATGGGCTACCCTAGGTCGATTCGCTCTCCCCTAGAGCCTCGGGATTCGCAGCTCTCAAATTTGAGGAACAGCGACGAGAGAGAAAAATGGTGGAGAGATAAAACGTAGATGAAAAAGTAGTATATTGATTTCTTCGATTGTGTGTTGTGCAATCGGCCATCACCCCCAACATATATAAGAGGCGGCTGGACTTCCCGTACAAGTAAAGGATTCATTTAGGCTTTCCTTAGAAGAAAATTATACCAATTCACGTCCTAGAGTCCTAGTTTTACTCCAACTCGGATTCAGCTCGAATCTGGTCCAAACTTCTGTCTTGCTTCTTGCGCGGGCCGTGGAATTTGCATATGACCTCCGATTGGGAAGATTAAAATTCCAAATTTGTGCGCCTCGACGTGACGAACAATTCTCATGTTGAACACTTTTCCAAATAAGGCCATCTTGAATACTCCACGAAGCCATCTTTACGTTCCAGTCGGATTCGTTCTTCCAGCAGACTGGATTATCCGAGTCTCGTAGTGAATTTGCATACCATATGCTATCTCTGATGATAATGACCCCAAAACCAAATTTCACCGTTTTTACGATACGCACAACTTCCGTATTGAACACTTCTCCATCCGAAATCATCTTGATAAACTTTTGGGCACATGTTCAGTTTCACTGGATTTGAGCTCATCCACTGGATATTAGAGTCTTTCACCGGATGGTTCGACCGACTTTTTCACTGGATGTTTAGAATTTTTCACTGATGACTATATTTTCACCGGAAGACAATCTTTCACTTGGACGATGACCACATTTTCAGTCGGAAGACAATCTTTTACTCGATCAATAAGTTTTCACTCGACCTTTTACTCGGTCGGTAGGTTTTTGACCTTTTACTCGATCGGTAGGTTTTCACTCGACCTTTTACTCGATCGGTAGGTTTTCACTCGGATGGTAAAACTTTCCACTCGGATTTCCCGACTGAAAAGACAGCCTGATCTTGATTTGCCTCTCCAGGTTGCATACGACCTCAGATTGAGACAAATTATATATGAAAATCGATCGGCTCGACGAGACGAAACTTTTTCATGTTGAAGGTTTTTCAATTCAATGCTGTTTTGAAGGCCGAATTGCTCACGCATTGCATCAGACACTCATCAACATTTGTCTGGTGTCAAGCGTAATATTTTGGTCTCTGGCTTGTCCAAACCGTATTGACTGTAACTTTTGTATATGAACTCGGATTAAGATGATTTATATATGAAAATCAATTGCCTCGACGAGACGAAGACAATTCCTTTAGAGTGCTCCTTCATTTGAGGTCATATTGAGGGCGTAATCGGCCGAAAGCACTCAGAACACTAAATTTTGCCACGCGGAGTACAGCTCCGGCCACTGAGATAAAGTCGAATGGCAATAGCCTAAATATCAAAGTTGTTCCACTCGACGATGTGAAACTTTCTCATGGCGAAAACCCTTTCACTCTGTATTTTTCCAAAATCAGGTGTCAACACATGCCCCCCTATTTTTCGGCAAAGCTTGCACGCCGAAAAATAATATGCATAGTGTTCGTTCTAAGAACGATGTCAACACTCCATCGGCCATTTATTTTTCTCAAGGCGATAATTATGTATCGGCCATGTTTGTGCTAAGGGCGATAATCGTATATCGGCCATTGCCTACTTAGGCTTCCTGCCACACACTCGGGTGGTACTTCTTCAAATATTTGCCATTGAGAGCTCGAGGTAACAATGCCCCTTGTATTGATTCCACCAAATATGAATTTCCGGGAACAAATCTTGTAATCCTAAAAGGACCTTCCCAACTTGGAGACCACTTTCCGAATTTTCTATCTCTTGAGCCAATCGGTAGAATCACTTTCCAGAAGAGATCACCAACTTGAAAATTCTTCAACTTGACTTTCTTATTGTAAGCTCTTGCCACCCTCAACTTATCTCTCTCTATGGCTTTTAAAGCAGCCAAACATTTATCGGCAACCTCATCAATATTGTCCATCATTAAGTTATAAAAGTCTACTGCCGATAAATTATTTTGTTTGGCTAAGCATTCTAATTTACCTCCACTGGTAAAACAACCTCTTGACCATATACTAGCTCATATGGAGTCACCTTCGTAGCACCATGCCTTGAAATTCTGTGTGCCCATAAAGCTTCAGACAACAACTCATGCCATCTCCTCGGATTATTCTCAATCTTCTTCTTGATGAGCTTGATTAAAAATTTATTGCTAGACCCAGCTTGTCCATTAGCTTGGGCATAATACGGAGAGGAATTGAGCAACTTTATGTTATAAGATTCGCCAAACTCTCTGACTTGGTGTGACATAAAAGATGAACCTTGATCTGTAGTTAACGTTTGAGGAATACCGAATCTATGAATAATGTGCTCGGTTATGAATTGAATTACCTCTGTATGTGTCATGTTCTTGAGAGGTACCGCCTGCACCATTTAGTGAAATAATCAGTTGCCACCAATACGAACCGATGCCCTTTTGAGGAAGACGGTGGATTTGTCCAATGAAATCTAAACCCCAACCTCTGAAAGGCCACGGTTTGATAATAGGATGTAACATAGCAGCAGGAGCCAATTGAATATCACCAAACTTTTGACAAGCTTGACACCCTTTATAATATCTGAAGCAATCATTAAGCATAGTCGGCCAATAAAACCCAGCACGTCGCAATAACCATTTCATCTTGGGAACCGACTGGTGAGTGCCACAAATACCTTCATGTACTTCTCCCACAGCAACTCTTGCCTGGTCCTCGTCCAAACACTTTAGAAGAACATCATCGACTGTTCGGCGATAAAGACCATCATCTCTCATTGTATACTTGAAAGCCATACGCCGAACAGCCCTGTCCAGCCTTTCACTCGGATTGCACAAGTAATCAACAATGGGCTTCCTCCAGTCGGGATTGCACCTGCACTAGATTTTTTGTTAATGGCTGAATCAGTGGGTTCAGGTTAGGCCTCTCCCATATTGGGAAGACAAGACATCGGTCTTTGAGAGATATGAAACATGCCATGATCAACATGATATCCAGATGCTTGCTGTGCCAACTCATTTACTTTCCAATTGTCATGTCTAGATATATGTGCAATGCTAAAACAATCCAAAGTAGAAATTATATCTAGACATTTATCAAGATAAACAATAAGTGATTCGTCCAAACACTGAAAGACTCTAGATATTTGCTGCACCACTAGTAACGAATCACCGTAAGCCTTAATATGTGTAACACCTATAGCAAGTAACATCTCTAGGCCGAATAACAATGCTTCATATTCGGCTTGATTTTTTCTGCAAAAATATTCCAAGCGGCATGAGGCTTCAAAAATAGCACCATGAGGAGATATATAAACAATACCAACACCTTGGCCATTGCTACAAACTGAACCATCAAAGTATAATCTCCATGGTACTAATGAAACAAGGTTCATATCAACATCATGCTTCTCATTAATCCGATGTTCAACAATGAAATTAGCAACAATTTGGCCTTTCATGGATTTTAGAGATTCATAAGCCAAATCATATTCAATCAAAGCATAAGCCCACGTGCCAATTCTACCACTAAGAATTGGCCTATGCAACATGTACTTAATGACATCGGTTTGAGAAGCTACTATGCAAGCACTCGGCACTAAATAATGTCTCAATTTTGTGCAAGCATAATATAAGCATAGACATAATTTTTCAATAAATGTATACCTTGTCTCGGCATCCAATAAGCGCCTGCTCAAATATGTAATAACATGCTCTTTTCCTTCAGTTTCTTGAGTCAAAACAGCACCAATAACACCTTCCTCTGCTGCAATATAAAGCTTAAAGGACTCCCTATGCTTGGGTGCTTTCATCACCGGAGGAGTGCACAAATAATTCTTGATCATATCAAATGCTTCTTGCTGTTTTGCCCCCCAAGTGAAATCAGCATCATTCTTCAACCGAAGGATAGGAGTAAATGCATCAACTTTCCCTGACAGATTAGCTATGAACCTTCTCAAATAATTGACCTTGCCAAGGAACTTTTGCATATCTCTTTTTCATGTTGGAGCCTCTACTTTCCGTATGGCCTCTATCTTTTTTGGATCAATCTGTATGCCATCTTCATGAAAAATGAACCCCAAAAACTTGCCAGCTGACACGCCGAAAGCACACTTCAAAGGATTCATCTTCAGTCCATACTTTTTCATTCTTTCAAAAGCTAAACGCAAATCGGCCAAGTGAGATTCAAAATCATCTGATTTGACAACAATATCATCAATATAAACTTCAAGTATGACACCGAGTAAATCATGAAAAATTAAATTCATAGCCCTTTGATATGTAGCGCCAGCATTTTTCAATCCGAGTGTCATCACTGTCCATTAGAATAAACCAAGGAAACCAGGACATCGGAAAGCCGTTTTGTACATGTCCTCTTCGGCCATAAAAATTTGATTGTATCCAGCATTACCATCTAGAAAGCTAATAACCTTATGTCCAGAAGCATCATTAATAAGCATATCAGCTATTGGCATGGGATACTCATCTTTGGGTGTAGCCCTATTCAAATCTCTGAAGTCAATGCACAGCGTCAACTTGCCGGATCCCTTCTTCTCCACTGGGACAATGTTAGAAATACACTCGGCATACCTGCAAGGTCGAATGAAATTAGCTTCAAGCAGTCGACCGATCTCTTCCTTGATCCGGTCATATGTTTTCGGATTAAACTTTCTGGCCGACTGTTTATATGGTCTAAAACCGGCCTTTATAGGTAACCAATGCTCCACTAGCTCTCGGCTTAAACCTGGCATCTCATGACATTCCCACGCAAAGCAACAAACATATTCTTTCAATAGCTCAATTAACTTAGCTTTACAATCAAATTTCAAATTTTTGTTTGCAAACATCGGTCGAGTGACTGAACCATCTCCAATATCTACCTCTTCTAATGGATCGGCCGATGTAAAACCTTGTCCAATTTTATCCATGTCATCCAACTCCTCTATAGACTCATACATATCGTTCTCATTGGACCGATATTTTACAAGACGTTTTTGTAACCACTCGGAATTAGGATCCATTTAAACATATCATACCTTGGAGCCGATTGCATTCAGGCGGCTTTAAAGACACGGGCACAAAACCATTATTGGTCGCGCTGAGAAAATCAAACTCTGATAAATCACGTCCCGTCAAGCAATTAGCATTGGGATGTTGCCAATCCACTGATGCATCGGCCAAAGCAACACAGGCCGAGTTATCCGCATGAACGAATTCCACTTCATCATCAACCCACTGAATAAAAAATTGGTGCATAGTGGATGGCACGCACTAGTTTGCATGAACCCAATCACGGCCTAGTATGACGTTGTAGTTACCTAGCACCTCAACGACAAAGAATGCAGTAGCCAAAGTTTTGCTTCCGACTGTAAGCTCCACATACATTACACCTTTGGCTTCAGTTTTCTCTTTGCCTTCAAACCCGTTGAGCATCATATTGGTCTTGATCAATTCTTCATCAGGCAAACCCAATTTCTTGAAGACCGAATAGGGCATAAGATTTACTACAGCACCTCCATCAACAAGCATCCGAGTGAGTGGTGACCCATTGATATGACCTCTGAGATATAACAGTTTCAGATGCGTTACTGGTTCTTTTGGCTTCTCGAATATTGCATTTTTAGGGCCAAAGTCCAGCCGAGCCACTTCCCCTTCCTCATCTACAGCACGAAACTCAGCAGGTAAGTAATACACCATATTGATATCCATACCTTCATGAACCGGTGTAGATTCATAGTCCAACATATCAGCCTCCTCCTCGAGTGCATCTACCGATTCTGAAATTTGCCCGAGTGAAGAGGAAGCAATAGGTAACGTAGACGATGCAATGATTGTGTCGTCCTCTTTTGGTAGTGTGGGTGCTGCTGTGATAGGTGTAGAAGCCACTGCATCTTGTATTTGTTTGGGCCTCCACACTTGTTTTGTAGGTACCACAGGCCGAGTGTCATTGAACAACTTATCCCTTTGATTCTCGGCCTCTTGTTCTGCCATCTCTTGACTCCTTAACCTCTGTAGTTTTCTCTTTTGTGTCTTTGATAGCCCTGGAGGACACCACTTTGGCTGAGTGTATTTAGGATCTCTCGTTTTTACTCGGCTGGTGCTTGCTTCATGGTCATTAGCCGAGTGCTTTGGCGCGATAGAAAGTTTCAGCTCAGTCGGATTGCTATGCACAATCGGCTGTTGTATGGAAAATGTTTCGGTGCCCAAGATAAGTGAGTCGGCATCCGTTTTCTCCTTGCCTTTTCCCGACTCAACTGCTGCAACACTTGGTGACTTAACACGCCATGCCTTTCAATTTTCCAGATGCATGAAATTTTCACTCGGGCGCACCTTTTTACTTGGATGGAATCCACTCGGATTGATGTCACTCAGATGGTACCCACTCGGATGGAACTCACTCGGATGAGATCTACCCATCCAGATTTTTTCACTCGGATAGCTTCCACGTAGGTGCATTCTTACACTAGGATAGTTTCCACTCGGTCGCATATTTTGACCAGCCAACTGATATTCACCCATGTTCAGTCGACCATTATATGAGTAATCAATTCGATCCCATACAGATTGCCTCTGCTCTTCTGAAAACTGCACCCTTGGTCCACTCGGTTTCGTATACCGATTGAACATATAATCTGTTGGTGACCTTGGTCGCTTCAAGTCTGATGGCCAGTTAGAGCTGGGACCAGCCGACTGGTTGGCGTATTTGGACA
This sequence comes from Aegilops speltoides, assembly GCA_021437245.1. Taxonomy (NCBI): domain Eukaryota; kingdom Viridiplantae; phylum Streptophyta; class Magnoliopsida; order Poales; family Poaceae; genus Aegilops; species Aegilops speltoides. Next base: position 488,411,432 of record CM038146.1, read on the forward strand.
ACAACATGTCAAAAGTTGGTTTGATCCGCTTTCGCTGTATTTTAACTTCATTCCTTTTCCACTTGCCAACTTCTGGACTCTTAGGCTTGACAAATCTCACACGGGCATTTTCTTGCACTTGTAGTTGCCCCCCAAGTGTAGGGTTCTTGATGGTGATTTTGATCACTTCCTTGCCATCGGGTTGCTTATCAAGCACAACATGTCTCCCTAAGACGTGATGCCTTCGTTGTCTTTCCTGGGCTCACCAACAATGATATTAGCTTTATTAGCAGATTCGGCTACCACCGGCCGAATGAGTAGCTTCTTCCCCTCCAAATCCATGGTATTCATTGGAAAAGGTTGCTTGTCGACTTGCATCTCAGAAAAGCTCAATCGTCTGTCATTGATGGCCGATTGTATCTGTCGTCGAAAAACATTGCAATCGTTAGTAGCATGAGAAAAAGAATTATGATACTTGCAATAAGCATGCCGTTTTAGCTCTTCAAACGGTGTTAAAGTATGAGATATTCTAATAATCTTAGCCTGCAATAAAGCATCAAATATTCTATCACGCTTAGCAATGTTAAAAGTAAACTTCAGCTCTTCATCACGATTCTTATGAATCAGTTTTAGATCATTGCAAGTAAAGAGTTTGGCCTTCGATGGCCAAACAAATTCAGTAGAAAAAACATCACCCTCATCGTCCGAGTGATCACTATCATATTCCACCATATTCATCTTTGGACGATCGGCTTTGTACCTATGCACTTCTTTGAGATCTTTGCTTCGGCTTTCCTGAGCCAAAGCCCTTTGTAAGACTTGGTTGATATTTAAGAACTCATAACCTTATAGCTTTTCTCTAATGGGAGTTCTCAAACCACTGAGCACTAGGTCTGCCAAATCTCTCTCGGTTATCACCAAACTAAAACACCGGTTTTTTGTTTCTCTGAATCTCTTGACGTAATCGGAAACCGATTCATCATGCTTTTGTTTAACCGATGTTAGATGTGACAACTTGAGTTCATTGTTGCCGCTATACAAGTGATCATGAAATTTCTGCTCTAGCTGCGACCAAACTCGAATGGAACCATGTGGTAAAGAATAAAACCATGGAAATGCAGTACCGGTTAATGATAAAGGAAATAAACGCACTTTCGATTCATTCAATGGGCCTGCCTCACCCAATTGTGCTAATACTGACTAACATGCTCCCATGTGGTTTTTGTGCCTTCTCCATTAAAATTAACAAAATCTGGAATTTTATATCCTGGAGGGCACTGGATGGCATCAAAGTACTCGGGGTATGGCTTTTGGTAAATCCGATTCCGAGGTAGCTCAACTCCAAAATTCTCACGAAGCATCTTAGCCATCTCCTCTCTAAGATTAGCTAAACCATCATCCATAGTGGACGATGAAGCTTGTGGCAGTGGCATACGAGGAGTAGGTTTACTAGCTGTAGTTAGGAATTGTGGCATGTATGTCGACCCATAATTTGGTAGTGGTCGAGTGGTTGTAGTTGTAGGTAGGGTTTGGTTCGGCGTCGCCACTGAACCTGGCATGCTCATAATAGGGTTGATGGGTGCAGCCACAATCTGATTTGTTTGGGTAGGATAATAAGTCATCGGCACGGGAGGCACCGATGCAATAGGTAAAGCCAGATTAGGGTTTTGCACACTAACAGCTACACCATCATTACCACTAGACGATTGAGGTATATTCTTCTGAGCATTAGTATTTTCTATGAAAGTTTGATAGACTAGATTGTTACCATCAGCAATACCACTTTCAATCTCAGCCCACTGCTCAGGAGAAAAAGTAGTACTCACAGAGGGTTTAACCTGCTTAGCTTAAAGAGGAGGGAACTTGATTTCTTCAATCGGAGTGATGTTGCCTTGGCGATCCTTCTAGAACTTTGCAAGGAACTCCTGCAAGTCCTTCTCCTCACGGGCCTTCTTGTACTCCTCATAGACCTGGCGATGATCGGCCGATATCTCATCAAGAGTGGGCTTAATGATGTTATCGGCGTCTACCTCACATGGCTTGGAAACATCGGACATGGTGGATGATGATGATTGATCTTCGATCCCCAGCGGAGTCGCCAAAAAGTGTGTTGACACACGAACACGTCACGTGTACCCTCGACGCCGGGGGTGATGCACTCTTGTACCCGAAACCCCACACCCCCGGGAGGGACCCCGTCAGGGAGTGCGGCGGCAATTGGCTGCCCTAGGTCGATTCGCTCGCCCCTAGAGCCTCGGGATTCGCAGCTCTCAAATTTGAGGAACAACGAAGAACGAGAGAGAAAAACGGTGGAGAGATAAAACATAGATGAAAAAGTAGTATATTGATTTCTTCGATTGTGTGTTGTGCAATTGGCCATCACCCCCAACATATATAAGAGGCGGCTGGACTTCCCGTACAAGTAAAGGATTCATCTAGGCTTTCCTTAGAAGAAAATTATATCAATTCACGTCCTAGAGTCCTAGTTTTACTCCAACTCGGATTCAGCTCGAATCTGGTCCAAACTTCTGTCCTGCTTCTTGCGCGGGCCATGGAATTTGCATATGACCTCCGATTGGGAAGATTAAAATACCAAATTTTTGTGCCTCGACGTGACGATCAATTCTCATGTTGAACACTTTTCCAAATAAGGCCATCTTGAATACTCCACGAAGCCATCTTTACGTTCTAGTCGGATTCGTTCTTGCAGCAGACTGGATTATTCGAGTCTCGTAGTGAATTTGCGTGTCATATGCTATCTCTGATGATAATGACCCCAAAACCAAATTTCACCGTTTTTACGATACGCACAACTTCCGTATTGAACACTTCTCCATCCGAAATAATCTTGATAAACTTTTGGGCACATGTTCAGTTTATTTTGGATTTGAGCTCATCCACTCGGATATTAGAGTCTTTCACTCGGATGGTTCGACTGGACTTTTTCACTCGGATGTTTAGAATTTTTCACTCGGATGACTATATTTTCACTCGAAAGACAATCTTTCACTTGGATGATGACCACATTTTCAGTTGGAAGACAATCTTTTACTCGATCGATAAGTTTTCACTCGACCTTTTACTTGATAGGTAGGTTTCACTCGACCTTTTACTCAATCGGTAGGTTTTTGACCTTTTACTCGATCGGTAGGTTTTCACTCGACCTTTTACTCGATCGGTAGGTTTTCGCTCGGATGGTAAAACTTTCCACTCGGATTTCCCGACTGAAAAGACAGCCTGATCTTGATTTGCCTCTCCAGGTTGCATACGACCGTAGGTTGAGACAAATTTTATATGAAAATCAATCGGCTCGACGAGACGAAACTTTTTTGTGTTGAAGCTTTTTCGATTCAATGTTGTCTTGAAGGCCGAATTTCTCACGCATTGCATCAGAGACTCATCAACATGTGTCTGGTGTCAAGCGTAATATTTTGGTCTCTGGCTTGTCCAAACCATATTGACTGTAACTTTTGCATATGAACTCAGATTAAGATGATTTATATATGAAAATCAATTGCCTCGACGAGACGAAGACAATTCCTTTAGAGTGCTCCTTCATCTGAGGTGACATTGAGGGTGTAATCGGCCGAAAAGTACTCATAACACTAAATTTTGTCACTCGGAGTACAGCTCCGGCCACTGAGATAAGGTCGAATGGAGATAGCCTAAATATCAAAGTTGTTCCACTCACGATGTGAAACTTTCTCATGCCGAAAACCCTTTCACTCTGTATTTTGCCAAAATCAGGTGTCAAAACGAACGCGAATCATATGAGCGTGATGAAAACTAGCTTGACGATATTCCCATGTGTCCTCGGGAGCGCTTTTCCTATTATAAGAGTTTGTCCAGGCTTGTCCTTTGCTACAAAAAGGATTGGGCCACCTTGCTGCACTTTATTTACTTTTGTTACTTGTTTCTCGTTACAATTTATCTTATCACAAAACTATCTGTTACCACTTATTTCAGTACTTGCAGAGAATACCTTGCTGAAAACCTCTTATCATTTCCTTCTGCTCCTTGTTGGGTTCGACACTCTTACTTATCGAAAGGACTACGATAGATCCCCTATACTTGTGGGTCATCAGACACACCCAAAGTAAACAATGGCCAGGAACGGATGGATGCAACGCAGGATAATCCTCTTGAGAAGCAACCAAAGTGGAGCAGGATGAGCCAGGGGATGGCGAACATAGTCCGGGGCGCTGTCCGATCACAGCGATGCCGAGGGTAAAACTCATCAACCTGTCTCAAGAGAGGAGAACAGTCCGGACGACGATGCATTCATCATCCCGGAAAAACACTTGGAACAAGAGAACCTCCGCAATAGGCTTATCGCCACGGCGAGGAGCTTAAAGAAGCAGAAGCAAAGGCTTAAGGCCGCGTAGGATACGCTCAACCGCAGATGGAACAAAGTGCTCGACACTGACGAAAAATACGGTGGCAATCATCACACAAAGAGCTACCCAAAGCGCAAGCTGCTGCCCGAATTCGACGACGAGGCCATAGAGACCATTCCGCCGAAAAATAATACGGCCGATCTGCCGGACCGACCACCCCGTGGCCGCGATAGGGCGGCTAATGACGCCGCACACAAGTCAGCACACGATTTACGTGAGCACCTGGACAAAAAAGCCGGTATGGCCAGGTCCATCAATGGATCTAGGAAGCGTGCTCCGATGCAGGATCACGGTCACCAAAATGACTATACTGATCGAATACCAGCTCGGAATCAACACCGAACACTACAACCATCGGAAGCATGCCATGACACATCCAAATACAGGGGTGCCGCGCACCCCCTGTGCATCACCGATGAGGTGCCGGATCATGAATTTCCAGACGGATTTAAACCCGTAAACATAGAGGCATACGACGGAATGACCGACCCTGCGGTTTGGATTGAGGACTTTATTCTTCACATCCACATGGCTCGTGGAGATGATCTCCACGCCATCAAATATCTGCCCCTCAAGTCGAAAGGACCAGCTCGGCACTGGTTCAAAAGCCTTCCTGAAAACTCAATTGGAAGTTGGGAGGAACTTGAGGACGCTTTCAGGGCTAATTTTCAAGGGACCAATGTCCCACCTCCGGATGCGGATGATTTAAGTCACATAATCCAACAACCCGGAGAGTCAGCCCGTAAGCTTCGGAACAGATTTCTCACCAAGAAGAACCAAATCATTGACTGCCGGATGCCGAAGCCCTAGCGGCTTTCAAACATAGTGTCCGGGGCGAATGGCTCGCTAGACACCTCGGCCAGGAAAAACCGAGGACAATGGCAGCCCTAACAAGCCTTATGACCCGCTTCTGCGCGGGCGAGGACAGTTGGTTGGCCCATAGCGGCACCAGCGACCCAGGCAGATCCGAAGTCAGGGATGACAATGGGAAGCCGTGACGCAATAAAAACAAGCTTTGAAATAATGAAGACAGCCCAGACAACACGGCGGTAAACGCCGGATTCAGGGGCTCTCAACCCGGTCAATGGTAAAAGCCATCTAAAGTGAGCAGAGATGGACCATCTAGCCTAAATAAAATTCTAGACAAATCATGTCAGATTCATGGCACCCCCGAGAAACAAGCAAATCACACCAACATTGAATGATGGGCCTTCAAGCAGGCCGGCAAGCTACGCGTCAAACACAAGGGGAGGGAGATGCCAAGTGAAGACGAGGACGAGCCTCGCCACCCGAACACTGGGGGACAGAAAAATTTTCCACCAGAGGTCAAAACAGTGAACATGATTTACGCCACACACATACCAAAGAGGACGCGCAAACGTGCACTCTGAGACGTACACATTGTAGAACCCGTCGCCCCCAAATTCAATCCATGGTCGGCCTGCCTGATCACTTTCGATCGCAGGGATCATCCGACTAGTATCCGGCATGGAGGTTCGGCTACCTTGGTGCTCGACCCAATAATTGACGGATACCATCTCACCCGAGTCCTCATGGACGGCTGCAATAGTCTTAATCTGATATATCAGGACACTGTCCACAAGATGGGGATAGACCCGTCAAGAATCAGCCTAAGCAATACCACCTTTAAAGGAGTAATACCAGGCGTAGAGGCCCGCGGCACGGGCTCTCTAACACTAGAGGTTGTATTCGGTTCTCCCGACAACTTCCGAAGCAAAGAACTAATCTTCAATGTCGCGGCACGGGCTCTCTATCACGCACTACTCGAAAGAACGGCCTTCGCTCGTTTCAATGTAGTACCACATTACGCTTATCTTAAGCTTAAGATGCCCAGTTCACGTGGCGTCATCAAAATCAGCGGAAATATAGAGCGTTCCCTGCGTGCGGAAGAATATGTGGCGGCTCTAGCAGTCGAACCACTGACCATCCCCTACAACCAAAGTAGTTAATCGGTCGCCGAAGACCACGGACACGGCTAGACGTGTCCGGCGCACCACTATCTGTAGCAGCCCAGATAAACCTGAGCTTGACTAACGGCTATACGCCCATATGTAGTGCTCGGGGCTGCCCGCACGAAAAAGATCCATAGTTCGGCTGGATCCTATTTACAGTCAAGAAATTGAATTCTCATGGTTCATTAAGAATAACCAACTTTTCACACGGTCACACCAGATTCTTTCACCTGGGCTTCTCCTTTTTTCTTTTCAGATGACCATGGTGCTACACCCTTCCAGGATATGGCACAACGGAGATAAGCGCAGACGTGCAGCAGGGCCCCGTTCAAAGGTTTCTTTTTAGATTAAGACCCTGTGTAAACCTTTTTTTTATCTCTTGTTGGTTCACACCCTCTTGGTCGGCGTTATTGGAAGTTCATTATTCGCCGATCTAAAATAGACATTTCAAGAGTAGCAACCAATGTGTTTTTGAGAACTATGCTCTCACCACAGCCGCTCTTTCGTCACGCCATACTAATGCACGTATCCGGATATTCAGGGATCATTATCGAGGGTGATACTCAGCCCAGTATATGTTTTTAAGTACGAATAGCTTCGGGAGTGTTCGGCGTCGCGAGTTTGGCCTTATATGCATCAGCTCCGAATCATGTCTTTGGTCAAAATTTGGTTTGCCCGGATCCCGTGTTTTGCTACCTTACGTTCCGCTCTATCGGCTAAGGTGGCACCGGGAGAACTACTGCGATTGTGCCCTGGTTCATCTGGATGAGCACCTCAGTAGAGAAAGCCGAAAACTAATCGTCATCATAAAGCGAGACCGGTCAACCACTGATGACCCAAAGTGGAATCTTCGCGATTCCTCTCAGATTAACGGCGACCGGTTTCCCGGTCACGTATGTACACGCACCATATCCGGATGAGCGCGGACATACTAGGGGCTATATAGTAGCCCCACCGTCAAAGTCCTATGGCTAAGTGAAAGTGTTAAAGCTATATAGTCCGATTGCCTTGTTCGCCGCACTATCACCTCCTTAACAGACCAAGACGTTGGATCAAGTGTGATTACGCGCTTTTACCGAACACCCCCGCATTATATGCGTGGGGGCTGAAGCCGACGACTGCAAACTTTCAGGTTATATACATACATACTTCAACGGCCGCACAGGAGGCACTATCATACTTTACGGGCAAAAGTATAAATATCTCCTTTATTATTAAGCATTGTTTTACAATCAAAATACACGTCACTGGAACATGGTATTCTTCAAGCACTGCGCCTCTATTAAACGGGCATCTTCCAGGACTTCTTCAAAATAGTGCTCGGGCGAGTCCTGGCCTCTGGGCGGACCCCTGGTTGCAATATCGGTGGCCTCCATCTTTGCCCAATATGTCTTAACACGGGCAAGAGCCATCCGCTCACCCTCTATGCACGCCGACCTCTTAGCAGCGTTGATATGCGGCTCAACATGAAGAAATCGTTGTACCAAACTAAAATAACTCTCCGAACTTGGTTCCTTCGGCCACAGACGATCCACGACAGCCTTCATGGCAAGCCCGGACAACCTCTGGAGCTCAGTCCACTCGGCGATTTGCTCATTCAATAGCAGTGAACGCCTTGGATTACTGAACTACGACCAGAACAATCTTTCCACCTCATGATCTTTCTGATCTTTGAAATACTCAGTCGCATCAGTAGTACTCTTTGCTAAATCCAAGTATGCGTCTACAAAACTCCACAGTTGATCAAAAGGGGCATACTTCGTATCGCCAAACTTCATCGTCAATAAAAAGGCTTCCCAGCCGCGATATCTCCGGCTTGATGAAGCTCCTCCCGCGCCGCTCTGATTTCAGAGCGCGTTTCTTTGGCTGCTTCCAAGGCCTTCTGTAGGTCAGCCGTTTTTGCTTGGCTTTCCCTTTCGAGGAGCTCATATCGGCTGGCGGCATTTTGTAGCTCAAGAGCCATGTTTGCTATCTTCTCTTCACTCTGGCGATGAGCAGCCTGTTCGGCTTTTAACTCGTCGGCTGCCTTCAGGGCGGCCGCATCACTTCTCCTGGCTTGTTCCTTGGCTCGGGCAAGTTCTTCCCGAAGGGTCTCCACGGCGGCAGCTCCATCTGCAGTCAAAGCATATTATAAATACTGGCATCATGCTCCTCTTAATATTTGGTCGACCAATTCAATATACATACCATGTGCTCGCTGCCGCTTGTTCACAAGCGTGATGTCCGCATCCGCCACATCAAGTTGCCACCTCAATTCGGCAAAATCAGCAGTTCGGTCAGACGCCGGATCTGCAGCCGCCGGATCTGCAGCCGCCTGCACATGAAAGCAGCGCCTATTATTACCTGAGACTATGATCCTCTGCTCACCGTGTCTGGGCGGCAACCAGAGTCTCAGGGTCTACTATCTATACAAGGCACACCATGCGTGTGCGGTACAGTCAAATATATATATATATATATATATATATATATATATCAATTTGCGTATGTCGGTGTCAAAACCGCGGATCTCGGTAGGGGGTCCCGAAGCGTGCGCCTAGGCGGATGGTAACAGGAGATGAGGGACACAATGTTTTTACCTGTGTTCGGGCCCTCTCGATGGAGGTAAAACCTCACGCCCCGCTTGATTAATATTGATGATATGGGTAGTACAAGAGTAGATCTACCACAAGATCAAGGAGGCTAAACCCTAGAATCTAGCCTATGGTATGATTGTTGAGATGTAATGTTGTGCCCTACGGACTAAAGCCCACCGGTTTATATAGACACCGGAGAGGCTAGGGTTACACAGAGTCGGTTACAATGGTAGGAGATCTACATATCCGTATTGCCAAGCTTGCCTTCCACGCCAAGGAAAGTACCTTCCGGACACGGGCCGGAGTCTTCAATCTTCTATCTTCGTAGTATGAGAGTCCGGCGGATATTGATAGTCTGGCTATCCGGACACCCCCTAGTCCAGGACTCCCTCAGTAGCCCGTGAATCAGTCTTCAATGACGATAATTCCGGCGTGCATAATGTTCGGCATTGCAAGGCGGGTTCCTCCCTTGAATAATCCGGAGAAGATAATGAACACCAGGATAGTGTCCGGCTCTGCAAAATAAATTCCACCTTCCAAACGTAGAGAGAATAAAACATATACACTGATTCAATCTGCCGACGTATTAGGCGGCGTGACATCACACCGCCACCAAGCCCTTTGTTTGAATTACTATACCACCTCAAAGACGCTTAGCGGCGGTTTCTTGGCACGCCCCGTCAAGCGTAGATCGTGTTCCCCTTATTCCGGGATTCTCATCAATACGTGCGTGGGTAACCCAACTGCGCCATTGATGGTGGCGCTTGGGAGATAAGCGAGTTTTACCAGGCCGGTGAGGGATGCATAGTTTTGTACGCCTATATATAAGGGATAAGGATTTACCTTCTCACCTACGCCTTCTTCCTCCTTTGCTTATCCGTCCTTGCGAACTCAAGCTCCAACGCCCAAGCTCGCACATCTCACCTTGACCCTTCTCCGAATATGTCCGGAGGGGGAGGCAAATGGATGGCCTCCACCGCCAAGGGGGAGGACATCACCAAGCTGCGCGACGCCGGATACCTTTCCAGGACATCGCAGACCGGCTGCCCGACGCGGGCAGCTCATCCCTACCCCTGTGGCCTCATGAGAGGGTCGCCTTCCTTCCCCACTTCCTCCGCTGGATCGGGCTTCCCGCCCATCCATTTGTCCGGGGCTCATGTTTTACTACGGCCTGGATTTCCACGATCCGCACCAACTTCGCCCTCAACATCTCGGCGTTTATCGCAGGTGCGAGGCCTTTCTCGCATCCGCCCCACTTCGCCTGTGGCTCAAGACCTTCAACGCTGTCAAGGTTGTGAAGGGACGCAAGCGAATACGGAGGCGCCATGTTGGGCAAGCTGCCCAACATCCCTTGGCTAGAAGGGACCTTTCTGGACTCCGTCAAGGGGTGGCAATCGGGGTGGTTCTACATCACCGAGCCGCGCGAGCCTACATGGGCGGCGGCCCCCGAATATAGATCTGGAATCCCCACGCAGCTCACCTCCTGGAAAGAGAAGGGCTTGCAGTGGGGTGATCCGGTGGAGGTGACGGGACTTCGAGCCTGCATCAAGAAGATGGTGAGCGAGAGGCTCCGGCTCGTCGATGTGGTCCAGGTCATGCTCCTCCGGCGGATTCTCCCATGCCAAGAACGGGCATTTAATCTGTGGGAGTTTAATCCGGAACCGCACCAGACGTTGAGCGGGCTCTTCGATACAACGTACGAAGGCGCCTGGAGGGTGCTGTTCAAGGGCGCCGAAGCCCCCGCATCCGTGAACGAAGACCTTGGATTCAGCTCGCAGTCTCCGACTGACAAGGTAAGTGATTCGACCCCATTACGGGACACTTATAGTAGTTAGATTGACTCTAGCAAGGTTTTTAATCTGCCTCTTCCCTTGACAAACTGGATGGAGAAGGCCAAGCTGCTTATCAGCCCGGCTCCCATGCCAAAAGAACCAGTGGATGCCCGCTTAGCAAGGCTGCTGGTTCCGGCACCGTACGTGGTGCCGGAGAAGAAGGCCAAGAAGGTGGCCACGGGACTCAAAAGAGTTCCTCAGAATCAGCGGCCCGACGACGACGAGGACTCCTCCTCCAAGACGAGGAGGAGGAGGAGTACTCTCTCCCGGAGGAGGGAGAGAAGAAGAGGAAGGCCTCCCCAATCGGGGCGGCCGAAGGGTCCAAGAGGGGGAGAACTATCCCCCCGGACAGTTTCGCCAACATCAATGTTGGCGAGGAAGAGTGGCCTCCAAGGGCCAGGCGTCCGGTAGGATCGTAAGTATTCAGATCATTTATATGCCGTACATTGTATGCCATGTAGTGTCCTTCTAACGCCGCATTCTGCCCGTAGTCCGCCGCTGACGATCTTCCCGACTCGATGAGCGGGTCTTTGGCGCCGTCAGATGTAAATTCCATCCCGACTGCCTCTACCCCACGCGTCGACGAGGACGACGAGGCGGAATCCCGCAAAGGGACCCGCCAGGAGGAGGATCCGGAGATGCCGTCAGGCAGCCCCCCGGACTTCGTGCCGGACTCCACCTCGGAACCCGCAGCGGTTCCAGAGTCCGGCAAGCGGCCCCTTCGAAAGAAGGGTAGGACCGTGACGCCGGCGGCCTCCGTCCATCCGGAGGCGCCGGATAACCTGCTAGAGGCGCTTAAAGGCGCTTCCATCGAGGAAGAACACCGCACTCTCATGAGTGCGGTGATTGAGAAGGTCCAGCCGCCAAGGGCGGGCTGACCAGCTCGCAACAGCCTTCTAACAGGCTTTGAGGTAAGAAGTTTTTAAAATAATGTAATGTAATACCGCGATAGACAAGAGTTCTCGATGCTTAGTTCGGTGTTCAGAAAGAAAAGCCGGACTAAGGATCTAAAAATATATACGCAGGGTTGCTAAAAAATATGTCAATATGGGTTTGCAGGCTGCGCTGTTGACCTTTGCCGCACTAACGGCGGAGGTCGAGGCGTTGAAGAAGGACCTTGAGCGGTCAGAGGAAGAGCTCGGCCATGCCAAAAGGCAGCTCAAGGAAAAAGAAGGTGAATAACACCACTTTAAATAAGTACCTTACAGAAAAGGGTTTTGGTTGCAAACAAAATGAATGATGATAATATGTCTCTTGCAGGGGCCACTAACGAGGTGGCAGCCCTGAAGGATGCCGTGTCCGTGGCTGAACGCAATGCGGCCACCGAACGGGCGGAGCAAGAAGAGCAAGCGGCACTGGTGGCGGAAGTTCGGCAAGAGCTCCAGGCTCTCATGGAAAAGCATGAGAGTTTGGAGCGTGACTCCAAGACTCGAGAGTCCGAGCTTGCCTCGCCTCGAAAGTGCCAAGTCCGCCAAGGCCGAGGCCCGTAAGGCCCATCAGAGGTAGAGGACATGAAGAAGATAGCGGCGGTAAGGCGTTTTCATGCAGAGCAAGCATGTTAATGTAAATTACGGATACTTACCCAATTCGGAGCTCTCCGTGGGCATTTGTAGATCTGCGCCAGAGTGCGCCCGATGCCGCCGATTCTATCATGGCGAGGAGGGAGCTCAACGGAGAAGGTCTTCCGTCTCAAGATGCCGAGGCCGCCATCCGTGTTTTCAAGCGACCAGCTGAAGCAGCTGGTCGAACTCCACAAGGCAGGTGAGGAGGCCATGAAGGGCCTCACAGTCCGGCTGTGGCCTGGACAGGCCATGCCTGGCAGCTACTTTGGCCTAGTGCGGCGGCTGGTGGATGCATGCCCCAGGCTGGATGAAATCAAGCGCTCCACCTGCATTGAAGGTGCTCGTCGGGCCCTTGCCCGCATAAAGGTGCAACGGGGCAAACTGGATGCGGAGAAGCTTCCCACGGATCCGCCACCGCCGGGCAAGGAGCATCGCATGCCGGAGCGATATTATAAAGTTGTCCTGAAGGGAGCCTGCGATATTGCAGATGAGTGCTCCCATAATGTAATCTTTGAGTGAACTTGCTGTGTTTTTATCCTCAGGCGCTGAAAACTTCGCTTATATGCGCTATGAGCAACGCTTGTTGAATTTAAAATATTACCTTCAGGCGGCCGCTTGTTAAATCCGAGAGATGGCAAGTCGTTGGCTTCAGCCCCAAGCCACGAAAGTGCCGGGTGTTCGGTGATAAACTTGAGCACTCTTGTTCCCATTGTTGGGTCCATCTAGGAGGCGCCAACACGACGTAACAAGGCAACCAGACTTATAATGCTTGAACACTCTCACTTAGCCATAGAATTCTATAATTTTAATTTCGGCGAAGCCCCGGTATTCGAAGACCGAACTGGGCGCTATCCACGCCTTCGTCGGGCATCATCTCGAACTTCGCTCAAGCGGCATGAGTCTTTAGGGACCCAAAAGACCTCTCTAACAGCGATCAGCCTCTCGCCTTATCATGCCGCCAGTTTTAGCTTTCCATCGAGGCGTTAACCTGCTCAACCGGGCGCAATCGCAGTGGTTCTCCCAGTGCTACCTTAGCCGACGGAACGGAACGTAAGGTACCAAAACATGGGAGCCGGGCAAACCCAACTATTGACCCAAGACATGATTCGGAGCTGATTCATATAATGCTATAAGTTCGGGGTGCCGCACTTGTGAAAGTGTTCGGACTTAATCACACGATAATCTGGGGAACCGAAGCCCCTGGTGTATTCGGCCGTACCAAAGTATACGGGTGCAAGATGTCATATAATGAACATATGTAAAAGATAACGCAATTGCAATGAAAAGGTAATATACTTGCAAAAAGGAAGTGCTGCGTTATTTATAAAAGGAGGTCTGCTAATAAAGCGGACTGATACAAATAGTGCGGTAAGCAAGGGATTTGGACTAAATTAACATGTCCCCCTCCAGGGCTAAGCTGCAGACTTGGTGTATGTAATCGAATTTAATGCTCGTAATGGAGACCACCTGAGTGTTCGTCGCAGCCTTCTTTAATCCCTGACTGTTGCATCGTGAGTTCGGCAAGTTCGCCGTCGGACAGGCTTCGTTAATGGAGTCCTGTATACGCAAAAGAAAAAAAAGAAAAAACAAAGCCAAGGGGGCGATCGATGAGCCCTCGTGTGGTCGAGCCGCACTCTTTGGTCCTTGTGGTTAAGCCCTCCCCGCGCCCATGGTATCTCCAAAGCGTAATGATGTACGCGAGTGTTATTCTAGTGATCATGCTGGCGGGGTTGGGGCCGCATTGCTGGCGCGTGCTCGATCGCGCCAGTGGTCTTGGTTAGTGTTGCTCGGGCGCTTTGATGTATCCGCTTTTAATTGCCGGACTAGAGAATTGCCGAGAAGGCTGCTCTGACTTCGCCGAGAGCCGTTGTATGTTCCTCCGCTCGAGGAGCGCCCGTATTCCCATTGACCGTAATGACTCCACGAGGGCCCGCATCTTGAGCTTTAGGTACGATAATGCGCACCGCTGAATTTTGCAACGCGTTCGTCCGAAAGCAGGGCATGATAGCCGCCACGGAACGGGACTATATCAAGATTAACTCTTCGCTTTGGAAATTATCCGGGATCCAAGACCACTTCAGCAGTGACCGAGCCTGCATAGTTGGCTTCCACTCTGGGATGACACCTTTAAAGGTTGTCTTAGTAGGTTTGATCCGGATGGGTCTATGCCCATTTTGCGACCGTGTCCCGATAAAGCAGGTTCAGTTGCTGCCGCCGCCCATCGGGACTCTTGTGAGGTGAAATCCATCGATGATTGGGTGCGAGACCATTGGCGAATCCGCCATGGCGATGCTGGTCGGATGGTCTCGCCGATCGAAAGTGATCGGACAGAGGACCACGGATTGAACTTGGGCTACTGGCTCCATCGCATAGACGCCCCGTAGTGCGCGCTTCCTCTCCTCTTGGGTATATGGGTCGCAGTAAATCATATTCACCGTCCGCACTTGTGGGGGAAACCCTTTGTCCTCTATTGTTCGGGCGGCGGGTCTCTTCCTCGCCGCCGCTATTTAGCCCCTTGTCATTGTGTTCGGCAATTAACTTGCCAGCCTGCTTGAACACCCAACAATCTCTATTGGTGTGATTAGCTGGCTTTTCGGGGGTGCCATGTATCTGGCATGAGCGGTCGAGTATTCGGTCCAGATTGGACGGACCCGGAGTTGTTCTTTTAAATGGCTTCTTCCATTGACCGGGTTTGGAGCGTCGTAATCCGGCATTGACTGCCGTATCCTCTTTGTCGTCGCCGTTAATGCGGCATTTGTTTTTGATTCGACGTGAACTGCCGCTGTTGTCCTTAGTATCCGGACTGCCAGACTTTTTGCGGGGATTGTTGCTGCGGGCTAGCCAGCTGTCCTCTCCCGCACAAAAGCGGGTCATTAACGATGTGAGGGCTGCCATGGATTTCGGCTTCTCCTGCCCCAGGTGCCGGGCTAGCCATTCGTCCCGGATGTTATGTTTGAAGGCTGCAAGGGCCTCCGCATCCGGATAGTCGACGATTTGATTTTTCTTCGTCAAGAACCGTGTCCAGAATTGTCTGGCCGATTTGTCTGGCTGCTGAAGTGGCTTAGGTCATCGGTGTCTGGTGGTCGCACATATGTACCTTGGAAGTTATCCAGGAACGCGGCCTCCAGGTCTTCCCAACACCCAATTGACTCTGCGGGCAGGCTGTTAAGCCAATGCCGACCTGGTCCTTTAAGCTTGAGTGGGAGATATTTGATGGCGTGGAGATCGTCGCCGCGGGCCATATGGATGTGGAGAAGATAATCTTCGATCCACACCGCGGGGTCTGTTGTACCATCGTAAGATTCGATATTTACGGGTTTAAACCCTTCGGGGATCTGATGATCCATTACTTCGTCAGTGAAGCATAACGGGTGTGCGGCGCCCCTGTATTGAGCAATATCGCGACGCAGCTCGAGGGAGCGCTGTCTGTTATGTTCGGCCTGGCCGGCGTTATCTCCGGCGCGACGGTATTCGTCGTGGGTCGTGGGGCGCCCACGTGATCCATAGATGAATCTGGATTGTCTTGCTTTGTCCTCCAATATGTCTCGCAAGTCCGGTGCGTTCCCTTTTGGCTTTGTACTCTTGGATCGATGTCGGGGTACGGTTTTGGCTGGGGGCCTGAATGCCTCTCTGTCGCGACCACGGGGTGGTCGGTCAGCCATGTCGTGCGCTGGTGATGAAGGTATGTATGCTTCCTCCTCTAATCGGGGGAGCAGCTTGCGTCTTGGGTAACTTTTGGAGGGGAGTTCGAGTTTATACTCTTCGGCCGCGAGGACCTCAGTCCATCGATCGGCTAGCAGATCTTGATCAGCTTGAAGCTGTTGCTGCTTTTTCTTTAGGTTATTTGCCGTGGCTATGAGCCTGCGCCTGAAGCGTTCTTGTTCGACGGGATCCTCGGGTATGACGAATTCATCATCGTTGAGGCTTGCTTCGTCTTCGGAGGGAGGCATATAGTTATCATCCTCAACCCCTTCGTCTACCGCCCTGTCGTGAGGGCTTGCTTCTGCGTCCTCCTGCGCTGAGTCTTGCAGGAGAGGATCGTCTTCGGCACTCTCCGGAGTGTTATTATCTCCCGTGCCGGAATCTCCATTCTTGTTGTGGCGGGATTTAGAGCGGCGCGCCGACGCCGCGCTTGGGCTGCTTCTTTAGAGAATCTTCCTCCGCTGCTTTTTTGCCATCCCCTTCTTTTGGGGTATCCACCATGTAGACGTCGTATGACGAGGTGGCCTTCCAGTGCCCTGTGGGCGCTGGGTCCTGTTCGTCTCCGTCATCGTCGTCCATAGCGTCGAGGTCGTCGGAGTCGAAGTCTAGCATGTCGGTTAAATCTTTGACAATGGCTATAAAGTGGGTGGTGGGTGGGCTCTGAATTTCTCCATCGTCCAAACTCCAACCGTCCTGGCCATAGTCCGGCCAGGATTCTCCTGATAGCGAGAGATGCTTCAGAGAATTCAGGATATCGCCAAAAGGCGAGTGCTGGAAGATGTCCGCGGTGGTGAATTCCATAAACAGCGCCCAATCCGGTTTAATTGGCGGGGCGGGAGGCTCGGAGTCCGGCGCCCGATCACGAAGTTCGCAGGGACAAGATTGGTATTCGCCCATCGCCGTGGATGTTGAAGCCCCTGTGGCGGCGTCTATCCACCGCCCTCAACATGGGCAATCGGCCGGGCTAGTGGCCGGAGCGGATCTGAGTGCGCCACCAAAGCACTGTCCCGGCGCAGAGCTAGATCATGCCCATCGCCACGGTGGCGGCGGCGCTTTGGCGTGGCTCGAGTCGGTCGAAGATCAAGTCTCCGCGGTCATCGGCCGTGAAGTTCAAGCTTCGAATCGACTCGACGGCAGGGGCGTAGCTTTCGATCTGCTCCAGATGGCCAAGAGAATTGGCCCGCAGTGCAAAGCCGCCGAATACAAAGATCTGTCCGGGGAGAAAAGTCTCCCCCTGGACAACGCTGATGGTTGAAGATGCCATCAAGCCTATCGGTGACGACACAGAGGAACTCTCAATGAAAGCACCAATGTCGGTGTCAAAACCGGCGGATCTCGGTAGGGGGTCCCGAATCGTGCGTCTAGGCGGATGGTAACAGAGACGAGGGACACAATGTTTTTACCAGGTTGGGCCCTCTCGATAGAGGTAAAACCCTACGCCCTGCTTGATTAATATTGATGATATGGGTAGTACAAGAGTAGATCTACCACAAGATCAAGGAGGCTAAACCCTAGAAGCTAGCCTATGGTATGATTGTTGAGATGTAATGTTGTGTCCTCACGGAATAAAGCCCTCCGGTTTATATAGACACCGGAGAGGCTAGGGTTACAGAGTCGGTTACAATGGTAGGAGATCTACATATCCGTATTGCCAAGCTTGCCTTCCACGCCAAGGAAAGTACCTTCCGGACACGGGCCGGAGTCTTCAATCTTCTATCTTCGTAGTATGAGAGTCCGGCGGATATTGATAGTCCGGCTATCCGGACACCCCCTAGTCCAGGACTCCCTCAGCGTACCTCAAAGTCTCTTAGCAGGCTTGTGAAAGCTTCATTCAACCCGCTTTTGGCGGATGAGATCCTCTCAACCACCGTACCCATTAAGGTATGATGCGCCTCTGAGATAGCCGCTTGCTCCAGAAGATCCATCAATGTGTCCTGTTGTACACCGGACATTCCCGGGCTTTTTCTATTGGTCTCCTTAGGAGCCGAAAACCCCGAACTTCGGGCGGCCGAAGAGATACCCTCTGGCCTTTTCGGATCAGGAGAAATCCTCCGCGACGAAACCTCAGGGTTGTCCGTCTCACGAAGCAGGGAAGCAGGAGGAGGCGTTTTGCTCTCCATCATCTCCAGAAGAAGATCCCCCGAAGACGAACATTGTGGAGAAGGGCTATGAGCCGGACTGCAAAACATATGTCTCGGTTGTTATTCCCAGGAAAAGAGCAGGGCATATTTACCAATGTGCCTTTGTTCACTTATAGCTCGGCTGATGGTTGACCCCCTTGTGGGTGCTGTGCGGTAAGGATGCCCTCCGGGGCAGGACCCCCTGGTGATGGTTTCTTCCCTTGTTTGGAAACCTCCGTTTCCAAGTCTTCAAGGGCGGCCCTTTTCTTCCCATGGGGAGAGGGGATCCTAGATTCACCTCCCCGATCATCCTCCTTCGTGGAGGCACTAATTCCCCATATTTGGATGTGTAACGTATGAAGCCCACTTTTGGCTTCCCTATTCCTCACTACAAGAAATATATCAACTAGTGACCTTCTGTCAGTGACCCTGGAAGAATTGGTCATAGATCTATGACCATTTCAGACCAATTGGTCAAAAGCTGTTTTGGGGGCTCCAAACCCTAAACAATAACGACCATTTTGGTCAGAAAGGTCATAATTTCCTTACACAAAATGGTCATAAAGCAGATAGCACAGGTCCGCTGCCTTATTTCTAGCTGATCATGACCAATATAGACGGCCATAACCTTGTAAATTGTGGTGGGTTGCTATGACTAGGCGCCACCTCATCAGTTTTGCCTATGTGTCATGTCCATGTGGCAGTTTTTGCCCTAGGTTGTGAAACAACCTATATTTCTGTCATTCCCAAAATTCCCAAAAATATCTCATAAATTCTTTGGATCATATCTTCGTCAAATATGTAAAAAACCTTCCTTGCATAGTTCAAAAATAATTCAAAAATATTCATTTTCCTATTCTATTCAGAAAAACACTTTGTGAAGGAAGTACCACTTTGGCATGTACAAATGGTATCCATTTTCTACAGTACTTTCCTCTACCCAAATAACTATCCTCCACCAAATGCCAGCTCAATCCATTCATTATTTTGAGCCCGGCTTCAACATTCGTATTTATGTCCAGTGTGGTACTTTGCAAAGCAAGTACCACCTAGGCTCCTCCTTTTGAGCTGAAAACTTGTGAAGACGTTCTTCTTAGTAATTGATCATCCTCAGCCAAAACTCACACCCATTAGCCATGTGCATTTCCCGTACCGCTAATCAAACACTTGGCTGCTTATTCATGTCTGAGCATCGATCGGTCTCCTCGCGAGAATCTTATGTTGTGATTTTCTTCCTAGCACCTACCTGGGGAGTGCCCAACCCACTAGATATGCCTAGGCAGCCTTGAACACATGGCAACGCCACGGTCACGCGGCGGGCATGCGAGTTTACGCGTTCTAGATTTGGGGCCCTCAGCCATCGTCCAAACCTTGACGTATCGCCACCAAACCATGTATTTATGATTAAATAGGTACTTATGTAACTAGAAATGATTTTTGGAAAAAAATAGCAAACTGTGAGGCAGCTGCAGTTCAAATTTGACCCGCTTCCAACTGAATCGGCGAGAATTTGTCTTTTTCACCAGAGGTTGATCCATTCTTTTGACACCCATCCATTTTGTCAATGGTGCATTAGATATGGCCTAGTATTTTATAAAATTGATTTGGTCCAATTTTGCAACAAATATATGGTAGGTCCTTCATAAAAAAAACTCATTTCGGGCACTCAGAAAATGGAAAATGAATTTTCTGTGCAAAGAAAATGAAAACTTCCTTAGGCAACATTGTTTTTGCCATTCCATTATGTACCCTTGTGCACAATATGAGATCATTTAAACAAACTATGCCATGAATGTGGCCATAAGATTGATCATTTGGCTTGAAAGCCATTGATCTCCACACATGATAGCACGTTTCTGAGAACACTTTTTTAAAATAATTGCCTTATTACAAGTTTATTATTTTTCCTGGGAACTTGGCCACATATAATGACACAATGCGAAGGTTTCCCAATTTTTGATTTTTTTTTGAATTTTTTATGCTCGTTTCAAAATGCGGTCAAAACAGCAGGAATGACCGTTCCTAGCTAGTGGTTGAATCTTCGAATTTTTTTTGATATTTCTCTGAATAAATAGATACTTATGCACCTAGAAATGATTTTTGGACAAAATAAAGAGCAAACTACAAGGCAGCTACAGTTCAAATTTGACCCGCTTCCAGCTGAATCGGCGGAAATTTGTCTTTTTCACGAGAGGTGGATCAAAACTTTTTACACCCAACCATTTGGTCAATTGTGCATTAAATATGTCCTAGTATTTTAGAAAAATGATTTGGTCCAATTTTGCAACAAATATATTATAGGTCCTTCACAAAAAACTTATTTTGGGCACTCGAAAAATGGAAAATTGATTTTTCGTGCAAAGGAAATAAAAACTCCCTTTGTCAATATTGTTTGCAAATCCATGATGTAAACTTGTGCAAAATATGATATCATTTGAACAAATATTTGATAGGACTTTCACAAAAATACTCATTTTGAGCACTGAAAAATGGAATGAAATTTTTTATCTTAAATCGATCACGCCCAATTTATATGGTCATAAGGTCATCAAATGGTTTGTTGCGTTCTGATTGGACCATGAGCATATCACGCGGATCATGCATCAACCACCGTCGGATGCTTCTCAATCCAACAGCCCAAACCCACCCGAGCCGAAACCCTAGGTCTGTCCTCATGGACATTTTCCACCCACCCCCCCCCCCACCTCCATTCTTTCTTTCTTTCTCTCCCTCCCCGCTCAGATCCTCTCCCCTCTCCCCCGTGCAGCGAACCCTAGCCCCTCTCTCCCCCGCACACCACCTCCTCCCTTCCAGATCGCAGCCGTCACCTCCTCCTTTCTAGATCGCCACCTCCACGTCCCCGCCGTCCATGGCCTCCCCCACGCCCTTCTCCCCCGCAAGACCTCTCTCTCTCCCTCCCGTGACTCCTCTTCTCCACTCGATTCCGGCGAGTTGAGGCGGCTCTCAACGGCGCGCAGCACACCCCGGGCTCCCCTCGTGCAGCTCTTCCCCCCTCCCTTCAGTCCGTCTCTCACACCCTCTAGTGCAAGCCCGCAACCTCACCCGTGGCTAGGGTTTCGGCCGCCGCTTTAACTTCGTCGGGATCTGCCACATGCGACGACGGCGAGGCCAGAGGTGGCTGGACCTGGAGCTCATCTCTTCCATGGTGTCGGCTTCCAGATCCGCCTGGTGCTCCATCTGCCAAGGTCATGTGCTTCTTCTCTGGTTCTGGTTTCTAGTTCATGTTCCCCTGCTTGCGATCTGACTCTCGTTGTTGTTCATGTTGTTTTTGCAGCCATCTGGGGGGCTTCTTCCTGTTCCTGGGCCTCGCCGTCGCCGGCCAGACAGAGTGGTGGCCGGCCGAAGCAGCCGCGGTGCCGGGGTTCATGGCGATGGTGATGATGTCTGCCAACGCATCTTCGCTGGCGACCAACAACAGTTTGGTAAGAAAACAAAAACTCCTTCCTCACTCGACGACTAATACTCCCGCATCTTCACTAGTTTTTCTTCTTCTCTGAGATCGCATCTTACTAGTTGGGTCAGAACAGACCACTAGCAATTCTAGTACTAATCGATCCGTAACTTTACTCGCTGGGTTGTCGCTGCACGATGGACTAGTATATAGACTGAGGAGAATTCTTCAAGCTGACCTGCTCTGTTCCTCTATAAAATCCAAGTGGAGCAGTATCATAAATTGGCCCAAAAATAATTAGCTGGACACCTTAGCTACACACAGTTGGGCATGCTCTTGTTAGACAATGAAACTAACTTAGGTGAGCAGACAATAAGTAGCAGGTGTGATTTTTGCAGGCCTTGGACAAGATCAGGTTCGAGAGCTTCAAGAACAAGAGTAAGCTCGATGCGCAGCCTGAGCTCTTCATCCACATCATTCCGGACAAGGAGACCACCATGCTAACGATCATCGACAGCGGCATTGGCATGACCAAGTCGGACCTCGTCAACAACCTTGGGACCATTGCGCATAAGCTAACTCTGTTATTTATGTCTGCCAACTCTGTTAGTTCCATGATCAACTTGTATATGCAGTCCAAGCCTTCTAAAATGATTGCCTTTACTATCCATGTCTTAATGTGATTTGTTCTTAAAATGGTTTGCTAGATAGATCCATGCCTTGTATGTTCTGTTTTCTTTACTATACTGTTCTGGCCTAGGGAAATTAAACATTGTATCTGATTTTATTGTGATATGCAACTCTTCAAAAAAAGAAACTGTATTATGGAATTACTCATCTGCAAGGAATTTCTATCTATTCTAGTAGTTTACTTTTTATATTGTATTGCTGTATTCCCGATTTGCGTGGGAGCCGATGCTCGATTTGTTCCTATTTCTGTTTCAGTACCAGTACAATGTAATGATTTCGTGCTTTCATGAAGTATTTTGCGTTGTTTTTATCTGTTGAGCAATTTAGAAGACTTGTAGAGCATTTAACTAGACAGTTGAATTTGCATGTGCAACTATGCTTGCTTAGAGTAGCCCTTGACTGGTTACATTATTGCGATGGCATGTGCTATTCTTAGTTGTGCTACAGTATGTGTTTCGTGTGGTTGCACTTTTTAGCCAAATCATGGCACACGCTGTGTCAATGCGATATATCGGGTTTGTGACCTAGGATTTCAGTAGGTGGTTATATGTTGCTGTGATGAATATAAATATTAACAGTGCTCATGCATGGCGGTATACTAGAGCCAGTTGTATGTGCTCAGTACCTTCCTGTTGTTCTCTACTCCTTGCAACTTAAATTTTTAGGCATCTATCTTCAGAAAAGGGGGTTGTGTACAGTATCAATATTTCCAGGAATCTGATTATGACACCCTGCGCTATCATGCCCCCCTAAAACACATGAATTTGTTTTACCTTTTCCCCTTCGTGGTTACTGGTTTTTGGCTTAAGGACACACATGCGTTACTTGTTAGTATTCACTTTTTATTTATTTTTGCATAATAGTTAGTATTCACTTTGTTGTTCTGCTTTATACATGTGGTCAGTGTTAGTCTACTTACTGGATCAGGACTTGAGGCCACACCTGTGTTGTGTGGTGGTATTTTACTTTTCTGTTCGGTTTTATACCTGTCCATGGTGTATATATGAATGTCCTGAAATCAGATAACCCTCATAGCATAGGAAATTGGTAGTTTAGCTCATATAGATAATCTTATAGTGAACAGCTTCAGTTGTTTGATGCATGTCGCTATTGTTTATCGCTAGATCTATGTTGGTTCACTATTAGCTCCTTGGATCTGTGCCCATGCATTGTATTCTCTTCTTTCCATATATGCACTGCATTTCTATATGCAAATGTGCTTTACACATGTGTTCTAAGTTGTCGTGCGCGTGCAAACTGCACTGCTGTGGCTCTGGTGGCGGTGAGCATGAAGTGGGGGCCCCACATCGCTCCATAGCAGTGGAGGTGATGGAGATGCGTCTGGCCAAGGACGACTTCCCCGAGTACTACGACGGAAAGACGGGGCGGTACATCGGGAAGCAGTCGCGCAAGTTCCAGACCTGGTCGGTGGCGGTCGGCCATCCTGCAAGCGGTGTGGGCCTCGTGTTCGTCTTCAGCAGCAACACCATCCAGGTCCACTCCCACTCCCTCTGTCCCCTGTCGCTCCATATTCCAGTCGGTTGGATGCTTCTGATTGATTGGTTCCTTCCAGCATTACCACGATCTATGTTTTTCTTCTCTGGTTAAAGTTTGCACGTGATGAGGCCAATTGACTAGTTCAACTAAAATCACTAGTATTGAATCCACTACAATAGTTGAATTAACTAGTTCAAGTTCTTGGCTAGTTAAATGCCAGAAGTGATTGGTCCCAATCGGGTAATGGCCAATAAGACTAATTAACTATATCATGTTGAGTTCAGAAGCTAAATTAACTACTACTGGATACATTACAATAGGGCTAAAGTTCAGTTCGTGCTTTCTTCAGTGTCAATTCTGTGTTTGTAAATGCTTTTGTTAGTGAAAAATCTTGTGCTTCAGTGTGCTGCAGCAGTAGCATTTTGCTAACCTTTTGCCTAAATTATCAAGAACAAAACTGGAGACATTATTGTGAAGACGTCTGCACCACCTGCCCCCATCAAATCTTTCAAACCCCACCTGCTTATATACATATTTTGTTCTTTCCAAAGTGATATGTACCCAACTGCTTATATACGTATTTTGCTCTTAATTGTAGATTTCCTCTCACAGTAGCTCCATGCAAAAGAAGGTTGAAAGGAGGAGAGTTTGTGTCTGCTATAGAAGGACTGAAGGAGGTCCATGGTGAAGAAGGTCGATGGAAGCAGTAGAGCTTGTAATACTGTCATTGCCATTGTATTTGTGTTGTATGATGTATTCATGTTTACCCACAAAAAATGTATTCACGTTGTAATACCGCGATTGCCATTCTGGCTACTATTTCAAGCAATGTATTTTACCAGTGCTGATTTAGATATTGGTTACTTATTTACTATGAAATGAAATCTAAAGAACTTGAGCCTGACAACCGGGTCCCATTACTAGAAACTGACAAGTGGGACCAATCTTCTGAGAAAAAGAAAAACTGAAACTCTTGGGACAAATATAAAACAGTGGAAAATAAAGTGGCAAAAAATAAAAGATTATACGCTGTAAAAGGCCGCATCTAGAAATAAAAAGGTCGGATTGCTGGGCCAGCCCATGTAGCTAGCAAAAATTAATAGGAAAAATAAATATTAAAAAGGCCGAATTAATGGGCTCGGCCCATGTAGAACACCGAATTGGACCGGGCTGATTCTTGTGCCACATCAGCTTGCCACGCTGGATGCCTACGTGGTATAGGGAGGTTGCTTGTGACCAGAACGCCACAATAGACATATTTTCGTCAAAAACGTCTACGACCATTCCAGAAGAAAGGCCGCTATAGTCAGTTAACGACGGCCATCTTTTGACCTTATGTTTTTGGTCACAAAAAGGTCACAAATTGAAAATAGTGACCATTCAGTGACCAATAGTGGTGGTCACAAGTTGACATATTTCTTGTAGTGCCTCCCCTCGTCCTCTCCTGATGGCACTTGATATGGTGCGCGGGCCAACATCCTGGTTAGTACAGGATCCGGCGAGCCTTCGGGAAGAGGGCCCGAACACCTGATCCTCTCCGCCTTTCTTATCTAGTCCTGGCCGAGGGTAGTTTTTCAGAAATAATGTTGTAACAAATATAATGATAGCATGTTCGGTCGTGGAGTTACTTACTTGGGTATCTGGACAGTTGCAGTTGAGACCCGCATCCTCGGTGGTGTCCAGACACTTTATTCGTGATCTGAAGAATAATCTATACATCCCTTCGAGCGTCATGCCGAAGAACTGCGTCGCGGTCCTTCTGGGTTGAACTCCCATATACGGAGAGATCGACGTTGGCATGGCATGACCCAACGAACTAACATTACCTGAATTGCTTTGACGAGACTAATATCCCTCTTGAGGAGGTCTCGGATGCGGCTTTGCAATGTCGTCACGTCATTAGCTGGCCCCCAGTCCAGACCTTTGTTGACCCATGATGCCAGTTGGGGAGGAGGGGTAGAGCGGGAGGCTGGGGCGGCAGCCCGCTTTGTACCCCGGGGGCTGTAATGTAGAACCACTCCCGTTCTCATAGGTCGGGCATCTCCAGGAAGGGACCCTTCGGCTATAGGGCGTCGGTACCTTTGCTTATTATAGCACCTCCGCACTCCGTGTGTCGCCCATCGATCATCTTGGCCTTCACATTCAAGGTCTTGAGACATAAACCGAAGTGTGGGGTAATGCGGAGGAAGGCCTCACACACGATGATAAACGACGAGATGTGAAGGATGGAATCTGGACCTAGATCATGGAAATCTAGCCCGTAATAGAACATGAGCCCTCTAACAAAGGGATCAAGACTAAAGCCTAGCCCTCGAAGGAAGTGGGAAACAAATACAACACTCTCGTTGGGTTCGGGAGTGGGGATGACCTGCCCTTGAGCGGGCAGCCTGTGCGGGATTTTGGCGGTCAGATACCTAGCCTTCCTAAGCTTCTTGATGTCCTCCTCTATGACGGAAGAGGCCATCCACTGGCCTTGAATGTTGGATCTGGACATGGTTGAAGGTCTGGAGCGCTTAGACTGAACCTTGGGTGCTGGAACTCGAGGTAGGAGAAGGGAAGGATAGAGCATGGGAAGTAAAGGACAGGTCTTGGCCTCTTTATAAAGAGGATGAATACCAAGCAACCTTCGCGTAGCCGTTTGGAACTTGCCTAGAACCGAGGAGTCATACTAACGGCACGGTTGGGTTACCCACACCCGTATTGATGAGAATCCCGTGATAAGGGGAACACGATCTCTGCTTCGACAAGATGTGCCAATAAAACCGCATCACAATATGTGCAATAGCAGGTTGAGAAAAATGGTTCGACCAGGCCGCGGCGTGATGTCATCCTATGAAAAGCTGTCAGCAGATTAGATTTGTGGAATATTGTGCTCTCTATGGTGGTATGTGGAATTTATTTTGCAGAGCCGGACACGATTCATGTGTTCAAAATCTACCTTGGAGTATTTGGAGAAGGAACCCGCCTTGCAATGCCGAAGACAATCTGCGCGCCAGACTCATCGTCATTGAAGCCTGGTTCAGGGGCTACTGAGGGAGTCCTGGATTAGGGGGTCCTCAGACAGCCGGACTATGTACTTGTGCCGGACTGTTGGACTATGAAGATACGAGATGGAAGACTTCGTCTCGTGTCCGGGTGGGTTTCTCCTTTGCGTGGAAGGCAAGCTTGGCAATTCAGATATGTAGATTTCCTTCTCTGTAACCGACTCTGCGTAACCCTAGCCCCCTCTAGTGTCTATATAAACCCGAGGGTTTAGTCCGTAGGACAACAACAATCATAATCATAGGCTAGCTTCTAGGGTTTAGCCTCTACGATCTCTTGGTAGATCAACTCTTGTAATACTCATATCATCAAGATCAATCAAGCAGGAAGTAGGGTATTACCTCCATCAAGAGGGCCGAACCTGGGTAAACATTGTGTCCCCCGCCTCCTGTTACCATTAGCCTTAGACACACAGTTCGGGACCCCCTATGAGATCCGCCGGTTTTGACACCGACAGCAGCTAGCTGAGCCGCCTGTCCTTGCTGCTCCTGTTGATAAAGAGCCCTGGTTGTTATATGTGGCTGCTAATGCCCGGGCTGTTAGTGTGGCTATTGTGGTGGAGCGCAAGGAGGCTGGAAAGGAGTTCCGGTTCAAGCAGAGGTACCCACATTGGCAGAAGCTGGTGTATGGAGTTTTCATGGCGAGCCAGAAGCTTAAGCAATATTTTCTGGGTCATCCCATCACTGTGGTCAGTTCTGCTCCTTTGGGGGATATAATACAAAACAGAGAAGCAACTGGCCAGGTTGCCAAATGGTCCATTAAGCTTGGGCCTCACGGGTTAAAATATGTGCCTCGGACAGCAAACAAGTCTCAAGCGCTGGTGGATTTCATCAATGACTGGACAGAGTTACAAGCGCTAGAATAGAAGCCGGATCATACTTATTGGACTATTCATTTTGATGGGTCCAGGCAATTGGAGGCTCGGGGGCTGGAGTCGTATTAACTTCCCCACGAGGTGATAAGTTTTGTTATGTTCTCCGTTTAATGTGCCCTTGCACTAACAATGTAGCTGAATATGAGACTTTACTCCATGGTCTTTGAATGGCTAAGGAGATGAATTTAAGCCGGGTTAAGTGCTTCGGTGACTCGGACCTGGTGGCTCAACAAGTGCCTGTTACTTGGGATTCCAAGGACCCGCTCATGGCAGCATATCGTCGAGAGGTGGAAATGTTTGCAGGTCACTTCAAAGGTTATCAGGTTGATCATGTGGACTGGCGAAAGTACGAAGTGGCGGATGCTTTAAGCCGTTTGGGTTCTCAACGGAAACCGGTGCCTCCCAATGTCTTTCTTGACGTCCTGCATAACCCGTCAGTCAAGTTGCCCATAGAGGAGGATTTAGCTGTTCCTGATCCGTGTAACGCCCCGGATTCGATGCGCCAGGTGTTTGCCAGTTATTCGTCGTCGTTGCCATGTCATTTGCTTGCATGTTGCACTTTGCCATGTCATCATCTGCATTTCATATCATGTCATCATGTGCATTTCATTTTGCATACTTGTTCGTCTCATGCATCCGAGCATTTTCCCTGTTGTCCGTTTCATGATCCGGCACTCCTATGTCATCCGGCGTCCCCTTTTTTTTCCTCTTCTCTTGTGCGGGTGTTAAACGTTCTCGGAATGGACCGAGGCTTGTCAAGTGGCTTTGGTATAGCACCGGTAGACCGCCTGTCAAGTTTCGTGCCATTTGGAGGTCATTTGATACTCCAACGGTTAACTGGGGAACCGTAAAGCCTCCTTCTCTTTGCAGCCCAACACCCCTTCCAAAGTGGCCCAAAACCCATCTAACTCTCCTCCATGCTCTCGGTCGTACGATCACGACCGCGTGGCCGAAAACCGCTCCTCATTTGGACTCTCTTAGCTCCCTCTACCTATAAAAAGGCCTCTCTCCCCGAAATTTCAGTCCAAACCCTAGATCAGATCGCCCCGCCACCACCGGACGCGTCCGCCCGCCGACGGACATGTCCGCCCCGCCGCCGCGCCAATCCGGAGCCACCACGTGGCGCGCCGCCGCCGTCCGCCGCCCGCCCATGAGCCCACGGCGGGCCCGCATGAGCCCGCGCGCCGCCACGCGCCGCGCCCAGCGCCCAAGGCGCCTCGCCCGAACTCCGCCGCGGCCTCGCCGGAGCGCCGCCTCGCCGGCCTCGCCTCCCGCTCCGGCCGCGGACCGCCGCCTCCTCCGCGCCGGCCGCCCTCCAGCGCCCGCCGCGCCTACGCCCAAGCGCGCCTCGTCGCCGCCGCCCGCCCCACCGGCGATCCTTCCGAGAGCGCGCGCCGCCTCGGCCTCCGTTCGCCCGGCCGCCGCCTTGCCTTGGCGCCGCATCGCTCCGCCCGCCGCCGCGTCTTTGGCGCGCTCCTCCTCCCGCCGCCGCCTCCGCGCCCTCCGTCGCCGCGCGGCGCCGCCGCCCGTCGTCTCGCCATCTCCGGCGATTTCGCCATCGTCGCCGGCCGCCGCCTCGCCCGCTTCCGTCGCCGCGCCGGTCGCCGCCTCCCGTCGTCCCCGCCATCTTCGGCGACTTCGCCGTCGTCGCCGGCCGCCGCCATCGATCCGGATCCGGCCGCCTGGACCAGATTCACCAGGCCCGCCATCCAAACGCCCGGATCTCCTCGTCCCGGGTCCTCCTCGTCCCGCTTTCGTCGGTATAAATTCGTCAAAGTCCCCAGTTTTTCATATTATCATGCCATGTTCATCATGATGTATCTCTGCACCCGTAGCTCCGTTTCGTGCGTATAATATGTCAAATTGTTCGTCTCGACGAGTACTTCATTTCATTCCATTGCATCATTTTCATTTGAGCTCATCTTGATGCCCGAAATGCTGTTGGAAGAGTGCATGTTGATGTTAATCTGCTGAAACTGTTATAACTTGCTCATTTGTCATTTTTGCCATGATTGATCTGTGCATCCTATGAGTATGAGCTCTACATGTGTTTTGATCTACGCTATGCCATCTTTCCAGGGGTGCCATCCATGTATTTTTGTGAGTTGTGTGCTGAGTGTATCAAGCTTGCTAAGTAGGGTAGTTGCTGTTGCTGTTTTCCTGACAGATTCTGTTATATTTTGTTGCTATGTTAACATGCTTCTACTAGTCATTTCGTGCATAATCTGGAGATGTCCTATAAACATGTTTTGATCTACATGTTATGTCCTATCCATCCATGCCCCTGGTTGCATTTATAGGTTGTTGTAGCTTGTTGTAATCTTGCTCCAATGTTGCTAAAAAAGGTTGCTGTCAACCTGTTAACATGAAGTTCAATGTTTCCATGATTGTTTCCTAGTGATCCATGCACCCTATGACCTTGTTCTTGCCATGCTTAGCTTCATAAACATGCCTTCTTACTGTTGGGTGCCATCATATTTTCTGTGCCCTTTTGGCTCATGGTCAGTAAGGGACTTTTGATCTATGCTTTTAGTAGATTCATGCCATGCCTTTGTTTGCCATGATGAGTTCCTGTAAACTTTTGTTTGATAGCTCTAAACATTCCAACCTGTTGTTATTTCTGCTAATGTCTGAAACTGTTATTATTTGCAATCTTTCCATGTCTTTTTGAGCATGTTCTAGTTGTTTCCGGAGATAGCTCAGTGTTCATGTTTTATTATTCTTTACATGTACTTCATGCCCATGCCTTTTGTTTTTATGTTGGGGTGCTGTAGCTTATTGTTTTGATGCTTGCAATATGCCTAGTTGCTGTTATGGACAGATTGTTGTTATGACTTGTATAGAGTGTATGTGTTGAACCGTTGCTCCGTTTTGAGTGTGCTCTATATGAAACTTGCTTGATTTTGCATGTAGCTTCATATTATCATGTTGCCTCCTTGTTTTGGTGTGTTTGCTTGATGTTTGGGTGCATTTTGCATCAATGCCATGCTTAACTTGTTTTGCTCATATCTTCTAGGCCGTAGCTCCGAATTAAATGAACTTTATATGTAACTTGACTAGAATCTCGTGTAGATCGTCTTGGTGCATCTTAACTTGCTGTTTAACTACTTGAACATAAGGTTTATTCAGTTCTGGACCAATTTCGAAATATGCATATGAGGACTTACCGGAATTGTTATATGTTGTTTCCGGCCTCATTTAAACTTGCCTTGATGTGTTGTTCTTGTTTGCATCATCTCTTGCCATGAGTACCTTCATGTAGCTTTGTCATGCATCATGCTTGTTGTGCATCATGCCTTGTCCATGTGTGGTGTGTTTACCTTGTTGTGTGCTTCTTCTCGATAGTTCCCGTTTCGTTGCGATCGTGAGGATTCGTTCGTCTACGCTTGGTTCGCCTTCGTGGCTTCATCTTCTTCATGGACTCGTTCTTCTTCCTAGCGGGATTTCAGGCAAGATGACCGCTACCCTGGATCTCACTACTATCATTGCTATGCTAGTTGCTTCGTTCTATCGCTATGATGCGCTACCTATTACCTGTTTATCAAGCCATCCCATATTGCCATGAACCTATAACATTTGACACACTTCCTAGCGAACCATTGCCTGGCTATGTTACCGCTTTGCTCAGCCCCTCTTATAGCGTTGCTAGTTGCAGGTGAAGTTGAAGATTTCTCCATGGTGGACAGGATTTTTGGTTGGGATATCACAATATCTCTTATATTATTAATGCATCTATATATTTGGTAAAGGGTGGAGGGCTCGGCCTTATGCCTGGTGTTTTGTTCCACTCTTGCCGCCCTAGTTTCCGTCATACGGTGTTATGTTCCCGGATTTTATGCTCCTAACGCGGTCGGGTGATTTATGGGACCCCCCTGACAGTTCGCTTTGAATAAAACTCCTCCAGCAAGGCCCAACATTGGTTTTACCATTTGCCTCACCACCACCTATATTTCCCTTGGGAGTAATTAACCCAAGGGTCATCTTTATTTTAGCCCCCCCGGGCCAATGCTTGTCTAAGTGTTGGTCCAAACTAGAGCCCTTTGCAGAGCCCCCTCAGGGAAATTTGAGGTCTGGTTTTAGTTGTACGGACTGCTCATCTGGTCGTGGCCTGAGACGAGATACGCGCGGCTACTATCAGGATGTCGGCACGCCGGGAGGTCTTGCTGGTCTTGTTTTACCATTGTCGAAATGTCTTGTAAACCGGGATTCCGAGACTGATCGGGTCTTCCTGGGAGAAGGTCTATTCCTTCGTTGATCGCGAGAGCTTGTCATGGGCTAAGTTGGGACACCCCTGCAGGGTATAAACTTTCGAGAGCCGTGCCCATGGTAATGTGGCAGATGGGAATTTGTTAATGTCCGGTTGTAGATAACTTGACACCAGATCCGAATTAAAATGCATCAACCGTGTGTGTAGCCGTGATGGTCTGTTTTTGGCGGAGTCCGGGAAGTGAACACGGTCTTTGGGTTATGTTTGACGTAAGTAGGAGTTCAGGATCACCTCTTGATCATTGCTAGCTTCACAACCATTCCGCTTGTTCTCTTCTCGCTCTTATTTGCGTATGTTAGCCACCATATCATGCTTAGTCGCTGCTGCAACCTCACCACTTTACCCCTTCCTTTCCCATTAAGCTTTGCTAGTCTTGATACCCATGGTAATGGGATTGCTGAGTCCTCGTGGCTCCTGACATTACAACAACAGTTGCAGGTACAGGTTAAGCGATGATCTTGACGCGAGAGTGATGTTTGCTTGTTTTGGAGTTCTTCTTCTGCTTCTTCTTCGATCAGGGGATAGGTTCCAGGTCGGCAGCCTGGGCTAGCAGGGTGGATGTCGTTTGAGTTTCTATTTGTGTTTCATCTGTAGTCGGATGTTGCTCTCATGTATTGTGATGTTGTATTCATGTGGCATTGTATGCCTCTTGTATGTATCCCCATCTATTATGTAATGTTGATGTAATGATATCCACCTTGCAAAAGTGTCTCAATATGCGGGTCTATCCTTGGTGGGACCTTCGAGTTCCTTTTGGATCGGGTCGCCTATTGGGCGTGAGAATCCGGAGGCTCAATTGGTGGCGGCTCTTTATATTACCCCCGATTGGACGGTGCCATATTTGGCGTACATGACTCGGGGCGAGTTACCCGAGGATGAAGTTTTGGCCAGGCAGATAATCCGGCGGTCCAAGTCCAAGACTATTATCAACGGCGAGTTACATCACTGCAGTGTCTCGGGAGCGTTTCAGCGTTGCGTTTCACCAGAAGGCTATGAGATTCTACGAGAAATCCATGAAGGGGATTGCTGTCATCATGCCGGTTCAAAGTACTTGGTGGCTAAAGCTTTTCGTCATGCCTTCTATTGGCTGACGGCTCATGCTGATGCGGAGGACTTGGTGAAAAAGTGTGATGGTTGTCAAAAATTTTCATGTCGAGCTCATGTTTTGGCTCAAGAGTTGATGATGATTCCAATTACGTGGTTATTCGTGACTTGGGGGCTGGATACGGTTGGGCCCTTTAAGAGATCCAAGGATAAGAATACCCACCTTTTGGTGGCGGTTGATAAGTTCACTAAGTGGGTGGAAGCGAAGCCAGTCAGTAAGTGTGATGCAGCCACATCGGTTCAATTCATCAAGAAGGTGATTTTATGGTTTGGTTTTCCACACAGAATCATAACTGATAATGGCACTAATCTGTCCAAGCGTACTATGAAAGAATTTTGTCAACGGGAACACATCCGACTTGACGTGTCATTAGTGGCTCACCCCCAGTCTAATGGTCAAGCGGAGAGAGCCAATCATGAGATCCTGAGAAGCATCAAGCCCCGGCTCATGGTTCCGTTACAACGGACGCCGGGTTGTTGGGTGGAGGAGTTACCTTCTGTGCTATGGAGCATCAATACCACGCCCAACAGATCTACGGGTTACACACCTTTCTTCATGGTTTACGGAGCAGAGGCGGTTCTCCCTAGTGACATCCATCATGAATCGTCTCGTGTGGCGGCTTATGTTCAAGTTGACAATGAGAAGGCACGACAGGAAGCACTTGACCTGTTAGATGAGGAGCATGACATCGCAGCAGCTCGGTCGGTGATTTACCAACAAGATCTGCGTTGTTATAACAGCCGCCGGGTTAGAACCACAACTTTTCAAGAAGGCGATCTGGTGCTCCGGCTCATCCAGGATCGGACTGACATGCACAAGCTATCCCCGCCCTTGGAAGGACCCTTTCTGGTCAGCAAGAATCTGCATAACGGGTCATACTACCTTATCGATGTTCGAGAGCACAAAGACTCACGTAAATCGGAGGAGGAGACCCACCGGCCGTGGAATATCGCCCATCTTCGGCCTTACTATACTTGAGCCACAGGCTCTTCTTATGTACATAGTTATGACAATGTATATATTATGATCAATATAATAAACTGGAGCCTCAGCTAAAGCGGGGTCTTTGTTGCTTTTTACATCATGTGCGGTTACATGGGGGCTTCTGTCTATAAAGCGGAGCTCCGTTTACCCGTTGATCCGGCTTGTAGAGCCATAAAAAATCACTTGGGGGCTTGGTCGTATTCGAACCATAGCTACACCTCTTGATTGGCGTAAGGCCACCAGGGAAATCACTTGGGGGCTTGGTTATATTCGAACCATAGCTATACCTCTTGATCGGCGTAAGGCCACCAGGGAAATCAATTAGGGGTCAAAGAGAGTGTTGCAAAAGCACAACTCAAACATAGGCACCCACTGAGCACAGCTCAAAATATTGCTTGGGGGCTCTTTGCTTCTCAAAGAACAAAGAGTCTACACCCTTGTAATAGGCTATCAGGACAGGCTTGGAAGCCAGGTGTATTCACCAAAAACCCCGGGTTATCCTGCCTTCTATAAGTAAGCCACTCCGTCCAGGTAATCCTGGTATGACCTGACGAACGTTTGGCAAGTCAATCTCATAGACCCTGAACTTGCCAAAGTTAAAACAATGATTGGTTAATACGAGGTCCATCTTAAAAGGCTTTGTAAAATGGTTTAACTCAGTGGCCTGGCAGCCCATAAAAAGCCTCGATTTTGGGCCTGGCAGCCCATGAAAAGCCTCGCATGTTATTTTAATATTGTTATTTGCCAAGTTTCTCTTCTTTGTTGAGGTTTATAATATTTTATGATGCACCAGAACCTATTCACCCGGTTTGGCTTTCAACTACAAGTTGTCAGTACATGATCAGTTATAATCCGGCGCTTATTGACCCGGCCTGGTTTTGACTGCAAGTCGCCAGTATTATATATGGATAATCCGGTGTTTATTATAACCCAGTACGGTTTTATCATAAACTGACAAACAGGGGAGGAGTTATCAATATTCAAGATTTGGGTAATTACCCTTACTACAAAAAATTGGTAAACCAACGATGTGATTCAGTATCACAGGTATGATGTATTTTATATTTGATTATTATTAAAGGTACAACCTTGGTTATAAACCATGGTTTTATATTGGGCATTCTGACCCGTCCGGCAGTAAACCACCAGGACACTTTAAACATGTTGTATGCAGAAACAAGATTGAATAAAGCTGCTAAGGATGATAAGCAGACAGAGCATAATCATGACGGATTAACCATATTATGCAGAGTAAATATGCACGACGGCATAGCAGACAAAGTGTTTAAACTAGCCTATTACAAGGCATTTTGATGCCCCAAAAAGATAATTGTTTACCACACACATGGCAGTGGGCAGAAGATAAACCGGCCTTCAGATCATGATTCTTCACCAGGCTGGCTTAACAGTTGCGGATCACCTGGCGCCGGTTCATCCTCCTCCTCTTTATCCAGTGGCTGAAAGTCAGTGGTCGACCAGTCAATCCTAGTTAAGGCTCTGAACACAGCTTCATCGCTTATAAGATCGGAGGGATCAACTTCAGGAGCATAAGTATGCTTACAGATTGGCGGAATAAGAGTGGGTGTTTCGTAGCCCGGCGTGTTGACCCTCTTGTTGTGGGCATCATAAATTGACTGATGAAATGAAAGATCAGTTTCTTCAGCCAGCTTACTAGCCAATGGGCACATCTCCCTCGTCAAAGCCTGAAGATCTTCATTATCAAATGCTGATCCATCCTCCTTAATGCTTGGATATCCATTCCCTATGTCAGCCGGATCAAGATCAGAAATCCACGCTTTAGCATGGGTTAGGGCGGTAAGAGCGCCAGCCCTTGCAGCTAATCATTTTATTTCTTCAAGCCGGGCGGGCATCATCGACAGCCTCTCTAAAGTGACCTTGATCAAAGTTGGGTGTGGTTTATTGTAGGAAGCTGTGCAGATAACCCGTTGTGCACCGTTATACAGTTGCTCTATCAGTGTATAAGCAGCTTTCAGTTTCTTTTGCATGTCCGACCCAAGATGAGTAACGCGGCTACCTGCAAGGGTCAAAATATTAGTAAACCGGCAGTTTCATGGATATTGTTTACCTAAACTTTATGAAGAGGGTATTTACCGAAGACAGCAGTGGTCATAGCATTGATTTGATACTTTAAACCAGTCAGCTCTTCTATCACCGGATTAAGGGCTGCTTCTGCATCCTCAGCCCTCTTTTGCAGTGTGGCCTTCTCTAAATCCCAGTCTGCCCGCTCCTTCTTGAAGTTTTCCTTCAGTTTCTCCATGGCTGCTAAGGCACTGGTCAGCTCCTCTTTGGCCTTGGACGCCTCTGCTTGTTGTGCCTTGACGTTTTCCTAAAGATCGGTGGTTTGAGAGTCCTTTTTACTCAGCTCAGCCTGTAAGAGATGAACATGTTAGGAGTTGGTGGCATATATTTGAAGTCCCAAGCACATAACAAGTTATATACTTAGCACTTGGGGGCTAATGCCTATCACTTTTTATCAACAATATGGTGGATTTTTTCTTTGATTACAAACCTGTTTTCAAAGGTATTCAACAAAGTGTGAGCTTTACAGCATGAAGGTCCGGTTCATCTTGAAGAGATAAA
The DNA here is from genome assembly GCA_021437245.1 of Aegilops speltoides. Lineage (NCBI taxonomy): Eukaryota > Viridiplantae > Streptophyta > Magnoliopsida > Poales > Poaceae > Aegilops > Aegilops speltoides. The sequence goes on from CM038146.1 coordinate 488,448,045, forward strand.
CCGGCCCTTGAGGGATACACGGGTGAAAATGAATTCCTATTCTATGAAGTCCCGGTTTATCCTGAAGGAATAAACTGACCCTTGAGGGCTACACAGGCAAAGTTGACGCATTATTATTTAATGAAGTCCCGGTTCACATTAATATTATGAACCCACACTTGGGGGCTACTGGAGTTGATAATTTAGGCCGGTTCTAAAGAAAGAGAACTTGTGCAAAATAAGTAAAATTTACCTCATATCGCTCCTTCATCAGACCTACTAAACCGGCTTCATAGTCGTGGCTTGTGTACAGGCGGTTTAAATATCCAGAATGAATATCCTGAGCATTGAGGTGGGCATAGCTTGATAAGTCTGTTTTCCACTTGCCCTTGTCCATAGCAGAAAACTCTTCCTTGGCACTATGTTATGATAAAGCAACAGGGTTGCCAGGAGCAGTATGACCAACACCGGTAATCATAATATCATCCATGGTGTTATCAGTAGCTTTGCTGGGCTGGTGGTTTATCAGTTGTTTTTGCTAGGCTTGGTGGATCACCAGATGGGCTTGTCGGATTATTTTCTACCGGTTCAAAAAAAGTATCCTGAGCGTGAGGTACTGGATCATCCAGGATGGTATCAGCATTTGGATCAAAGGTCTCTGGGGTCTTATCCAGTTCAGTGGCCGGATTTTCATCGGTCGGTTTATTCAACTTGGCCTTCTTGTTGGGTCTGGCCTTGGCACTGAAAAGAACAGACACAAAAGTTAGTATAATATACAAATACAAGGCATAAAGGGTTAAGTGTAACATGCTTACCCAGGAACAGTTTTAAGGGGAGGGAGTTGTGTGGCCGATGATTCGCCGGATGATGAATGTGAGGTTCCTTGATAATTGGAGTCAGACGGATTAAGGGGACATCAGAAGTAACCCGCCTTAGGACAAAGTGTGTCAGGAGTATAAGAAACCTCTTGGCGGCGTTTACGAACTCGACTGTTCGGTAAACCGGAGGAAGTAACCACTTGGACGTTGTGCCAGTTCGTGTGGCGAGCTTCATGCAGCTGTGTCTTGACAAGAAAGTGTGGATCCAAATAAGCTAAGGGGTTTGAAAATCTTACTTTCCGAACTGTTTGACGGATGTTCGATGTTGGCAGCGAATCTGAGTCAGAGAAAAGATAATTACCTCAACTTCGCCAGCATGGCTAGCCTCTGCATCATCCTGATAAATGGTCATTGTCAATGAGTGTATAAAAAATGAACCAAGGTAGTCAAGTTCTACCTCTGACGCCGGATCATCAAGATCTTCATCAATGTCCTGGTCGGAGGATTCGGCGGTTTTCTTCTTGGCAGGCTTCTTCACAACTTTGGTTTTCGGACGAGGTGTTTTCGCCGGTTGATCATGCGATTTCCGCTTCCAGAATGGATCATCACCCTGCAAAGGTTAACAAAGGTTATAATAGAGTGTTTACAGAAGGACGGATTAAAAAAGAAACAGTGATGCAATTCTTACACCTGGCGGTTTGTTGGAAGCACAGAAGGGACTAAGCCCTACTTTGCTACATACAGCCACCGATTCATCAAGCATTTTCTTAACAGCTTCGGTGACTTCATCATCAGTGAGCTGGATGTCAATATGACCCTGAGGGTCTTTCATATTCCCTGTGTACTCACACATTAAACCGGGGCGCCAGCTTAAAGGCATAACGCTCCAAGAAACCCAGCATAGGACGAAGTCAACGCCTATCAATCCGTTTGCAACAAAAGCTTTGAGTTTTGACAGCTGAGGGGCGTATTTTTATCGTTCCTTAGCATTTAGCCGCTGGGGAAATGGATGAGTGTTGGTAAGCCGATGAGCACGGCAACCCGGTAGAGGATTCTCAGCAGTTGGAGATGTATCACGGCAGTAAAACCAAGTATGATTCCAGTCCTTGGGATGACTATGATGCTTGGCGTGAGGGAAGCTGACATCTCTCCTCTTCTGAATTGAAACCCCGCCAAGTGTAGTGTTGGGCCCATCTGCGAATTCAGTACGGCGGTTCAAATAGAAAAAGTCTCTGAACAGCTCAACAGTGGGTTCTTCTTGCAGATAAGCCTCACAAAGAACTTGGAAGTTACAAATATTGGACACGAAGTTAGGCCCAATATCTTGAGGATGGAGTTGAAAGCTAGCAAGCACATCAGGGAAGAATTTTGAACCGGGCGGGCTAAACCCTCGACCCAGATGGTCAGCAAACACAACCACCTCTCCATTTTCGGGTCTAGGAGGATTTTATGGACCGGGAACTCTCCAGTGTATGACTTCCTTCTTCGCTAAAACGCCCGTGGCAACGAACCCATTCAATTATTCTTCAGTAACTCAGGAAGGACCCAATTGCAAGCATAGAACTCTTTGGCCAATTCATAAAAAAGCTGGAGAAAAAGATCAATGCCGGTTTAAGATCTATGAGGGACAAGCATAAAGCGACGCAAGATCAGAAGGAGAAGACAGATGCATATATACATTGTTAAACCGGAGTCTAATATTGGAGGAGTTACAAAGATAAACGAATTGGCGGTTTAAGAGGGACTAATGGTACCTGCCGGATTATCATTTTCTAAAAAGTTAAACTGCGTACATTGGTATGGAAGGTACAGATCTCAATCTAAGTAATAAAAAACAGGTTTCACAGACTGGTATGATGATTTTCGATATGTTGCGTGTCATAAAAAGGAAGATATATTCAGACTGAAAATAGGTGTTCAAGCAGTTCATCAGATCCAGATGAAGTCTGATAAGTAAAAGGACTATTGCTATTACCACATAGAGGTATATCAAGATGTGAATCCGTCATTTATATTACGGAGAAGAACAGGCGAAGAACAGCTTCGAGCTCCCATGAATTCAGGGAAATCCTAGCCAAAACTATAGAGGGGAGGAGGAAGAACTTACAGATGCTCGGGACGATGAAGGCACATGACGGGAGTCTGGTACGAACAGGGTGATGCAACAGCCAATATCGAGGCGGAAGCTTGACGACGACGGCGAAGCACGAGGGCTAGGGCATTGTGAGGAAGATGATGAAAGCAAAGAGGCACAAGAGGGGAATGGAAAGAACCCCCGACCCTATTTATAAGGTGAAGAGATAAGTAACAGGTGCAAAAATCGAGGAGCCCAAAATTCGGATATGTGGCAGAGCTGTCACCTCGATTTTCGGAGGCTCGTTAAAAAGAGGGATACGTTAAAGGATTTAGTTTCTGTGTGAAATTAAATACAGGTGACGTCACAGCGGTTCAATGCAATCTTGGAAGATGACGTCTCAGCGAGTTGCAAGGTTTTCTGTGAAGATATTGAAGAAAGGATTTTTCTTAAGTGTTAAAGATTGACATGAACAAGTTCAAATCGACGTGTGGCCTAATGTTGGGGATATAACTAGCAAGTATAAACCGCCTAGGAGGGGCCGGCTTATGCTCGTAACAATTTACCCTTATCTGAAGCCCATGAAGACATAGAAGATGGCGTTCTACGGAGGAGACTTGATAAGAAGGCCCAAGGCCCAAGGGCGGATTAGGGCCCGTAGATGTAAACTGCCATATTATGTATGGCTTGTATTGTAAGGAATATAAGGTGAGTCACCGAGCCAGACACGTTATATGAGCCGTTCGGGACTCTGTAGACCGCAGGGCGTTGACCCGGCGGCGATTTAGGGACGAGAAACAACAACTCGAGAGCCAGGCATAGCAGATTCGCTCCCTGGTCATCGAAACCCTAGCAATTCCACAACAACTGGATTAGGCCTTTACCTTCACCACAAGCGGCCGAACCAGTATAAACTCCTTGTGTCCTTTGTCCCGCTTTAACCCCTTTAATCTAACCCGTCACGATGGCTCCACGACTAAGTCCTTTCACTAGGACATCTGCCGTGACAAAACCACGAAAAAGATCTTTATCGGTCAAACCGCATAACAACATACGTTATTCCCTTTGTCATCGGTATGTTACTTGCCCGAGATTTGATTGTCGGTATCTTAATACCTAGCTCAATCTCGTTACCGGCAAGTCTCTTTACTCATTTCGTAATGCATCATCCCGCAACTAACTCATTAGTCACATTGCTTGCAAGGCTTATAGTGATGTGCACTACCGAGAGGGCCCGGAGATACCTCTCCGACAATCGGAGTGACAAATCCTAATCTTGATCTATGCCAACTCAACAAGTACCATTGGAGACACCTATAGAGCACCTTTATAATCACCAAGTTATGTTGTGATGTTTGGTAGCACACAAAGTGTTCCTCCGGTATTCGGGAGGTTCATAATCTCATAGTCATAGGAACATGCATAAGTCATGAAGAAAGCAACAACAATACACTAAACGATCAAATGCTAAGCTAACAGAATGGGTCAAGTCAATCAGATCATTCTCTAATGATGTGATCCCATTAATCAAATGACAACTCATGTCTATGGCTGGGAAACTTAACCATCTTTGATTCAACGAGCTAGTCAAGTTGAGCCATACTAGTGACACTATGTTTGTCTATGTATTCACACATGTACTAAGTTTCCGGTTAATACAATTATAGCATGAATAATAAACATTTATCTTGATATAAGGAAATATAAATAACAACTTTATTATTGCCTCTAGGGCATATTTCCTTCGGTCTCCCACTTGCACTAGAGTCAATAATCTAGTTCACATCGTCATGTGATTTAACACCAATAGTTCACATCGTCATGTGACCAACACCCAAAGGGTTTACTAGAGTCAATAATCTAGTTCACATCACTATGTGATTAACACCCAAAGAGTACTAAGGTGTGATCATGTTTTGCTTGTGATAGAGGTTTAGTCAATGGGTCTGCCACATTCAGATCCGTATGTATTTTGCAAATTTCTATGTCTACAATGCTCTGCACAGAGCTACTTTAGCTAATTGCTCCCACTTTCAATATGTACCCAGATTGTGACTTAGAGTTATCCAGATCGGTGTCAAAGCTTGCATGAACGTAACTCTTTACGACGAACTCTTTATCACCTCCATAACCGAGAAATATTTCCTTAGTCCTCTAAGGATAATTTTGACTATTGTCCAGTGATCTACTCCCAGATCACTATTGTACTCCCTTGCCAAACTCAGTGTATGGTATACAATAGATCTGGTACACAGCATGGCATACTTTATAGAACCTATGGCTGAGGCATAGGGAATTGTCGGCGTTCTGGTAACGGTGGTAACCAGACTTGCCTGCCTGCGGCCTGCAGCGTGGCTCAAGGAGTGGCCCAGTACGGCCCATCTTCATCAACACATGCTTAAGACCCTCGCGAGGGGCCAAGCCTCACGGGGCGGACGACAGGAGGCTTCCTCAGGCACGGCCTCGTCAGGCTGGCTCGCGAGGAGGCGGAGAGATCAAGGCGGGGTACCTCACGAGGTGCCCATGATGCAAGCCATGACGACCAAGGCCAGGCGGGCGCCAGACAGGCGCCGGCCTGCGCATAGTCCTTGTTTCCTCTTTGGTGCAAAGGGGGCAAGCACAGGCAAGGGTATCAAGCAAATGCAACCATTTCGGTGCAACAAGACCAAGACCAGCAGGACGGCAGAACGGAGGTCATCATGGAGCCCAAGCCAGTGTCATCGTTAGGGTCTTTTGGCAGGCGAGGACCAACTTTAGTCAGGATAAGTGTACTAGATGTTCCCCTTCAAAATGGACAATTGTTGGCGCCCTTCCCGCTCAATATTTGGGAAGAGGCCTGGGGCCTTCGCCTATAAATAGGACTAGCCACCCACAGGGTAGGGTATCTGGATCTGATCGGATCCGCACCCAAGACACACAGAGAGAGAGAGGCGTCTGAACTCCCCTAGCAGTTCATCGCCTCAACCAAGAACAGACCCTCGCCAGGCTGTTCTTCCCTTGTACTGTCCCTCATCGGCCCTAGAGGCAATCCACACCCCACAAACTGGAGTAGGGTATTACACCGCAATGGTGGCCAGAACCAGTATAAATCTTGTGTCCCTTGCGTTGTTCTTCGTGTAGTTTAGATCCTTACGAGGCGGTGAAACATGGGTAGGCTGGGGGTGTGATCTCCGCATGCACCCCAGTGTTCGAACCACAAGGGTCTGCCGGAACCCGGAATCTGACATTTGGCGCGCTAGGTAGGGGTGCGTCGGAGCTCTCCCTTCCTTCGACCCGTTCTCCATCAGCACCGTGCTCCGCCCTCATGGCGGCCAACGCACCGCCCGCTCCGGCTGTCGACGCCGGTGTGGGAACCAGGGCTGAGCCTCGCCCCGCTTTGCGACAGTGCGATGGCGAACACGTTTTGCCGGACATGCCGCCGCGCTACGACGGCGCGGCCGATCCGCTGGCCTTCCTTCTAGCATATGAAGAAGCCGTCCTCAAGGCCGGATGCGATGACCGGATCATGGCTAACTGGCTGCCCATGGCCCTCACCGGCGTCCCGCGCATGTGGCTGCTCCACCTACCGGCGGCTTCTATGGCCTCCTGGGAGGAGTTGTGCAACCTTTTCCTCGCCCATCATGCTGCGCCGGTGCCCCCTGTCATCGCAGCCCTCCTGGGCGGATCGCAGGCACCACCTTCAGGCCACCACATCAAGCCATTCGTCCGCCAGATCGGCGCCGCTCTTGTGCCGCGCGGGGCGCCTCCGGGTTGGGCGGCACCTAAAGCCGATCTGGCCTTCAGCTTAGATGATCACCCCTCCAACTCGGCCTGCTCGGGCATGCACCCAATGTTATGCACCCCCACCATCTGCAACGTGGAGGTCACCAAGACCCTCATCGACGGCGGCGCTGGCCTCAGCGTGCTCTCAGTGGAGGCCTTCAGCCTTCTCCACGTACCACTGGAACGGCTGCAGCCCAGCAAGCCCTTCTTGGGCGTCGGAGGTAGCTACATCGGCTCCCTGGGGAAGATCCGCCTTCCGGTGACCTTCGACACCTACGACAACTTCTGCATGGAGCTAATAGACTTTGACATCACCCCCATCGGCCTCCCATACAATGCCATCCTTGGCTACCCGGCGCTGGCTCGGTTCATGGCCGCAACTCACGCGGCATACAACCTCATGAAAATGCCCGGGAGTAGCGGCGTCCTCACCATGTCTGGGGACACCGGGGATGTGTTGCAAGCACTCAAGCTTGTTTTCAAGGCCGCGGCGGCGGCGCGGCCCGTCGACTCAGACGCCTCTGAGCCCAAGGGGGCTGCACCGGCCAAGAAGAAGCAGCTATTCACTCAGGACAAGGCAGAAACCAAGCAGGTACTAGTTGACGAGGACGGATCCACCAGTGCCACCTTCACCATAGGCGCCAACCTCGAGCCCGAACAGGAGGAAGCTTTCGTGAAATTCCTGCGCGCGAACAAGAAGGTATTCACGTGGGAACCTGATCAGCTAGCAGGGGTCCCGAGGGGCGTAATCGAGCATCACCTCAATGTGTGCCCCAACGTGTGCCCAGTAAAGCAGAAGGCAAGGCGGTAGTCCACTGAGAAGCAAGCTTTCATCGACCAAGAGACCCGCAAGTTGGAAGCGGCGGGGGTCATTCGCGAGGTCCGCTACCCAGACTGGCTAGCTAACCCTGTGGTCGTGCCGAAGAAGGGGGGAAAGGAACGCTGTAGGATCGAAAGTATGTCTAGAGGGGGGGTGATTAGACTACTTGACAATATAAAAATTCTGCCTTTTGACAAAGAAAGGTTTTTGGCAGATTCACAATTATGATCAAGTCAAGCATCACCCTACACATGCAATTCTAGAGTATAGGCAGCGGAAAGTAAATTGCACATGTAGTAAAGAGAGGTGGAGAAGAGCAAACGCAATTTTGGAGACGCGATGATTTTTCTCGTGGTTCCGATAGGTGGTGCTATCGTACTTCCACATTGATGGAGACTTCAACCCACGGAGGGTAACGGCTGCGAGAGTCCACGGAGGGCTCCACCCACGAAGGGTCCACGAAGAAGCAACCTTGTCTATTCCATCATGGCCTACGCCCACGGAGGGCTAGCCTTACTCGGTGTAGATCTTCACGAAGTAGGCGATCTCCTTGCCCTTACAAACTTCTTGGTTCAACTCCACATCTCGACGGAGGCTCCCAAGCAACACCTAACCAATCTAGGAGGCACCACCTCCAAAAGGTAATAGATGGTGTTGATGATGATGAACTCCTTGCTCTTGTGCTTCAAATGATAATCTCCCCAACACTCAACTCTCCTCACTGATTTGGCTGTGGTGGAAGAAAGGATTGAGTGGAAAGCAACTTGGGAACGCTAGAGATCAAGCTTCATATGGTGGGAGTGGAGCAACTTGATCTCAACACAAGGGTAGGTAGTTCTCTTCTCGAAATGTAAGGTAGGAGTGGTAGTCTTTTCGATGGCTCTCTCCACGAGTGAAGAGGGGGTGGAGGGGTATTTATAGCCTCCACACAAAATCCAACCGTTACACACATTTGACCAATCTCGGTGGGACCGAAGTTCACAACTCGGTGAGACCGATAGTTCAAATAATGTGAACGTTGGGATTTTCGGTGGGACCGAAAATACAATCTCGGTGAGTCCGATTTGTGCAATGACAAGAGCATGCCAGTTTCGGTGGGACCGACTTCATCATCTCGGTGACACCGATTTGATGACAGAAGGTTACAGAAGCTTGGCAACTCATATTTTGGTGAGACCGAGTTCAGAATCGGAAAATCCGAGTTTTCTAGGGTTTGGCTTTTGGCTGAGGTGGTTCATCTCGGTGTGACTGAGTTTGGAATATCGGTGGGACCGAGATTACTTATGAGTGTATATGGCAGTGAAAGTTGTTGATAGTTTAGGAGATGTATCACTAAGCACTTGAGCAACCAGATCATCATCATAACCTCATCCCCTTTTAATAGTATTGGCTTTTCCTATGGACTCAATGTGATCTTGGATCACTAAACCAAAAATGGAGTCTTGAGCTATTGCCAATGCTTGCCTTAGCATTTTGGGGGGTCCACTTCTTCAGTCCTTGCCATACCCATATCACTGAACTTTCTGAAATTATTCTCAAGTAACTATTAGTTCAATGATATATATGTTGTTATTAATTACCAAAACCACCCGGGGATTAGTTGCACTTTCAATCTCCCCCTTTTTGGTAATTGATGACAACATATAGATCAAAGCTTCGACAAAGGATATAATCAATGAATAATATCGTCGCTTTGAGAAGTATGTGATAAGCAAGAGCTCCCCCTAAATTTGTGCATTATTTAAGATTTGCGTTTGAATGCAAATGCACAATCGATTAGGATCATGGGTCACTCTTCCATGTCACATACATCTTGGTGGAGTGCACAAAATGATAAGAACGAACAGCATGCACCCAATCACCAAGACATGAGTAAATGGTCATACAAGATAGGAATGGCATATGATAAGCATTAAGCACACATTAAGGCATAGTACGACCAAGCACTCATTAAGGTAGAATCAAACGTAGTATCAAACACACTGAATGTCTCGAAAACCAAAAGTATCTCAAAGAAACCGCAAAAGAACGAAAGAGCAAAAGCGCAAAGACAACAGCACACTCTCTCTCGAAGTCCTATGATCTATACAATTTCTCCCCCTTTGGCAACAAGTTACCAAAAAGTTCGAAAATGCATAGAGCTAAGCCACTTGGGGACTCACTGGCGGCTCCCGGCTGGGTTGATGTCGGAGTGGATATGACAGCATTGGCGAAGACTTCACTGATGTCTCAGGCTGGAGGAGTGGTCACTTTGGAGCTGGAGTTGGAGTAATCGCTGAACTGTGGGAGGTGTCAAGCTGTAGTCTGGTGTCGCCACAGGAATAGCAGCTGATCGGGTCCTGTGGGAACAGGAGCAATCTGCTGATAAGCATCCTGGACTAAGTCATCCTGCATCTCACGATAAGCTCTTCCTTCTCCCGCTTTGCTTCCTCAATGTCTCGCCTCAAGCTTGTTGACAATCACTTGCACTTGATCCACTTCACGCCCGAGCGTGGATCTTGTCCTCAACAATCCTCTCTAGGCTCTCCTGAGACTGTACAATGCTGGTCAGGCGTTGCTCAATCCTTTGAGTAGCTTCAAGAATTTGCTCTCCGAAACTCTTTGGTTTAGCTGCTGCTGCTACTGCTTCCTTGTCAGCTTTGGCTTTCTTAGCAGCTTCAATCTTGGCTTGACCTTCAACAGATGTTGGATCATCCTCATTCATCACAACAACATTGTCCTCATGCTCTGGCTGCAACGGTAAATGTTCTCTATCCAACAAGAATGTGCCCGTGCCAAACTTGGCATTGATAAGCATCTGAATCTGCGGGGCAAATCCACACGACCTTTTCTAGTCAGCTGCAGTCCTCTTAATGGTTTCTACCATCAAGTCCATCACCTTGAAAGGTGCTTTCTCATCAAGTATGTGCAGCATGTTGATAGAGTATCCTCTGATCATGCGATGATCTCCAGATTTGGGCATCAAGGTATGCCTCGGAATTGTATTAGTGGTAGGTAGGCCTACCTGGAGATAATAGACTGAGCCGAGCTTCCAGATTCCCAAATCCTTTGCTGGAACCTCTTTGTACATGTTCTTCATGGATTCATGGTTCTTCTTTGGAATCCCATATACATCAATATCATCTTCTCGTTGCACTGGAGCATTCAGAATTTCTGCCCATTCTTCAACAGAAGAAGAAAATCTTTGACCTTCAGTCATCCATACAATCTTTCCATCGGGTAGAAGTGAGCTGTGGCATAGAATTGCATAATCATCTCATCGCTCCAACTGGTCAATTTCGACCTACAAAATCTGCAACACCACAAGCAAAGTGAAACTTTCATGCACATGTGGAAAGAAATCTCTGTGCTCTTCGCTGTCAATGTACTTCCAAATAACATATCTTGTGTCTCGACTATGGGCTTCTTATCCATCAAGACGGTCTCACGTAAGTCCTGCTGCTCTCGGTGTGAAATCTGGGATCTACAGAGTTCTTCTCCTCACGGCATATGGGTCGGTTTGTCTCCATAGCCCGAGACCTCTATCTTTCCTTGCCTTCATATCCTCAGCTTGAGGATGAGCATCATTATGTAGTGGCAGTTTTTGATGAAGTTTCAGCAAAACTGGTCCTTCACCATCTGACTCAGCTGGTGGCACATCATCCTTGTTCTTTTCAGACGCTGGAATGTTCCTGACGGTCTTCTTGGGCTTGGCAGCAGGCTTTGCTGGAGCTGCCTTAGCTGGAGCAGATTTCTTGGGCTTTGACGTGGCTCCAGCCTTAATGCCATCACCCATGAACTTTGGCTTCTGAGAAGGAGGCTGGGGTGCTTCCTCATCCTCATCCTCTACTGCTGCATCATCATGCACTAATCTCTTTCTCTTGGAGGTTTTCTTCACTTTGCTTGCAGCTGCCTCTCCCAAATTCAGCTTCTTAGCAACAGTTGACTGCTTGACTTTGCTGGTGCCCTTCTTAGTTTGTTGACCTTGTTGCTCTTTGGCAACAACCTTCCTCTTAGGCTTTGAGGTGACCTGTTCCTCAACAACAAAATCTGAGTCTTCATCATCTGAGTTCCTCTTCTTTCTAGCTCTGGTGGCTGCAGGAGGTAAGCCACTTGGTGTACTCCTCTCACCATCATCAGATGAGCTGCTAGGATCAGGGCTAGTGCCTGCCTCTGGAATGTCTGCAATGGGTGTCTCTGACCTGTTCGATCATCCACGGCATCGACATGGCCGACAACCTGTGAATAGATAAGGTGTAGGCAGAGTAGAAGAGTCATCACAAAATGCGAAGTTTTTGCAAAAAATGAGTTCAAATTCTAGTATTAGGTTTTCAGAAGACATTTCGGTCGACCGAGTTTAAGATTCGTGAATCCAAGTGTTTAAACAGATCTTTCACACCACTTTCGGTTTGACGAAGTGGGTTTCGTCCCGCCGAAAACACTAGGGTTTCACAGAAATTTCATTTCGGTCACACCGATTTGCACAACTCGGTTGGACCGAAAGGTGCAGTGCAATGGCCATAGGCCAAATCGGTCATACCGAAACTATAAAATCGGTCTCACCGAGATGTGTTCGGCGGAAACCTAACCCTAAAACTTTTACTCGAATCTAGTCCAAACGAACTAATCTGGTGTACAGGAGGATTTCAATCGTGGCAAGATACTAGGCAATCCAAACGTGCATTGAATCGGAGATGGGAGCACGAGTGGGATCAAAACTCACCCTAACTTGGTGGAGTTTCTCTACGGCGGCAACGGCGCGGAGAAGATGTCCGTTGACGGCGACGGAGACCTGCGGCGAGGGCGCACAGGCGACGACGGCGACGATCCGGAGACCAAGGCGACGGCAGCAAGGGGTGTGGGGGCGAAACGTTTGAAGAAGGAATCAACGCGCGCGGCCCTCGGAGTATATATACCCCTTTGCTGTCGGTGGGACCGAGTTGTAAAACTCGGTGGCACCGAGATGGATAACTGCTAGGCAGTTATGCACTTCGGTCACGCCGAAAATCACAACTCGGTTTCACCGAGGTGAAAACCTAGATCAGTCTAAATGCTTTCGGTTCGACCGAGTTTGAGTGAGTTGGTCTGACCGAAATCAATTAGAAGGTTTTGGAAGTTAGCCTTTGACGGATCGGTGGCTCCGAGTGCTCCTCACCCGGAGGGTCCGAAAATGACTTGTTCAATATTTGTGATGTAAGCATGAATAGAATTTGAGACAAGTAAGCATAAATAGCTAGGGGAGGTACTTAGGCATTCTTGTCCATCCATTTGGTCAGAAAAATCAAAACGACCAAAACAACAAATGGATGTCCTTGAATGGATAAAATCATGCATCCAACATGCTCACACAATAAGATAGCAAATGAAATATGTGTCAAACATGCACAATCAAAACTCTAGCTACTAACACACAATTTGTCGATGACTAGGTCATCTTTATATGAGTATATTGACTTAGGAGCCAAATGAGAACATTTGATCATAGGTCATACTCATCGCTTAAGCACAAGTGGGGTTACCACTTTTACATAAAGCATTGATGTGTTCACATCATTTGAAGATGCTTTAGCTCAATTTTTAGAGCAAAGCTCCCTAGATGTGAGAACCCCTTTAAAGGGTCAAACTAACCTTGGGTTGTCGAGAAGACTTCATGTAGATGTTGAAGATGTGGATGCTCAATGTTGATGGAGATCATCAAGAGTTGGGAGCAATCCTTTGGATTCGGGCACTTTCAATACCTACATGGGTTAGTCCCACAAGGAACAAACAAGGATATCCATGGACATAGATTGAAGTTCACAATAGATGATGTCCATGAAAGCAATGATTACCTTGTCCCTTGACTTACCAACAAGAGGGTTTGTGACTCCATGAACTAGTGCACAATGTGGAAGTTGATTGCACAAGTTTTTGCCAAAATGAATGTGAGTGAAGTATGTTGGCGGAGTCACCTCAAGAACTTTCTAGTTCTTCTTCTTCGATCCACATCATCTTGATGGGAATCCTTGGGGTTGTTGTTGAGCTTGACGAAGTAGAACTTGACGTTTCCTTGGGAACCCACTTGACCATGGCTTGAGGTGCTTCAACAAATGCATCAATCTCCTCTTGAAGCTTGTCCTTGCCTTTTAGCTTGTGGTCTTGTGGTGGAAGGTCATCTTGTGCTTCTTCCACATTGGAAGTAGGATCATACTTCTCCTTTTTAGGTACAAACTGTGGAGTAGGATATTGACCTTCTTCCCATTCAACACCTTCGGCGTTGAACTTTCGCTCAAAACCAATTCCTTGATTCTTCCGGTGCCTTCCTTGCTTGCGAACAATTTCCTCAAAGTTCTTGCTTCCGGCAAGGCTCTTGTAGACACCTTTCTCTATGATACCTTTCAATAAACTATTTTCTTGCTCAAGTGTAACTTGGCTTGAAACATTGTTAGTGGAATCAAGAGAACTACTAGAAGCAACAACAATTGATTTAGCATGGTTATTGTTACTACTAGAGAAAGAATTTTTCTTATGCTTGTCATGCTTAGTCTTAATGGGTGGCAAGAAATTAGACAAGAGAAGTCGTTTGGCAAGATATCAAGAACTCTTCTTTCGAAGATCGTCATTGATTGCTTTTAGAAACTCATGTTCTTGCTCTAGATTGAGATTCTCGAAGCGTAGCTTCTCATGAGATCTTAGGAGCTCTCTATGATCTTCTTGAGTTGTTTCATGAGCTAACTTAAGAGTGTTTAGTTCTTTAGTTAGATGCTCAATCTCCTTCATAGCATTGTCATTCGACTCTTCTCGACTATAAAGACTACTAGCATGTTCATCATTACTAGGCTCACTAGATTTGTCATGTAAAAGCTCATCTTCACCAAGCAAGTCATCCTCATCACTATCAAAGTCAATGAATTCAGGGTGTGATACCTTGGGGCCTTTAGCCATGAAGCATCTTCCAATTCCCTCATTTGGTGAATCAAATAAGTCGTAGGAGTTGGAGTTGGAGGATACGAGAGCAAGACCGGCAACACCTTCATCTTGATTGTAGTCGGAGTTGGAGTGATATCTTCCTTCGGATTGATTGTCGGAGTCGGAGCCGGAGACCCATTCACCTACATGAGCTTGATGTTTTCTTCTTGTGTAGCTCCTTGATGACTTGTCTTTCCTCTCCGAATCCTTGCTTCTCCGAGAGGGTCTTCATTCATAACGATCATCTCTGCTCCTTCTCTCTTTCCGAGGTGACTCATCTCTTGAGCTTCTTCTTCTTGGAGATTCTTCTCTTCTCTTGTGGGGAGTCGTTGTAGGATCGAAAGTATGTCTAGAGGGGGGGTGATTAGACTACTTGACAATATAAAAATTCAGCCTTTAGATAAAGACAAGTTTTTGGCAAGTTCACAATGATGATCAAGTCAAGTATCACCCTACACATGCAATTCTATGGTATTGGCAGCGGAAAGTAAATTGCACATGTAGTAAAGAGAGGTGGAGAAGAGCAAACGCAATTTGGAGACACGGAGATTTTTCTCGTGGTTCCGATAGGTGGTGCTATCGTCAATCCACGTTGATGGAGACTTCAACCCACGGAGGGTAACGGCTGCGAGAGTCCACGGAGGGCTCCACCCACGAAGGGTCCATGAAGAAGCAACCTTGTCTATGCCATCATGGCATACGCCCACGGAGGACTAGCCTTACTGGGGTAGATCTTCACGAAGTAGGCGATCTCCTTGCCCTTACAAACTTCTTGGTTCAACTCCACATCTTGACGGAGGCTCCCAAGCGACACCTAACCAATCTAGGAGGCACCACCTCCAAAAGGTAATAGATGGTGTTGATGATGATGAACTCCTTGCTCTTGTGCTTCAAATGATAATCTCCCCAACACTCAACTCTCCTCACTGATTTGGCTGTGGTGGAAGAAAGGATTGAGTGGAAAGCAACTTGGGAAGGCTAGAGATCAAGCTTCATATGGTGGGAGTGGAGCAACTTGATCTCAACACAAGGGTAGGTAGTTTTCTTCTCGTAAATGTAAGGTAGGAGTGGTAGTTCTTTCGATGGCTCTCTCCACGAATGAAGAGGGGTGGAGGGTATTTATAGCCTCCACACAAAATCCAACCGCTACACACATTTGACCAATCTCGGTCGGACCGAAGTTGACAACTCGGTGAGACTGAAAGTTCAAATCTTGTGAACATTGGGATTTTCGATGGGACCGAAAATACAATCTCGGTGAGTCCGATTCTTCCAAAGACTAGGGTTTGCCAATCTCGGTGGGACCGACTTCATCATCTCGGTGACACCGATTTGATGATGTATGTTCTGAAGCTTGGCAACACTAGTTTCGGTGAGACCGAGTTCAGAATTGGAAAATCCGAAATTTCTAGGGTTTGGCTATATGGCTGAGGTGGTTCATCTCGGTGTGACTGAGTTTATGGAATCGGTGGGACCGAGATTACTTATGAGTGTATGTTTGAAGTGAGAGGTGCTGATAGTTTAGGAGATATATCACTAAGCACTTTGAGCAACCAGATCATTAACATAACCTCATCCCCTTTTAATAGTATTGGCTTTCCTATAGACTCAATGTGATCTTGGATCACTAAACCAAAAATGGAGTCTTGAGCTTTTGCCAATGCTTGCCTTAGCATTTTGAGGGGTCCACATCTTCAGTCATTGCCATACCCATATCACTGAACTTTCTGAAATGATTCTCAAGAAACTATTAGTTCAATGATATATATGTTGTTATTAATTACCAAAACCACCCGGGGATTAGTTGCACTTTCAATCTCCCCCTTTTTGGTAATTGATGACAACATATAGATCAAAGCTTCGACAAATGATATAATCAATGAATAATATCGTCGCTTTGAGAAGTATGTGATAAGCAAGAGCTCCCCCTAAATTTGTGCATTATTTAAGATTTATGCTTGAATGCAAATGCACAATCGATTAGGATCATGGGTCACTCTTCCATGTCACATACATCTTGGTGGAGCGCACAAAATGATAAGAATGAATAGCATGCACCCAATCACCAAGACATGAGTAAATGGTCATACAAGATATGAATAGCATAAGATAAGCATTAAGCACACATTAAGGCATAGTACGACCAAGCACTCATCAAAGTAGAGCAAACGTATTAGTATCAAACACACGGAATGTCTCAAAAACTCAAAAGTATCTCAAAGAAACCGCAAATAAACGAAAGAGCAAAAGCGAGCTCTCTCTCTCGAAGTCCTATGATCTATACAATTTTCCCCTTTGGCAACAAGTTACCAAAAGTTCAAAGGTATAGAGCTAAACGTCACTGGGGACTCTGCTTTGGCGGCTCTATGCGGGTTGATGGAGTTGAGATGGCTGCATCCGCAAAGGCTTCAGCTGATGTCTGTGGAGCTGGAGGAGTGGTCACTGGAGCTGGAGCTGGAACAGATGGAGCTGTGGGAGGTGTTGAGGCTGTAGTCCCGGTGTCATCCATCGAATAGCAGCTGATCGGGTCTTGTGGGAACCGGAGCAGCTGTTCATAATCATCTGGACTAGGTCATCCTGCATCTCACGCATGAGCTCTTCCTTCTCCCTCTTTGCTTCCTCGATATCTGCCTCAAGCTTGTTGATGATGACTTGCACTTCATCCACTTGACATCCAGAGCATGGATCTTGTCTTCAACAATCCTCTCAAGACTCTCCCGAGCTGCACAATGCTGGCCAGGCGTTGTTCAATCCTCCGGTAGCTTCAAGGAGCTGCTCTCCAACACTCTTGGGTTTAGCTGCTGCTGCGCCGCTGCTTCCTTCTCAGCTTTAGCTTTCTTGGCAGCTTCATCTTTGCTTGACCTTCAACAGACGTTGGGTCCTCCTCATCCATCACAACTTCATTGTCCTCATGCTCAGGCTGCAGTGGCAAGTGTGGTCTATCCAACAAGTAGGTGCCCGTGCCAAACTTGGCATTGATAAGCATCTGAATGTGCGGGGCAAATCCACATGACCTCTTCTGGTCTGCTGCAGTCCTCTTGATAGTCTCAACTATCAGGTCCATCACCTTGAAAGGTGCCTTCTCATCAAGTATATGCAGCATGTTGATAGAATACCCTCTGATCATGCGATGATCTCCAGACTTGGGCATCAAGGTATGCCTCAGAATTGTGTTTGTGGTAGGTAGACCTGCCTGGAGATGATACACTGAGCCGAGCTTCCAGATCTCTACATCCTTAGCTGGTACCTCATTGTACATATTCTTCATAGATTCATGGTTCTTCTTGGGAATACCATAGACATCAACATCATCCTCTCTCTGCACTGGAGCATTCAGCAGTGCTGCCCATTCTTCAATAGTAGAAGAGAATCTTTGGCCTTCAGTCATCCATGTGATCTTACCATCTGGATAGAAATGAGTTGTGGCATAGAATTGCATGATCATCTCATCATTCCAATCTGTCAACTTCTGACCAACAAACTCAGCAACACCACATGCAGTAAAGCTCTCATGCACATGTGGAAAGAAGTCTCTGTGCTCTTCACTGTCAATGTATGCCCAATCAACATATCTAGTATCTCGCAATAATGGGCTTCTTGTCCATCAAGATAGCCTCATAGAAGTCCTGCTGCTCTCGGTGTGGAACCTTGGATCTACAGCAGTTCTTCTCCTCACAAAGATATGGATCAGCTTGTCTCCATAGCCCGAGACCTCTATCCTTTCTTTCCTTCATGTTCTCAGCTTGAGGATGAGCATCATTGTGAATTGTCAATTTCGACGAAGTTTCAAGAATCTGGTGCCTCATCATCCGACTCACCTGGTGGCACATTATCTTTCTTCTTCTCTGAAGCTGGGATGTTCCTGACAGTCTTCTTGGGCTTGGCAGCAGGCTTGGCTTGAGCTGCCTTTGCTGGAGCAGAAGGCTTGGGCTTCGAAGGTGCTCCTGCCCTGATGGCATCACCCATGAACTTAGACTTCTGAGGAGGAGGCTGGGGTGCTTCCTCATCATTATCATCATCTGCTGCTTCATCATGCACAATCTTCTTCCTCTTGGAAGTTTTCTTCACCTTGCTTGAAGTTTCCTCTTCCATACTCAGCTTCTTAGCAACAGTGGACTTCTTCACTTTACTGGTGCCTTTCTTGGTTTGCTGCCCTTGATGCTCTTTGGCAACCACTTTCCTCTTTGGCTTGGAGGAGATCTCTTCCTCAGCAATGAAATCAGAATCTTCTTCATCAGAATTCCTCTTCTTTCTGGCCCTGGTGGCTGCAGGAGGCAAACCACTTGGTGTGCTCCTCTCACCATCATCTGAAAAGCTGCTGGCCTCGTGACTAGTGCCCGCCTCGAATTTCAGCAATTGGTGACTCAGACCTGTTCGGCTGTCACACGGCATCGACATGGTGACAACCTGTGAATAGATTAGGTGTAGGCAGAGTAGAAGAGTTATCACAAACTGCAGAAGATTTTGAAAAAAATGAGTTCAAATTTCAGTTTTAGGTTTTCACAGAATGCATTTCGGTCGACCGAGTCTAAAATTCGTGAATCCAAGTGTTCAAACAGAACCATTCACACCACTTTCGGTTGGACGAAATGGGTTTCGGTCTTGCCGAAAACACTAGGGTTTCACTGAATCCTCATTTCGTCACAACGATTTGCACAACTCGGTTGGACCGAAAGTGCAAATCAATGGCCAGAGGCCAAATCGGTCATACCGAGAATGTAGAATCGGTCTCACCGAGATGTGTTCGCGGAAACCTAACCCTAAAACTTTTACTCAATTTCGCTCAAAGAACTAATCTGCTGGATAGGAAGATCTCAAACGTGGCAAGATGCTAGGCAAACCAATCGTGCATAGAATCGGAGGTTGAAGCACGAGAGGATCAAACTCACCCTAACTTGGTGGAGTTCTCTCACGGCAGCAACGGCGCGAGAGAATGTCCGCTGACGGCGACGGAGACTCATGCGAGGGCCATAAAGCATTTACGGAGACGATCCGGAGACCACGGCGACGGCAGCAAGGGGTGGGGCGAGGCGTTTGAAGTAGAAATCAATGCGCGCGACCCTCGGAGTATATATACCTCTCTTGTCGGTGGGACCGAGTTGTAAAACTCGGTGGCACCGAGATGGATAATCGCAGACGAGTTACACACTTCGTCACGCCGAAAAGTACAACTCGGTTTCACCGAGGTGAAAACCTAGATCAATCAAGTGCTTTCGGTCCGACCGAGTTTGAGTGGGTTGGTCTCGACCAAATCACTTAGAAGGTTTTGGAAGTTTAGCCTTTGACGGATCGGTGGCTCGAGTGCTCCTCACTCGGTGTGTCCAAAATGACTTGTTCAAAGTTTGTGATATAAGCATGAATAGAATTTGAGACAAGAAAGCATAGATAGCTAGGGAGGTATTTAGGCATTCTTGTCCATCCATTTGGTCGAAAAATCCAAAAGACCAAAGCAACAAATGGATGTCCTCGAATGGATAAAATCATGCATCCAACATGCTCACACAATAAGATAGCAAATGAAATATGTGTCAAACATGCACAAACAAAACTCTAGCTACTATCACACAATTTGTCGATGACTAGGTCATCTTTATATGAGTATATTGACTTAGGAGTCAAATGAGAACATTTGATCATAGGTCATACTCATCGCTTAAGCACAAGTGGGGTTACCACTTTTACATAAAGCATTAATGTGTTCACATCATTTGAAGATGCTTTAGCTCAATTCTTTAGAGCAAAGCTCCCCTAGATGTGAGAACCCCTTTAAAGGGTCAAACTAACCTTGGGTTGTCGAGAAGACTTCATGTAGATGTTGAAGATGTGGATGCTCAATGTTGATGAAGATCATCAAGAGTTGGGAGCAATCCTTTGGATTCGGCACTTTCAATACCTACATGGGTTAGTCCCACAAGGAAAAACAAGGATATCCATGGACATAGATTGAAGTTCACAATAGATGATGTCCATGAAAGCAATGATTACCTTGTCCCTTGACTTACCAACAAGAGGGTTTGTGACTCCATGAACTAGTGCAAGATGTGGAAGTTGATTGCACAAGTTCTTGCCAAAATGAATGTGAGTGAAGTATGTTGGCGGAGTCACCCTCAAGAACTCTCTAGTTCTTCTTCTTGGGATCCACATCATCTTGATGGGAATCCTTGGGGTTGTAGTTGAGCTTGACGAAGTAGAACTTGACGCTTCCTTGGGAACCCACTTGACCATGGCTTTAGGTGCTTCAATAAATGCATCAATCTCCTCTTGAAGCTTGTCCTTGCCTTTTAGCTTGTGGTCTTGTGGTGGAAGATCATCTTGAGCTTGTTCCACATTGGAAGAAGTAGGATCATACTTCTCCTTTTGAGAAACAAACTTTGGAGTGGGATATTGACCTTCTTCCCATTCAACACCCTCGGCGTTGAACTTTCGCTCAAAACCAATTCCTTGATTCTTCCGTGCCTTCCTTGCTTGTAACAATTTCTCAAAGTTCTTGCTTCCGCAAGGCTCTTGTAGACACCTTTTCTATAATCCCTTTCAATAAACTATTTTCTTGCTCAAGTGTAACTTGGCTTGAAACATTGTTAGTGGAATCAAGAGAACTACTAGAAGCAACAATATTGGATTTAGCATGGTTATTGTTACTACTAGATGAAGAATTTTTCTTATGCTTGTCATGCTTAGTTTTAATAGGTGGCAAGAAATTAGACAAGAGAAGTCGTTTGGCAAGATATGAAGAACTCTTCTTTCAAGATCGTCATTGATAGCTTTTAGAAACTCATGTTCTTGCTCTAGATTGAGCTTCTCAAGCGTAGCTTCTCATGAGATCTTAGGAGCTCTCTATGATCTTCTTGAGTTGTTTCATGAGCTAACTTAAGAGTGTTTAGTTCTTTAGTTAGACGCTCAATCTCCTTCATAGCATTGTCATTCGACTCTTCTCGACTATAAAGACTACTAGCATGTTCATCATTACTAGGCTCACTAGATTTGTCATGTAAAAGCTCATCTTCACCAAGCAAGTCATCCTCATCACTATCAAAGTCAATGAATTCAGGGTGTGATACCTTGGGGCCTTTAGCCATGAAGCATCTTCCAATTCCCTCATTTGGTGAATCAAATAAGTCATAGGAGTTGGAGTTGGAGGACACGAGAGCAAGACCGCAACACCTTCATCTTGACTCAGTAGTCGGAGTTGGAGTGATAGCTTCTTTCGAGTGATTGTCTGAGTCGGAGCCGAGACCCATTCACCTACATGAGCTTGATGTTTTCTTCTTGTGTAGCTCCTTGATGACTTGTCTTTCCTCTCCTAATCCTTGCTTCTCCGAGAGGATCTTCGCTCATAACGATCATCTCTACTCCTTCTCTCTTCCGAGGTGACTCTTCTCTTGAGCTTCTTCTTCTTGGAGATTCTTTCTTCTCTTGTGGGGAGCCGAACACTCATTTGAGTAGTGTCCGGTCTTCCACAATTGTAGCAGATTCGATCACGACTAGAAGATCTCTTTTCATCATATGATCTAGACTTTGAGCTTCTTTCCTTGCTTCTACTCTTGTAGAATTTGTTGAAGTTCTTCACCATTAGGCTTATCTCTTCATTGGAAACTAGCTTGTCACTTGAGGTTGTGGGAGCATCACTTGTAGCTTTGTAAGCACCACTTGACTTGTTGTGAAGCTCTTCCTTATCTTTAAGTGTCATCTCATGAGCAACAATTCTTCCAATGACTTGGTAGGCTTGAGATTCTTGTAGTTTGGCATCATTTGGATCAAAGTGCACACGGTGTCATACTTTCCATCCAAAGCTCGAGAATCTTCTTGATGATGAATCGGTCGGTCATTTCTTCGCTTCCTAAGCCGGCAATCTCATTTGTGATGAGAGCAAGCCTAGAGTACATTTCAGCGACTCCTTCACCTTCCTTCATCTTGAACTTGTCAAGTTGACCTTGAAGAACATCTAGCTTTGATTCCTTCACGGACTCGGTACCTTTGTGCATTTCACCAAAGTATCCCAAATCTCTTTTGCATTCTCAAGACGGCTGATTTTGTTGAACTCCTCGGGACACAAAGCATTGAAGAGAATGTCACAAGCTTGAGCATTGTTTTGCAACATCCGCAATTCATCCGTTGTAGCTTCACGATCCGGAACTTTTCCTTCCTCGAAGAACTCACCTTGCAAGCCAACACAAATAATGCCCCATGCGGCAGGGTTATGTCCAAGAATATGCATTTTCATTTTATGCTTCCAACTAGCAAAGTTTGAACCATCAAAGTAAGGACCTCTACTGAAAATTACCTCACTAGACGCCATACTCTCCTAGGTTGTGAAACCAAGCTTATGGAGTCCAATGCAATGGAAACCAATACAATGGAGACCAAAGCTCGATACCACTTGTAGGATCGAAAGTATGTCTAGAGGGGGTGATTAGACTACTTGACAATATAAAATTCAGCCTTTTGATAAAGACAAGTTTTTGCAAGTTCACAATGATGATCAAGTCAAGTATCACCCTACACATGCAATTCTAGAGTATTGGCAGCGGAAAGTAAATTGCACATGTAGTAAAGAGAGGTGGAGAAGAGCAAACGCAATTTGGAGACACGGAGATTTTTCTCGTGGTTCCGATAGGTGGTGCTATCGTCAATCCACGTTGATGGAGACTTCAACCCACGGAGGGTAACGGCTGCGAGAGTCCACGGAGGGCTCCACCCACGAAGGGTCCACGAAGAAGCAACCTTGTCTATGCCATCATGGCATACGCCCACGGAGGACTAGCCTTACTCGGGGTAGATCTTCACGAAGTAGGCGATCTCCTTGCCCTTACAAACTTCTTGGTTCAACTCCACATCTTGACGGAGGCTCCCAAGCGACACCTAACCAATCTAGGAGGCACCACCTCCAAAAGGTAATAGATGGTGTTGATGATGATGAACTCCTTGCTCTTGTGCTTCAAATGATAATCTCCCCAACACTCAACTCTCCTCACTGATTTGGCTGTGGTGGAAGAAAGGATTGAGTGGAAAGCAACTTGGGAAGGCTAGAGATCAAGCTTCATATGGTGGGAGTGGAGCAACTTGATCTCAACACAAGGGTAGGTAGTTTTCTTCTCGTAAATGTAAGGTAGGAGTGGTAGTTCTTTCGATGGCTCTCTCCACTAATGAAGAGGGGTGGAGGGTATTTATAGCCTCCACACAAAATCCAACTGCTACACACATTTGACCAATCTCGGTCGGACCGAAGTTGACAACTCGGTGAGACCGAAAGTTCAAATCTTGTGAACGTTGGGATTTTCGTGGGACCGAAAATACAATCTCGGTGAGTCCGATTATTCCAAAGACTAGGGTTTGCCAATCTCGGTGGGACCGACTTCATCATCTCGGTGACACCGATTTGATGATGTATGTCATCTGAAGCTTGGCAACACTAGTTTCGGTGAGACCGAGTTCAGAATCGGAAAATCCGAAATTTCTAGGGTTTGGCTATATGGCTGAGGTGGTTCATCTCGGTGTGACTGAGTTTATGGAATCGGTGGGACCGAGATTACTTATGAGTGTATGTTTGAAGTGAGAGGTGCTGATAGTTTAGGAGATATATCACTAAGCACTTTGAGCAACCAGATCATTAACATAACCTCATCCCCTTTTAATAGTATTGGCTTTCCTATAGACTCAATGTGATCTTGGATCACTAAACCAAAAATGGAGTCTTGAGCTTTTGCCAATGCTTGCCTTAGCATTTTGAGGGGTCCACATCTTCAGTCATTGCCATACCCATATCACTGAACTTTCTGAAATGATTCTCAAGAAACTATTAGTTCAATGATATATATGTTGTTATTAATTACCAAAACCACCCGGGGATTAGTTGCACTTTCAGTCGTACACTCATTTGAGTAGTGTCCGGGTCTTCCACAATTGTAGCAGTTTCGATCACGACTAGAAGATCTCTTTTCATCATATGATCTAGACTTTGAGCTTCTCTCTTTGCCTCTATTCTTGTAGAATTTGTTGAAGTTCTTCACCATTAGGCTTATCTCTTCATTGGAAACTAACTTGTCACTTGAGGTTGTGGGAGCATCACTTGTAGCTTTGTAAGCACCACTTGACTTGTTGTGAAGCTCTTCCTTATCCTTAAGTGTCATCTCATGAGCAACAATTCTTCCAATGACTTCGGTTGGCTTGAGATTCTTGTAGTTTGGCATCATTTGGATCAAAGTGCACACGGTGTCATAGTTTCCATCCAAAGCTCTGAGAATCTTCTTGATGATGAATCGGTCGGTCATTTCTTCGCTTCCTAAGCCGGCAATCTCATTTGTGATGAGAGCAAGCCTAGAGTACATTTCAGCGACTCCTTCACCTTCCTTCATCTTGAACTTGTCAAGTTGAACTTGAAGAACATCTAGCTTTGATTCCTTCACGGACTCGGTACCTTCGTGCATTTCAACCAAAGCATCCCAAATCTCTTTTGCATTCTCAAGACGGATGATTTTGTTGAACTCCTCGACACAAGGCATTGAAGAGAATGTCACAAGCTTGAGCATTGTTTTGCAACATCCGCAATTCTTCCGCTAGAAGCGCGATCCGAACTTTTCCTTCCTCAAGAATTCACCTTGCATACCAACACAAATAATGCCCCATGCGGCTGGGTTATGGCCAAGAATATGCATTTTCATTTTATGCTTCCAACTAGCAAAATTTGTACCATCAAAGTAAGGACCTCATTTAAAATTACCTCACTAGACGCCATACTCTCCTAGGTTGTGAAACCAAGCTTATGGAGTCCAATGCAATGGAAACCAATACAATGGAGACCAAAGCTCTGATACCACTTGTAGGATCGAAAGTATGTCTAGAGGGGGGTGATTAGACTACTTGACAATATAAAAATTCTGCCTTTTGACAAAGAAAGGTTTTTGGCAGATTCACAATTATGATCAAGTCAAGCATCGACCTACACATGCAATTCTAGAGTATAGGCAGCGGAAAGTAAATTGCACATGTAGTAAAGAGAGGTGGAGAAGAGCAAACGCAATTTTGGAGACGCGATGATTTTTCTCGTGGTTCCGATAGGTGGTGCTATCGTACTTCCACGTTGATGGAGACTTCAACCCACAGAGGGTAACGGCTGCGAGAGTCCACGGAGGGCTCCACCCACGAAGGGTCCACGAAGAAGCAACCTTGCCTATTCCATCATGGCCTACGCCCACGGAGGGCTAGCCTTACTCGGGGTAGATCTTCATGAAGTAGGCGATCTCCTTGCCCTTACAAACTTCTTGGTTCAACTCCACATCTCGACGGAGGCTCCCAAGCGACACCACCCTCCAAAAGGTAATAGATGGTGTTGATGATGATGAACTCCTTGCTCTTGTGCTTCAAATGATAATCTCCCCAACACTCAACTCTCCTCACTGATTTGGCTGTGGTGGAAGAAAGGATTGAGTGGAAAGCAACTTGGGAAGGCTAGAGATCAAGCTTCATATGGTGGGAGTGGAGCAACTTGATCTCAACACAAGGGTAGGTAGTTCTCTTCTCAGAAATGTAAGGTAGGAGTGGTAGTTCTTTCTGATGGCTCTCTCCACGAGTGAAGAGGGGGTGGAGGGGTATTTATAGCCTCCACACAAAATCCAACCGTTACACACTGTCGGGGTCCGGACGCGTATCCGTGGCCTCGAGCACCTATGGGGCACTCGGGGGCCCCTTCTGGTTCGGCGGGGGAGCGAGGGCCGTGCGCACAGCAGATCGAGGTCGAGCACGCGCGGGGAGACGGGCGATTTTTACCCAGCTTCGGGGCTCTCCGGAGAGATAACACCCCTACTGCTGCTCGGTGTTGTTATTTGATCTAGCTCGAACGCGTGAAGCGTATGGAGGTGTTATGGTGTCGAATGAATGAACCCCTTCTACGTGCGCATGGGCCTCCCTTTATAGTCTCAAGGGGTACCCACGGTGGCAGCGAGGAAGAGGGGGGGAAACGTAAAAGCGCAGGTTGGTACAATACAGACAACAAAGGTTGCCCTACCTAACTCGACGGCAGGGACAAGGGCATTAAATGCCCGTCCGGTCGCCTAACAAAGGCAAGTGGAGGACCGTTAGGTGAGCCTCCGGTGCCACGACGGCGCTCTGTCAGCTCCGTTTGCCACCTCGCCTGCATGGTTGCGTAGTATCCCGCCACGTGCTCTTGGGGCGGTTTGGTGATGACGCGCCACTGTGGTGCGCTGGAGTTGGGTGAGAATTTGCCGCGCAAGTGTCTTGTCATGTCCTTTTGTCGTGCCGCAAGCTTGCCGGCCACTGGAACTTGCCGGGGCGCGCGGGGCGCCGCGGCAAGTTTTCTGGTGATGCCATAGTTAGCCCTTCCGGCAAGCTCCTCTTGTCGGGGCCTTCATATTCTGGGCTGGTACTTTGTTCTTGAATGGCAGTGATAAAGAGTGGTGGGGAGCCTCGCCGGACGTCGGTCAAGCCTTGCCGCGGGGTGCTACGACTGCCCGTGCACAAGTTCGGGGTACTAAGGCGCCCCCCTACTTTAGTACACCGACAGGAGCCCCCGGGCCTGGGCCATACACGGTGCCGAGCGTTGTTGGGCCAGGCCCAAGTCAGTGCACGGGCACGCGTGGCCTTGGTCCACACAGCAACGGGCCCCGTGTCCACCGCGCTCTCCCGTAACGGCACGCGCCGATTGCGGCGTCGTGGGAGATGTGGGTGGCGCGTGCGGTCTTTAGGGCATCCACCCCCGTGATCGTGGTGCAGGGCGAGGTCACTTCACCCGTCGCTCCGGCCCCGCTTTCTCGCCACGCGGCCCTCATGCATGGGGGTCGTGGGCGGCGAAGGTGGGAGACCGAGCCGTCACGGGCGGAGATGGCGAGTCGGCCCCGCCCCTCTGCCCTCCTCGCTCCCCGATTGGCCGGGCGGGGCGGTTGAGCCCCCACCTCGCCCTTTAAAAGGGGCGGAAGGGGAGCACAATGGTCTCACACTTCCTCTTCTCCCCTCGTCTTCAGCTTCCGTTCTTCTTTCTGCCATGGAAGGAGGAAATCCTGGTTCTTCAACGGTGGCAGCGAGGGTCGCCCAGTAGCGCGACTTCTCCCTATCTCAAGACTGTGGCGGAGCCGCCATGAGGGGAGAGGGAGGGGCGAGGCCGCGGACGAGGCCGAGGGCGTGGTCGAGGCGGTCGGGGAGAGGCGGTCGTGGCGCGCCTCCCGCCTCCTCCTGTGGCTCCTTTCTCGAGGCGGTCCATACCTGGAGATGATCCTCGGGAGTTCTTCATCAAGCTGCGGCGAAGCCTAAATCGCCGCCTCCGGCAAGCCGGCCCTGTTCATGAGCGCGATTGAACCGGATCCGCCCGAGGTGATGGAGTTAAGATGAGGGGCTGCGGGATCAGCGGCACTCGAGTGAGTGTCGTGTCCCTAGCCCCCGGCGTGATGTACTTCGACCGAGGGTGGAAGACGCTCGCCCGCATCCACAGCTTTGACGGCGGGGTTTACCTCCATTTCAAGTTAATGGAGGGCGACCTTCTCGCCGCCAAGGTCTTCGGGATTCGGGACCCGGCGAGATGCTGTGTGGACAGCTCCTCCGATAGCGAAGGTCCCTCCTCGAGCGAGAGTGACGAGGAACGGAGCGACAGCGACGACGACGAGGATGGCGGGTCCGACTAGGCGTCGGATGCTGCCTCGCGCGCCACCGGCGACCCCATCATCCGGGTCGCCGGCCTTCTGAACTCCCTAGGGCCGTCTCCTTGGGCGGCTGGCGTAGGGAGGCTGCGGAAGAGGAAGAGGGGTGGCGGCAAGGCCGTCAAATCGGAGTACGAGGGCGAGGAGCCCTCGTCAGTGTGCTGACGTCGCACCACCTCGTCTTCAAGCTCTGCCTCCGGCGCCTCCGTCTCCGCCAAGCTCCTGGCCGGCCCCCGAGAAGTTCTCTTGGTGTCTTCTGGCGCCCGCAGCTCTCCTAGGCGCCCCTTTTGCCCTTCCCGGCGAGCTTCTCTTGTCGGGGCCTCCTTGACCTACCTCCTGAACTCCTGAACAGAGAAACAGGAGAGGGATTACGGGCATCTTATCTTTCAATTTGTAAGCCCTTAGGCCTTAGTTGTATTTAAAATATGTAATCCTCTCTATCATGTTTTCCATCCTCCATGGACTTGTACTAAACTAGGATGTTTTTAATGAAAAGAGGGGAACGCTTGTCGGACCGAGTCTTTTACTTGACTTCGTGCCTTGTATGCTCCCATCCCACGCCTCGGGAACTTGCGGCCTTGAACACGCTTGCTGAGTGCGGGACATCAAGAGCCCACTGGCGGTGTTGCTCCGCAAGCAACCTTGCCGGCAGCTTGTAACGCACTTGTGTTTGTTGAGCGGACTCGGAAACAAACCAAGGGCGCAACTGGGCCACGACCTGGCTCCTCCGCGCATGGGTTTTACAAGACACGCTCGTTCAAGGACGCAGCCCCGCCTTCCCCGGTCCATGAGAGGATGCATGACGAGGGATGAAAAAAACTTATCTGATTCCACAGCTTTTCGGTGCTATTGTCCCGGCCGGGAAGGAATCTTGGCACTCGCAGCCCCCGGCAACTCTGGCTCCGCCAAAATCCAGGTGCTGGTGTGCTCTCCTGGTTTCTCCTTGTTGCTGTAATTTCAGCCATGAAAACAGTTGAGATAGGTCTGCAATAGTTTCATTATTTACATATATATGTATATAAATCCTTTCTGTGCGACTTCGCAATACGATGTCGTGCCTTGCCCTTCGTACGTTTATACTCTACGCTGCTAGGGAACTTGCCGGTGCTAACACACTTGCCGAGTACGGAACATCATCAGCCTGCTGGCGGTGTTTTCTCCGGCAAGAAACCTTCTCGCCAGCTGCAAAGGCGCCGAGTTGTTGAGCGGACTCGAACAAATCGAGGACGCAACTTAGCCGCGAGTTGGCTCCTCCGCGCACAAGTTTCTCATACGAAGGGCATCTTACGGCAAGGCTTGCTATGTTACGCCCTTTACTTGCTATATCCTTTGTGCGTTCTTACCCTACGCTTTTGGGGAACTTGCCGGCGCTAACACACTTATCGAGCACGGACGCCAAGAGAACTACCGGGCGGTGTTGTTTCCGCAAGAAACCTTTCGGGCGAGTTGCAGGCACTTTGCGTTGTTGAGCGGACTCGGAAACAAAGCAAGGACGCGACTTAACCACGAGTTGGCTCCTTCTGCGTGCAGGCATTGCATACAAAGGACGAACGCGCAAAGGGCATAACACAAAAAGGAACATGGAACTGATGGATGTTATGTACAAAAACTCGGACGACTTAGCTCTTTTTTTTTCTTTAAACGTCTCGCTGAGGCCATACTTCTTCCCCGATCCTTTCCCCTTGTATGTTCTTGTCCCTGCGCTGCTGGGGTCCACCGCGCAAGAACACGCTTGGTCGAGCGCCGGGCATCGCCGGTTTGTCGGTGGTGTTGCCTCCGCGGGAGAACTTGTCGGGCCGGTTGCGGCGTGCTTTATCATCGAGCGGTGCTCAAGACGAATCAATGGCGCAACTCAACCACGATTCGCTCTCCCCGCCTGCGTGCCTGTGTTACGCATACAAGGTATGGATTTTTAGGGAATACGACCCAAAAGTTCGAAGCTTGGCATCTTTCTCTGCTCTACTGGCCGGTGGACTGCTTGGCGGAGCTCGATGGCGTGTCCTCGACGACAGCGCGGTGCTCCGGGGAGATGCGCCTGCCGGAGTATGCGCTAGAGCCGGAGCCATCCTCGTCGGGCTTGGTCTTCGGCTGGTCTGTCCCCTCCTTCTCGCACTTGCCGGTGGAGCTCGATGGCGCGTCCTCGACGGTAGCGCAGCGCTCCGAGGAGATGCGCTTGCCGGAGTGGGCACCAGAACTGTCCTTGCCGGACTTGGTCTTCTTCAGCACCAGGGCGTTGTTGACCTTGAACCTCTTGGGACGGGCGCGGCGTCTGCACCATCGCCGACGCTTGCGGGGCCTTGTTCCTGGATCTGGTGACGACACGAGATCCACCGGCGGCACCCGCTCCCCCGCCAGCGTCCACCTCACCGCCTGTTTGCACCGGCGGCGGCGGTAGAGTTGATGTAGACGGAGCGGCCACTTCTGAAGGCTTCTTCTTCGGTGGCATGTTGACGATGACGCTGATGTAGTGCGCGCGGAGACCGGATCAGATGCTCACGACCTCGACGCCCCCCTACCGGGCGCGCTAAAGATGTCGGGTCCGGACGCAGATCCGTGGCCTCGAGCACCTATGGGGCACTCGGGCCCCTTCGTTCGGGCGGGGAGCGAGGGCCGGCGCAGAGCAGATCGAGGTCGAGCACGCCGGGAGACAAAGCGATTTTACCCAGCTTCGGGCTCTCCGGAGATAACACCCCTCGCTGCTCGGTGTTGTTATTTGATCTAGCTCAATGTGCGAAGCGTATGGAGGTGTTGCGGTGTCGATGAACCAACCCCTTCTACGTATGCATGGGCCTCCCTTTATAGTCTCAAGGGGTACCCAGTGGCAGCATAGGAAGAGGGGTAGAAACATAAAAGCGCAGGTTGGTACAACAGTACAACAAAGGTTCTCTACCTAACTCGACGGCAGGGACAAGGGCATTAAATGCCCGTCCGGTCGCCTAACAAAGGCAAGTGGAGGACCGTTAGGTGAGCCTCCGGTGCCACGACGGCGCCTCTGTCAGCTCCGCTTGCCACCTCGCTCGCATGGTTATGTAGTATCCCGCCACGCGCTCTTGGGGCGGCTGGTGATGACGCGTCACAGGGTGCGCTGGAGTTGGGTGGCAGTCTTGCCGCGGCAAGTGTCTTGCCATGTCCTTTGTCGTGCCGGCAAGCTTGTTGCCATCGAACTTGCCGGGCGGGCGCCGTGGCAAGTTTTCTGGCGATGCCATAGTTAGCCCTCCCGGCAAGCTCCTCTTGCCGGGGCCTTCGTATTCTGGGCTGGTACTTTGTTCTTGAATGGCAGTGATAAAGAGTGGTGGGGAGCCTCGCCAGACGTCGGTCAAGCCTTGCCACGGGGTGCTACGACTGCCCGTGCACAAGTTCGGGGTACTAAGGCGCCCCCCTACTTTAGTACACCGACACACACATTTGACCAATCTCGGTGGGACCGAAGTTGACAACTCGGTGAGACCGATAGTTCAAATAATGTGAACGTTGGGATTTTCGGTGGGACCGAAAATACAATCTCGGTGAGTCCGATTCGTGCAATGACAAGAGCATGCCAGTTTCGGTGGGACCGACTTCATCATCTCGGTGACACCGATTTGATGACGTATGTTACTGAAGCTTGGCAACTCATATTTCGGTGAGAGTTCGAATCGAAAATCCGAGTTTTCTAGGTTTGGCTTCGCTGAGGTGGTTCATCTCGTGTGACTGAGTTTGGAATATCGGTGGGACCGAGATTACTTATGAGTGTATATGGCGGTGAAAGTTCTTCGATAGTTTAGGAGATGTATCACTAAGCACTTGAGCAACCAGATCATCATCATAACCTCATCCCCTTTTAATAGTATTGGCTTTTCCTATGGACTCAATGTGATCTTGGATCACTAAACCAAAAATGGAGTCTTGAGCTATTGCCAATGCTTGCCTTAGCATTTTGGGGGGTCCACCTCTTCAGTCCTTGCCATACCCATATCACTGAACTTTCTGAAATGATTCTCAAGTAACTATTAGTTCAATGATATATATGTTGTTATTAATTACCAAAACCACCCGGGGATTAGTTGCACTTTCAAACGCATGTGTGTCGACTTCACCAACCTCAACAATGCCTGCCCGCAGGATCCGTTCCCGCTCCCTCGCATCGACCAGATCGTCAACTCTACCGCCGAGTGCGACTTGTTGTGTTTCCTGGATGCCTTCTACGGCTACCACCAGATCAAGATGGCAGTAGAAGATGTGGAAAAGATGGCCTTCCTGACCCCATGCGGAGTTTACTGCTATACGTGCATGCCATTCGGGTTGCGCAATGCCGATGCAACCTTTCAGCGGCTAATGCACATTGCCTTGGGTCGGCAGCTCGGGAGGAATGTGGAGGCTTATGACGATGACATTGTGGTGAAGTCTCGAGAGGAAAAAACTCTGATATAGGACTTGGAGGAAACCTTCGCGAGCCTTAACGAGGTGGACCTGCGGCTCAACCCAGAGAAGTGTGTGTTTGGAGTCCCCTCGGGCAAGCTCCTGGGTTTCCTAGTATCCCACCGGGGCATCGAGGCCAACCCGGAAAAGGTAAAAGCAGTCGAGGACATGAGCCCGCCGAAGACCCTCGGAGAGATGCAGATGCTCACCAAGCGCGTGACCGCACTAGGGCGTTTAATCTCCAAGCTGGGGGAACGAGCGCTGCCCTTCTTCAAGCTGATGAAGAAAAAGGGACCCTTTGAATGGACTGAAGAGGCTGACAAGGCGTTCCAGGATCTCAAGAGGTACTTGACCAGCCCCCCGGTGATGGTGGATCCGCGCCTCAGAGCCCCTCGGTTCTACCTTGCTTATGCCACCCCTACTCTGCCAAGAGCCCTGGTGGCTGTTAGGGAGGAGCGTAGGACCAAGGCCGCAGCAACTGTGTGGGTTAAAGCAAAGCAGGGCCGAGAGGGCCTCACAGCGACCGCGACTGCAGCTGAAAGTGCGTTATATCGACTAGAGGGGGGTGAATAGGCGATTTTTATGAATTCTTCACTGAGGAATTTGCTGGTGAGGAAATTCCTTAGCGAAGAACTACTTGCAGCGGAATAAGTACTCAGAAGTAAACATAACAGAATACAAGCATGGTCATCATGATGAAATGAAGACTAGCACAGAGTACAGAAAGTGTAATCACAGGATAACTCAAGATGAAGACAAACAGACTGAAGAAATTGAACTGAGGAAATTGAGAAAGTCTTCAGTCAAAGTATTCAAGCACAGATATGAACAAACATTCAACACAGTAATGAGGAAATGAAAGGGTTGAGGAAATAGAACCAGTTAGTTGGTGAAGACAATGATTTGGTAAACCAGTTCCAACTCGCTGTCTCGCGGTTACGTCTGTTGGAGCGGGCCGAGTATTTAAACTCGAGGACATGCAGCCCCTGACACCCAGTCATTGAGCCGCAACTCAGACACCTGAACTCACCAGATTCTCCTTGAACTAAGACCATGCAGGCCTCGCCCAATCACTCGTGGAAAGTCTTCAGTGACTTCCAAACCTTCATAGACTTGGTCACTCGGCGATCCACAGTGTCCTCTTGGATGTTTCTAGACCTTGACGCCTAACCGTCTGAAGAAGCACGATCTTCAAAGATAACAAGCGCCGGATCCACGCAGGATCAATTTCTTGATGATGCTCAGCCACTTTGGGTTTGTGGGGTTTGGTTTTGGGATTTTCCTCACTTCGCTCAAAGTCCCTGAGGATGGGTTGCTCTCAGATGACAAGTGTCAAGTTCTCTCGAGCAGCCAACCAACTAGTGGTTGTAGGGGCGGCTATTTATAGCCTAGGAAGCAGCCCGACATGATTAGACATAAATGCCCTTCAATGATATGACCGTTAGGTGGATAAGATATTTTGGGACAGCCAAGACAAGCACAGAATGGTCGGAAATTTGACTCTCAAATTCCTCGGGGCTATCATGTTCCTCATGTGTAGGCAATTCAGACTGGCGAATTCCTAACTCCTCGATCAGAACAAAGTCCTCATTGACCGTAAGAACTGCGTCTCACATCAAGAAATTGACTGAACTATATGAGATTTCCAATGGCTTCACTCAAGGGATTGGTAGGTGTAGGATTTTGAGTTGACCATCACATGGAAATTTTTCCTTAGTATTTCCTCGACCCCTTTTTAAAGACGGTGTTTCCTATGACTCAAGAAAGAGAAAATGAAACTACGAAAACAAAAGTCTTCACACTTCATGTTCCTCAAGTGAATACTAAGTCTTCAAGGTCACACCAATTTCTTCACTTTCAAAGTCTTCTAAAGTCTTCGAATATCAAAGTCTTCATCGAAGAACTTCATTTTTAGGGTCGACTTTCTCTGTAAATATCAAACTCCTCATAGACTTATAGACCTGTGTACACTCACAAACGCATCAGTCCCTTAACCTATAAGTCTTCAATACACCAAAATCACCAAGGGGCACTAGATGCACTTACAATCTCCCCCTTTTTGGTGATTGATGACAACATAGGTTAAGTTTTCAACGGGGATAAACATATGAAGTGTAGATACTAATATTGAGGAATTTGATTGCAAGATATAGAAGAACTCCCCCTGAAAATGTGCATAGTGAGGAATTTGCGTTTGAGGCAATGCACATTTGAAGAGTTGAATCATGGAGAACTCCCCCTATATCTTGTAATTCATACACGCATTTGATATATAATATGAAGAATTTGAAATGCATGATGAAATATGGTGTCTGATGAAATTCAGCATGCGTGCAATAATATTAACAAGGAATAAGCATGCCGAAAGCATCAAAAGTATCAGAGCATAGTGCAACAAAAGTATCAGAGCATAGTGTAACAAAAGTATCAGAGTACCATCCAAAAATATCAGAGCACCATCGGGTTTGAGATTACAACTCGATCCAATAAAAGTTTCAGAAGAACGAGAGTTGTAACTTAGAAAAAAAAACGCCCTTAATATAGACCCGCTTGAAGACTAATTAGATTTCTCCCCCTTTGTCATCAAATGACCAAAAGGATTGAAACTGAGGACTAACGCCCCTGAAGAATTTCAAGTTGATGGAGGAGCGCCACCGTTGTCGGGGTTGTTTGTTGTAGCAGGGCCTGCCGCAGTGTCGTCCAAATCTTCATATTCATCAGTGTCATGTGATGAAGAATAAGAGCTGGCCACCGATCGGGAACTTTGACCCTCTTGAATTTCTTTGGAGGAGGTGCGCATCACCAAATGCTTCCTTGAGACCCATAGTCTTCAGTTCTTCAGCGCTATAGACATGAGTGAGGACAGCCCAGGTGCGGTTGAGGGTTTCATGAAGGTAGTAATGGTTTTTCTTCACTGCATTGTGTGTTGAGGTCATATTGTGAAGAAGTGCACCAAACTGACGCTTCACCCATTTGTGATTGCGATCAACCTTCTGATGAAGACTGAGGAGTAACTCACGGTCAGTCATCACCCTGGGTGCTGTGGCTTGAGGATTTTGCTTCGCTGAGGTATTTGCGGCAGTGTCATGTGTGGCAGAGTCATCATTGGTAGAGTAAGATGTAGCCAGGCAAAATTGACCATCCAATGGACGAATGCCTTCATCGATCACAGCAGCTGCCTTGCCTTTATCATCAGATGATGAAACTGGCCGTTTGAGGACTTCAATGGGAGGCAAGTAGCTACCGTGGTTCGATGTCGACTTTTAATTGGTGAAGATCTTGCCCTTATGAATCTCATAATCCAAGGCGATAGGGCTTCACTCGAAGGTGACATAGCAACATTGGCCAGAGTCCTCATGAAGAAATCATGGAAGTTGACGGGAGCGCCATGAATGATGTTGAAAAGCATGTTCTTCATGATGCCAACGACATCTTCATCATTTGAGTCGTGGCCTTTGATAAGACTCATTGTCTTTGTCAGGATGCGATAGACAGTCCGAGGCACATAGAGCAATTCCTTGACGAGGAATTTGGTTCGTGGGGCCTGCCCAGGCTTCAAAGGCTTCATTAGCACTTGCATATAATGATTTTTCAGTTCAGGGTCATTGTAGATGCAACATGCACTGTCATGGGGAGGATCAAGAGGAAGGACACGAAGCAATTCAGTTGCTGGTGCCTTGTAGTGAGTGTTTTCGGTCATCCAATCCAACACCCATGAATTGACATCTTCGGCGTCTCCAGTGATATGCAGTGTGGCGTAGAACTGAAGAATGAGTTCTTCATTCCAATCGCAAATGTCAGTGTAGAAATTCAGTAATCCTGCATCATGAATAACACTGAGGACTGGCTTGAAGCATGGCAGAGATTCCATATCCACGTGAGGAATATGTTCATGATCGAAGATTTTGTCCTTGCCAAACAGCACTGAGGAATAGAAGTTGGCTTGACTAGCAGTCCAGAAACGCCTCTTCCTTATGCGAGCAGAGTCATATGGGTTGTAGTCAGTGAAGAACACATGCTCGGAAAAGAAGTCTTTAGCCTTGAATTTCTGTTTGCTTGAGAACGGATTCTTCGGCTTTGGCAGAGGGGTGTCAGTGATTTGTAGTACCACCTCAGGAATCACGAGCTCAGGTGCTTCAGGCTGAGGAATTTCTGGTTCCTCTTCTTGTGCAATCTATGGATCAGCAGCAGCAGGTTCTTCAGCACTAGTGGCTAGAATTTCTTCATGAACAGAGGAAGTGGGATGAGTTTCTTCAGAGCCCATTTGAACAGTGGTTGCCGAGGACTGAGGAATCTGTTGAATAGGAGTGAAGAGAGGAGTGTTGGGATGCTGACTTTCCCAGAAGTCATCATTCATCATAGGTGTGGTGCATCCGATATCCACATCTTCATCTTCAATTTCCTCAACACCAGCCTCTTCAGCTGTGAACTGAGGCATAGGTGAGGAAATGACTGTCGTTGGAGGGACTGTATCCACTTCAATTTCTTCATCAATCTGCTCGTGAAGCAAGCAGAATGATTTTCTTCATCGATCCGCTTGGAATCTTGTAGTCTTCTCCAAAGGAACAATTTCCTTTGATGACATGGAGGAAATCGAACGGCATCAATTGGATGTTCAAGTGAGCTGGTCATAGGCTTCATTTTCTTCGCAGTCAAGAATTTGACGCAGCTGATGCCTTCCTTTTCTTCACTCGCAGCTCGCTCTGCAGCCTTGGTCTTCTTCACTTCATAGGCGAAGGAAGAATTGGAGTTGGTGTAGGCGCGGAGGAGCCGAGGAATCTGGTTCATTTTCTTGGTAAGAATCGATGCGCTTCGACCTCTTGATTTCTTCAGCGCACCACAAGTGGATGCCCGGCAATTTCTTCAAATGCTGGAATGGATTCATCAGCCTCGAACTTAGATTTTCATCGCAGGTGAAAGTCATCAGCGGTCTTGGCATGTTCTTCGGCAGCTGAGCAGAGTCTGCAGACTCGAGGATTTTCTTGTTGCGATGGGGCTGCAACAGTTGTCATTTTCTTCGTCAAGGTTGAGAGAATCTCACTTTGGCTCCTTGCCAATCAGCATAGTATGCATCGAAGTCTTTGTTGAGGGCTTGGATTTCAGACTGAGCCTTGAGAAGTTCCTCAGGTGTCATTCTGACAACATTTTTCTTTAGGAGCTTCTCCTTCCTGTATTGAGCCTTCTTGATCTCCCTGGCCTTTTCAAACTTCCATTTCTCTTGAGTGATGAAATGGGTCAGCATGTGACTTTGACCAGGAGTCAGTTGAAAATCAGGCATGGGGGTGTTTGGATCCTTGTGCCGAGGTCAATGTAGTCGAGGATTTTCCTCGGATCCAAAAGCAAAGGGCACCGATGTGCATTTGGCTCTAGCGGCCTTCACTTGCTGCCTCTCGATGATTTCGCAAGTTCTTCATCGAAGCTTCATCATCGAGGGCACTTGAATGCAACCTGTTTCTTCCTTGGACTTGGCCGAGGATCTGCGTCCATTGTTGCTTTAGTCTTCAACGGTGTGGGGCCTGATGAGGACATTGGTGCAGGTGAGGAACTTCTTTGAGACACGAAGCAATTGAAAAACCCGTAGTCCTTTGACATGTAGCCAGATGCATAGGAGTTGAGGACTTTGGTGGAGCAGTAGCGGTCTGAGGAATTTGCCGTGAG
Organism: Aegilops speltoides; assembly: GCA_021437245.1. Lineage (NCBI taxonomy): Eukaryota > Viridiplantae > Streptophyta > Magnoliopsida > Poales > Poaceae > Aegilops > Aegilops speltoides. The sequence continues at coordinate 488,486,124 of CM038146.1, forward strand.
GGCATAGCTGAGGAACTTGGCCGTGAGGGCGCTGTTGGTGAAGCACTTGGCTTACGAGCAGGCTTCTTTGGCATTGATTTCCTCGGCTTGACCAAGGCCTCAGTAGCAGCAGCAGCAGCAGAATCCTCATTGAATTTCCTCACTACCTCCTTGGCTTGTCTTGCCAATTTAGCTTGGCGCCTAGCCCATTCTTCAGGAAAGTCCTCACCATGCTTGATGCTGGTGGGATCAGCTACTTGGTCAGGTGCCAATGGAGCTCGTGGGCATGGAGGATTGAGGGCAAATTTCTTCATGTACTTTGGAGTGACATATCTGTATTCCCTCCATTCTCTTGCCCATCTCCGTTCAATCCTCTGAATGCGCACCTTGCGCTGAATTTTGTTCTCTTTGCCAAATTTGGCTTCATCAGGTGTGCAATAATCCTTGTATATGTCATCAGGGATTTCGAAAGCAGTCATGACCTCAGGTTTCTTTCCTCCTTTCTGCGGTCTCTTTCCTTCAGCCATATTCTTCAGATGAGGAATTTCAACAATTGAATACTCTGAAGAAGTATGCAGTTTTTCTTCGAGGAACGCTGCAAATGAGTTAAGTAGATGAGAACCTAGTGATTCAGCAGTGGACATGAGTACCTGTGAACAGAGTGTAGGTGCGAGGAATTTGGAGAGGTCATATGCGTTCTCAGAAGGTTTTTCGAAAAGACAAGTTTTGAGGAATTTGACCAGTTGAGCCTTGAGGAATTTCACTAAGAGTTGTACAGATCGAAGATCCACACAATTGAGGAATCTTGAAGAAAATAAGTGCTTAGAGAAATGGATCAAGAGCATACAGTGTGTGAGGTGTTCATATGTGTGAAGATTTGAAGAATAAAACACCTTTGAAGATTTTCAGGAAAGCTTGAGAATCAAAGTGAGTAATAAAAGTAACTTTTAATTACCCAAACTGAAGAACACGACGAACTGAGATGAACAGAGGTGAAGTTCGTCAAGTTAGATCTCCCACGCCCTAACTTGGCAGAGGGAGACAGCTACAGCAGCGGCGGAGTGAAAATTTCCGCAACCGGCGCGAGTACGACGGCGACGAGGTCGAGGCAGCGAAGCTCTTCCTCACCGGCAACGATGGAGTAGTGGCGGCGCTAGGGTTTGAGGAGCTCGAGCGAGAGACAGCGGTCGAGCGGAGTAAATGAAGTAAGGAAGGGGAGAGGGGTATTTATAGCCACGATGAAAAACTGTTCGCCCAAAGATTTTGGGACGAACATGCCCCTGCCCTTTCTCCTTCACGCGACATGTGTCACCCACATACTGTGCAGATGAGATCGTGTAAGATCGTGGGTGAATATAATAATGCATCGTGGGATGCGGAACGGTTTGAGCGGTAAAACCCAAAATCTAGATAAGATTTGTTTTAAAGTTTTGTTCGCAATTTCTTCAGCTGACAAGGACACAGTGAAGACTTTGAACGAGTTTCAATTAGAACGCACATGAAGAATTTGTGAATAGATTAGGTTGATTATAGCATAGAGGGGGAAGGGTCCGATCACATTCACTTAGCAGAAAACGCAACTTGAAGAAATAGCCATAAGTGAATGCTGTAGAGGACATAAACTCATATATATATATATACACACACACACACACACACACACACATGTGTGTGTGTGTGTGTGTGTGTGTGTGTGTGTGTGTGTGTGTGTGTGTGTGTGTGTGTGTGTGTGTGTGTATATATATATATATATATATATATAGCCAATGAAGAAAAACGACGGAAACAGTGAAGATTTTGCAAAGTTGAAGAATTTGAAAAACTGAAGAATTTCAAAATTAAGGAAAAACTCAAATTTAAGATTTTCAACTTTTTGTGGTGGCGTAACCCACCGTATAAGTATGATGATTTCAGACACCGCGTACAACTGTCGTAGGGTTCTGAGAATCAAATTCTTCATTAATTTCTTCACACTTAGAGTATTATTCTTCATTGATTGAAGAAAAAGGTTTCTTCATGTGTTGCACATCTAAGTCATCAATTTTGCATAAGTGTTAGGATGTGTGTCCTTTTCAAAGAACATTCGAAGATTCTAAGATATTTAGCTCACACCGCAACTTGCTAAATCTCTTCTCATCCAAGGGCTTAGTGAAGATATCAGCTAGCTGTTCTTCATCCTTCACATGTTCAATGGAGATGTCGCCCTTCAACACATGATCACGAAGAAAATGATGACGAATCTGAATGTGCTTTGTCTTCGAGTGCTGAACTGGGTTGTGTGCAATCTTGATGGCACTCTCATTGTCGCAGAGGAGAGGCACATTCTTCACGTTGATGCCATAGTCCTTGAGGGTTTGCTTCATCCAAAGTAGTTGAGCACAGCAAGAGCCAGCAGCAATGTATTCAGCTTCAGCAGTAGACAGTGATACGCAGTTCTGTTTCTTCGAGGACCAACAGACCAAAGATCGTCCGAGGAAATGACAAGTACCAGATGTTGACTTGCGGTCCACACGATCACCAAAGATAGTCGAGTCGAGAATATCCAATGAGATCAAAAGCAGAGCCCTTGGGGTACCATAATCCTAGTGTTGGTGTGTGAGCTAGATATCGAAGAATATGCTTCACACCTTATGGTGTGATTCCTTCGTGCAGCTTGAAATCGGGCACACATGCAAACACTAAGCATTATATCTGGCCTAGATGCACATAAGTATAATAAAGAACCAATCATGGAGCAGTATACCTTATGATCAAGTCAATACCATTTTCATCGATTGCATAGATGGCCATTTGTGGACATAGGAATCTTGACGCCTTTGCAATCTTGCATGCCAATTTCCTCAAGACATCTTTGAGGTATTTCTCTGAGATATGAATATGACATTGCGCTTGATTTAATTTGAAGACCTAAGAAGAATTTCAACTCTCCCATCATAGACATTTGATATTCTTCACTCATCATATAGGCAAATTCATCACTATAACGTTGGTCAAGACAGCCAAAGATAATATCATCAACATATATTTGGCACACAAACATTTCACCATCATAAGATTTAGTAAAGAGAGTAGGGTCGAGTGAATCGGTGTGAAGCCATTCTTCACGAAGAATTCCTTCAATGTATCATACCACGCCGAGGGGCTTGCTTGAGGCCATAGAGAGCCTTATTGAGTCTCAAGACTTTGTCGATTCTTTGGATCTTCAAAACCGGGGTTGAGCAACATATACTTCTTCCTCAAGCTTACCATTGAGGAATGCACTTTTCACATCCATTTGATATAAGGTGATATCGTGATGGTTAGCATAAGCAAGTAATATCGAATAGCCTCAAGTCTAGCAACAGTGCAAAAGTTTCATCGAAATCAATTCCTTCAACCTGTGTGTAGCCTTGAGCTACTAGTCGTGCCTTATTCCTCACCACGAGGCCATTTTCATCTTGCTTGTTGCGGTAGATCCACTTTGTGCCAATGATATTATGCTTGCGAGGATCAGGCGATTGACCAATTCCAGACATTGTTAAGCTCGAACTGATGTAATTCTTCTTGCATAGCCTGAATCCACTCGGCTCGTAAATGCTTCATCTACCTTAGTGGGCTCGTGATAGAGACAAAAGCATAGTGCCCACAAAAGTTAGATAAATGTGAAGCTTTTGAGCGTGTGAGAGGACCTGGTGCGCTAATGTCATCGATGATCTTCTCCACTTGCACTTCTTTTGCACACGAGGATGAGCTGGTTGTCATTTGAGGAATTTGATCAGCATTTTCTTGAGCACCATTTTCCTCATAATGTTCTTCAGGTGCATCAGCTCGACGTTCTTCATGAACAGGAATGAATTCTTCAGCAGATTCTTCAGTAGGAATGACATCCTCAGTTGCCTTGAACTTGATAGAATCCTTAGGTGCTGGTTCATCTAACACAGAAGGTAGGTGCTCTCTTTGCGAGCCATTAGTTTCATCGAACCGCACATCTACAGTGTCAACAATCTTGTGAAGAACAATGTTGAAGACTCTGTAGGTGTGCGAGTCCTTTCCGTAACCAAGCATAAAACCTTCATGTGCTTTCGTTGCAAATTTAGAGTTGTGGTGAGGATCTCTAATCCAACATTTAGCACCGAAGACTTTGAAATAACTCACATTGGGTTTCTTGTCAGTGAGGAGTTCATAGGCCGTCTTCTTGAAGAATTTGTGAAGATATACTCTGTTGATGAGGTGGCACGCAGTATCAATTGCATCAATCCAAAATCGCTGAGGCGTTTTGTATTCATCAAGCATAGTGCAAGCCATCTCAACAAGAGTTCTGTTCTTGCGCTCCACGACGCCATTTTGCTGAGGAGTATATGGAGCAGATAACTCATGAGTAATACCAAGTTCATCAAGATAGGCATCAAGACCGGAATTCTTGAACTCAGTTCCATTGTCACTCCTGATGTGCTTGATCTTCACACCAAAATTGGTTGAAGCCCTCGAGGAAAATCGTTTGAAGACTTCCTGCACTTCATGTTTGTAAGTAACAATGTTTACCCATGTATATCGACAGTAATCATCAACAACGACAAAACCATATAGAGATGCATCATTAGTGACTGCTGAGTAATGATTAGGTCCAAAGAGGTCCATGTGAAGCAATTCGAATGGACGAGTAGTGGTCATGATAGTCTTATTTGGATGCTTGGCCTTGGTCATTTTTCCAGCTTCACAGTTCTCGCATAAGTGATCCTTGAGGATTTGACATTCTCAATGCCAATGACATGCTTCTTCTTCGCATGGCGTGTGCAAATTCCTCATGCTGCGTGACCAAGTCGTCGATGCCATAGCCAGCCTTCGAAGCTTTTGCAAGTAGACACACGGCTGGTTGTGGTCCCTGAGAGAAATCAACAATATCTGATGTCCTGTCCTAAAGCCTTCAAGACTTTGGAATTGTCACTTCCATCATCACAACACAGCGATACTTGCCAAAGACAACAACCATATCAAGATCACAAAGCATTGAGATCGACATGAGATTGTATCCTAAGGATTCAACAAGCATGACTTTGTCCATGTGTTTATCCTTAGAGATTGCAACCTTACCAAGACCCAATACGACTTTTGCCTTTGTCGGCAAAAAATGATATGCTTCAGAGGTGACGGTGATAAGGAGCATCCATCAATAGATTCTTCTCACCGGTCATGTGATTCGTACATCCACTATCGAGGACCCATTCAAGTAGTTTTGGGTTGATCATCCTGCAGATGAATTAGTGTAGCTTACAATCTCATATGCTTCATCGGTGAAGAATATGATATCAAGTTCATCGATGAATTTCATCAAGCGATAAACAGATATAGCAAGATGAGGGCGTGTGAAATGAAAGTTCATTTCATCATGATTCGCTGCGTCCTTTCGAGCAATTTTGTCAGGTCCCAACAAATTCTTGAGACGTTAAAGCACGCCCGGAGACCTGACCGCAGAAGAGATTAGTTCTTTTTCTTCACCACCCACATCTGGAGGGGTGGCAAAGAGTTCATCACTCTGCGAGCACCATATGAGAAAGGTGGCAAAGATGCCAAACCGTTTCGTTTCACATAAGAGGGATTAGGGTAAGCATATGAATAAGCAGAGTAATTCTTCGAGGACTTATGAACATAATGGTTTGAAGAATAATGCACATATTCATAGCCCTTAGCTCTACCCTGCGAGACAGAGTTGTTAGCACGATGATAATCATATGAGGACTTTGATCCTTTTGAGGAATTTGATCCATGTGAGGAATTTGGTCCGTATGAGGACTCGGATCCATATGAAGAATTTGGTCCATATGAAGAATTTGATCTGGGGTTCCTGTTCTTCACTGGTGGTGTCATGAGGACATTCACCTGAAGACTTTCAACATAACTTTTGGGAACCCAGATTTTCTTCATAGGGGAACCATTCCTGCAGTTAGTGCCAACATATCTAGCAAATACTTCACCATTCTGATTTTTGAATAGTTTATAGTTGATGTCAAATGACTCATCAGAAGAATGAGGAGATTCACATGTAAAGCGGATAAGTTAGATGGATCAATCTGGAGGTCCCTTTGCAAAGCAACCCATGAGGTTTTGGGGTACCGCTCGGGCTTCCAATATGTTCCATCAGCATTGAGTTTCCTCTCAAAGGCAATACCCTCTTTCCTAGGGTTTCTATTGAGGATCTGCTTTTAAGCACATCACAAAGTGTCGATGCCCTTTGAGGCTTTTGTACATGCTGTCATGTACAATTCCTTCAACCCTGCATTGTCAAGTGATACTAGCAATGTCCTCAGATGAGGAATCAGTGATAGCAGAGGCAGATGAAGAATTTGTAACAGTTGAAGCATTTGAATATTCAGGTGAAGAATTAGCAGATTCATGTTCAATGCACTTTAAGCAAGGAGGAACAAATTCTTCCTGAGAAGCACTGATTTGTTGAGCTAGTAATGAATTGCGCTCCTTCTGAAGATCTTCATAACACACTCTTAGCTTTTCAAGATCTTCCTTTCTTTGAAGAGATTCAGAGGAAAGCTTCTCGTGATCTTGCTTTTCTTGAAGAAATTCATAAGAAAGTTTCTCATGATCAGATAAGAGAGTGTAATGATGACTTTGAAGGTTATCAAACCTAGACCAAGTCTCTCAAGATTTTCATCGAGGGCTTTAGTGCGATCCATTTCTTCACCCAACATATCATCACTTTTGTCTAGCATGTTTTGAACCTTTTCAAAAGCCCGTTGTTGTTTTACAGCAATCTTAGCAAGTTTAGAGTAGCTGGGCTTGAGATCCTCATCAGATTCATTTTCACTAGATTCATAGGAGTTGTATTTGAGTACCTTTCCACCTTTCGCCATGAAGCAATAGGTGGGAGCGTAGTCATCTTCATCAGGCTTGTCGGTGGGGTCAGTTTCTTCAGTGTTGAAGATGGACTTGTTGACGAAAGTAGTAGTGAAGGCCAGACTCGCCACACCAGATTCAGATTCTTCAGAAGCCTCATCTTCATCATTTTCCTCAGATTCAGCTTCAGAGTCCATCTCTTTGCCAATGAATGCCCGAGCCTTCTTGGAGCTGCTCTTCTTGTGAGATGAAGACTTCGAGGATTTTGATGACGAAGATTTTGACGATTTCTTCTTCTACTTTGCATCATCAGAACTGTAATCCTTGTATTTCTTCTTCTTCATTTCCTTTTCCCACTGAGGACAATCTTGGATATAGTGACCAGGTTTCTTGCATTTGTGGCACAGCCTTCTCTTATAGTCCTTTGGATGAGGAATCACCGCTTCTTGAGGATTTTCCAGCGACCACGTCTTGAGAACTTTGGAATTTCTTCACGAGCAGTGCTAGCTCTGGCTCAATTCTTCAGATCACCAAGGCTACTACCGAATCCTCATATTGAGTCGAGACACAGCCTTGGCCTTGGGGCATGTGGTTTGCCATAGTTTGAACCATAGAGATCTCTCTTTTCACAAGTGGAACTTCGTGAGTATTTAGCCTTCGAGGATATCAACAGGATCAAGAGACTTGTAGTCAAGACGTTCTTGTATCATCGGTCCCAGAGTATCAAATGAGGAATCAGCGATCTCAACAGTTTCTTCACCACTTCATGATCGGTGATGTCAGGGGCACCGAGGGCTTGAAGCTCATTTGAGATGTCAGTGAGGCGATCAAAGGTTTGTTGGACATTTTCATTGTCGAGTCTTTTGAAGTGATTGAAGAGATTCCGAAGAACATCAACTCGAGAGTCACGCTGAGTTGAGACTCCTTCATTTACTTTGGACAGCCTATCCCAGATAAGCTTAGCAGTTTCCAAAGCACTCACTCTTCCATACTGTCCTTTACTTAGATGGCCACATATGATATTCTTTGCTTGAGAATCGAGTTACTTGAATCTCTTCACATCGGTAGCGTTCAGTGAGGGTGAGACAGAGGGAACAACATTTTCCACAACATACCAGAGATCGTTATCAATTGCCTCAAGATGCATTCGCATCTTGTTCTTCCAGTAGGGGTAGTCCGTCCCATCAAAGGTAGGACACCCAGCCGAGACGTTGATCATACCTGCGGTCGACATAACTAAAACTCCAGGCGGTTAAACCAAAATCACACAGAACAAGGGAGTACCTTGCTCGATACCAATTGAAAGTCGTTATATCGACTAGAGGGGGTGAATAGGCGATTTTATGAATTCTTCATCGAGGAATTTGCTGGTGAGGAAATTCCTTAGCTAAGAACTACTTATAGCGGAATAAGTACTCAAGTAAACATAACAGAATACAAGCATGGTCATCATGATGAAATGAAGACTAGCACAGAGTACGTAAAGCGTAATCACAGGATAACTCAAGATGAAGACAAACAGATGAAGAAATTGAAGCGAGGAAATTGAGAAAGTCTTGATCAAAGTCTTCAAGCACGATATGAACAAACATTCAACACAAGAATGAGGAAATGAAAGGGTTGAGGAAATAGAACCAGTTAGTTGGTGAAGACAATGATTTGGTAAACCAGTTCCAAGCTGCTGTCTCGGTTATGCGTCTGGTTGGAGCGGGTGAGTATTTAAACTCGAGGACGCGATCCGGACACCCGATCATCGAGCGCAACTCGGGACACCCAGTCCTCACCGTATTCTCCTTGAACTAAGACCATGCAGGCCTCGTCCAATCACTCGTGGTAAGTCTTGGTGACTTCCAAACCTTCACAGACTTGGTCACTCGGCGATCCACAATTCCTCTTGGATGCTCTAGACCTTGACGCCTAACCGTCGGAAGAAGCACGATCTTCAAAGGTAACAAGCGTCGGATCCACGAGGATCAATTTCTTGATGGCGCTCAATCACTTTGGGTTTGTGGGGGTTTGGTTTTGGGATTTTCCTCACTTGATGATTTTCGCTCAAAGTCCTCGGAGGATGGGTTGCTCTCAGATGACAAGTGTCAAGTTCTCTTGGAGCAGCCAACCAACTAGTGGTTGTAGGGGGCGGCTATTTATAGCCTAGGGAGCAGCCCGACATGATCAGACATAAATGCCCTTCAATGATATGACCGTTAGGTGGATAAGATATTTTGGGACAGCGTGGCGCCAAGAAGATAAAGAACGGTCGAAATTTGACTCTCAAATTCCTCGGGGCTATCATGTTCCTCCTTTGTGTAGGCAATTCGCCTTTGGCGAATTCCTAACTCCTCGGCGAGCAAAGTCCTCAATGACTGGAAGAACTGCGTCTCACATCTTGAAAATTGACTGAATCTGTATGAGATTTCCAATGGCTTCACTCGAAGGGATTGGTAGGTGTAGGATTTTGAGTTGAGCATCACATGGAAATTTTTCCTTAGTATTTCCTCGACCCCCTTTAACAGTACGGTGTTTCCTATGACTCAAGAAAGAGAAAATGAAACTACGAAAACAACAGTCTTCACGCTTCATGTTCCTCAAGTGAATACTAAGTCTTCAAGGTCACACCAATTTCTTCACTTTCAAAGTCTTTAGAAAGTCTTCAGAATATCAAAGTCTTAAGTCGAAGAACTTCATTTTTTGGGGTCGACTTTCTCTGTAAATATCAAACTCCTCATAGACTTATAGACCTATGTACACTCACAAACGCATCAGTCCCTTAACCTATAAGTCTTCAATACACCAAAATCACCAAGGGGCACTAGATGCACTTACAGCAGCCAAGGAGGACCAGCCACAGAAGGGAAGCACACCCGAAATAGAAGAGGCCCCTCCCCCAGGCGACCAGTCGCCGGGGGCTCCGTCGTCTCAGAAGGAGCGCCGGCCTCCGCAGGACGCTAGTGGCACCAGCAGTCCCAACCTAGTCGAGCACCCAGTGTACTTCGTCAGCACGGTATTGCGGGATGCAAGGGCGCGGTACCCCATGCCCCAGAAACTCCTCCTCGCGCTATTGGTGGCCTCGCGCAAGCTGCGGCACTATTTCCAAGGCCATCCCATCAAGGTTGTCTCAGCATACCCCTTGTAAAGGGTGCTCAGGAGCCCCAACTCAGCTGGAAGAGTCGCTGAGTGGAACATCGAGCTGCAGGCGTTTCAAATAGAATTCAGCACAACCAGAGTCATCAAAGGGGCTGCGCTTGCGGACTTCGTGGCGGAATGGGCAGAGGCGCCAGGCCTCGAGGCTGGCGAGGATCGATCGCTTTCCCCAGGGAGTGAGGCACCGGACGGATGGGTCATGTACTTCGACGGGGCGTTCTCCCGACACGGCGCAGGGGCTGGTGCGGTACTCGTATCCCCCACTCAAGACAAGCTCTACTACGCCGTGCAACTCTGTTTTCAGCATGGGGAAAAGGTCTCCAACAACATAGTAGAATACGAAGGGTTCGATAGCAGGCTCAAGGCCGATCGCCACAGGGGTGAAGCGCCTCACCATCAAGGGTGATTCGCAGCTCCTTGTCAACTTCTCTAACAAAGTATATGAACCAAAGGACGAGCACATGGAAGCCTACCTCGCGGAGGTCCACAGGATGGAGTAGCAGTTTTGGGGGCTGGAGTTGCAGCATGTGCCTCGCGGCACCAATCAAGAGGCTGATGACATCACAAAAAGGGCATCCAGGCGGCTACCTCAGGAGCCTGGCGTCTTTGAAGAGCGGCTCTTCAAGCCCTCGGTGACGCCATCGCTATCAAGCACGGCGCAGCCCCGAGGGGAGCTCCCCCAGCCGCCTGCCTCGGGAGCCCCGGTCTGCGGCCCGACATCAGGAGCGCGCCTGCTCCTGGCGTTGGAACCTCAGGAGGGGTGCTGGATCACGGAGCTCAGGAGTTACCTGACGCGAGGCACGTTGCCGGAAAAGGAGGAGGAGGCGGAGCATGTGGCACGGCAGGCCACAACATACTGCCTTAAGGATGGGGAGCTCTACCGAAGACGACCGAATGATGTGTCCCTACATTGCATTTCCAGGGAGCAAGGGAAGGAGCTACTGGCAGACATACACAGTGGCGACTGTGGGCATCACTCGTAGTCACGGACTCTCGTTGGTAAGGTGTTCTGTAGCGGGTTCTATTGGCCCACGGCACTCAATGACGCTGCGGAACTGGTGAAAGCTTGCGAGGCCTGTCAGTTCCATGCCAAGCAGATCCATCAGCCGGCGGGAGGTCTGCAGACTATACCCCTCTTGTGGCCATTCGCAGTCTGGGGACTGGATATCCTAGGCCCGTTCCCTCGGGCGCCAGGGGGCTACCGCTACCTCTATGTTGCCGTGGACAAGTTTACCAAGTGGGCTGAGGTGGAAGTTGTCTGCACCATCCCCGCAGGCTCCGCGTTCAAGTTCATCAAGGGCCTCGTGAGCCGATTCGGGGTGCCGAACCGCATCATCACCGACAACGGTTCGCAGTTCACCAGTAACCTCTTCAAAACATACTGTGCTAACCTTGGAACATAGATATGCTATGCTACGGTGGCGCACCCGTGCAGCAACGGTCAGGCCGAGTGAGCCAACGCAGAGGTCCTGAGAGGCCTCAAGACCAGAACCTTCAAGAAGAAGCTGGAGGCCTGCGGCAGGGGCTGGTACGACGAGCTCCAGTCCGTGTTGTGGTCAATCTGCACGACTGCAACCAAGCCGACTGGCGAGACCCCGTTCTTTCTGGTTTATGGAGCTGAAGCCGTTCTCCCTCACGAGGTCCAACGTCATTCCGCGCGGGTCCTGAAGCGCAGCAGGACGCCATGCGGGGGACGGATCTCTTGCTGGGGGAGGAGCATCGCCGAGAAGCCGCCCTGCGGGCGGCAAGGTACCAACAAGCACTGCGGCGATACCACTGCCGCAACATCCGCCCCAAGACTCTGGAGGTAGGGGACCTCGTGCTCAGACGGGTTCTCTCCAGGGAGGGGCTGCATAAGCTCTCTCCCATGTGGGAGGGCCCGTTTAAGGTTGTTCATGTTTCGAGCCCGGCTCCGCACGCTTGAGACCTGGGAGGGGTGCCCATCCGAACGCGTGGAACATCCAACACCTCCGAAGGTTTACCCTGAAAAAGGCCGGTGCTCGTGAAGAAGGCGAATGCCTGTGAAGTTGCTGTGTTTTGAAAAAGGCCCGGTGCCTGTGAAGAAGGCGAATGCCTGTGAAGTTGCTGTGTTTTGAAAAAGGCCCGGTGCCTGTGAAGAAGGCGAATGCTTGTGAAGTAGCTGTGTTTTGAAAAAGGCCGGGTGCCTGTGAAGAAGGCGAATGCCTGTGAAGTAGCTGTGTTTTGGGAAAGGCCATGTGCGTGTGAAGAAGGCAAACGCCTGTGAGGCTCGCCGCCCGTGACACTCTCACGTAATAATGAGTGGGGTTGTACACGCCCTGGAGTCTCCGGAGTGCCGCCCTCGGGCCTTGGGGGCTCCCGACCACGCCCAGTGGCAGCACTTAGCTCCGCGCTGGTGAGAAGACGTCGAAGACTAGAATAGGTGCCGGACGCGGCCTCTTTCATTTGCTTTCCGCAGTTGGCATGTTTGTTCCTATTTGAAGTTTTTTCCGAAGCTGTTGCCATTTCGAGCTCGCGACTCTTCCATTTTACTTGTTCGTTTCGTTTTCTCCTGCGCAAAGTCTCACGAGGGGGGAGCGTGGGCACCCTCGCGAGTGTTTTCTGCCCAGCAATTTGGAACTTCCCTGTTTGAGTCCGCTGCGGGAGCACCCCTCCCAGTCCGTGCCCCACGGGCATCGCGACACAATCACGGGGTTTGGGTTGGTTTCCCTCACTACCAAGGCTAGGGACTACCCCTGCTGACTAAACTCTGCAGGACACAAGGCGCAGGACGAGGCACTGGCCTCGGGAGGCGAGGACCGCGATGTGCCCCCCCCCCAAGATAAGTGGTTTTCACGCATAGGCACACAGAATGAAAACATAGCACATAAGCAGTAGAAAGAACGCACCAATTAAAATAGCAACAGTTCAGCACGCCCCGCGGGGCAACGTATTACATTCTTTTCGCAGGAGAGAAAGGAAAGCAAAAGGGGAATGACTTGCTCGGCACCAGCTCTCAGCGAAGCTCGTACTGCCTCCGAAGCTCAGCTGGATTCCGCCTCCCGCTTCACCGGAGCGTGGCGGCGGGCCGACCCGCTGCCCTCTCCCAGACGAGGGCGACGACGAGGGGGGTGGTCGCGACCACCACTGGAGGAGCTGCTACCCGAAGGAGAGTCGCCGAAGCTTGGCGGATCTCGGGCCCCGCTGCCCGCGCGCCCTCCGCCCCCTTCACCCCGACCAACGCCGGGGCTGGGCGCGATCATGTCATCGTCTTTCGACAGCATCCGCACTGGTGGCTGTCTTCCCCGAACACCCTCACGTAGAGGGTGGCGTCACAGTCGAACTTGAAGTGCAGAGTGCAGCGTCGGCGCAGGCCACGCACGCGGGCAAATGTTTGCCAGCCACGGGTCAAGGCCGCCTCCCCGGCGGTGGAGACCTCCAGGGTAGCCCAAGAGGACCTGCTGCAACAACCATCTGCCTGGAGCCAAAGGCCACCTGGGGCACCAGCCGGAAGCTCACCTATGAAGAAACGGGGAAGTTGGAGCCAGGTGTCGATTGGCTCCGCCGACCACACGACGAACTCCGGCAGCACCTCCGCCGAGCGGAAGCGCGGCCTTGGGGGTCGCGCAGCCCCGACGTACCTCTCAATGGCAGCCGGACGCCCACCGTTGCGCAGAGGGCTGCTTCCACGGCCCCGGGAAGCCGCAGCAGGGGCAGTGGGGTGCTTACGAGGGCGGCCCCGGCCGTGCTTGGTCGGAGGGGAGCCGGGCCCTTCCTGGCGAGCCTTCCCTTTCTCCGTGGCCGAGAACCTCTTCGACGGAGCCATGGGGATGGCGGGCGGCCGAGAAGAAGATATAGAGTAGCAAGGAGGGATGAACCGGAGGGGCTCACGCCGTTCCATACATATAGCTGAGGGAGGCCAACCGACGGCCTCCACGATCACAGGTAATCATGACCCGTTTTGCATGGAGGGACTTGTCAAATCGTGCAGCTACCGAGGCGTCGTGGGGGAGCCAGGACGCCCATGTCCAATCAACCGCCACGCGGAGCCCAAGGCCGCAGGCTATTGGGGCCCGCGGCGCTTTGCAATTGCCTCTTCGCTTCTCTACTAAGCCAAGTCCAAGCGTGCCTTGGGCCCGGGGGCTACTGTCGGTGTTCTGGGAACGGGGGTACCCAGACTTGCCTGCCTGCGGCCTGCGGCGTGGCTCAAGGAGTGGCCCAGTACGGCCCATCTTCGTCAACACATGCTCAAGACCCTCGCGAGGGGCCAAGCCTCGCGGGGCGGATGACAGGAGGCTTCCTCAGGCACAGCCTCGTTAGGCTGGCTCGCGAGGAGGCGGAGAGATCAAGGCGGGGTACCTCACGAGGTGCCCATGACGCAAGCCATGACGACCAAGGCCAGGCGGGCGCCAGGCGGGCGCCGGCCTCTGCAGAGTCCTTGTTTCCCCTTTGGTGCAAAGGGGGCAAGCGCATGCAAGGGTATCAAGCAAAGGCAACTATTTCGGTGCAACAAGACCAAGACCAGCAGGACGGCAGAACGGAGGTCATCGTGGAGCCCAAGCCAGCGTCATCTTCAGGGTCTTTTGGCAGGCGAGGACCAACTTTAGTCAGGATGAGTGTACTAGATGTTCCCCTTCAAAATGGCCAATTGTTGGCACCCTTCCCGCTCAATATTTGGGAAGAGGTCCGGGGCCTTTGCCTATAAATATTACTAGCCACCCACAGGGTAGGGCATCTGGATCTGATCGGATCCGCACCCAAGACACACACACACACACACACACAGAGAGGGCGTCTGAACTCCCCTAGCAGTTCATCGCCTCAACCAAGAACAGACCCTCGCGAGGCTGTTCTTCCCTTGTACTGTCCCTCATTGGCCCTAGAGGCAATCCACATACCACAAACTAGAGTAGGGTATTACACCACAATGGTGGCCTGAACCAGTATGAATCTTGTGTCCCTTGTGTTGTTCTTCGTGTAGTTTACATCCTTACGAGGCGGTGAAACATGGGTAGGCTGGGGGTGTGATCTCCGCGTGCACCCCAGTGTTCGAACCTCAAGGTTCTTCCAGAACCCAAAATCCGACAGGAATGACTTTCATTCTCTTTCTATCTTCTGTCGTGGTCGGGCTTTGAGTTTTACTCAATTTAACACCTTGCAACACAGGCAAGAACTCTTTATTTGATAGTTCCATTTTGAACTACTTCAAAATCTTGTCAAGGTATGTACTCATTGAAAAAACTTATCAAGCGTCTTGATCTATCTCTATAGATCTTGATGCTCAATATGTAACAGCTTCACCGAGGTCTTTCTTTGAAAAACTCCTTTCAAATACTCCTTTATCCTTTCCAGAAAATTCTACATTATTTCCAATCAACAATATGTCATTCACATATACTTTATCAGAAAAGGCTGTAGTGCTCCCACTCACTTTCTTGTAAATACAGGCTTCATTGCAAGTCTGTATAAAACTATATGCTTTGATCAACTCATCAAAGCGTAAATTCCAACTCTGAGATGCCTGCACCAGTCCATAGATGGATCATTGGAGCTTGCACATTTCGTTAGAACCTTTAGGATTGACAAAACCTTTTGGTTGCATCATATACAACTCTTCTTTACTAAATCCATTAAGGATTGCAGTTTTGTTATCCATTTGCCAGATTTCATAGAATGCGGCAATTGCTAACATGATTCGGATAGACTTTAAGCATCGATACGAGTGAGAAAATCTAATCATATTCAACACCTTGAATTTGTCAAAAACCTTTTTCGACAATTCGAGCTTTGTATATAGTAACACTACTATCACCGTCCGTCTTCCTCTTGAAGATCCATTTATTTTCTATGGCTTGCCGATCATCGGGCAAATCCACAAAAGTCCGTACTTTGTTTTCATACATGGATCCTATCTCAGATTTCATGGCCTCAAGCCATCTGTCGGAATCTGGGCTCATCATCGCTTCCTCATAGTTCGTAAGTCCATCATGGTCTAGTAACATGACTTCCAGTACAGGATTACCATACCACTCTGGTGCGGATCATGATCTGGTTGATCTATGAAGTTCTGTAGTAACTTGTTCCGAAGTTTCATGATCATCATCATTAACTTCCTCTCTGGTTGGTGTAGGCATCACGGGAACAGATTTCTCTGATGAACTACTTTCCAATTCGAGAGAAGATACAGTTACCTCATCAAGTTCTACTTTCCTCCCACTCACTTCTTTCGAGAAAAAACTCTTTCTCTAGAAAGGATCCACTCTTAGCAACAAATATTTTGCCTTCGGATCTGTGATAGAAGGTGTACCCAATAGTTTCCTTTGGGTATCCTATGAAGACGCACTTCTCCGATTTGGGTTTGAGTTTATCAAGTTGAAGCTTTTCCACATAAGAATCGCAGCCCCAAACTTTAAGAAACGACAGCTTAGGTTTGTTGCCAAACCACAGTTCATACGGTGTCGTCTCAACGGATTTCGACGGTGCCCAATTTAACGTGAATGCAGCTGTCTCTAATGCATAACCCAAAAACGATAGTGGTAAGAGACATCATAGATCGCACCATATCTAGTAAAGTACGATTACGATGTTCGGACACACAATTACGCTGTGGTGTTCCGGGTGGCATGAGTTGCAAAACTATTCCGCATTGTTTCAAATGAAGACCAAACTCGTAACTCAAATATTCTCCTACACGATCAGATCGTAGAAACTTTATATTCTTGTTACGATGATTTTCCACGTCACTCTGAAATAATTTGAACTTCTCAAATATTTCAAACTTGTGTTTTATTAAGTAGATATACCCATATCTGCTCGAATCATTTGTGAAGATCAGAAAATAACGATACCCGCCGTGAGCCTCAACACTCATTGGAACGCATACATCGGTATGTATTATTTCCAACAAGTTTGTTGCTCGCTCCATTGTTCCGGAGAACAGAGTCTTAGTCATCTTGCCCATGAGGCATGATTCACAAGCATCAAGTGATTCATAATCAAGTGACTCCAAAAGCCCATCAGTATGGAGTTTCTTCATGCGCGTTACACCAATATGACCTAAATGGCAGTGCCACAAATAAGTTGCATTATCATTATTAACTTTGCATCTTTTGGCTTCAATATTATGAATATGTGTATCACTACGATCGAGATCCAACAAACCATTTTCATTGGGTGTATGACCATAGAAGGTTTTATTCATGTAAACAGAACAACAATTATTCTAGCTTAAATGAATAACCGTATTGCAACAAACATGATCAAATCATATTCATGCTCAAGGCAAACACCAAATAACACTTATTTAGGTTCAACACTAATCCCAAAAGTATGGGGAGTGTGCGATGATGATCATATCAATCTTGGAACTACATCCAACACACATCGTCACCTCGCCCTTAACTAGTTTCTGTTCATTCTGCAACTCCCGTTTCGAGTTATTACTCTTAGCAACTGAACCAATATCAAACACCGAGGGGTTGCTATAAAAACTCGTAAAGTACACATCAATAACATGTATATCAAATATACTTTCACTTTGCCATCCTTCTTATCCGCCAATTATTTGGGTAGTTCCGCTTCCAGTGATTAATTCCTTGTAGTAGAAGCACTCAGTTTCAGGCTTAAGTCTAGCTTTGGGCTTCTTCACGGGAGCAGCAACTTGCTTGCTGTTCTTTTTGAAGTTCCCCTTCTTCCCTTTGCCCTTTTCTTGAAAGTAGTGGTCTTGTAAACACTTGATGCTTTTCTTGATTTCTACCTTCATCGATTTCAGCATCACAAAGAGCTTGGGAATCGTTTCCATTATCCCTTGCATATTATAGTTCATCACGAAGTTCTAGTAACTTGGTGATAGTGACTAGAGAACTCTGTCAATCACTATCTTATCTGGAAGATTAATTCCCACTTGATTCAAGTGATTGTAGTACTCAGACATTCTGAGCACATGCTCACTAGCTGAGCTATTCTCCTCCATCTTGTAGGCAAAGTACTTGTCAAAGGTCTCATACCTCTCGACACGGGCATGAGTATGAAACACCAATTTCAACTCTTGGAACATCTTATATGTTCCATGGCGTTCAAAATATTTTTGAAGTCCCGGCTCTAAGCCGTAAAGCATGGTACACTAAACTATCAAGTAGTCATCATATCGAGCTTTGTCAAACGTTCATAATGTCTGCATCTGCTCCTGCAATAGGTCTGTCACCTAGCGGTGCGTCAATGACATAATAGTTCTGTGCAGCAATGAGGTTAATCCTCAAATCACGGACCAAGTCCGCATCATTGCTACTAAAATTTTTCAACTTATTTTTCTCTAGGAACATATCAAAATATAAACGGGGAGCAACAACGCGAGCTATTGATCTACAACATAGATATGCTAATACTACCATGACTAAGTTCCTGATAAATTAAAGTTCAATTTAATCATATTACTTAAGAACTCCCACCTAGATAGACATCCCTCTAGTCATCTAAATGATCACGTGATCCAAATCAACTAAACCATGTCCGATCATCACGTGAGATGGAGTAGTTTTCAATGGTGAACATCACTATGTTGATCATATATACTATATGATTTACGCTCGACCTTTCGGTTTCAGTGTTCCGAGGCCATATCTGCATATGCTAGGCTCGTCAAGTTTAACCCGAGTATTTTGCGTGTGCAAAACTGGCTTGCACCCATTGTATGTGAACGTAGAGCTTATCACACCCGATCATCACGTGATGTCTCGGCACGACGAACTTTGGCAACGGTGCATACTCAGGGAGAACAATTATACCTTGAAATTTAGTGAGAGATCATCTTATAATGCTACCGTCAATCAAGCAGAATTAGATGCATAAAGGATAAACATCACATGCAATCAATATAAGTGATATGATATGGCCATCATCATCTTGTGCCTTTGATCTCCATATCCAAAGCACCGTCATGACCACCATCGTCAACGGCGCGACACCTTGATCCCCACCGTAGCATCGTTGTCGTCTCACCAACTATTGCTTCTACGACTATCGCTATCGCTTAGTGATAAAATAAAGCAATTACAGCGCGATTGCATTGCATACAATAAAGCGACAACCATATGGCTCCTGCTAGTTGTCGATAACTCTGTTACAAAACATGATCATCTCATACAATAAAATATAGCATCATGCCTTGACCATATCACATCACAACATGCCCTACAAAAACAAGTTAGACGTCCTCTACTTTGTTGTTGCAAGTTTTGCGTGGCTGCTACGGGTTGAGCAAGAACCGTTCTTACCTACGCATCAAAACCACAACGATTTTTTGTCAAGTATGTGTTGTTTTAACTTTCACAAGGACCGGGCATAGCCACACTCGATTCAACTAAAGTTGGAGAAACTGACACCCGCCAGCCACCTGTGTGCGAAACACGTCGGTAGAACCAGTCTCACGTAAGCGTACGCGTAATGTCGGTCCGGGCCGCTTCATCCAACAATACCGCCGAATCAAAGTATGACATGTTGGTAAGCAGTATGACTATTATCGCCCACAACTCTTTGTGTTCTACTCATGCATATAACATCTACGCATAAACCTGGCTCGGATGCCACTGTTGGGGAACGTAGTAATTTCAAAATTTTCCTACGCACATGAAAGCTCATGGTGATGCATAGCAACGAGAGGGCAGAGTGTCGTCCACGTACCCTCGTAGACCGTAAGCAGAAGCGTTATGATAACGCGGTTGATGTAGTCGTACGTCTTCATGATCCGACCGATCCAAGTACCGAACGCACGACACCTCCGAGTTCAGCACACGTTAAGCTCGGTGATGTCCCACGAACTCACGATCCAGCAGAGCTTCACGGGAGAGTTCTGTCAGCACGACGGCGTGATGACGGTGATGATGATGCTACCGACAAAGGGCTTCGCCTAAGCACCGCTACGATATGGCCGAGGTGGATTATGGTGGAGGGGGGCACCACATACGGCTAAAAGATCAACTGATCAACTTGTGTGTCTATGAGGTGCCCCCCCTCCCCCGTATATAAAGGATTGGAGGAGGGGAGGGCCGGCCCTCTACTATGGCGCACCCTGGGGAGTCCTACTCCTACCGGGAGTAGGATTCCTCCCCTTCCAAGTAGTAGGAGTAGGAGAGAAGAAGGGGAAGAGAGAAGAGAAGGAAGGAGGGGGCGCCACCCCTCCCCCTAGTCCAATTCGGACTAGGCCTTGGGGGGCGCGGCCTGCCCTAGGCAGCCCCCCTCTCTCTTCCCTAAACCCCAATAATACCCATATACTCCCCGGCGAATTCCCGTAACTCTCCAGTACTCCGATAAATACCCGAATCACTCGGAACCTTTCAAAAGTCCGAATATAGTCGTCCAATATATCGATCTTTACGTCTTGACCATTTCGAGACTCCTCGTCATGTCCGTGATCATATATGGGACTTCGAACTACCTTTGGTACATCAAAACATATAAACTCATAATACCGATCGTCACCAAACGTTAAGCGTGCGGACCCTACGGGTTCGAGAACTATGTAGACATGAACGAGACACGTCTCCGGTCAATAACCAATTGCAAAACCTGGATGCTCATATTGGCTGCTACATATTCTACGAAGATCTTTATCGGCCAAACCGCATAACAACATAAGTTGTTCCCTTTGTCATCGGTATGTTACTTGCCCGAGATTCGATCGTCGGTATCTTAATACCTAGCTCAATCTCGTTACCGGCAAGTCTCTTTACTCGTTCCGTAATGCATCATCCCACAACTAACTCATCAGTCACATTGCTTGCAAGGCTTATAGTGGTGTGCATAACCGAGAGGGCCTAGAGATACCTCTCCGACAATCGGAGTGACAAATCCTAATCTTGATCTATGCCAACTCAACAAGTACCATTGGAGACACCTGTAGAGCACCTTTATAATCACCCAGTTGCGTTGTGACGTTTGGTAGCACACAAAGTGTTCCTCCGGTATTCGGGAGTTGCATAATCTCATAGTCATAGGAACATGTATAAGTCATGAAGAAAGCAATAGCAATATACTAAACGATCAAATGCTAAGCTAACGGAATGGGTCAAGTCAATCAGATCATTCTCTAATGATGTGATCCCGTTAATCAAATGACAACTCATCTCTATGGCTAGGAAACTTAACCATCTTTGATTCAACGAGCTTGTCAAGTAGAGCCATACTAGTGACACTATGTTTGTCTATGTATTCACATATGTACTAAGTTTCCGGTTAATACAATTCTAGCATGAATAATAAACATTTATCATGATATAAGGAAATATAAATAACAACTTTATTATTGCCTCTAGGGCATATTTCCCTCATTTAGATGGGCTCTGGTAGCTGTTTACAGAGCAGCTCAATCTGAGTTTAAACTGGATTTCCTAGCTGTCCTTGTGAGGGTCTATGGGAATGAAAGGTTGCCAATTGACCTTACTGGTAGACAATTCACATGGGCGAACACGTTACCGAATCCAACATATGATAAGTTGGACCGGGTGCTTACTAGTGTCCAATGGGAACAAAAATTCCCACTTGTAATGGTGCAGGAGTTACAAAGGGAAATCTCTGACCATACACCCTTGCTGCTGGACTCAGGAGAAGTGACCCATATAGGCAATAAGAATACCTTTTCTTTTTAACTAAGTTGATTCGAGAGAGAGGATTTCTTAGATCTCGTTGAAAGGGAGTGGGCCAAGGATGTTGATGGGCATTCGAGTGTTGAAAGGTGGCGAAATAAGATTAGACACTTGCGACAACTTTTGAGGGTTTGGGCCAGAAATGAAAGCGGGATACATAAACAAGAAAAAGAGAGACTTATCTGATTGACTGAAAATTTAGATCTTAAAGTGGAATCTAACCTGCTCCACGTGATCGAACAGGCCGCTAAAATCGAGGCCGAGCAAAAACTACACGCTCTTCTTAGAGAATAAGAAATGAAATGTGCTTTGAGAGCTAAGGTGCTTAAAGTTGTCCAAGGGAATGACAATACTCAATTCTTCCACATGATTGCAGATGGCAAACATAGGAAAAAGAAAACCATTCAACTTGAATAGGATGAAGGTACGGTGGTCGGGCATGATAACCTCAAACTTTACATCTAAAATTATTACAAACAACTATTTGGGTCTCCTGAGGACAATGTTGTGTTGCTTGATAAGCTCGCAGTTGGGATATCCCTCAGCTTAGGACAGATGAAAAAGAGATTTTATCTGCACCGTTTATCGAGAAAGAGGTTTTTGACGCAGTAACACAAATGAAGCAGAATAAGGCACCTGGACCAGATTGGTTCCCAGCATAATTTTACAAGAATGCCAACATAATATAAAGGGTGACCTTATGCTGATGTTCCATGACTTTTTCAATTCCCACCCGCAACTCTTCCACCTTAACTTTGGAACAATAACATTGTTGCCAAAGAAAGAGGAGGCAATGCTCATCGAGCAGTTCATGTTGATTTGTCTTTTGACTGTGAGTTTCAAAATCTTCACAAAAGTCGGCACGAATAGATTGACACGGATTGCCCATTCAGCGACAACCGAGTCAGACGGCATTCATGCCGGGGAGACACGTCCTCGAGGGGGTCGTTGTCTTACACAAAACTCTACGTGAAATCTATTCGAAGAAACTAGATGGGTGATCTTCAAGGTGGGTTTTGAGAAAGCATACGATAAGGTCAAATGGCCCTTCCTTCAGCAGGCTATGCGTATGAAGGGGTTCAATGAAGCCTAGAGGAAATAGGTGGACTCCTTCATTCAAAAAGGCAGTGTGGGGATTGAGGTGAATGATGACATGGGTCATTATTTTCAGACACATAAGGGCTTAAGACAAGGAGATACGATGTCTCCTATACTGTTCAACAGAGTGGCAGATATGTTTGCAGTACTTATCGGCAGGGCCAAGGATAACGGCCAAGTAGGAGGACTCGTTCCTCATCTTGTTGACGGGACGGGAGGTTTCTATACCACAATATGCTGATGACACTATCATATTCATGGAACATGATCTCGCAAAGGCTAGAAATATGAAACTAGTACTTTGTATTTTTGAACAATTGTCGTGGTTTAAAACTAATTTTCACAAGAGTGAATTGTTTTGCTTTGGAAGAGCCAAAGAGGAACAAGATTCGTGTAGACAATCGTTCGGTTGTGAAATGGGTTCCTTGCCATTTAGTTACCTAGAAATTCCAATTCACCATCGTAAACTATCAAATAAAGAATGGAAAGGCATCGAGGATTGATTCGGAAAAAGCTAAGCTGCTGGAAGGGCAAGCTTATGTCCTATGGAGGTCGGCTTGTGTTAATAAATTTTTTATTAACTAGTATGCCGATGTTCCTGCTATCTTTCTTCGAAGTTCCTATAGGGGTCCGGAAAAGGTTAGACTTCTATCGATCTCATTTCTTCTGGCAGTGTAATGAGGTTAAAACGAAATATAGGTTGAATAGGTGGGATGTTTTTTGTAGACCCAAAGACCAAGGGGGGCTTGGGATTGAGAAATTGGAGATTAAAAACAAATGTCTGCTAGGTAAATGGTTATATAGGTTATCGGCTGAGACTGACGGTATGTGGACACAGATACTGTGTAACAAATACTTACAAGCCAAGTCTTTAGCCTAGGTTATCGTAAGACCTAATGACTCGCCATTTTGGAAGGTGCTAATGAGAACAAAGGATACTTTCTTCTGCAGAATGAAATTTGTTATTGGAAATGGCACAACAACCAGACTTTGGGAAGATACATGGTTGGGGGAGATGCCTCTAGCCTTGCAGCATCCCATATTGTATAATGTTGTGCAACATAAGAAGGATTACATTGCTACAGTATTACAATTGGCCCCATTACACATCCAATTCCGGAGGTCTCTCGTAGGGTAGCGTTGGATCTCCTGACTGCACCTTGTGCGAAGGTTGATGGATGTTCAACTTTCTGATCAGCTAGATTCTTTTCATTGGAAGTCAACCAGGAGCGGTGTTTTTACGATGAAATCTATGTACCCGGATCTAATTGATTCTGGCTCAATCCCGAGATCGATCCATATTTGGAAAACTTGTTCCGTTGGGAATTAAAATCTTCATGTGGTCGTTCACAAGGAAGTGTTTCTTACCAAAGATAATCTGCTTCAGCGAAGATGGGTAGGCAGTTCTTGTTGTTGGTTTTGTGACCAGGATGAAACAATACAACATCTTTTTATTGATTGCCCTCTTGCTAAGCCTCTTTGGCGCACAGTTCATATAGCCTTTAATATTAACCCTCCAGTTAGCAGTGACATGTTATTTGGGACGTGGCTAACATGAGTGGAACCAGTTATTGCGGGGCGTATTCGGATAGGAATATGCGTGTTACTTTCGGCTATATAGGGCTGCAGAAATGATATGATTTTTAATAGACAAAATCTTTTAAACTTCTTGCAGGTTATATACAGAGCTACAACATGAATCCGTACGTGGTAGTTACTCACTCATATCGACTCCATGGAGCTTTTGGTTACTGGCTGCAACCAGTGGAAGACGGTAGCACGGGGTATGTACAATCGGTTTGGATGGCGGTCCAATAGTAGAATAGGTGTTTAGTCATCATGTCCTGTTTTTCTCCGGTTGTGATTTCTTTATCTCCTTTTCTTTTTATGCTCCATTTGAGGGCTGGTACTGAATTGCAGACTTTGTTTTGATTGACACTTTTTAATAAGATGGCCTCATGCATTGTTGTTGGGGATAATCCTCCGTTTCAAAAAGAAAAATACAACAATTAGCTAAACTACTGTCTTATATGTAACTGACAAATTCAGAGTGTCTCACTGGTTCACAGAAAAATGCAACTACGAACAGTGTGCAATTCAGAGTACCTCAATGATTCATAGAACATTAGGAGCGGGTTCGACGAACGAGAACTACTATTACATGATATTTGGATTGAGGACTAGCAAAGGAGCATTGAGGTATCTAAAATCAAGAGAAAGTCTTATAGGACATTCTTTTTTTTTCTAACACTTATATGGAACATTCTAGTTGAAAGCAATATGGCTTTCCAGGGCCTAGTAGTATTTCCCTCCCATCCACCCAGGGGAGATTCCATCGTTTTGAAATTCGAAAAAAAGGCTTCTTTGACCGGTTGGACACCTCCGTCCCTATAAAGCAAGGACGATGCGCCTCACCCGTCTCCACCTGCTCCCCTTTCCGTTTCGTCTCTCTCCGAGCGCCAGCCAGCCTCCTCCTCTCCTCTCTGAGACCCGAGATGCTGGCCGCGGCAGCCATGAGGATGGGGAGGGGCCGTCACCTCCGCGCCGCCGCCGCTCGATGGTGAGTCTAAGTCATGGATCCTTCCTCTCCAACCCCTCCTGGCTTGTCCTTTTCTATTTTCTAATCTCGCTGCCTGCCTCTCCTCTTCGCAGCGTGCGTGCTCGGGGTTTTTCCACCAACGGCCGCGGTCCGGCGACCCCTGGAGGCGGCGCCGCCACCAACGGGTGTGCTTCACCTCCTCCTCTTGCTTTTTAACGCCGGCGGCGCGTGCGGAAGGCCAAACTCTGATAGTTTTTTGACCATGCAGGAACGCGAGCGGCGGCGTGGGGGCGAAGGGCAGCGGCGCCGAGATCGGGTATGATCCGTTCGTTCTAAAAAAAACTCCTCTTTTTTCCATGGCGCAGCACCAAGCGACAAGGGCTCATCTCTTTCTTTTGCTTCACTTTGGCAGGAAGGCAACCAACGGCGGAAGGGCGCCGACCAACGGCGGCGCGGCGACCGGTGGAGGGCGGCGGTCGACGGGTAAGATCCACAATCTCGTCCTTTCCCCCCCTTTTTCTCCACCGCCGGCATGTTTCCTCATATCTCTTCTTGTTTTCTTTCTCGATCTCAATCCTAAGCTTTTGTTGTGACCATGGCAGGACGGCAACGGGTGGAAGGGCTGCCAAGGGCGTCGGCGCGCCGACCGGGTAATGCTCGTTTCTCAGTTTACTCTATTTCCTCCTCCGCCCGCATGGTTCCGTTCCTCCCTCGTTTGCAAGCAGCGGGGTTGCGCAGGCCGTACGTCGGCGTTGGGTAGAATAGTGTCTTTGACGGCCGGGGTTGCCCAGCTTTTACTCCGCCGTTCTTTCTCTTCTCCGACGTACGGCGCTCGCACAAAAAAGCCCTGCTTTTTAGATCTAACTGACGACCAAAACATGGGTGTGCAGGGGAAATGGGGAGTGCTCCAGCCTCTCGGAGCTCCGCAGGGAAGTCTTTGAGGAGACCGGGAGGATCTGCGAAAACTACAGCCGACTGTCCAAGGTGGATACGGCCCTGTTCGAAGAAATCGCCCGCGTGGAGAAGCAGATGGGGTATACTACATAATTCTCCTCCTTTTTCTTTTCTAACTCCATGCCTCTGCACTGTACCCCTGGTGTAAATTTCTATGTGTTTGACTGATTTGGCAGATTAAACTACAAAACTTGGAAGAAGGAGCTCGTGTCCACCACCTGCATTATGGTAGGAGCGGCTGGCATCTTTGGGTTCACGGTCGGGGCTTGGATGTCCCCTTACCTGAACCAAAGGATTGTGAACGACAGCGCCAAGGAGATGAAGCGGAGGACTCGCCTGACCAAGGTGGACGCGCTCCTGACCGAAGGTGGTACGTATTTCTCTGCCAAATACACTACTACTCCAATACTACCTTCATGCAGACCGCGGCTCTTGTGTGGTGCGAGTTGTAGCAATCATCACTAACCTGAATGCATATGCCAATGCAGGAAGAGCAGGCCTTGGTGCGGACGGTGCCGGGTGTGGCGAGAAGATCTCTGCGCCGGCGGCTCTCGCTCCCCCCGCGGCAGCCAAGGGGGACAGGGCCACTGCCGGAGCAGGAGGCACGGCGGCGGCTGCCGCAGCAGCAGCCAAGTGCTCTTCATCGGAGTAGATCCCGCCAGTAGCACCGCACCGCCTGGAAGAAAATCGATCGATCGGTGCTGCTGCTGCTGTGCTACTTCGTTTTCCTTCTTGCTTTGTTATCAATCACATAGAACCGTACGTGAGCGCCTGTAATCGGCGGTGCTATGCTACATTTTCGTCGTCCCTTATCTTCCTGTTCGATTTTGCGTGGTTGAGAAAGCCAGAGACCTCCTGGGATTTTAAATTCGAGGGTGCCCCCCATCAATCGATCGTCTTATTTAGTTTTATTCATCATCTTTCAACTTATTTAGTTTTATATACTGCTTGCTTTGATTTGCTGTGCTGCTGCATTCATGTTAGTTGTCTGCCTGCGTGGATAGTCAGAATTTCTGAGAGAAAAGATGAACTGTTCGCCGTGTTCGCCACAGCCGCTGCCTGCCCTCTACTCCTGTCTTTTCTTTGTCAGAGCAAACAGACTTGTTTTCATTACTCCAAAACGTAAACAGTATAGTAGTACTACATATTCTATTCCTTGTAGGCTAAGCCTCTAGCCTGACCTAAGCCTCTAGCATAGCATAGCTCATAAAATACTCATCATACGTACACCCTCACCAAGACTAGGCATCACCCACGCCCACAAACCTCAACCTCTTCTTTCTTAACAGGGAAGAGACTACCTGCTTCTGAAAGGCAAAGGAGATGAAACCAAAAACGAAATAGATAAAGAAACTTGTGCCGACACAAGATAATTACCTGTCAGCATGGTATTGGTAAGGGGCTCCTTGGAACAAGAGATATACCTTGCCATCTCTCATTTTGTAACCAAGGAAGGTAAACTCGATGCAAGCTATGTTGGATTCATTTGGACTGATTGCATGATCTGGCAGTGTCGTAAAAATGTTTTAAGGAGATCATACTTCTAAGCAATAAGATTTTAGGTCATGTGCATCACGCCAGATTTAAAATAACGGCAAATTTACACCATGTTTTGGCCACCATGGCAAACTTATAGATTTGTTTGCCATCGATGTGTGTTTTTAGGACCATAGCAAATTTCTTTCTTTTTGCAACGTGGCAAAATTACTACTTTATGCGACCATGACAAATTTAGTTTTATGGTCACAGCAAATTTATTTTATGCATCACGGCACTTTTAGCGTATAGACCATGGCAATTTATATTTTGGAAAATTTAAAATAAATAATATAAACCATGGCAAATTCCTTTTTTGTAGCATGCGTTAATTGGATCACGGCAATTTTGCTACTTGTCATCTATCATGGCATTTTCTTTTTTGTAGGTATTGTGTGGTGGTTTTTCTCAAGTATAACGATCCATTGAATTTTTTATATTTTGTAGGTATTGTTAGCTATTTTTCATATGAATTTCTAGATTTTGGATGCATTTTTATTAAAGTTTTTCCACAGTTTTTTTAGTGTTTAGTATCTCTTTTTTTTGGAGGGAATAGTGTTTAGTATCTAAATAGGCATGTTCCTTGTTGCCGCTCGTGCTAGCAGGCCCAGGCTAGCATTTTTTGGGCTTTTTATTGTGTCGTTATTGGTTTAGCGGCGGTTAGGTCACATAAGGGTTTCCGTTGTAAGGCCTCTCACAACGAACGAAATTGTTCGGTCGTTCCCAGGTTCGCTCGATATCTGATTGATCCAAATATGACGTTTGCCCATATGGCCATAATGAGGTACTTCTTTTTTATATAGGGCACATATTGAAGCACTGTTTTTGTCCACTCGTAATGTAAAAGAACCCTGCTATACACACAACAGTGCACGAACGATTTACGGATGATACTGAAGATCGCACCATCTGTTGTACGATAGCTGCACTTCTCCACCCTTTGATGCAAGTGTTGGCTGCATGTCGCCCACACTGCAGTTTCAAATGTAAAAAGTGGTCCTGCCCTACTATATAGGGCACCTATTTGAGATGTTCTTATTACAGCCACAATCGCCAGACGCAAGCAAGGACTTACCTCGAGTCATCCCTAATTGGATAGGGAGATCATACATAACCAAATTTCCTTCAATGTAATGCAGTCCATGGCCCGTTTCAAAATTGGGGTGTTCGACGTCCCCATAATGTGTCGTTGTTTCTTTTTTTTTATGGGCAATCATAGGGTCTTTATTTCAATGTGACAGCCAACATGTTGTGCTATCCCTTCTCTACCAAAGTTTGCTAAACAATCTGCAACTCCGTTCTGTTCTCGAAGAATTTTAACAGGAATAACTACCCTATCATTCAACAAACTCTTAATATCTCTGACCAAATGGCCATATGCCGATCTATCAATAGAATCATCTAAAAGTGCTCGAAGGACCACTGAATAATCAGGTTGCAATAAGATCGTAGAACTTGAATGCTCAAATGCCAGTCTCAAACCTTCCCACATAGCATGCAGCTCTGATTCGAGGGCCTCTTTACAATGAAATAATTTGCGGTAAGACGCAAATATGACATGTCCTTTATCATCCCGGAGAATCATACCTACACCTGCTGAGGGCTAGTAAGACCCATCTGTACACAAAGACACCGAGCCAATAGGACTTATCCATGGCGTGCGGGCAGTGGCCGGTCTAGGCTGCTTGCTAGGTGGGAGCGAGTGCATTGGAGCTTTTCCTTTGATTATATCATCCACATAACTTGAACATTGTAAAAAAAAGGTGTTGCAGTAGCTGCTTAAGAATGAACAGGAAACCTCCGAAGGAGGAATTGTTTTCCCATGAATCAACTTATCCCGAAGATACCAGCTACGCTATAACACCATGATGATCATACTTCTTGTTTGTTCATGTAAACCGGCCAAGAGATGAGGCACCCATTCAGCCCCCGGGCATATAATATCCTCCCTTCTCAGTAATGGTCGTTGGTTCCTCATAGAGTCCCAAAGAATTGCGGCATTTGGGCACACAATCAGGGCATGAAAAGTGGTCTCCTCTTCCCGGTCACAAAGCTTACAGTAACCATTCGTACCAATGTGTCTTCTATATTTCTTCGTTGTTGTGGGTAAAGAACCCGATGATACTTGTCATGCAAAGTGTTTCAGCTTCGGTGGAACTAGCGCACCCCACACTAATTTCGAAATAGGTCTGTCTCCCTATGGAGAAGAGCTCGTGGCACCAGGGAAAAATTGATCATAATGGCTAGACTGTTGGGTAACGTAGTAATTTCAAAAAATTTCCTACGCACACGCAAGATCATGGTGATGCATAGCAACGAGAGGGGAGAGTGTTGTCTACGTACCCTCGTAGACCCGAAGCGGAAGCGATCACAACATAGAGGAAGTAGTCGTATGTTCTCCTCGCGATCCGACCGATCCGGCGCGTTACTTCGGCGCCCCGAGTTCTTGACACACGTACAGCTCGATGGCGTCCCTCGTACTCGATCCAGCCGAGTGTCGAGGAGAGTTCTGTCAAGACGACGGCGTGGTGGACGATCTTGATGTTCTATCGCGCAGCGAGCCGCCTAAGCCATAGCGATATGACCGAGGTGGAATATGGTGGAGGGGGCACCGACACGGCTAAGGAACGATCCGTAGATCAAATTTGTGTGTCCATGGGGTGCCCCTGCCCCGTATATAAAGGAGGGAGGGAGGAGGAGGCCGGCCTAGGAGGAGGCGCCATAGGGAGTCCTACTCCCACCGGAGTAGGATTCCCCTTCCTAGTCCAACTAGGGATCCTTCCATGTATTAGGAGTAGGAGACTAGGAAGGGAAGAGAGAAGGAAAGGAAGGAGGGGTGCGGCCCTCCCTAGCCCAATTCGGACTAGGGCAAGGGGCGTGCCTGCCTAGGGCAGCCCTCTCTCTTTCCCGTATGGCCCATAAGGCCCAATACTTCTCCCGGCGAATTCCCGTAACTCTCCGGTACTCGATAATTACCGAATGACTCGGAACCTTTCCGAACTCGAATACAGTCGTCCAATATATCGATCTTTACGTCTCGACCATTTCGAGACTCCTCGTCATGTCCCCGATCTCATCCGGGACTCGAACTCCTTCGGTACATCAAAACTCATAAACTCATAATATAACTGTCATCGAAACCTTAAGCGTGCGGACCCTACGGTTCGAGAACAATGTAGACATGACCGAGACACGTCTCCGGTCAATAACCAATAGCGGGACCTGGATGCCCATATTGGTTCCTACATATTCTCGAAGATCTTTATCGGTCGGACCGCATAACAACATCGTTGTTCCTTTGTCATCGGTATGTTACTTGCCCGAGATTCGATCGTCGGTATCCAATACCTAGTTCAATCTCGTTACCGGCAAGTCTCTTTACTCGTTCCGTAATACATCATCTCGCAACTAACTCATTAGTTGTAATGCTTGCAAGGCTTAAGTGATGTGCATTACCGAGAGGGCCCGGAGATACCTCTCCGAGCAATCGGAGTGACAAAACCTAATCTCGAAATCGCCAACCCAACATCTACCTTTGGAGACACCTGTAGTACTCCTTTATAATCACCCGATTACGTTGTGACGTTTGGTAGCACCAAAGTGTTCCTCCGTGGCGGAGTTGCATAATCTCATAGTTATAGGAACATGTATAAGTCATGGATAAAAGCGGTAGCAACATACTAAGCGATCGTGTGCTAAGCTAATGGAATGGGTCATGTCAATCAGATCATTCAACTAATGATGTGACCTTGTTAATCAAATAACAACTCCTTGTTCATGGTTAGGAAACATAACCATCTTTGATTAACAAGCTAGTCAAGTAGAGGCATACTAGTGACACTCTGTTTGTCTATATATTCACACATGTATTATGTTTCCGGTTAATACAATTCTAGCATGAATAATAGACATTTATCATGAAATAAGGAAATAAATAATAACTTTATTATTGCCTCTATGGCATATTTCCTTCAGTCTCCCACCTGCACTAGAGTCAATAATCTAGTTCACATCGCCATGTGATTGAACACAAATAATCATATCTGTATATGATTAACACCCATAGTTCACATCGTCATGTGACCAACACCCAAAGGGTTTACTAGAGTCAATAATCTAGTTCACATCGCTATGTGATTAACACCCAAAGAGTACTAAGGTGTGATCATGTTTTGCTTGTGAGAGAATCTTAGTCAACGGGTCTATCATATTCAGAGCCGTATGTATTTTGCAAATATTCTATGTCTACAATACTCTTGCGGAGCTACTCTAGCTAATTGCTCCCACTTTCAATATGTATCTAGATCGAGACTTAGAGTCATCGGATCGGTGTCAAAACTTGCATCGACGTAACCCTTTACAACGAACATTTTGTCACTTCCATAATCGAGAAACATATCCTTATTCCACTAAGGATAATTTTGACCGCTGTCCAGTGATCTACTCCTAGATCACTATTGTATTCCCTTGCCAAACTCAGTGCAGGGTATACAATAGATGTGGTACACAGCATGGCATACTTTATAGAACCTATGGCCAAGGCATAGGGAATGACTTTCATTCTCTTTCTATCTTCTGCCGTGGTCGGGTTTTGAGTCTTACTCAATTTCACACCTTGTAACACAGGCAAGAACTCTTTCTTTGACTGTTCCATTTTGAACTACTTCAAAAACTTGTCAAGGTATGTACTCATTGAAAAAACTTATCAAGCGTCTTGATCTATCTCTATAGATCTTAATGCTCAATATGCAAGCAGCTTCACCGAGGTATTTCTTTGAAAAACTTCTTTCAAACACTCCTTTGTGCTTTACAGAATAATTCTACATTATTTCTGATCCACATTATGTCATACATATGCTTATCAGAAATGTTGTAGTGCTCCCACTCACTTTCTTGTAAATACAGGCTTCACCGCAAGTCTGTATAAAACTATATGCTTTGATCCACTTATCAAAGCGTGTATTCCAACTCCGAGATGCTTGCACCAGTCCATAGATGGATCGCTGGAGCTTGCACACTTTGTTAGCTCCCTTTGGATCGAAAAAAACTTCTGGTTGCATCATATACAACTCTTCCGCCAGAAAACCATTCAGGAATGCAGTTTTTACATCCATTTGCCAAATTTCATAAATTGTGGCAATTGCTAACATGATTCGGACAGACTTAAGCATCGCTACAGTTGAGAAAATCTCATTGTAGTCAACATCTTGAACTTTGTCGAAAAACTTTTTTGCAACAAGTCGAGCTTTGTAGATAGTAACACTACTATCAACGTCCGTCTTCCTCTTGAAAATCCATTTAATCTCAATGGCTTGCCGATCATCGGGCAAGTCAACCAAAGTCCATACTTTGTTCTCATATATGGATCCCATCTCAGATTTTATGGCCTCAAACCATTTCGCGGAATCTGGGCTCACCATCGCTTCTTCATAGTTCGCAAGTTCATCATGGTCTAGTAACATGACTTCCAGAACAGGATTACCGTACTACTCTGGTGCGGATCTCACTCTGGTTTACCTACGAGGTTCTGTAGTAACTTGATCTGAAGTTACATGATCATCATCATTAGCTTCCTCACTAATTGGTGTAGTAGTCACAGGAACAAATTTCTATGATGAATTACTTTCCAATAAGGGAGAAGGTACAATTACCTCATCAAGTTCTACTTTCCTCCCACTCACTTCTTTCGAGAGAAACTCCTTCTCTAGAAAGGATCCATTTTCAGCAACGAAAATCTTGCTTTAGGATCTGTGATAGAAGGTGTACCCAACAGTTTTCTTTGGGTATTCTATGAAGACGCACTTTCTCCGATTTGGGTTTGAGCTTATCAGGATGAAACCTTTTTCACATAAGCATCGCAGCCCCAAACTTTAAGAAACGACAACTTTGGTTTCTTGCTAAACCACAGTTCGTATAGTGTCGTCTCAACGGATTTAGATGGTGCCCTATTTAATGTGAATGCAGCTGTCTCTAATGCATGATCCCAAAACGATATTGGTAAATCGGTAAGAAACATCATAGATTGTACTATATCCAATAAAGTACGGTTATGACGTTCGGACACACCATTATGATGTGGTGTTCCAGGTGGCATGAGTTTGTGAAACTATTCCACATTGTTTTAATTGAAGACCAAACTCGTAACTCAAATATTCATCTCCACGATCAGATCGCAGAAACTTTATTTTCTTGTCACGATGATTTTCTACTTCACTCTGAAATTCTTTGAACATTTCAACTATTTCAGACTTATGTTTCATCAAGTAGATATACCCATATCTGCTCAAATCATCTTGTGAAGGTCAGAAAATAACGATACTTGCCACGAGCATCAACACTCATTGGATCGCATACATCAGTATGTATTATTTCCAATAAGTCAAGTAGCTTGTTCCATTGTTCCGAGAACGGAGTTTTAGTCATCTTGCCCAAAAGGCACGGTTCGCAAGCATCAAGTGATTCATAATCAAGTGATTCCAAAATCCCATCAGCATGGAGTTTCTTTATGCGCTTTACACCAATATGACCTAAACGGCAAGTGCCACAAATAAGTTGCACTATCATTATTAACTTTGCATCTTTTGGTTTCAATATTATGAATATGTGTATCACTATGATCGAGATCCCATGAACCATTTTCATTGGGTGTGTAACCATATAAGGTTTTATTCATGTAAACAGAATAACAGTTTATTCTCTTACTTAAATGAATAACCGTATTGCAATAAACATGATCAAATCATATTCATGCTCAACGCAAACACCAAATAACATTTATTTAGGTTCAACACTAATCCCGAAAGTATAGGGAGTGTGCGATGATGATTATATCAATCTTGAAACTACTTTCAACACACATCGTCACTTCACTCTTAACTAGTTTCATTTATTCGCAACTCCGTTTGAGTTACTACTCTTAGCAACTGAACCAGTACCAAATACCGAGGGGTTGCTATAAACACTAGTAAAGTACACATTCATAACATGTATATCAAATATACCTTTGTTTACTTTGCCATCCTTCTTATCCGCCAAATACTTGGGGTAGTTCTGCTTCCAGTAACCAGTTCCTTTGCAGTAGAAGCACTTAGTCTCAGGCTTAGGTCCAGACTTGGGCTTCTTCACTTGAGCAGCAACTTGCTTGCCGTTCTTCTTGAAGTTCCCTTCCATCCCTTTGCCCTTTTCTTGAAACTAGTGGTCTTTTTAACCATCAACACTTGATGTTCTTTCTTGATTTCTACCTTCATCGATTTCATCATCATGAAAAACACGGGAATCATTTTTATCATCCCTTGTATACTATAGTTCATCACGAAGTTCTACTAACTTGGTGATGGTGACTAGAGAATTCTGTCAATCACTATCTTATCTGGAAGATTAACTCCCACTTGATTCAAGCGATTGTAGTACCCAGACAATCTGAGCACATGCTCACTAGTTGAGCGATTCTCCTCCATCTTTTAGCTATAGAACTTGTTGGAGACTTCATATCTCTCAACTCGGGTATTTGCTTGAAATATTAACTTCAATTCCTGGAACATCTCATATGGTCCATGATGTTCAAAACATCTTTGAAGTCCCGATTCTAAGTCATAAAGCATGGTGCACAAAACTATCAAGTAGTCATCATATTGAGCTAGCCAAACGTTCATAACGTCGCGATCCGCTCTCTGCAATAGGTCTCATCACCTAGCGGTGCATTAAGGACATAATTCTTCTGTGCAGCAATGAGGATAAACCTCCGATCACGGATCGAATCCGCATCATTGCTACTAACATTTTTCAACATAATTTTCTCTAGGAACATATCAAAAACAAACATATGAAAGCAACAACGCGAGCTATTGATCTACAACATAATTTGCAAAATACTACCAGGACTAAGTTCATGATAAATTTAAGTTCAATTAATCATATTACTTAAGAACTCCCACTTAGACAGACATCTCTCTAGTCATCTAAGTGATCACGTGATCCAAATCAACTAAACCATAACCGATCATCACGTGAGATGGAGTAGTTTTCAATGGTGAACATCTTATGTTGATCATATCTACTATATGATTCACGCTCGACCTTTCGGTCTCCGTGTTCCGAGGCCATATCTGCATATGCTAGGCTCGTCAAGTATAACCTGAGTATTCTGCGTGTGCAAAACTGGCTTGCACCCGTTGTAGATGGACGAGAGCTTATCACACCCGATCATCACGTGGTGTGCAGGCACGACGAACTTTGGCAACGGTGCATACTCAGGGAGAACACTTCTTGATAATTTAGTGAGAGATCATCTTATAATGCTACCGTCAATCAAAGCAAGATAAGATGCATAAAAGATAAACATCACATGCAAATCAATATAAGTGATATGATATGGTCATCATCATCTTGTGCTTCGTGATCTCCATCTCTGCAGCACCATCATGATCACCATCGTCACCGGCGCGACACCTTGATCTCCATCGTAGCATCGTTGTCGTCTCGCCAATCTTATGCTTCTACGACTATCTCTACCGCTTAGTGATAAAGTAAAGCATTACAGGGCGATTGCATTGCATACAATAAAGCGACAACCATATGGCTCCAGCCAGTTGCCGATAACTTTGGTTACAAAACATGATCATCTCATACAATAAAATATAGCATCACGTCTTGACCATATCACATCACAACATGCCCTGCAAAAACAAGTTAGCCGTCCTCTACTTTGTTGTTGCAAATTTTACGTGGCTGCTACGGGCTTAAGCAAGAACCAGTCTCACCTACGCATCAAAACCACAACGATACTTCGTCAAATAGACTCCGTTTTAACCTTCTCAAGGACCGGGCGTAGCCACACTCGGTTCAACTAAAGTGAGAGAGACAGACACCCACCAGTCACCTTTAAGCAACGAGTGCTCGTGGCGGTGAAACCAGTCTCGCGTAAGCGTCTGGCGTAATGTCGGTGCGGGCCGCTTCATCTCACAATACCGCTGAACCAAAGTATGACATGCTGGTAGGTAGTATGACTTGTATTGCCCACAACTCACTTGTGTTCTACTCGTGCAAAACATCAAACCATAAAAACCTAGGCTCGGATGCCTTTGTTGGGTAACGAGTAATTTCAAAAATTTCCTACGCACACGCAAGATCATGGTGATGCATAGCAACGAGAGGGAGAGTGTTGTCTCGCACCCTCGAGACCCGGCGAAGCGATCACAACGTAGAGGAAGTAGTCGACGTTCTCCTCGCGATCCGACCGATCCGGCGCCGTTACTCGGCGCCCGAGTTCTTGACACACGTACAGCTCGATGGCGTCCCTCGTACTCGATCCAGCCGAGTGTCGAGGAGAGTTCTGTCGAGACGACGGCGTGGTGGACGATCTTGATGTTCTATCGCGCAGAAGCTTAAGCTTAAGCAACGATATGACCGAGGTGGAATATGGTGGAGGGGGCACCGCGACACGGCTAAGGAACGATCCGTAGATCAAATTTGTGTGTCCATGGGGTGCCCCTGCCCGTATATAAAGGAGGGAGGGAGGAGGAGGCCGGCCTAGGAGGAGGCGCGCCATAGGGAGTCCTACTCCCACCGGGAGTAGGATTCCCCCTTTCCTAGTCCAACTAGGGATCCTTCCATGTATTAGGAGTAGGAGACTAGGAAGGGGAAGAGAGAAGGAAAGGAAGGAGGGGGTGCGGCCCTCCCTAATAATTCGGACTAGGGCAAGGGGGGGCGCGCGGCCTGCCTAGGGCAGCCCCTCTCTCTTTCCCGTATGGCCCATAAGGCCCAATACTTCTCCCCGGCGAATTCCCGTAACTCTCCGGTACTCCGATAATTACCCGAATGACTCGGAACCTTTCCGAACTCCGAATATAGTCGTCCAATATATCGATCTTTACGTCTCGACCATTTCGAGACTCCTCGTCATGTCCCCGATCTCATCCGGGACTCCGAACTCCTTCGGTACATCAAAACTCATAAACTCATAATATAACTGTCATCGAAACCTTAAGCGTGCGGACCCTACGGTTCGAGAACAATGTAGACATGACCGAGACACGTCTCCGGTCAATAACCAATAGCGGGACTTGGATGCCCATATTGGTTCCTACATATTCTACGAAGATCTTTATCGGTCAGACCGCATAACAACATACGTTGTTCCCTTTGTCATCGGTATGTTACTTGCCCGAGATTCGATCGTCGGTATCCAATACCTAGTTCAATCTCGTTACCGGCAAGTCTCTTTACTCGTTCCGTAATACATCATCTCGCAACTAACTCATTAGTTGTAATGCTTGCAAGGCTTAAGTGATGTGCATTACCGAGAGGGCCCAGAGATACCTCTCCGACAATCGGAGTGACAAAACCTAATCTCGAAATACGCCAACCCAACATCTACCTTTGGAGACACCTGTAGTACTCCTTTATAATCACCCAGTTACGTTGTGACGTTTGGTAGCACCCAAAGTGTTCCTCCGGTAAACGGGAGTTGCATAATCTCATAGTTATAGGAACATGTATAAGTCATGGAGAAAGCAATAGCAACATACTAAACGATCGGGTGCTAAGCTAACGGAATGGGTCATGTCAATCAGATCATTCAACTAATGATGTGATCCCGTTAATCAAATAACAACTCTTTGTCCATGGTTAGGAAACATAACCATCTTTGATTAACAAGCTAGTCAAGTAGAGGCATACTAGTGACACTCTGTTTGTCTATATATTCACACATGTATTATGTTTCCGGTTAATACAATTCTAGCATGAATAATAGACATTTATCATGAAATAAGGAAATAAATAATAACTTTATTATTGCCTCTAGGGCATATTTCCTTCATAGACATAGCAAAGTTGTAAGCAGATTTTACTGTGAGGATACCAGACTTTTCCCACGGATAGGAAATGAAATCCTCCTGGTGCCTCGGGTATATGTGGATACTCTGAATAGAATCAACATCCGCTTGACAAAAGTATTGCTGCAATAGGGTTATGAAAGCACAGGTGCTCCCTGGGTGATTTTGGTAATTAATGCCAACATATCTCCTGTTGGACTAATGTTTTTATCTAGTGTATTTCAGACAAGTTCAACAATGGTGTGGCATGGACCAGAGGATGTGGAACCCCCTCAGAATGCTAAGGACACATATTGACAAAAGCTCAAGACTCTTCATTTCTATTTTAGTGATCCAAGATCACATTGAGTCCATAGGGAAGCCAATACTATTAAAAGGGGATGAGGTGTTGCTTAATGGTTTACTTGCTCAGAATGCTTAGTGATATTGCTCCAAAGCCCTCAACCACTTTCTTATTTCCAAATATGTCCAATATCCAAAGTCAAGCTCAGCCCCAGCGAAATCTTCCATCCGACGCCACCGAGTTCATTTGACACAGCCACTGCCAGAAACCCAAAACATTTCAGTCACACCGATACGGATCTTGGTCTCACCGAGATGGCCTTGCAAACTCGCTGTTGCTTGTTGCATTGTTTCGGTATCACCGAAATGTGCAATCGATCCCACCGAGTTTGCCTGACATTCTCTTTGTTGCCTTGTTGCTTCACTTTGGTCTAACCGAGTTGATGCAATCGGTGCCACCGAGTTGATGTTTGCCCTAAGCCCTAGCACATTGGTCCCACCGAATTCTTCCAGTCGGTCCCATCAAGATTCCTATCGTTCACATTTTGAACTGAATCGGTCTCACCGAGTTCTTCTATTCGGTCTGATAGAGTTGGGTCAAATATGTGTAACGGTTGGATTTTGTGTGGAGGCTATATATACCCCTCCACCCCCTTCTCCATATGTGAGAGAGCCATCAGAACGTGCCTACGCTTTCAGCTTACATTTTTTGAGAGAGAACCACCTACTCATGTGTTGAGATCAAGATATACCAATCCGACCATAAGAATCTTGATTTCTAGCCTTCCCCAAGTTGCTTTGCACTCAAATCATCTTTCCACCATATCCAAATCTGTGAGAGAGAGTTGAGTGTTGGGGAGACTATCATTTGAAGCACAAGAGCAAGGAGTTTATCATCAACACAACATCTATTACCTTCTGGAGAGTGGTGTCTCCTAGATTGGTTAGGTGTTGCTTGGGAGCCTCCGACGAGATTGTGGATTTGAACCAAGAAGTTTGTAAGGGCAAGGAGATCGCCTACTTCGTGAAGATCTACCCGAGTGAGGCAAGTCCTTGGGCGATGGCCATGGCGGGATAGACGAGGTTGCTTCTTCGTGGACCCTTCGTGTGTGGAGCCCTCCGTGGACTCGCGCAACCGTTACCCTCCGTGGGTTGAAGTCTCCATCAACATGGATGTACGATAGCACCACCTTCGGAACCACGCCAAAAATCTCTGCGTCTTCATTGCGTTTGCACACTCCAATCACATCCCTTTAATTTCTTGAAATTAGCATGCTTTACTCTTTCCGCTGCTCATATTATTGTCATGCATGCACGAAATGTATTGTGAATGCTTAAACTTGTGCTAAAACTCCACCTTAACTTGAAGAACTTAAAACTGCCACTTTTACTTGTTAAGGGTCTAATCACCCCCTCTGGACCCCTCTTCTCGATCCTTGCAGGTTAGTTTCCAGCCATGCAGTCATCAAGGAAGTCTGCAACTTTGTTTAGGCGGCAATTTCTCTTCGTGAGATAGGGGTAAAAGGTGGTCCGCATGGAACCCCTTTTCACCATTACCAACACACCATAACATGACACGTTGTAACAATTCTAGAACATGATCAATTCCTTTCCAAACCACGAATTGTTGCTTGGGAATACCGTATCCACCAGACTCTCGTTAGGGAAGTATTTTGCTTGAAGGAGTCTAGCCACAGTGAATCTGGGGTTGTTAAGAGCCTCTTAGCTTGCAAGGCTTGGTTATAAG
The DNA here is from genome assembly GCA_021437245.1 of Aegilops speltoides. Taxonomy (NCBI): domain Eukaryota; kingdom Viridiplantae; phylum Streptophyta; class Magnoliopsida; order Poales; family Poaceae; genus Aegilops; species Aegilops speltoides. The sequence continues at coordinate 488,526,657 of CM038146.1, forward strand.
CTCTCATGTCACGAAAGCCAATACCCCCCTTTGACTTTGGTAGAGTTAGTTTATCCCAGGCTGTCCATGCCATCTTCATTCTACCCTTTTCCACACCCCACCACTATTGTCTCATCATCTTTGATAAATCATCACAAACCGAGAAGGGAAGTTTGAAGATACTCATAACATACACCGGAATGGCTGGGGCCACCGATTTTATTAACACTTCCTTGCTTGCATGGGAAGAGAATCTCTCACTCCAATCCACTAATCTTTTGCTCAATCGAGATTACAACGATTCGAACCTGCCTTTATGCATCCTGCCTTACGGGACAGGAAGACCCAAATATTTTGGTTTGAACTCATGTCGTGTTACCTCCAAAATTTATTTTACCTCATCAACAACCAGGCTAGGACATCCATCAGAAAAGAGGATGGAACACTTCGAGGGATTAATAAGTTGACCCGTCGCTGAAGCATAAGTGTTCAAAACATCCATGATGATTGCCGCTTGGTCACTGGCTGCCCGATAGAATAGAAGGGAGTCATCTGTAAACAATAAGTGTGATGTAGCAGGAGCCCTCCTACCGATTTTGATAGCCTCCAATCCACCTCCTTGTACCGCATTGTGTAGAAGTGTAGACATAGCATCAGCAACAAATAGGAATAGGAAAAGAGATAAAGGATCACCTTGACGCAAACCACGCGAAGGTGAAAATTGCTCCAAGAGATGTCCGTTGAGTTTTACCGAGTACTTGACAGAGCAGACACACTCCATAATGTGAGAGATCCATTTGGGCGCAAAACCCCATTTCAATAGTGCTCGTTCCAGAAAATCCCAGTCAACACGGTCATAGGCCTTCGAAATATCGAGTTCATAAGAACCAAAGTCAGCACCATTGGATAACGTCTGAATATGATGGATACATTCGAAGGCAATAATTGAATTATTTGTAATCAAACGACCTGGAATGAATGCACTTTGATTTTCAGAGATAAGATTCGTCAAAAGAGGGCGCGGTCGATTAACCAGACATTTTGACACAACCTTGTAGACCAACATTACGTAAAGATATAGGGCGAAAATCTTTGAGGCAAAACGGGTGTGGCGCCTTAGGGATTAACACAATAGCAGTGTCGTTGTGTATGCATGAAAAGTAAGTTGTGTATGCTTGACTTAATTGGTATAGTTGGCAAAGCAGAAAATCATGATAATTTGGACAATGTCACTACGCTCTTGATCTTCATTATTATGACATTATGCCGACTTAAAGCCAGCAATACAACAGTGTCAACGTGGTTCTAGCTAAACCAAAAAAAACCCCACTTCATTACTTAAAAACCCTACTTCATTAATTAAAAAAAACCTAATTCATTACTTCAAAAACTAGTTGAGAAAAGCCCCTACTCCATACTAGGGGTAATACCAACCAAACCATCCATTGGTTTCTTCTGATGTTGTCTCCTCATGTTTCGATCAACGTTGAATCCGGCTAAAGCAACGTTGAATCCGATTAAAGGGAGCAAGACCGGTGGGTGAAACTTGGAGTGAAGCCAGGCCCCCATACAGCCTTGCAAGCTCGTCCAACGACGGCTTGCCTACACTCGTCGCCGTATTAACTTGACCACTCGAGACATGTCTCGCTTGGACCGGTGGCCAATGAAGAAGACAAGAGGGACGCGCTCCGGTCAGTTACAAATGCGATGCGAACCTGAGGAATGAATGTGGCTGGTAGAGAAAAGACGAGGACGAGGAGCTGATGGTGGCCACACGGCGGCCGGCGAGGATCCCGTGTTAGGAGATACAATATACTACTAGTAGAATGCATGCGTTTTCAGGACAGCTTCGCCGATGAACTGCTATCATAAGCTACGTTGCAATCTCTTCGTTGAAGACGCTGACACGAGCATGTGTTCGTTGCAATCAGTTACTCCCGCTGTGCCAAACACATGGCGCACAAACTTAGTCAAAAAAAGTCAATGCCTTTTAAGTTTGATCAAATATATATAAAAATATCAACGGCTATGATATTGAATGAATACATTGGTATGAAAAAATATATCTAATAATGAATATATTAATAATGATTTTTTATTATTCATTTTTTTATATACATTTGATCAAACTTAATATTTTGTTGCAACCGGCAGCGTGAAAAGCTACAACCGGTGTCATGTCTTGCTACTCCTGGCAAAACCGACGAAGGTTGAAGCAAATCGTCGTCGCCGCCGTGAATGTGGACATGAATGGTTGTAGCAATTCCCGTCACCGGTTGTAGCAGAAATGAACAATGGTTGAAGCAAAATATATATGCACGTTGATGATGAAGGAGACAGGGATGGTTGGGCGTGGCCATGGCGACAGGGCTGCGGTGAGGGGCAGCGGCGGAGCTACAACCTGAGCTACACCCGTCGCTGCTGAGAGCTGCAACCGCAGGTGCGGCTGTTTCATAGGTCGAGGTGGCGACAAGGACGGCCAGCAAAGGTGGGGATCGGGGACGAGGACGGCCGGCGAGGATGGGGACCGGCGACGAGAACAGCTGGCGGGGGCGGGGACCGACAACGAGGACGGCCACCGGAGGGGAGACCAGGCGCACACCAAGCGGGAGATGCGATTCCAGCAAGAGGAAGAAGAAGCTGTGGGGCAAATCGGTTTTTTTCCGTCAGATCCAATGGCCTAAGCGGCTCAAATCCAACTGCTTCGACGTGACCGGCCGAACGGTTGGGCCGGCGCGCCGGCGTAGATTAGCGCCCAGCTGAGTTTACGCCATGTATTTTGGGACGGGGAGAGTAATTTGTTTCCGCGATCAAACAACCCAACATTTACTGAGGCGTAGATGTACACCTCGTCACATTGGATTACCAATAATCACCTCGTATCAACGTTCGGAACAGATCCAACAACTGGTCATGCGGCTCATCTTTTTCTAAGATCAAACTGGCTGACACCTAGCAGCCGCCAAAATTGTTTTCAGTGAATTAACACACACCTAACCCCTTCTCGATACCTTTCATTCCTTTAAAATATACTCCCTCCGTCCGGAAATACTTGTCGCATAAACAGATAAAAATGGAAAATACGTCTAGATACATCCATTTCGCTGACACGGATGGAGTAGCTTTTGATCTCTCTAAACTTACCCCTTTAGACTAAATTTGCTCTCAGAAGAGTAACTCTCAACAAATTTGACTCTCTTGTTCACCTCTCTCGATCCTCATCAGACCCATGCCACCTGCAACACCCACCACCATTCCTGGCCCTCCCATCGGTCCGACCACCCAGTTTGCAACATGGCCCTTTGTTGCAAACATAGTGACCAACATGTTCGCCTACTTCTACCTCACCTCGAGATAACTGCACGTATAGTCCAGGAAGTCGGCGGAGGTCCAACATGGTCCTGGAGGTTGAGAAGTGATCCAATACGGTCCCGGTACATGGAAATATGTGCTCAATACGGTCCTCGAGGTTGGAACGCCAGTCCTGGCTCTACACGTTGCATACATGCCGTGTATCCACTCGTGTGACACGTCAGCATGAGGCCCACCCGTCAGAATGGAGACCACAAGTTGGTGCTGAGCGGTGGTAGTTTTGCATTCCTCCCCCCCTCCCGGGTCTCCCTGCCTTCTTGTTCGCCCCCTCTTCCTTCTCTTCCCGAACTGAAAATAGAGACGAAAGAAGAGTAGGGGGGGGGGTGTGGCGGCAGATGCTCGGCGACCCGGCAACCTTCTGATGGTAGTTCGTGCGGCGGCGGAGGCAACTGCGATGGCACCGCAACCCATACGATGGAGTTGGGCGGCGATGGAGTTGGGCTCCGACCTACGGTATGGTTAGTCGCCAAACAACGTAGACACGGTTTTGGGCCCAAAATGTGCATCTTTGTTGTGATTAGGTCGTCTGCACACACACATTATGTGGATTTTTGCTGCAATTTGGGGCGAATTCTGCTGGGGCTTTGGTACTGTGCGACATAAAGTTTGAACTTTTGCTGATTTTTCTTGCAGCAAAGCATAGTGGGTTGTTCACTGTTGGTGTGATTCCTTGAGGCTTTTTCTTTGGCAGTGGGCAGAAGAGGTGCTATTTGGATGGCCAAAAGATTTGCTATTGATTATTTTCATGTGGAGAGGGCAAATCACAAAATGATGGAAGAAATAATTGAGCACTCGGTGTTTCCCCTCCTGTATCCAGCCAAGCCAGCCAGAGGACTGCAAGCGACCTCTCTTTTGACCGCGCGGACGCACCCGCTAGCTCTCCTTACAAAAAGCAGGCCCGCGGCGGGCGCCCATCCCCTCACCGCCCGCTCCTCCTCCTTTTCCCCCTCTTCTCCTCCTTCCTCGAGACAGCCGAACGCCGAGATGGTCGCCGCGGCAACCATGGGGAGGGCCGGTCACCTCCGGGCCGCCGCCGCCGCACGTTGGTAAGTCAAGTGATGGATCTTCCCTCTCCAACCCCTCCCTGTCGTTTGCCTCCCGCGCGCTTCTTTTCTCATCCACTGTGTGCCACTTGGCAGGCTGCGCGGTCGCGCTCGAGGGTTTTGCGCCAACGGGAACGGCGGTGGCCCGGCGACCCCTGGAGGCGGCGCCGGGATCGGGTAAATATCCGTCCATCTCGATCGTCCCCAAAGTCCAAGTCTTTTTTGTCTCAAAGCTCACGTCTTTTTTGGCTCACCTTGGCAGGAAGGCTACGGGAGGAGGCGCTGCCAGCAACGGCGGCGGCGCGGCGACCGGAGGAGGGGCGGCGGCGACCAACGGGTAACATTGATTCTCCTCATCCCCCGCAACGTTCCTCATCTCTTCCTCCTTTCTCTCTATCACAATCCTCACTTTTTGATGTGACCATGATGCCAGCAAGTCGACCGTCGGCGGAGGGGCGGCCAGCAACGGCGGCGCGACCTGCAGGTAAGATCCAGCAGTCCGTTCTCTCCTCTCTCTCTCTCTCTCTCTCGGCTGGCGCGCTGGCGCACAAGGCCGCGTTTTGAATCTGACGGACTAGCACGAATATGATATATATATGCAGGGAAGGCGGCGGCGGATGCGTGGGGGTGACCCAGCTCCGGACAGAGGTGTTCGCCAAGACGAGGCAGTTCTGGGACCGCTACAACGTCGGCGCGGAGAAGGACCGCGAGCTGTTCGTCAAGGCGGCGGAACTGAGGAAGGAAACAGAGTAAGATCGACTGCCTTCTTTTTCTCAAGCCTCAACTCGATCGTTCTGATCTGTGCTTAACACAAGTTTTGTTTTTTGGGGCTTCTTCTTCCCAAGCCTCTACTGCCTCAACTCGTCCTGATTTGTGCTCTTGTTTTTTTTTGGACGAAACACAAGTCTAATCTGGTTGTATGATGCTATGATTTGGCATGCAGGACCAAGTACGTCTCCTCAAAAGTTCAGCTGCTAAGCACCACGTACCTGATGGTGGCCTCCACCGGCTTGGGCATGCTCGGACTCACCATCGGAGTCTCGCCCTACGTCAAGGAGAGGATCGTGCGGGACGCTGCAGACAAGGTCGAGGAAATCCTAGGTACTCCCTCACTCCCTAGTGGCTAGTACTCCCTCCGTTCGGAATTACTTGTCTCGGAAATTGATGTATCTAGAACTAAAATACGTCTAGATACATCCATTTTCGCGACAAGTAATTCCGAACGGAGGGAGTACTAGCGGTACAATACATACACTCGCAGTCAGCCGCTTTGCTTGTGTTGGATATATATATAGGAATGGTAGTAACTAATTGAGGACATGCATTGTCAAATGTAGGCAGCGAGGCCGGAGCAGGAGCTCCCGGGGACGGCAAGAACTAGCCAGCACCGGCTTCCAATCCAGATGTGAACCGCGTTATTCCTGTTTCATTTTGCGTGCCTGAGAAGCAGCACAAAGAGAAAGACTACCCAGCTTTGTTAAATTCGAGCGAGGGTCCAGCAAGACCTACTCGTTTAGTTTCTGCTCATCTTTCATTTCAGTTCGTTTTGGATTGGCTTATGTTATCCTGTTGAATCCAAGTGGTTTCATTTTCAAGCCTTCAACTCTTCTATTTTATATACTGCCTCTGCCTGCTCTGCTCTGCTGTGTGGAAACATCTATTTATTCATAGTATTTTAGTTGCCTGGCTGCGTGCGTATATGGACGGTCATGATTTCTGATCAGAGGGAGAGAAAAGATCCTCTCTTGTCTTCCTCAGATCAGACTGCTGCCTCGTCTTCCATTGCTCCAAACACAGTCAATACATATTCTCTTCCTTGTACTCCACAACCTTCTGCGTACTCCACAATCTCCAGCCCAGCAGATAAAAAACTAGTACTTCAGTTTCTTGGTTAGCTTGTCAGTAGAATTTGCCATTGTGCACCCCATCATTGCCTTCATTGTACCTACCTTTGCTACAAAACCTCAACCTCTTGTTCACAACATCCCCAATTTGGCTTCAAAAGAAAAAAAGGACATCTCCAACAGTTTGTTGGTTACCTTGTTAGTAAAATCTGCCATGTCATCAACTAACAGTTTGTCATACAACTAATTCATCACGGTGCATTACATATTTAGTTTGCCCGATAAAAGATGAGATAACAAATAAGGTGATCCCTCATCTCATTCTACATTGGAGCTTGTGCACACGGAGAGGATACCAAAGAACAACAAAACATGGCCAATAACAACACAACAACAAACATGTAGTACTGCTTATAGCCATGTAAACGGAGATAAACATTTTGCGTCCGCTTCTCTTCTCCAAATGGATGGTACATTTTCAGGAACAGCACTACTGCTGGAGGTGTATCAATAGTACAAATATCTCCAGTAATCAAACATGGAAAAAAAAAAGATTACACATCCAAACCAGTAATTCGACAAATAATGTTCAATGTTCTTGCTAAATATCGGCCCAGGGGCTTCCTTAGCCTTGCGGAAAATGCCACTTGCACCAGTGGTTCGTGGTGTTTGGCAGTGTTTGCGCGATAGATACCTCCATAGCACGGGGCTTGATCTGCAGTGGTCAAGAAATGTGCATATGTATGGATGTGCCATCAGAAGGGTGTGCCATCTATGCACATCTTCATGTTGTGCTGCTCCAGACCACTGCATGTTGTGCTGATGGCACACCCTTCTTTTCATCTCTCCATGTTGCGCTGCTCCAGACCGACATGGCTCACCCAAGGGCTTCATCTGCACTAGTGCATATGAATGGATGCTAAGTTCCAAAGATAAAGTAGGTGTTCCCTAAAATTTGTTAGACCAGTTCCAGTTCTGCTTACCATGTGGAATGTCTTTGTAACTGGCAAACCCACATCTCTAGAATCCGATAGCAAGAGTAAATTGACACCAGGATCAACATATTGAAAGAAGAGCATGAAGGCACTTAGGAAAATATGGCTGTAGCAGGAACCACGCCATTGCTGAACAGGACTAAAACCACTACGGTTCCATGGTGATCATTTGTCCATCACGAAATGCAAGCTCTGCATGGCATTGCGCCGACGACTGAATGCCTTTCGTCTCCATGAGTGTACTGTACCGAAGACAGAAAAAGCAGCATCTAATCCATTTATGCCAATGCTAACCCCATCACATGTACAAGACCCAACCCATGGTATAGCAGAAACAAAATTGTAAGCAAGAAAGCAGTTGCAGATTTGCAAGGAATCCTACTTGAAAAATGCCAGGATCCCATAGTCTAGCAGCTGAAATCGTTACCTTTTCCAATGATGAATCAAGAATGTGCAGAGCTGAAGATATACTCCTTGACAATAAACTCACCATTATGTGCACATGTTCAGTACTGCTTGTGAGCCAACTCGAAGATGTAGCTCATCAAGTATCTTCAGGATATAAACTGAATCCTCATTAAGCACTAGCTAGCACACCGATATTTCCAGTATCGGTGTGTCAATAGTACAAATATCTCCAGTAATCAAACATGAAAAAAAAAATTACACATCCAAACCAGTAATTCGACAAACAATGTTCAATGTTCTTGCTAAATATCGGCCCAGGGGCTTCCTTAGCCTTGCGGAAAACGCCACTTGCACCAGTGGTGCATGGTGTTTGGCAGTGTTTGCTCGATAGATATATACCTCCATAGCACGGGGCTTGATCTGCAGTGGTCAAGAAATGTGCATATGTATGGATGTGCCATCAGAAAGATGTGCCATCAGAAAGGTGTGCCATTTATGCAGATCTCCATGTTGTGCTGCTCCAGACCTCCATGGCTCACCCAAGGGCTTGATCTGCACTAATGCATATGAATGGATGCTTAGTTCCAAGGATGAAGTAGGTGTTCGGTGCAAGAAATGTGCCACTAGAGCATTATGAAATCCGCAACTGGTACATAAACCAAATATTTATTAGGACCAGTTGTGCACCATTAATTTATTTTAATTATTTTTCGACAAAAAAGTTGTTATTTAACACCATTTAAATTTACGATATACACAAGTGATATTTTGCACCATGGTTCCATGGTTCCAGCTTGAAGCATATGTGCTTGGAATAAAATAACACTCAAAAAGTCAAAATCAGAAGTTCCTTGCAAAAGGTGTTATTTACAACACACCGGTATTGATTACAATCAGTTTCAAAAGTCCTCCCTGAATAAAATCCGCATAGTAGGTTTATTACATGCAAGCACATACTTTTGTGAAAAATATAAAAACGAAATGCTCCAACTATTCTAACATCAACTTATGTTGTTTTAGTCAAACCGCAAACGAAGATGCATAATATTAGAGATACAAATAAAAACTGCAAAAAAGAAAGACAAACGGAAATGTACTAACAACATAAGATTGCATATTACTTTTATGTTATCAATGTTATCACGATTCCAGAGGGGCAGAAAGAAGCAATTTGCAAAGCAAAGCACGAGCTGCAAAAAATTAGATACAGGTAACAGTAACACACAAATTACCAAGTTTTGGACCAACCCATTTCCTAAATAGTGGTCAATTCTAACCTACTAGTATGTAACAACTTGTTGCCACGGCGATCACCGGACGTGAGCAGAGGATGCAAAGTAGTGCTGTTCCTGAAGAGCAACTACACCAAAGGAAGAAGAGGATTCAGAGGTAGAAGAACCAGGGACTAGACGGGCAGGAGGTTCTTCTGTTCATTTCTGTCATAGGCTTGGCAGAGAGAGCCTTGGCTCAGTGGTTGGGTATGTGGTTGTGCAACCCAACGACCCGAGTTCAATTCCCAGAATTGACAGGTGATGCACAGGGGTTTTCCCCCGTTTATTGAGGATCAAGCTTGATGTGTGGTGGAACCACTCATCAAGAAATATCTTGATACTCATTTAAAAAATTCTGAGGACCATGTTTATCTTGGTACTCATACTAAAATGGCCGTATGCATCCTTCGTTGGTGCAGAGGCCGGGAAGTGAAAATCTCCCCATTTTTAAAGACCGTCCATGAGATGCACCGGAAAAACATGAGTGGAGTAGTATTCAAAATAGACTTTGAAAAAGCCTATGACAAGGTCAAATGGTCTTTCCTCCAACAGGCCCTAAGGATGAAAGGCTTCTCCGATAAATGGTGCAAGTGGATCCACAATTTTGTAACTGGAGGTAGTGTGGCCATCAAAGTCAATGATGATGTCGGCCATTACTTTCAGACAAAAAAGGACTACGACAGGGTGATGCCATATCCCCAATGTTATTTAACATTGTGGCTGACATGTTGGCTATTCTGATTGAGCGCGCCAAGCAGGACGGGCAAATTACAGGAGTAGTGCCACATCTAGTGGATGGTGGTCTCTCTATTCTGCAATATGCCGATGACACAATTCTCTTTATGGAACATGACCTAGACAAGGCTAGAAACCTGAAACTTCTATTGTCAGCGTTTGAGCAAATGTCGGGTCTTAAGATTAACTTCCATAAAAGTGAATTGTTCTGCTTTGGAGAAGCCGTTGAGGCAGTGCCGATTATCTTGACCTTTTGGTTGTGCACATGGACAATTCCCAATCAAATATTTGGGAATACCAATTCATTATCGGCGTCTCACCATTGCGGAGTGGAAGCATGTAGAGGAGCGGCTAGAGAAACGCTTGAGCAGCTGGAAAGGCAAGTTGCTCTCGGTTGGAGGACGACTGGTTTTAATAAACTCTGTCCTCACAAATATGGTTCTCTATATGCTTTCATTCTTCCAGCTCCCAAAAGGGGTCTTGCAAAGACTGGACTATTTTAGGTCTAGGTTCTTTTGGCAAGGAGATGGTGAAAAGAAAAAATATAGGCTGGCCAAATGGAGTGTGGTTTGTAGGCCAAAAGACCAGGGCGGCCTCGGTATTCATGACCTGCAGGTCAAGAATGAGGCCCTACTTAGTAAATGGTTTTTCAAACTTCTTACTGAGGATGGTGTTTGGCAAACCATGCTGCGCAATAAGTATATAGGCCAAAAGGCGGTGTCTCAGGTATATTGGAAACCTGGAGACTCACACTTTTGGGCCGGCCTAATGGCGGCAAAGAAACATCTCTTTCGCTTTGGGTCTTTCGCGATAAAGGACGGGTCGGAGATTCGTTTTTGGGAAGACATCTGGCTAGGCAATGCTAGCCTCCGAGAACAATACCCAGCCCTATACAACATTGCACGCAATAAGAATAATACTATTGCGCAAGTGCTCAGTTCATCCCCGCCAAATATTTCGTTTAGGCGGGATTTGATTGGCACCCGACTTATGTCATGGAATAATCTATTGTCCCGTCTGGATTCGATTATCCTGACACAAGGTCATGATGTGTTTCGCTGGAACCTTACTACATCGGGGTCTTTCACAGTAGACTCTATGTATCGTGCACTCACGCATTCTGAGGTACCGGTGAGAAATAACAAAAAAATTTGGAAAGCGAAGGTACCACTTAAAGTCAAAATATTCATGTGGTATCTCCGTAGGGGAGTTGTGCTAACAAAAGACAACCTCGCAAGACGCAACTGGTCGGGAAGTAAGAAGTGTTGTTTTTGTACTCACGACGAGACAATTAAACACCTCTTTTTTCACTGTAAGTTTGCGCGTTCTACGTGGTCAGCCATCAAATAGCGTCTAATTTGTATCCCCCACAAGTGTTGCCAATATTTTTGGTCATTGGCTGGACGGTATTTCAAATAGGTACAAAAGCGCTAATAAGGGTGGGGCGTATGCCTTACTATGGTCGCTTTGGCTATGTAGAAATGATGTTGTTTTAATGACAAAACTGTTTCGCCTTTGCAGGTTATTTTCCGTTACGCACTTTTCGCTTCAGTGCGTGGTGTACCTTCTAACGAGCGGAGTACCAACCGCTGTTCAAGGCGGTGTGTACGCTATTGGAGCAGGTGGCTACGGAGGTTTTTACCCAACATGGATGGCAGCATAATCTCCGGCTCGGTCCACCATCTCTTTCGACATAGGCATGGTGTCGGTCTATAGACTCTACTGTTGCCGAATTGTCGGTCTTTTATCTTTCTACTTATCAGACTATTGGTGTTTGGCTGTGTGCATCCTAGTTATGCAGAGGCCGGGTGATACTCTTAATGCTTTGTATCACTTTGATGCTACATTTTGAGATAATAAAAGCGTCCTTTATAAAAAAAGCTGATGATGCTTGCCTTTTGTAGTTGCAGGTCCAGCTATCAGCCTGTGTCGACACGGACCAAGGCCCATGATCTGGAGACCCAGACTCCCAACAGGTACTGGTGTTACACTCGCGCCCCCTTGAAACGCGGCTTGCCCTCAACTCTTGGCTGTGTATACCACCAGGATCCCATGGTACTTGGAGGAATATGCTGATGAAAAACAATGACATCCAAATAACATGTTGTTCGGTGGATGGCAACAGAACAAGTTGGTAGGGAAAAATCAGGAATCCAAGGGCAAGCTGAAGTGCTCTAGTTGCAATGGCACTTTCCATCAGATGGGTATCCAGTAAGCATTTTCGATAAAGGGCGACTTTATTATCTCAAAATGTAGCATCAAGCGGATACAAAGTATTATGAGTAACACCCGGCCTCTACATAACTAAGATGCACACAGCCAAATCCAAGTCTCGACAAAATTCATGAAATAAAATCGACACACCGCAACAGTAGAGTCTTTAGACCAACACTATGCCTATGTCGAAGAAGGTGGTGGCTCGATCCGTAGGTTATGCTGCCACCCATGTTGGGAAAAACCTCCGAGCCACCTGCTCCAATCGCGTACACACCGCCATGAACAGCGGTTGGTACTCCGCCGCTGTAGTATAGACCACGACGAAGCGAAAAGGCATAATCGAAAATAACCTGTAGAGGAGAAGCATTTTGTCATTAAAACCAAATCATTTCTACATAGCCAAAGCGACTCAAATTAAGGCATACGCTCCCACCCTTATTAGCGTTTTGAACCTATTTGTAATACCGTCCAACCAATGACCAAAAATATTGGCAACACTTGTGGGCGGATACAAATTTGACGCAGTAAGCATGTAGCAGCGGATATGCGTACCATCATGAGCACCTCTAGTGTTAACCATTTGCCCACTAGACTTCTATCAAACTAGGCAAGTAGAAACTTCGGTGTAAGAAGCATCATCATAGACCGCAGGTGGATGGAGCAAAGCACCAAACAAATAGAGAAGTTGATCCATATTCTCAACAACTGTACTTGTTATGTGGTAAAGATGATGCTGAAAGAACGAACTGTTGCACTTCTGAATGGCCATTTTCCTAAAATTTCTTAGACCAGTTCCTGTTCTGCTTACCATGTGGAATGTCTTTGTAACTGGCAAACCCACATCTCTAGAATCCAATAGCAAGAGTAAACTGACACCAGGATCAACATATTGAAAGAAGAGCATGAAGTCACTTATGAAAAAAATTATGGCTGTAGCAGGAACCACGCCATTGCTGAACAGGACTAAAACCACTACGGTTCCATGGTGACCATTTGTCCATCACGGAATGCAAGCTCTGCATCACATTGCGCCGATGACTGAATGCCTTTCGTCTCCATGAGTGTACTGTACCGAAGACAGAGAAAGCACCATCTAATCCATTTATGCCAAGGCTAACCCTATCATGTTTACAAGACCCAACCCATGGTATAGCAGAAACAAAAATGTACGGCGCCCAATAGCAGTCAAGCAGTTGCAGATTTGCAAGGAATCCTACTTGACAAATGCCAGGATCCATAGTCTAGCTGCTGAAACTGTCACCTTTTCAATGATGAATCAAGAATGTGCAGAGCTAAAGATATCCTCCTTGACAATAAACTCACCTTATATGCACATGTTCAGTACTGCTTGTAAGACAACTAGAAGAAGTATGTAGCTCATCAAGTATCTTCATGAATCCTCATTAAGCGCTAGCTGGCACACCCATATTTCCTGCAGTCCAATAACAGTTGCAATGTTATCAGGGCTGAAAGTACTACAAAACCAAGGCGATTTGTCATGCCACACTTCATTAGCAGAAGCTAAACTCCGGTCCCGAGCAAACTCCAGTAAAAGGGAGAGGCCACCAACATGAGTGAGCACCTCATAAGGCACATACATCCTCGGGGAGCACTGCAACAAACGCTTCATCAGCAGAACCCAAGCCCTCCCCTTGAAATAGTGACACTTCATCATCCAGCTCCATGAGATGAGATTCACCACCTTTGCAGGTTATACACAAGGCTCTAGGAACAAGGATACACCTCCAACATGTCTCGTCATTTCTTCATAACGACCGGCAATTGGCTTCACACACAACTCCAACTCCAAGATCCAAGAACAATGATATATCTCCAACATGAGTGACCACATCAAGAAACAAGAATCTCTTCGTCCCAGACTGAGTGTTTGAGAGGATTACTGTGGACTACAATTATTATCTCATCCGCAGAATCTGAACAAAACTACATAAAAATTGATGAGTGAATCACCTGGTGGGCAGCACCCACAACTTGTCTCCGGATAGCCGGACAATGGCGCCCATGTTCTGCCTGTCCAAGGAGGATGACACTGGGTGCATTACTGCAAGCATAGGAGCATGCTGAGGTGCCTCCTGAAGGCCTAGTTCAGATGTTGCCGGACTAGGGGAATTGTTATCGAGGGTTATGCTTGGTGTTGGAGCAATGATAATGACAGACAGCGACGCGTACTGGATGTTAAGGCAGCAACACATCATAGATACATCGGCCATGCAGCTCACCCCATGCTTTGGTTGCTTCACGCCTTGATTGGAACTCCACAAATGCCTTGACATGAGCAGTTTGCTGCACTACACAAATTTCATTCATGCCACGGGATCAAACACCTGACCAAGTACCTTTTCTGTCACCGGGCAGAGCACATGGGTAACGGTGACATCAAGGACATGGCTGGTGTTCATGGCTGGGCACCCAGGTATTCCACGAACGGTTGGTGTGCGCTTTGTAGCTCTGTTTCGCCCTGTACAGAAGAAATGGATGCTGTCGACGCATCCGACCAGAAAGGGCCTGAGATCTCAGATGGGGATACACCGTGGGTGATCATGTGGTCCCGCATGTTGTGCACACGGTCGCCACCATGGCCAGTGCCCAGCGTCGAACGGTTGGTGAGCATTGTCTTCTGCAACTGTTGGTGAGCATTGTCAGTTTGAGGCTCGCTGTGATTGTCGCTACAGCCTCCTCTGTTGTTGGAGCTGCTGCACCCATCGTATCCACACTCAACAACTGGAAACTAAATTGATTTGGGGAAAAACTATGGGGATTTTTGGTGGAACTTTTGGAGGAAATTTGTGGATGGGACCGTTGTCACGGCGATTGCCGGACGTGAGCAGAGGATACACCAAAGAAAGAAGAGGATCCAGAGTTAGAAGAAGCAGCGAGGAGACGGACAGGAGGTTCTTCAGTTCATTTCTGTTCAATCCCCTCTCTATCTGATGATGCTTGCCCTTTGTAGTTGCAGGTCTGGCTATCAGCCCATGTCAACATGGTCCAAGGGCCCATGATCTGGACCCAGACTCCCAACAGGTACAGGTGTTACATACTAATCCCTCAAAAAGAAAGGTGTTACATGCTAGTATTGATCAAGCAACTAAGCACAAAAATGTTTAAAAAGCCTCGACTGCCACTTGGCCATGTTCATTCATCGTTCCATTGGCCCATCACAACCATCTCTATCCCTCCAACCAAACAGATAATAGGATTATCCCACACATATCAACCAAACACTAAACTGGATCATCTCATCCATAAAATCGGGATGATCCTATCGCATCCTTATTTATCTCTCCGACCAGACACATCCTAAGCCATTACCAAAAATCTGCAAGCCTAGATTTCTGTATGCTTAATTTTACAGTGGTAGATCATTGTAATATCACAACAGCAACAATAAGGAATTAAAAACCACTAACTTATACAGTATTAACCAAAAGGCAACTTATCAATAATCTTAGGATAGTTGACACTAGTTTAAGGCAGCTTACCAGTATTGTTATGATATTTAACACTGTTTAAAGCAACTTATTAGTTCTGTAGACACTTAACACGGGTTCAAAGCAACTATTTGTTAGGATATTGGCGGTAAAAAAAAGAAGTATTTGTAAGATATTTAACACCATTGCATGGCAACACATCGCTGTTATTAGGATATTTAACACTATTGTAAGGCAACCTTATAACTTAACAAGGGTTAATAGTATTAGTATACTTAATCACAAGATAAAATAATTGCACAGAAAACCTATCCAATAAAAAAATTGCAGAGAAAAAGCGTACCTGAACAAAATAAGCTCCAGCTTCCCGCGTCTAATTGGATTTTCTATCAACTGTATTTATATCCTCACATAACTAATTCCATGGACATATAATCTGCCACCTCCATCTGATAAACTCCATGCCTGTACCAATGTGTATCAATTGCTATGCTGCAACCGCCTAGTCGTCGCTCGAACCAAGTTCAAATACACCCCCAGAAACCAACCAGAGAACCAAGCTGTATGAAAATGGCACATTCATCAGCTAGTCATGGCCCTATCTACAGCATGGCCCTCATATTGAATTGTGTGCTAAGATAGGGCAACTATGCTATATAAGCATATGCTGAGATTGAAAAAATGGCTGCAACAAATGCAAATGGTTTGCAAGAGTATGGGTGCTATGCTCTTTTACTGATGATATTCCACTTATCATGTCTAAAATTCCTAGAATCCATTGTTAAGCAATGTGATTTTGTGTGTAATTAGTTATATCTCCCTTCAATTTGCAGACTGAAACCGATGATTTTTGGGACTTACAAAACTATCCTCGGATATGACAATAGGTTGATGCATGTGTGCTGTGTTTTCTTGCTAGATCGACAGATGATGCAGAAGGAATAACTGAATCAGCACACATGAGATGCAATTTGGTGAGTACTCATCATTTTACTGCAATCAGTTTAAATTTCAGTTAACTCCTGGTTTCTGAAGACAGGCACAATCAATTTAATTTCAGTTAACTCCTTGTTTCTGCAGACAGCCATAATCAGTTTAATTTCATCTAACTGCAACGCTGATCAGTTAAGTACTCGTCATTCTAATATCTAGCTGCAGTTATGTACCACAGTAGGTTTTTTTAATCTCCAACTAGGGTATACAATCAGATACAACATGGACTGCTCAAAATGTCAGCTTGATTGTAGCATATGAAAGTTACCACCCACATATCTATTGTAGATCCTAACGCACATTTACCTGAGTTTGTTGCTGCGTACTCGGTCTTGAGAAACCACGAGTATTCCTTCCGCATCATCTGCCCGTCCTCTACTTTGATCATCGGCACGGGCACCAATTCTTCAGCTAGTAATCTGAATAATTTGACAGAGAAGTAAGTGACCACAGAGTCAGACCATAACTGAAATTAAACTCAGCACACATGCATGTACCACTACGGGCTACTGACTAACCATCTGGCCATGAAGAATTAACAGATGATCAATCAAAACAATCACATGCTCCCGTTTGCTCTGGTTCAACCCCTCTGACATCACATCAAGAAAGCAGCAGTACGAGACGAATGGATAATGAGGAAAGGAAGAAAGCAGTTCTAAGTAGCAGCAAGCAATTCACCTGCTGCTGCGAAGACGATTAGGGCATCTCCAGCCGCGCCCCCAAGAAGGCCTCCCCAGGCGATTTTTTCGCGCCGGCGCCGAAAAAACGTCCCAGTCGCGCCCCAGGACGCCGAAAATCGCCGGTTCGGGCCTTTTTTCCGCCGGCGGTCACAGTCGAACCCCGCGTATTGGGAGCCGTTGAGAGCTCGGCGCTAGCAAAAGCGCGCTGCCCACGCCGACAGGGAAAAGTCAAGATTTTCTTCCCGACTCGCCTCGCACCCCAGCGCCTCGGCCACCACTAGCTGTATCCGGCGACGGTCGCCGCCTACTCCGCCTAGATAGCCATTCTCGCTGAAAATAGCAGCGCCGCGCGGCAACCCTCCCGCAACACTAGGTGGTGCGGCCGCCCGTTCCGGCGCGGAGGCGCGGTTTAACGGCGGTACACGCCACGAGCGCAAGGTGTTGGCGTTTTGGTGACTTCGGCGATGGACTCCGATGAGGAGGAAGAGCTCGCGCGCTGCTGGAGGAGGAAGCCGCGACCGACGCCCGGAAGAAGAGCATCGATGGTGCTCGCCGCCCTCGCCAGCTCTTTGGCGAGCAATGAAAAGCAGCGTCGAGGTGGCTCGGCGCCGGGCGGTGAAAGCAAAGAACCGCATCGCTCGCAAGGCTCTGCATGCTCTACTCCGACTACTTCGCCGATGCTCCACTTCATGGCGAGAGAACATTTCGCACCGTTATCGGATGAGCAAAGCTCTTCCTCGAGATTGTGAATTCCATCCGGAGTTCGACAACTACTTCAAGTGCAAGATGGATTGCCTGGCGCTCTTGGATTCACCTCCATCCGAAGTGCACGACAGCGATGAGGATGCTTGCATATGGAGCTCCCGGTGATTCACTCGGCGACTATGGGCGCATGGCCGAGTCCACCAGCATAGAGTGTTTCTACAAGTTCTGTCGGGCGGTGGTGGCGGTGTTTGGGCCACAATACTTGAGAGCACCCAATGCGGAAGACACCGCTCGGATCCTAGCCGAGAATGCAGCAAGAGGATTTCTGGGATGCTTGGAAGCATCGACGCATGCATTGAAATGGAAGAACTGCCCATTTGGTTGGCGGGGGATGTACAAAGGCGCCAAAGGCGGTTGCAGTGTGGTGCTTGAGGCGGTAGCCACAGGACCTCTGGATTTGGCACTCCTTCTTTGGTATGCCAGAACTCAAAATGACATCAACGTGTTGCGGTGCTCTCCTGTTTTTGCCAAGCTCGTTGAGGCCATTCTCCTCCGTGAACTTCGAGATCAATGGGCACCAATACAACAAGGGTACTATCTAGCCGACGGCATCTATCCGCGATGGTCGACATTTGTGAAGACGATCTCAAACCCTGTGCGGGAGGCAAGAACGCTGGTTTGCGAAGGTTCAGGAGGCTTGCGGGAAGGATGTCGGCGGGCATTTGGTGTGCTCCAATCTCGATTCGCTGTTGTTCGGTACCCCGCTCAGACCTGGTCGAAAGATCAAATGTGGGAGATCATGACTTGCTGTGTCATCTTGCACAACATGATCATCGAGAGCGAGCAAGAAGACCCAGTGTTTGACATCGAACCATACTACGTGCAGGGTCCTCTAGCGAAGTTGATCACCAGCTACCGCAACTTGGACTGCCTATCTCAAGATATCGTCAAGAGATCCGAGACCCACAGGTGCATCATCAACTGCAAAAAGATCTGATTGAGCACCTATTGGAGGCTCAAGGGGACGCCGCGTGATGAAATATGAGTTTTTATTTGTTGAACTATATAATTTGTTGAACTATTTGTTGTTGTACTATTTTGTTGAAGTATTTGATTTTTCTGTGATGAAATATGTGATAAGGAATAATTATGTTGATAAATGAACGCCGAGAAAGGGCGAAACCACGCCGAATATGGGCCTATTCTCGCCCATATGGGCCGTTTATTCGCCGAAATTGGGCTGCCAAGTGGGCCAATTTGGCGCTGGGCGAGCTGGGGCGGCGATCGGGAAAAACCGCCCCCAGCGCTGAGTGTCTCGCCGGCTCGCCCCCAGGGTGCGATTTTTGTGCGTCCTGGGGGGGCCAACGGCTGGAGATGCCCTTAGGCTCTGTTAGTGGGGCTTGGCCGCGCCGCTGCCGTCCTGCGGCCAGAAGATCTTGGGGTGCCTGCCGTGGAGGGCGTGGTAGCCGTCGCCCGTCGATGAAGTCGTCCGACGAGAGCGCGGCGGCCCAGGCGTGGCCCTCGTACGACTGATACCATCCCCCTCGTACAGATCGCCCGTACATCTCCGGGTGTCGCCATCGCCATTGTCCTCGTCGAGCTCGCCCGGACGTCGGGCTAGTGGATCTCGTCGTTTCACTGCTGCATGGGGGACGGGGATGGATAATAAGCAACGCACGCGGAGAGTCGAGGCTATGAAGGGAGGGCATCGCCGGAGCAGCGCAGGGTGACCGATTTGCCGGAGCAGCGCAGGGTAGCAGGATTTGGCATCGGCCAAAAGGGCACAATGGTCGAGCCTCTCTAGAGGAAAGAGAGGGGAACTGTGTGGCCGTGTGGATCTTTTTATTATTATTACTAGCAAATATGTCCATGCGTTGCAACGGGAGAAAATAAGTTGACGTGCTTCGCTGCGAAGTAAATGCCAATAATCCTACTTAGGTTAGTCAGATAGGAGATAAGTTTGATGATGACAAAAACGATGGATCAATTAAACAATGAAACAATGGAATTCTTTGTGGGTATAGTTCGAAACACATGAATCCTAGTCAATTAATCAGGTGAGCAACTATGTCTTTAGATCGCAGTGCTTATTTTGATTTACTGACATCAGACAACAAAAATGTGGTATACTTTGTCCGGCGTCTAAGCATATATGCTTTTGTCGTGTGTGATAACCATAAAGTCCTTGCCGCAAAAATGTTCTAAGTTCATGTTCTGTTACGATATATGCAACAATTGATTCTTTGCTTCGTACACGGTTAGACGTAATTTGCTTTATTTTAGCTTTATTTTGTTCTCTCTCATCGCCGCTCCCACCTTCACAAACTCACAGCCTCACAGCACCGCGCCTAATAGGCTCCCCTCTGTCCTTGCCGTCTCTTGCCCCGGCCGCCTGAGCTCGCCATGCCCTGCTGCGAGAGAAGATGGCTATTGCGTGAGGGGGAGATACGAGGCGACGGCCATCATGGTGGTCGTATGTATATGCATGTGTGAGCAGCGCCGACCGTTGGTGCCGCCGTGGCTGCACTGCTACGCCTGGTGATGATGCAAGCACTGATGCTTCGATAGGCTGGCGCTTGATTTCATGCGCTTCCCCTCTTTGATTGGTCCTCTTCAATTGGTAATGGATACATTCGGCAGGTCTCGCCCTCTTTTTCGGTTGCTTGGCTTGTTTGATTCTTGCACCTTGAGAATGTACTCCCTCCGTCACGGTTTAAAAGGCACAGTTAAATTTGTGTGCGTTTCCACAATAGACAAAGTTTAGGGCGCATTGCATTTATTTCTAATAGCTAATTAGTACTCCGAAGTATTATTTCTATATGCATGCGTAGTGTGAATGCTATTTTTTAGCCCATCTCACAACCAATAGATAACCACCTAGGTCCCAGAGAATTTTCAAGCGCGCCTTCTAAACTGTGACGGAGGGCTAGAATTTAATGTAAAAAAGAAGGGTGGGACTATTAATTACTAACATCCAAAATTTTAGGACAGAGCGACGTTTTTAGCGGCCCATAACAGAAATTCAAATTTTGGCCGATGTAACTTACCAAGCTACAAGGAACATGCGAAACAAAACAAGCGAGGACGACGTACGAAACTGAATAGGTGCGACGGACAATTAGTACCACCTCGTTTGTATTACGATTTTGTCCATACAAATCGTAAAAGTGTATTATGACATGAGAAGAAAGCGTATTGTGACGGTGAACCCGATAAAATCAATCCGTGCTTTATTATTACTAGCAAAAGGGCCCGTGCGTTGCAACGGGAAAAAAACATAACACATGGTTCAAGATTTTACTAACCTAACCACTAACTTGCATATGTCTAGTTCATTCAAGCACCGACTCTGCTGCCATGACCTCTAAGCTCTCCTCACGCCGCCTCCTTCTTTACTGGGTCTATCATTGTCGGATTATACCCACACCTCACCCTTTGTTTTGTTTATTTCTGTCATTGCCATATTATAGCTACACCTCACCCGCAGTTTTTTATTATTTTTGAAGAGGCTTGTTGGTTGTCTATTTAAGGCCATATATAAATTAGTGGGATCCTGTGTATATTTGCGAGGTGGTACTACTAATTTTCTTTTTAGGAATAGATGGTACTATTAATCAATAAAGAATTTTTTATAGTACCAAAAGCTGGCCCAATAAAGAGAATAGCAAACTGGATGGGCTTAATCATAGGACATGGCATCCCGTGACCGTCAAATAAAGAACGCTTTCCCTAAACAAAAGTGAAATAAAAAATGTTTCTCCTAAAAAAAGGGAGCCTGTGCCCTCTACAGCCAGCAGCTGCCGCTGCGCCCGAGCGAGCGAGGATAGGCCGAGCTCTTCCTCGGGATGGCATCTCCGCCGCCTTCCTCCTGCCTCTGGCCGGCGAGCCCAACTGTCGCCGATAACCTCGCGCCGCCGCCCTCTTCTATCATTCTATGCCTTCTCCACTCCCTTCCTCCCTCTCCCTGGTCCTCTTCTTCTCCCGTCTCTCTCCTCCCTCCATGCAGGAACTCAGCGGAGCCGCCATGGCAGTATAGCTTAGCGACCGCCGCCCTCTTCCCTGCCTTCTCCCTTCCTTTCCTCCTTCCTCTCCCTTCTTATCTTCTCCTGTGTATCTCCTCCCTTATCTCTCTCTCTCCCCTTCCAGCGCAGGAACCTAGCGAGCCGCCATGGCAGAGAAGCTTCGCCGCCATCGCGTTTTGCTCCTGATCCACGCCATGACGCCGCTCCTACGTTGGATCCATTGGGAGTGATGCGCCCGCCATCATCCGACTTCGTATGCTCGCCCCCTGAAAGCCCTGTGGGAGTTCTGCACTATCGTCGCCCAATTTCTTTGCCGCCTTGATGTTAGATCTGGTTCGGCGTTGACCGTCTGAACACCCCACGCATTGCCGCCACAGCTGCATCTGGCCCAGACGCGGGAGATGCATGCCAGATGGGCTGATGCCCAAGCGCGGAAGACTGCCCAGGCGCGGAAGACGCATGATTGAATGGGAGTCCCTAGTCGGCGCTTCAGGCGCCAGGGAAGCTCCCTGGCGCCCACGCGTTTGTCAGTTGGGCCGGCCCGTTAGTGCTCGTCATTGATTTTCAAAAGTTCATAGAATTAGAAAAAAGTTCATGGAATTTGATAAAAAGTTTGTCGAATTTGAAAAAAGTTCATCAATTTTAAAAAAAGTTCATCAAATTCAAAAAAAATCGTTGGTATTGAAAAAAGTTCATCAAATTTGAAAAGAGCTCATCGAATTCAAAAAAAAGTTCATCGATTCTGAGAAAAGTTCATCGAATTTGTAGAAGTTCTTCGATTTTCAAAAAAGTTCATCCAATTTGTAAAAAAGTTCATCCAATTTGTAAAAAAGTTCATCGATTTTGAAAAAATTACATCGAATTTGAAAAAAAGTTCATTGAATTTGAAAAAGTTCATCAAATTTGAAAAGAGTTCAATGAATTTTTTAAAAAACTCATAAATTTTCAAAAAAAAATCATCGAATTTGATGAAAGTTCATGATATTCGGAAAATTTCGTGAATATAGAATCACAAATTTGAACTAAGTTCGTGCAATGAAGAAAACAAAAAAAAGGAAAAAGGAATAAGAACCGCGACCGGGGAAAGAATAAAAGAAAGTAACATGTATGTATACACAAGTGAGTTAGTGTCCTAGTGGTTAGTGCGCTGCTTTCTCCATGGAGAGATCCTGAGTTCAAACCCCGCCGGCATCACCTTTTTTGCTTGGATTTAAAAAATAAAGGGAAAACGGGCCGGCCCAATTACAAGCGCAACAGGCGCAGGATTCGCCTGATTGAATAACCGAGACAAAAATTTAGTACCACCTTGAATATGTTTTAAATTCAAACTGAAAGCGTAAAATCACGGGAAAAAGCGTATTGTGACGGTGAACCCGGAGACCCAATCCGTGCTTTATTATTAGGGAGAGACTAGGAAAAGAGCCCGTGCGTTGCAACGGGTATACATATTCTATGCTCGTGCTTTTCTACGGAGCGAACACAAATTTTCATGAACCACAACTGGCCGATTTGCTCTCCTAGCTAGCAATTCAGCAACCAGTCCCATCTTCCATCACCGATGCATCCCTCCCCCACTCACCGGTTCCCTCCCATTTACTTTGGTCAGTTCCATGCCATCTCTCCTCAATCCCCCCTCCCCCTGACCTCTTACACTTTTAGCCGCAACCGTATGATCAATCTTATTGTCGTCTTTCTTCGCGTGCCTGTGCTTGAGGGGCACGTGATCAGCGCGAAACTCTTGCTACCCACTGATCTACATGTCATTCTTCTCTTTCCTCCTCACAGGGCTGACCACTGCCACCATGGCAACAGGCGGCTACACGGCCGGCCTTCCGATTCACCATCGCGAGCAACATCAGCACACAACTACGCAACAGGCGGCTACACGGCCGACTTTCCATTCACCACGGCGAGCAACATCAACACACAAACTGCAAACTCTCACAGTGGGGCCTCCCTCTCAATTTCTCTACCACAAATTACAAGCAGTGGGAAATAAATCACCCCAGACAAATAAAACAAAATTGTGACAGACCCTTGTAGAAACTAAGAAAATAAGGAGAGTTGCATACACATATCAGCATAGATGTCATTGTTCTACATATATACACTAAATTTGCACTCGGAGAAGAAGCTGTAGAAAGTACATAAAAATATGATGAAATTGCACCTGATTCTTAAGTATGCGTAACTCTGCATATGATGCATGATCCCTCTACCTCTGCAAGCATAGCAAGAACAGTAATTAAGTGCTAATTAAAGCTTCATACTGTAGCTTGAGCACAATAGTAATTAAATGCAGTCTAAGCTAGCTTTGTTGGCATATGTGCACTTGCAGAACTATGTAATCCATATAAAAAATACAACATGCAATGGGAGAGACTTGCATTGTATCAGATGCACTGGCACTGTGCATATACATTGCTATATGTACGATGAAATTAAAAAATTGTGAAGAGAAACAAATAGAATACGTCTGTAATATATGTAGAAATATTACTGTTTGGGAGCTGTCTCGAGTGTTAGCCAGCGTGCAGCCGTTCCCGAACAGGTTGTACTCGCCGCCGTGCTTTGGCTCCGCAGCAGTGCATGCTCAGGCTGTCAGGCAACTGCTGGAATGCTGGTTTTCGCATCACGGCCCGATGCAGCCGACCGCTGCGTTGCTGGCTGCCGCTGGTGCGCCGGTGCCGAGCCTCAATGCCATTGCCATCTGATGCGTGTCGCCGGCTCTCACCCGCATGCCTCCGCCTCCCGTGCACTGTCGCGAGCATCACACGTCTGCCTGCAGGAGTCGCTGCACCGCTCCTGACCGTCACCACCATGCACCAACGGCAACCGTGTTCCCGAACAGCCCACGCGCCTTGGCCTACCTGGCCGCGAGCATCGCGTTCTTGGCACCACTGCGATGGGCCAAGGCCGCGTCGCATGCACCATCGTGCCGCCGTGCCACCACGAGCCGTTCTGCCGCCCAAGTGCCCAGGCACGCCGGCCAGCAAGAAACACCGCGAAAGTCGCTCTACCGAGTGCCGCGAGCCACCATCGCTCACATGCGCGAGCGGCGACGCGTGCTGGCCAGCCGTTGCCGTCTCATCACTGACACCACGGCGTTGGCTTTTATTAGTCGAACAGGTCCATCTCTATCAGAGCAGCCATGCACCGTCGTTGTCGCTCCCTGTAGATGAGGGAGACACCATAGCACCAAGACCCAGCCGGGGCTAGTCCTTGTTGTCGACGTCCTCGTAGTCCCCACCGCCGCTCGAGGAGCTTGCGCTGGCTGCTGCCTTCTCACCATGATGCTCCTCGGCGACTTGGCCAGGAAAGACCAGCTACCCTACGTGCACACACGGGCCAGCGAGCTTCGTGACGTCTACGACCGCGTCTGTAATCCGTCGCAGGGGCCGCCCGTTCGCATCCGCTGCTGCGAAACTCCTCGTGATCTGCGAAACCCTAAAGAAATCCTCGTGTAAATGTTTGTCCAATCCATGATCGCCCCCTTCTCTTTCCCGAGCCGATCTATGGGAGCAGTTAGAAAGCCGTGGAGAGATGCAGAGTTAGAATCCAACTGAGGTTAGGTATGCGTCCAGTGTCCTGAGGTGTCACGGGAGGAAAAACTGAATTTGATCTAACTACAGCGCGTAACGGACGGACGGACGGACAACAATTAGGGAGTAAGCAATTAGTACCACCTAGCGTATATGTTTATTTATAAACTGAAAGCGTAAATTCACGGTAAGAAGCGTATTGTGACGGTGAACCCTGAGACCCAATCCGTGCTTTATTATTAGGGAAAGATTAGGGAAAGATTTTATCAGTTTTGCTAAAGCACACGTTGTGGCCGTGTGGGTCTTTTTATTTGGATTTTTTTTTATTTTTGCCACTCTAGATTTTGACATTCCACTTTTGCCATCAAATCTCACCATGCAAGGGATCGAGCATTAAACGTCTCAGCAGATCACAACCACACGCATCATGGAGAATTAACCGGCGCTCCTCGTCGACGGACAACCGCTGCTTGCAGATGTACTTTCCAAGGAGATGCTCCTCATCCCCGTTCCCCATCGAAATCCTCACCGTTGTCGTCTGCAGGAGCGGTGACGAACGTGAAGCTTCGCGATGGCGGTTGGTCACTGGTGGAGAGAGGCGGGACGGGCTGGTCACTAGCGAAGAGAGTCGGGGCGACGGGCAACGAGGGGTGTGGCGAGTTCAGTGATGGAGCAGTGCTCGAGGCAGGCAAGATGAGAAGAGGATCGGCTCGGTCAGCGTAGGTAAGATTTATGTGGGATATAAAAACTGGCGAGAGATTATAGGAGCTTAATTTGGAAACAGAAGAAGGATTTGGAAAGCAACCCAGCCGTGTGATTAATACCATATATATCGACGTTGATCGACCAGTCTGACGAATGCCTAGTATCAGACGTATGGTAGGAAGCGTTTCCCTAGAAGATTTCCATGGGCTTTGTATTGCTGGCTTATAATTCCTGAATTTGTGCTTTATGTTGTAGACTTGCTTGTGGCCAGGAAACCGAGGCTCTTTGCATTTGCAACATGTTCCTTTTTGTCTTGCCTGTTGGATAATTGTAGCAAAAGAATTTCCTATAGGGGCAAGTGGAAATTTGCGATGTGGGGCTGAGTTGGCGGTTGTATCACTTGGCTTGAGAGTCATAAGTAACTTACTCCCTTCTTTTTTTTAGTCTGCATATAAGATTTGGTCAAAGTCAAACTTTAACTCTGACTAAGTTTATATGGTGGCAAAGGAGGCAAATAGTGAGACAGGAAGAGGTTCGCCCGGTTAGGTCCTGCCAGTCCATCAGGGCTCTCTCACTGAATTTTGTACGAGCTGCAACTAAACCTACAACACTGCCGCGGTTGAACAAATGGAGGAAGCCATTACTTGGCCAATATCTCGTTAATGTTGATGCTTCCTTCGTAGAAGAGGACAATGCAGGATCATGTGGTACAGTTATAAGAGACAGCAATGGTATGTTTGTGGCTGCTGCCGCGGCCAAATTAGAGCATGTGGCGGACGTGATATCGGCGGAAGCAGGCGCTCTTGTGGAAGGTCTCAAACTTGCTGGCAACTTGGGATTGAACTCTATTTTGATACAATCTGATAATGTGATCATTGTGAAAGCTCTCCAGGGAAACTCAGGACACTCAATGATCGCGACTCCTATACTAGATGTCTGTCGCTCACTTCTTAGTGATTTTGGGAAGGCCTTATTTGAGCATTGTAACCGGGAATCTAATATGGTAGCTCATGCGCTAGCTCAAAATGGACGTGTTGATCCACCAAGCTTGTGGTTGGACTCACCTCCGGAATTTATTACTGGTTTTTTAGCGGACGATGTAAGCGTTGCATAATTTAATAAAGCTAGCCATGAAGGCTTTTCCCTCAAAAAAAAAGTTTATAGGGAAAAAAAGATTCACAGTATGAAATCAATATTGTTAGATGCATCATAAAATAATTTTCATACCTTATACTTTTAGTATTGTAGATGCTAATATTTTTTTCATATAAAGTTGGTCAAACTTTATAAAGTTTGACTTTGACTAAATCTTATATGCAGACTAAAAAGAAACGGAGGGAGTATCTCTTAACATGCTGAAAGTAAGATTTGTTGCTCTGCTGTGGAGGTGGGCAAGATTGCTCAATCCTTCTGGCATACCACAATGCAAACCGCATACCAGGTGGCTTGTGACACTCGAGGTGACACTGAATGTACGAGTGTAAGCCATAGATAAAACTTTTCATGAAGTAATCATTTGGAAGGGCAAGATTATCCCTTCTGCACAAGTTCGTTTCATGTTCAAAACGTGTGATATAAGTGGAGACACTAGTTGTCTGCCTCAAGTTGTGAAAAGCTCTTACATTTTCACAGACCGGTGTTATGGCAAACATGTCAGTGATGTATGTGCAGAACCTATGCCATGGTAGGGTCATGGCAGTGAAACTTGTACCTCTCCACCACTCAACTGGTTCTTCTTTCAGATGTGATACAACAAACTATGTCCTTTACTCTAGGGGTGTTCTTGTTGCATCAAAATACTGTTTAATTTTCTGTATCCACGAATCAGTATCGAGGCCATCAAATTCTCTATCTTTAACTTAGTAGGTTTGACACTTAACACAACTCTTCGAGGCCATCAGGGGTTCTAGGTTCGTGGATGACAGGTATGGTTTTCTTCTTCGGCGTCTTAGTCGTGGTGAGGTGCCAGATCTGGAGCTCGATGGTGTGTCTGGGGTGTTGCCCCGATCTGATTCGTTCAACGGCAGGGGCTTCACTTTTGGTGAGCCACCTTGGAGGTCCGCAAAGCTGCATATCAGTGATGGAACCGCGTCGAGCTCGGGTGAGGAGATGATCCGTTATTCTTTCTTCGGTGGCTAATGTGGTGGTGCCGGAGGCAGGTGACGGGCGTTGGTGTCAAGCTTAGAGATGTTCTGCTATCTTTTCAGTTTTGTCATGTCGCTCCTTACGTGACTTGTACTTTGATCTCTATGATATGACTGAGACACATATTATAGTGCAAAAAAAGCTCGATAGCATGGCTTGGGCGATAGATGTGCGCGGGAAGCTTGATGATCCCGAAATGACCTTGAGCCAGCCATGAAAAGACGAGTTTGTCAGAATAAATAAGATCATCTCTAGCAGATCCCGTATAAGCTCGCCGGGCCTTACTTTACTAGCGGTTTTACAGTATGGGCAAAGAAAATGATCTGAATAGATCCCGTAAAAACGGGTCGGCCTGTAAAAATTTACAGGAGGCCCGTAAACCGCCCTTGTGTCCGCGATATATACTAGCGCTAGGGCTTTTTAGGGTACACGTCCACCAAAGCTGAGGGTTGATGTCTTGTGCGGTGGCGGGAGGGGTGGACGGGGGGGCTCAGCGGTCGCGGGTGTTCCGTCTCGCTAGCGCCACCATGACGAGGAGGCCGGGAGCTCCTCCCTCCACCCGTTGGTAAAGGAATGGCACAAGGAGCAGGCGCGTATGCGCGGCGCCCGCTCCTGCACCGCTGGGGCACGGGTGTGGACCAACTTCGACCTCCTCCACCGGATCATCGGTCCGGCGATCGAGCGGATGCGGGCGGCCGAGCGAGCTTGGTTCGAGGCGAAGGAGGCAGCCATCGCCGGCAACGAAGCCACAGTAGCGCTAGTCTTGGCGCTGGGGGAGGAGTACAACCTCGTGTTCGTGCTCTCCAACTCCCTCATGGAGCACCACCTCAGCATCAGCAAGTCCGGTGATAGTGATGGTGATGACAAGTAGATGATATAAGTTTAAAAGTATGATCTAGTTGAAGTTTGAACTATGTTTATGTAGCATGGTATGAACTATGTTTAGTTTCCGTTTTATTATGCTTGTATGAACTTTGTTATGCGCGACCGTATGAACTCCATCTCCGGTGATGTTTAATTGCCCAAACTACTAGTTTGAATGTTGAGTGTGAACTCCGATAATGTTTGTGGGATCTGTTCTGTATCCACGTCTGCCGTATCGCAAATTTTGTTTACAAGAACAACGGTTTGCAGGATCTGCTGAAGATGCTATAATACTGTAAGAAAATCGATACATGGGAATCACTTTTTGACACATATTTTTTTCTAGGTGCCTGATGTATCGGCGGTCCGAACAAAATCACAACAACCAAACAAAATCATGTAGGAGTATTTTCTTTGACAAACTGAATGAGTCCACCCAGATCATATTTGACACAATTTTCTTTTTCAAAAAGAGATTGTATTTGATACATTCCGTTTTGTTTTGGTTGAGCAGGACCGCACCTATATACACATCGGAGTGAAGGACAGTAACGTGGACCATCTATCTCCTTCCAGCTTTAGGACAGCCCCCGTGTCGCTCCTCTAGGGACGACACGAGCGGAAGCCCCAAATCGCTGCCGCCGGCCTTCCCTCCTCTCCGCCCTCCCTCCTCGCCACCGTCGGAGGACATGGTCGGGCGAAGCCCGTCGCATGGACGGCGGTGGCGGGGCTTCCCCATCTCGCGTCGGCGCGGATGGCCCCCTGTATGGGTGTGGCGGCCGTTCTTGTGACGGCCATGGTGGCTGGTCTTGACGCGTCGACTGGCGCCGTCCGACGCGGATCCGGGGCTTTTCGGCCCGGATCTGGCGTCTGTCGCGCCTTCGGTCGCAGGGGAGTTGGTGTTGGCGCTATTGCGCGTGGATCCGCGTTGGTGCGCACGCGGCGGTCCGGCTCGGCGGGCTTTCAAGCTGCTGCGCGCGAGGGGTTGCCGGTGCTTGTTGTTGTGGGGCGCGGGTGGTGGTGTCAGGCTCGGCCTGGGCAGGGTCTTGCGGCGTGTCTGCGACGGGCCGGCGGCTGGAGTACCCCGACGACCTCGCCGACGACCTCCAGCGGGATGGCGTTTCGTGCAGCTATTTGGCGGGCCGCCCCGTTTGGTCCTGGTGGTGGCTGCATCGGGCAGATCTGGAGCTGGAGCTCATGTGGCAGCTTCGGGTGGATCGGGTGGTGGCAGCTCGTGGTGGCATCTTCGTGCGGCTGGATCCGGAGCTTCGGGGTGGCAGCCCGTGCTCCTCGCCTGGTGATTCTGGTCAGGTGGTGTGCGTCGCACCGGCTCAGGCTCTTCGTAGGAGGTGCTGCAACAACAAGGTTCGATCCCCCGCCTTAAGTCTGCACTGCGTGCGCTTCAGATCTGGCCTCTGGTAGGCGTGCGGTGGCGCGCGTGGGGCGCGTCAACGTGCCTGTTGTATGGCTGCAGCCCAAAACCATGGTGGTTCTTGGCCTCGGGCAGCGCCCCTCTGATCCTTGCCGGCATGGTGCTTGGTGGGGCACGGTGGCTCGTGTTGCGTCCGGTGGCTCTGTGTCTAGCCGGCCATTGGTGGATCTGGCATCTAATGTTGATTTTGGCCGTCGCTGGTCTCTGCGAGGTGCGGCTGGCTGAGGCGGTTCTTCGTGCTTCTTCATCGTTGGAGGGTTCGACGGCGGTGGTGGTCGGCTGCTGTCTTGCTGTAGGGATGTGCTCAAACTCCGGGTGAGAACCCTGCATCGGCTCTGCTGATACCGACGGCAGCGGCGTCTACGGACGTCGTTTTCCTCGTAGGAGGTGTCGTCGCGGAGCTACAGCACCTACAATTCTTTGTTTGTGGTCTCTGGGTAAAAACACAAGATCGGTCTTGCCGGATCGGATGAGGTGTTGTGTGCTCGACAACACTACCTTCTTGGAGGCGTCGTCTTGGAGACCCAAACAAAGGCTTCTGTTGCTGTGTGTGGTTGTGGGTGGCGCGTTTGGTGGTGGTGGTGCGGCCTGCTCAGGTCCGAGGGTGGTGTGTTCTTCTTCAGGTGTTTCTCTTCGGCTGGCCTGCGTGTGGTCTCCGGCCTGCTTCTATGCATGCTCATGACCCTGTTCTGTTGAGGCGAGCCTCGGGATCTTGGTCTCATATTGGTTCATCTTTGCTCAATGACGACGCAATGACGCCTCCCCGACTTGCTAATCGTCTTGAACTTCCGTGGCGGAGCGCTCAGTCAAGGTTCGTGTTAAGCTTCGACACAAGGTTCGTGTTAAGTTTTGGCACTCGTTGATTGTGGATGCTCATCTGTTGTGCTGTAGGGTTTGATATGCACGCCGGTGCGGTGCGTTAGGCTGCTTGTAGAGTCTTGGTATTGTGATCCCCCGACACAGCCCTCATCTACCTGGTCCTGTTAGTATGCTAACTAGGTCTTGCCTTATGTTGGGCGTCCAGTTTCTCTCCTTTCCTTGTACTCCCTCCGTTCGGAATTACTTGTCGCGAAAATGGATGTATCTAGACGTATTTTAGTTCTAAATACATCCATTTCCGAGACAAGCAATTCTGAACGGAGGGAGTAACACTGGTTAATTGTCTGGTTCGGTTTTCCTCATAAACGGGGTCAATTTGTTAAGGTTTTCGATTCGATTTTTCTTATAAACTGGATCACTTTCCTGGCATTATAACCACTTTGAGCAATATATTGAGGTGGAGGGACTCCTCCCCCGGTGATTCTTAAAAAAAAACATCGGAGTGAAGGGAAAGGCGAGAACTGTGGCAGAAGCTTTTGACCGGAATCGCACATGTGGGCATCGCTCGAGGAGCGCTCAGCAATAAAAACGAATCACCTCCATTCCGCTCCACCTACCCACTCTCCAGTCGCCACCCCGGGCCTCCTCGCCTCGTCTGCCTGCGCTTGAGAGGATGGACTCCGTCCGCCGCGATGCGCCGTAAGTTGGAACGCCGTTGCTCATGTCTTGGCCGTTCGGGTTGCCCTACGCGTGGGATCTGACTTATTCTTTTTCTTTCTTCCACAGGATGCGAGGGGCGCCGGGATCTCCGGCAAGCTGGCCGCAACGGCGAGCGCCGGCAAGCGAGGGGGCATCTCCAACACCGAGGTGGCGACCGGGAGCGGCAAGCCGGCGGCGGACGCCGACAGCGGCGGGGCCATCTCCACCACGGAGGCAACCGGGACAGGCATGCTGGCGGCGGTTGCCGGCAGCGGCGGGGCCATCTCCAGCACCACCGGCGGCGGGATCGCCTGCCACGGGTACGTTTCCCCCTTCTCTCCGTCTGTATTCGGTCGTCCGTCGTCCGCCGTATGGGAAAAGGCCTAATTTTTCATTCTTGGACAAACATGCCAGACCGGCCGGTGGAGGGTGCGTCGCCTGGAACGAAATCAAAAAAGAGGCCATGGCTGAGTCAACACGGTTGCGGAATAGTTACAACAGACTCGTTCAAAATGAGTTCTTGGCCGAGGTCGATGAGGAGGAGGCGGAGATCATCGCGTGAGTGTCCCCTGTTTCTTTCTTTTTTTTTTTATCTTTTTGCGGGCGAGTGTCCCCTGTTTCGCTCTCCTGCTTTGTTTTGCTGCCTGGTGTGGTTGCGTGACAGTATTCGGCTTGCAGCAAAAATCTTGAAAATGCCAAGGTGCTGCGTGAGAATGCCAAGGTGCTGCGTGAGAACAATGGAGCGGCGGCGGTGGCCAAGAAGCAGCACTAGATGGCGCATTTAAGCACCATACGGATGGACTAGATGCTGTCCTTGTTTTATGATTATTATGTTGAGACCTTTGGTGCGCTTGATTCGTGGCTAGCATAGATATATGCTGTGCCCTTTACAATGTGCTAGTTTATGCACCATATTCGAGGCTCTTATGCCCCCTGTTTGATTTGATTTGGGCGCTTCTCTGATTTGTCTTCTTTTTATTTTAGGGTTTAGGGTCTGATGTGTGCATTCAGGTCAAATTTTCGTGTGAGGTTTCAGGATTTGGTTGGTGTGGTAACGGAGAAACATTTTTTTGCTTTTACTAGTTGATTGAAAAGTAAGAATCGTAGTAAATTTGGTTTCTTGAAGCAGCCAGAGCGCCAAACCTGGTCTATGCCTAGATCTATATTTCCCTTTCGCGAAACTGGAGTTCGCCGGGGTTCAGCTCGTACTCCTTATGATGAGAAACAATCCTCATCATCATCACGGTTCCCATGCCTGAAAGATTTTCTGTAACTGTTGTGATAAATTTTATTTGCATTTTCGGTTCAAGAACGGAACAAAAAGGGAAATATGCAATAATGGGGACTGATTGTATACACTTTGAACAGGGCAGGTACCAAGTTCCAAAATGGAATGACACCAAGGTTTTTGTCAAGATAGTCTGACAGAGAAAGCTACTAAGATCGAGAATAGTTTAGGATGATTAAATATGATCAACGTTATAGTCTGGCCTCATGTTGAGATGGAAGTTAACCATATGATTAAGTATAATCAACGTTATAGGCTGGCCTCATGTTGAGATGGAAGTTATTAACCACAAACAATCTTTTCATATCCCATTACGACCATGGAGCTATGGTGCAAGAATACTTTACAATGATTTTTCCCCTTTTACTACAGAGGTAGTATCCCGCCTACCGGGCCAGGGCAGCGCGCCTGCATAACCTTCTCTGGTTGGAGGCACCGATGAGAGACATGACAATTGACCACATCAGGACCTTCCTCTATACTACTATTAAACATCAAACTAATTCTTTCTTAAAGCTACACGACAGATGTACACAGTTTGATCAGCATCGTACGATTAGGCCCACTAAACTTAATCTAACAGCTAGCTTTAATCTAATCTATTGTCCGGTGTGCACTTGGTAATTTACGTTGGCTGACCGTGCTTCATCGAATCACAGGAATATAGGAAGCTCTGCCACGGACCAACTCATCCCTACAATCACGCAAAGAGCAGAAAAAAAAGGAAAGTGATCTCAATCAGTGCCCCGCGCTCGCTAACTGCCTCGCGAGGCCGCCTGCCTCTGGCCACCGGACGAGGGTCGGACACCCACGCCCCATGCGCCGCCGCCTGACCCTCCTCCGCCACCGCAGTACCGGCGAGTGTGCCTGCAGCACCTCCCATCCCCTCCTATCATGTTCCCTATCCCTACCCAGCGGATGACCAGAGGAGGTAGAGCTGACGTCTCCCTTCTTCACCAACACCGACGATGAGCTGAGACGGCGCCCTCTCGCCGGGCACGCCCTTGATCTGGACGACACCGCCGAGCCCGTGGCCCTCCTCCCTAGGTCACCGGATCCAGCCAAGATCCGCCCCTTCCTCCAACATCGGCCACCATGGTCGTCCTCCTCTGCACCCAAGGTTAGTCCATATGCACCATGTGCATTAGAAGGTTTGAGCCGACGATTCAGCTCGAGCAAGTCACACGAGCTTGCGGCAACCCCAGTCTTTGATCTGGTTTGTTGTTCATCTTAGGTGATTTTTTCTCTTGAAAATAATTTTTTCCTTGCGTCTCATGTTAGGTAATTTGGATGGCCCCGTCACTCACGAATACAACGAGCCGCGCGCGCTAGGCGGAGCGAACAGAGCCAACCATGTGGGTGGTGGTGGCGGCAGCGGGACCGAGGAAGAGACCCGCGTCCGGCGGCCTGGAGCATGTTGATGGCCACGGCGGGGACGACCCATGCCTGTCGATCTACTCATCTTCCCTTATTCGTGCAAATCTTATGTGTCTGGTTGCACAGTATTCATCCCACAGAAGACACTAGTTGACCGTTTCTTCTTCATACTAGATGTTCATAGTAACTCGCGATGCACAAGGTTTCTCCTCATATACTATTTCACCTTAGCTACAGGTTCGTCGCCCCCCTGAATTTCAATTTCTGGCCAGTTGATTCCCAATTAACGGAAGCATTCCCTGGCATAACAGGCGCTAGTACGCCTATTACGCCGGGGAAGCAGCGCCTTGGTGTTTATCCTAGGGGAGTGTGCGGCCTAGAGCTACTGGCGCCCGATCTGGAGGTCGGCCGGGATTAAAGGGATGGCCTGGGGGCGCTGCCAAGCACGGCGGTGGTGTGAGGTCGAGGGAAGGGCGGGGCGGCAGAGGCAGGGGTCTGGGCCGGTGGTCGCTGGCGGTTCGAGAAAGATCATCAACAGTGACTGGCGGGAGGTAGACGAAGGCCATCTGCCCGTTCCTTATAGATCGGACGGTTCATTAAAAAAATCGACTGACCTATTTATTTTCAGCCGACTGTTATCTTTGATATGACCACATGTGGCGGTGTGCTGGAGGAGTACCTGCATTTCCTGTGCTCATATATTACAAAATCATACGGAGTAGAATCTAATTTTGTTTGCCATGCAATGTTGTAGAGCTATCATATGTCTCCTGTCATTTATATTTCAGCCACCTGCTATCTGCTACTTTTACAGTGCACTAGTTTTGCACATACTTCACCCATACTCTCACTATTGTGTTTTCATGCAAGGGTATTTCAGAGTATACCTTGAGAGAAGCAAAAAAGAAAAGAGACAAGTCATGCCAGCTTTCTACGCGGCTAGGCACGACACGTTACAGCGCTATAAAGGGTGCAGTGTCAGCAGATGGAGACGGTAAACGTAGCTCTGGAGTTGATGACCTCGCTCGCAATGAACTACCATCCCAGGTGCTTGCTTTAACTTCGCGGTGTCATATGTGGTTGCATGTTCCATATAGTGTCTAGCTTGTATTCGAAAGGCCGAAGTCGGTCTTTATTAAGATAAGGAAAGATAGTTTTTACATGAACCACCATCCCGTGAGCACCAGAAGACAAATAGCTAGTCGTGAGCCTTTGCCAGAGCAGTGACAAGCCCAGCAAAGACAGGCATCACCTGGAAGCCAACTAAAAAGCCGCGATGGTGGCGAAGCAGTCCGCCTCCCTCCAGGCTCTCAGGTCCTAGCTGATCATGCTCACCACTCCAGCCGGATGTATAGCTTGTATTGCTTCCAATTTGGTTAAATTGCATCTGCTTAGCTTACACATTATACCTTTGAATATGACATGCCTTTCTGTTTTTGGTACATACTAGTACATCTGTGTATTAACCATGTTCTTACATCAAACTAATGTTCTTGTGTATCCCTCATCAATCACTTATGATGAGGCAGGCAAGCAAGTGGACTACTCCTCATTTAAAGAATGCAGCGTCAACCTCCCGACATGATTCTCAAGAAACAGCAATGCTAGACGAAGATAGTGAACGTAGCTCTATAGTTGATTACAACATTTCCCCTACACTAGCATCGCATGTGCTTGCTCTAACTTGGCAGCGTGATATGTGGTTGCAAGCTGCATATGGTGTCTACATTGTAATTCTTCCAATTTGGTTAAGCTACATGTGCTAGTCTGCTTAGCTTATACATTATACCTGTTAATGTGACATGCCTTCATGTATTTAGTACATAGTACATCTGTCTATTAAGCATGTCCTTACATAAAACTATTTTTTTGTATCCCCCATCAATCAATATGACGAGACACCTTTAGTATATGCAGTGCGATATTAGTTGCATCTTTCATATGATTTATAGCATGCGCTGCCTCTAATTTGTTGAAATTCCGTTTATGATGGGACGCTTTTAACTTGGTAGAGTCATATTGGTTGCATCTTTCATGTGGTGTCTAGCTTGCATTGCTTCTTATTTGTTGGAATGGTTTCTTTTTAGTTTACACAAACAGTTGTGAACATGCCATGCCGTCCTATTTTTCGTACATATTCCATCCTGGTATCATGTGTTTGCCTTACATCAAAGTAGTGATTGTCAGTATCATGCATGAATGAGTTCTGAAGAGAGAATTTTATTGCTTTTTCTTGTCGATTTTACTTGACAATTCAAGTCAATAAAGCGGAAGGAAGTTAGCAAGGCAACGGATAAAGGTGCTCCTTCCGAACGGAGGGCCTCTACAGTTTCTACTCCTCCACACCCCCAAGATGATTTCCAAGACAACATATGCATAGACACTCAACAAAGCTGTGTTTATGATGAGCACGTCTCCCCTAGTGCACCATCACCGGTGCTCCCTCTAACTTGGCACTGTTATATGTGGTTGCATGTTATGTGTGATGTCTAGCTTGTATTGCTTCTAATTTTGCTGAATTCCATCTGCTTACTTTACACATTATACTTGAATAAGACACGTATTCCTGTTTCTAGAACATACAATATCTGTCTATCACACCATGTTCTTACATCAAATTACTACTGTTGTGTAACTTGCAACAATCACTTATCAAAGACACGTTTGACTTTGGAGTGTGATATAGGTTACATCTCGCATTCTTTTCTAGCTTGTACTACTAATTTGTTGAAATGGCACTTATGACGAGACAATTTTAACTTGGTAGAGTGATATTCGTTGCATCTTTCATATGGTGTCTAGCTTTCATTGCTTCTAATTTGTTGAAATGCCTTTTCACTACTAGGGAAAAGGCTAGCAGCAGCGCGGGTTTTCAGGCTAGTAGTAGCGCGGGTGGCCGCGCTACTAATAAGGCGCTACAGCTAACTCATAGTAGTAGCGCGGCCCCAACCCGCGCTACTACTGTTGACGATATCAACAACGCTTTTTGCGAACGCGCTACTATTAACTAGCTGTAGCAATTTCGTCATCCCTCGCTACTGCTATATCTTTCATCATTTTCCCACTGCCCCATTCCCTTTCGTTCTCCTTTCACTTTCGTTCTCCTTTCGGATACTAGATACTAGGTACTGCTAGTAGATATCAAATTCATAAACCATTACTAGATGCGGTAGTACTTTTCGTTTCAAATTACTCGTCGTGGTTTTAGTTCAAACCACGACGAGTAATTTGGAAACGGCGAGTACTAAGATAACAATTTCATGCATAGCCAACATGCATCCTCAAGCAGTACATGGTCATATCAACGGCCATCATCATATGTAGTTCTAGATGATATCGACGATGATCATCATATGTAGTTCTAGATGATATAGCCACACACACATATGTAGTTCTAGATGATATAGCCACACACACATATGTAGTTCTAGATGATATAGCCACACACACATATGTAGTTCTAGATGATATCGAAGACAATCATCATCCTCAAGCTCGGGCGGTTGGTGTTCTGACGAGAATTAGGATGGCCTGTCCAACACGAAGATTCTTGCCATCGAGGAATTTCTCCCACCCAACCGAGCTTAAGTGTGTGCGACCGTCCGTGTCCACGCGGTAAGTACAAGTTGTGACGGAGCCCTTGCAGAAGGCGTAGTCGGTGAGCCTTCTTCATCGGGCTCGATACCATAACTCATGATATGCTCTTTGCCAATTTCGAATAAGAAAAACATATCAATTAATAAGCATGTGATTGAACTCTACACTAAAACATATATATCATCGACTAGATTCCACACAACATACCATATCATTGGACTGTACACTAAGTAATTC
This sequence comes from Aegilops speltoides, assembly GCA_021437245.1. Taxonomy (NCBI): domain Eukaryota; kingdom Viridiplantae; phylum Streptophyta; class Magnoliopsida; order Poales; family Poaceae; genus Aegilops; species Aegilops speltoides. Next base: position 488,565,078 of record CM038146.1, read on the forward strand.
ACACTATTAATTTGCATTTGTAAGTATAACATACCATATCATGTCGATCAACCATGGTATTTGTCAAGCGGGTCACGAATGGCACCCGACAAAGTCAAGACGTGGCGGAATTATGTCCCACAGGTTGGACACCTCCTCCTCACTCAGCCTTGTTCTTTGAGCTACGATGGCTTCATGAAGTGGGTCCTCATCATCTTCATCGAGTGGGTCCTCATTATCTTCATCATCTTCCACCAGGTTGAGATAAATGACAGCTAGCTTGGGTCTTTCCGCCGAAGTTGAAGCTGATCAACTCACCACCAAGAAGATGCATGCAAGTTTACTTAAACGGGCCCATCCATCTCCTCCAATCTGCGACATATTGCGCCCTTTCTCGACCTCCATAGTGTACGGCCCCCAAGGAGCCTCAAATGTCACAGTGTCTCTCTGTCACCTTGTTGAATTTCAACCTCACATTGCATGGGACGATCTGTAAAATAAGCAAAATGACACAATGCAGTAATGCCAACACTAAAAATAAAATAGTTATTACATTTCATCTAATTTCTTACCGCGATGACTTAAAACTCGGCCGAAGTAGATGAGAACAGCTTGCCGGTTGCAAGGTTGTCAAGATCTTGACTTGCACAGTTGACATAGTGGTGGTGGTGGTGGCGCCATTCTTCCTAAAGCAATATGAGCAAAGGATTACTAAATCAACTAAATCAAAATGTTCCTAAGTCAACTAAATCAACTAGCCTACTAAATCAACTAAATCAAAATGTTCTAAGTCAACTAAATCAACTAACCTACTAAGTCAACTAAATCAAAATGTTCTAAGTCAACTAAATCAACTAGCCTACTAAATCAACTAAATCAAAATGTTCTAAGTCAACTAAATTAACTAAATGAATTAGCATACTAAATCAACTAAATCAAAATGTTCTAAGTCAACTAAATCAACTAGCCTACTAAATCAACTAAATCAAAATGTTCTAAGTCAACTAAATCAACTAGCCTACTAAGTCAACTAAATTATATCAACTAAATCAAAATGTTGCATATGAGCAGGAGGGAGAAGGAGGGCGACTCGAGGAGGGAGAAGAGAGTAGGATGGAGGAGGAAGGCGGAGCGAGGAGGGGCCGGCCGGCGCGGCCAGTTGAGGGAGGACGGAGGAGGAAGGCGGAGCGAGGAGGGGCCGGCCGGCGCGACCAGTTGAGGGAGGACGGAGGAGGAAGGCGGAGCGAGGAGGGGCCGGCCAGCGGCGAGTGGAGAGGGAGGACGGAGGAGGAGGCCGGTACAGAGTCCAGCAAGGAGGAGGAGGTGACGGCGCGCGGCGCAGACGGAGGAGGGGCGACGGGGGCGCGCAGCGCAGATGGAGGAGAGGGGCGACGGGGGCGCGCGGCGCAGATTTTGAGTGGCTGTGTGTGAGTGGATCCGAAGGGAGGAGATGAGGGAGATGGATGGCTTAGCAGTAGCGCTCTTCACCAAAACACGCTACTGCTAACCTATCTAGCAGCAGCGCTTTCAAAGAAAGCGCCATTGCTATGTGTCAAGATGCAAAATACACATTGATCATCAACGATCTTTTTGTGTACAATCTGATTTGACAATATGAGTCCTCACCGGTTTAGGAACAGGTGAAGACTCATATTGCAGCCACAAATTCTACAATAGAGTTCAATGAAGATCAAGTGCTTGTCAAAGTGTGAGAAGTAACATATTTAAGGTGGTAGAAACTCTCTTCACGGAGCAAGGTGGGACTAAATTTTTGTAGGAAACTTAGCAGTAGCGCTTATGCTATATTTGTCTCAGCAGCGAGTTTCAGTGGTCCGCGCTACTTCTAGTTACCAGCAGCGAGTTATTTTGAAGCGCGCTGCTGATAAGATTCTGTGTATAGGCTTTTCCCTAGTAGTATCTCCTTAGTTTACACATCATAAGCTGTGAATATGCAATGTTGTGAATATGCAATGGCACTAATGATGAGAGACCTCTAACATGGTAGTGTGATGTTGTTTGCATCTTGCATATGATTTATTTCTTGTACTGCTTCACATTTGTTTAAAGGCCATTTATGATGAGAAACTGTTAACTTGGTAGAGCGATATTTGTAGCATCTTTCATATGGTGTCTACCTTCCATTGCATTGCTCTAATTTGGTGAAATGTCTTCTGCTTAGTTTACACATCATAGTTCTGGTTATCTCTTCCGTCCTGTTTTTCGTACATATTATATCCTCCTATCATGTGGTTGTCTAACATCAAAGTTCAGTTCGTCTGCATCATGCATCAATTAGTTCTGAAGAACTAAATTGTTATTCATTATTCTTGTCGGCTTGACATAACATGGCACAGAGAAAGAGGAAGAAACACAGAATGGCAGGGAATGAGAAGCGGATGAATCCTGCAGATTCTGCTAGTACTGATGGTGCAATAGAAGGTCAAAGTCCAGCGGAAATTTCTACAAACAGGGCATCCCATGCTACACGAGCTGCAAAAAAAGCCAAACAGAAACAAATAGCTGCCACCAAACAAGCAGAGACAACCCTAGTTCTTGCAACACCTACCATAGTACTACCAGCTGCACGAGTTACTCGTAAGGCCAATCGAGCTAGCAGCACGTTCCCAAGCTCCCTTGCCACCTGACACTACTTCCCAAGCGCTCTTGACACAAGACGAGTTGGCAATATCAGATGAACCTTGTGAGCTTCAACAGCAAGAAGGTAGTTGCTAGAGTCAAGTTACAGTTGCATGCTTCTTTATATGTAGTCTCACAGTTTGATGTACACTAACACTTCCTATGTTCGTTGTTGGACTAGCACCTAGGCGCAAGAGGAAACAAACATCAGGGATAATGCTCGATAGGTTAACTAAATCACGGGGAGGAAGAATGGATATCCGTTTTGAGGAAGGTTTAAAAAGGCCACGTGATGCTATAGAGTCAGCCAAGTTAGTATCAGAGGCAGCGGTTGCCGTTAGGTGTCATGTACGTATCCTCCCAACATATGGATTCGGTATAGGAATGACAAAGACGAAACCCAGTTCAACACCTTCCTCGACCATTTATCTGTAAGTATGGTTATGTATGGAAACTAGTAATATCGTCTTGCTCTGTCCCATACTTGCTAGGTTGCTGATAATGAGTGTCGGTGTCAAAACCGGCGGATCTCGGGTAGGGGGTCCCGAACTGTGCGTCTAGGCGGATGTTAACAAGAGACAAGGGACACGGTGTTTTTACCCAGGTTCGGGCCCTCTCGATGGAGGTAAAACCCTACTCCTGCTTGATTGATATTGATGATATGGGTAGTACAAGAGTGGATCTACCACGAGATCAAGGAGGCTAAACCCTAGAAGCTAGCCTATGGTATGATTGTTGTTCGTCCTATGGACTAAAACCCTCCGGTTTATATAGACACCGGAGAGGGCTAGGGTTACACAGAGTCGGTTACAATGGTAGGAGATCTACATATCTGTATTGCCAAGCTTGCCTTCCACACCAAGGAAAGTCCCATCCGACACGGACGAAGTCTTCAATCTTGTATCGTCATAGTCTTGAATCCGCCAATGATGATAGTTCGGCTATCCGGACACCCCTAGTCCAGACTCCTCAAGAGTCCCTCGAACCAGGCTTCAATGACGATTTAGTCCGCGCGATATTGTCTTCGCATTGCAAGGCGGGTTCCTCCTTCGAATAATTCATAGAAGATTGTGAACACCGGGATAGTGTCCGGCTCTGCAAAATAAATTCCACATGCCACCGTAGAGAGAATAATATTTACACAATTTCAATCACGACGATTTAAGTAGCATGACGTCATGCCACGGCCAAGCCTTTACTCGAATCATTTTTATTATTCCACCTCAGCGCGTTTAGCGAAGCGGTTTCCTTGGCACGTCTTATCGAAGGAGAGATTGTGTTCCCCTTATTCCGGGATTCCCATCAATACGGACGTGGGTAACCCAACCGCGCCATTGATTGCGGCGCTTGGGAGATAAGCTAGTTTTACCAGGCTGGTGGGGACGCATAGTTTCGTCCGCCCATATATAAGGGGATAATGATCCACCTTTTTACCTACGCCTTCTTCCTCCTTTGCTTTTCCATCTCCGCGCACTCGAGCTCCAGCGCCCAAGTCCACACATCTCACCTCGACCTTCTCCAACAATGTCCGGAATGGGAGGCAAGTGGATGGCCTCCTCCGTTACGGAGGGGCACATCAAGAAGCTGCGCAGCGCCGGATATTTGTCCAGTGATATCGCGCACCGGCTCCCCGACGAGGGGCAGCTCATCCCCACCCCCGGGCCCCATGAGAGGGTGGTATTCCTTCCCCATTTCCTCCGCGGACTGGGCTTCCCACTCCACCCCTTTGTCCGGGGGCTCATGTTCTACTATGGCCTGAATTTCCATGATCTGGCCCCGAATTTCATCCTCAACATCTTGGCGTTTATCGTCGTGTGCGAGGCCTTCCTCTGCATCCAGCCCCACTTCGGCTTGTGGCTCAAGACCTTGAATGTCAAGCCGAAGGTTGTAAAGGGTAGCCAAGCGGAGTGCGGAGGCGCCATGGTGGGCAAGATGCCCAACGTCACCTGGCTCGAGGGCGCCTTCATGGAAACCATCAAAGGGTGGCAATCGGGGTGGTTTTACATCACCGAGCCGCGTGACACTGAATGGGCAGCGGTCCCCGAATTCAGATCTGGCATCCCCATGCGGCTCACTTCGGAAAGAGAAGGGCCTGCTGTGGGGTAGTTCGAAGAGCCGACCGACTCCAATCCGTCTCCAAACCCTCGTGAACAAGAAGCTCAAGCTTGTCAACGTAATCCAGGTCATGCTCATCCGCCGGATTCTCCCCTGCCAACAGCGGGACTTCAATTTGTGGGAGTTTGATCCGGCAAAGCATCGGACCTTGAGCGGGCTCTTCGACACTACGTACGAAGATGCCTGGAAGTTGATGTTCAAGGGCGCTGAGGCTCCCGCATCCGCTACCGAAGATCGCGGATTCAGCTTGCAACGATCGGCCGGCGAGGTAAGCCATGTTATCCTTTATGGGACACTCGCTTTTCATAGTTTGACTCTATGTGGGATCTAAACTCCCAATACCTTTAACAGGCCTGGCACGAGACGTCCGGACAGGTTAACTGTCCAGCTCCCCTTCCAGAAGACCCAGCGGATGCCCGTTTGACAGGGCTGCTGGTCCCGGCGCCTTACGGGTGCCGGAGACGAAGGCCAAGAAGATGGCCACGGGAACCCGGAGGAGTTCCCGGCGTCAGGTGTTATCGGACTCATCATCCGATGACTCCGAGGCGGACTCCTCCCACGAGGATGAGGAGGAGAAGAAAGAGGCCTCTCCCCCAGCGGGGGGAGAGAAGAAGAGGAAGGCCTCCCCAACGAGGGAGGCCGAAGGGTCCAAGAAGGGAAGGGCCCTTCCCCCGGACTGTTCTACCAACGCCGGCGATGGCGACGAGGAGTGGCCCTCAAGGGCCAAGCGCCTGGCGAGATCGTAAGTATCCGAACTCCTGAATAACTCATAATTTTTCTTTTTGTTGCATGGTGTCTTTCTAATGCCGCATACAACCCTGTAGTCCGCCCAGGGACGATCTTCCTGCTTCGTCGAGCAGGTCCTTGGGCACGTCGGATGTGGATAGCACTTCTCTTCCGACCGCCTCCACCCCCCACGATGCTGACGACACCGAGGTGGGATCCCGGGAGGGGACCCACCAGGAGGAGGAGGCCCCGGAGGTGCCGCAGGGCGACCTCCCGGACTTTGGACCGGACTCGCACGGAACTCGCAGTGGGTTCCGAGTTCGTGGCGGCGGCCCTTCGTAAGAAGGGCAAGACTGTGACACCGGCGGCCTCCGTTCAACCGGAGGCGCCGGATAACTTGCTGGAGGCGCTCAATGGCGCTTCCATCGAAGAGAAACACCACACTGTCATGAGTGCGGTGATTTAGAAGGTTCAGCTCGCCAAAAGCGGGCTGACCGAAGCCTGCAGCAGCCTTCTAACAGGCTTTGAGGTAAGAATGTTAATATGTGTAAAATAGTACCGCATAGACAGTAGCCCCTGATGCTCGGTTCGGTGTTCGGACAGAAAAGCCGGACTGCGGATCTAAAAAGATATACGCAGGAGTCTTAACAAAAATATGTCAATATGGGAATGCAGGCTGCGCTGCTGACCTCTGCCGCACTGACTACGGAGGTCAATGCCTTAAAGCAGGGCCTCGAGTGGTCCAAGAGCGAGCTCGGGCGTGCCAAGAAGCAGCTCGAGGACAAGGAAGGTGAGTAACACCTTATGAAAGTTGTACCTTACAGAAAAGGATTTGGTTGTAAGAGGAATAACAAGGATAACGTGGGTACTCCAGGGGCTACGAACGAGGTGGCGACCCTGAAGGAGGCGGTGTCCGCGGCCGAACGCAATGCGTCCGCGGAACGAGCCGAGCGAGAGAAGCAGGAGGCGTGGGTGGCGGAGGTACGGCAAGAGCTACAGGCTCTCATGGAAAAACATGAGAGTTTGGAGCGTGACTCAAAGACTCGAGAGTCCGAGCTTGCGTCGGCTCTTGAGAGTGCCAAAGCCGCTAAGGCCGAAGCCCACAAGGCCCTCCAGGAAATCGAGGCATTGAAGAAAATAGCGGCGGGTAAGGCATTCTTCATGCAAAGCAAGCATGTAAAAGTGAATTACCTGTTACTTACCCGAATTCGGAGCTCTCCAGGAGCGTTCGCAGATCTGCCCCGCAGCATGTCTGATGCTACCGCTTTCTACAGAGCCGAGGAGGGGAGCTCGACGAAGAAGGTGTTCTGGTCTCAGTATGCTGAGGCCGGACATCCGGTGCCCCTTAGCGACCAGCTGAAGGAGCTGGTCGAGCTCCACAAGGTGGCCGAACATGCCATGAAGGGCCTCATAGTTCGGCTGTGGCCCAAAAAGGCCATGCCTGGGAGCTACTTCAGCCTGGTGCGGCGGCTAGTGGATGCTTGTCCATGGGTTGAAGTCATCAAGCACTCCGCCTGCATTGAAGGTGCCCATCGGGCCCTTGCCCGTGCTAAGGTGCACTAGGGCAGGATGGACGCTGAGAAGCTTGTGACGGACGCGCCACCGCCTGGCAAGGAGTATCGCACGCCCGTGATGTATTATAAGGGTGTCCTGAAGGGTGCCCGCATTATTGCGGGTGAGTGCTCCAAAGATGTAATATTTGAGTAGACTCGCATTTTGTTATCCCGTGCGCTGAAAACTTTGTTCATATGCGCTAAGCAACGCTTGTTGATTTAAAATATTACCTTCTGTGCGGCTGTTTATCAAATCTGAGAGATGGCAAGTCGTCGGCTTCAGTCCCCATGCCATGAGTGCTGGGGTGTTCGGGATAAACTTGAGCGCTCTTGTTCCCATTTTTGGGTCCATCTAGGGAGGCGCTCAACACAACGAACGAGGCAACCGGACTTATAATGCTTGAACACTCTCACTTAGCCATAGAATTCTATAATTTTAAATTTCGGCGAAGCCTCTAGTGTTCGGAAGGCCAAATTCGGGGTGCTATCCACGCCTGGGCCGGACAAAGCCGGTTCCTCGCTCTAAGCGGCATAAGTCTTTAGGGACTCGAAAAAACCTCTCGAACAGCGACCGGCTCTCGCCCCATCATGACGGTCAGTTTTAGCTTTCCATCGAGGTGCTCGCCCAGCTCAATCTGGGCACAATCGCAGTGGTTCTCCGCGCTACCTTAGCCGATATAACGGAACGTAAGGTACCAAAACATGGGAGCCGGGCAAACCCAACTATTGACCCAAGACATGATTCGGAGCCGATGCATATAATGCTATAAGTTCGGGGTGCCGCACTTGTGAAAGTGTTCGGACTTATCACACCATAATGTGGGGAACTTAAGCCCCTGGTGTATTTAGCCGTACCAAAGTGTACGGATGCAACATGTCATAGATGAACATATGTATAAGAAAGGAATGCAATTATAGGCAAGAAGCGATGCATTGTTTATTCAAAAAGTACTGCCATGAATGCAGAATGATACAAATAGTACGATAAGCAAAGGATGGAACTATTTAGCATGTCCCTCTCCAGGGGTAGGCTACAGAATGGTGTATAAAACAGGTATAATGCTCGTAATGGAGACCACTTGTATACTCGGCGTGGCCTTTCTTCTTCCCTGGCTGTTGCGTCGTGAGTTTGGCGGGTCTACTGCCGGACAGAGCCTCTGGTAAACGGAGTCCTGAGGATAAGAAAAAAATGAAAAAGAAAGAAAGAAAAAGGATGACACGCTTGGGAGCCCGTGGTGTGGTTGAGCCGCACTCTGGGCCTGCCGTGGTCGTGCCCCTCCCCTTGTGCCCATGGTATCTTCAAAGCGTAGTGATGTACGCGGAGTACTGGTTTTGCAATTTTGCAAGGGCTGGGGTTGGGGCCGCATTAGTACGCGTGCTCGGAACGTGCCAGGTGGTCTTGTTGTAGGTTACTCCGGGCGCACTTGGAGGTGTCTGGTCGCTTAACGGCCGGACTCGAGAATTGCCTTAAGAGGCTGCTCTACACTTCTGTCGTGAGAGCCACTGTATGCTCCTCCGTTCGGAGAGAGCGTTAGGTGTTTCCGTTGACCGTGATGACTCCTCGAGGGCCTGGCATCTTGAGCTTGAGGTATGCATAGTGCGGCACCGCGTTGAATTTTGCAAACGCGGTTCGTCCGAGCAGTGCATGATAGCTGCTGCGGAACGGGACTATGTGGAAGATTAACTCCTCGCTTCGTAAGTTATCCGGGGATCCGAAGACCACTTCCAGTGTCACTGAGCCTGTGCATTTGGCCTCTACACCTGGTATGACGCCTTTAAAGGTCTTCTTTGTGGGTTTAATCCTTGAGGGGTCTATGCCCATCTTGCGCACTGTATCCTGGTAAAGCAGGTTCAGGCTGCTGCCGCCGTCCATCAGGACTCTAGTGAGGTGAAACCCGTCGACGATTGGGTCTAGAACCAATGCGGCAAACCCGCCATGGTGGATGCTGGTGGGGTGGTCCCTTCGATCAAAAGTGATCGGGTAGGAGGACCATGGATTGAACTTTGGGGCGACTGGCTCCATCGCATATACGTCCCTGAGTGCACGCTTCTGCTCCCTTTTGGGTATATGGGTTGCGTATATCATGTTCACCGTCCGCACTTGTGGGGGGAAACCCTTCTATCCTCTATTTTTCGGCGGCCGGGTCTCTTCCTCGCCATCGCTATGCAGCCACTTGTCATTGTTTTCGCAATTAACTTGCTCTGCTGCTTGAATACCCAACAATCCTGTTGGTGTGATTAGCTGGCTTTTTGGGGTGCCGTATCCGCACGAGCGGTCGAGTATTCGGTCCAAATTGGACGGACCCGAGTAGTTCTTTTGAATGGCTTTTTCCGCCGACCGGTTTGAGCCTCTGAATCCGGCGCTGACTGCCAGATCCTCGATATATCGCCATTAATGCGACGTTTGTGCTTGTTGCGACGCGACCTGCCATTGCGGTCCTTGGTATCCGGACTGCCAGCATTTTTGTTGAGGTTGTTAGTGCGGGCTAGCCAGCTGTCCTCTCCCGCGCAGAAGCGGGTCATGACTGATGTGAGGGCTGCCATGGATGTCGGCTTTTCCTGTCCTAGGTGCCGGGAAAGCCACTCGTCGCGGATGTTATGCTTGAAGGCTGCGAGGGCCTCTGCATCCGGACAGTCGACGATTTGATTTTTCTTGGTTAAGAACCGTGTCCAGAATTGTCTGGCCGATTCGTCTGGCTGCTGAATTATGTGGCTTAGGTCATCAACGTCTGGTGGTCGCACATATGTGCCCTGGAAGTTATCAAGGAATGCGGCTTCCAGGTTCTCCCAACACCCAATTGATTCTACTGGCAAGCTGTTAAGCCAATGCCGAGCTGGTCCTTTAAGCTTGAGTGGGAGGTATTTGATGGCGTGAAGATCATCACCGCGGGCCATGTGGATATGAAGGAGATAGTCTTCGATCCAAACCGCAGGGTCTGTTGTGCCATCGTAGGATTCAATGTTCACGGGTTTAAACCCTTCGGGGATTTGATGATCCATTACTTCGTCTGTGAAGCATAGTGGGTGTGTGGCGCCTCTATATTGGGCTATATCATGATGTAGCTCAAGCGAGCTTTGTCTACTATTTTTGGCACGGCCGAGTTGTTAGATCCGCGCGACGGTCATCGTCACAAGATCGTGGGTGCCCACGCAACCGTGAGATCGATCTTGATTGTCTTGCCTTATCCTCCAATATGTCTCGCAAGTCCGCGCGATCCCCGTGGCTTTGCACTTTTCGAGCGATGCCGGGGTACGGCTTTAGTGGAGGGCCTGGAGGCCTCTTTGTTGCGGCCACGAGGTGGCTGGTCGGCCGTATTGTGCGCTGGTGATGTGGGTTTATATGCTTCCTCCTCTAATCAGGGCATTAGCTTGCGTTTGGGGTAACTTTTGGAGGGGCGTTCGAGCTCGTACTCTTCGGCCGCAAGGACTTCAGTCCATCTGTCGGCTAGCAGATCTTGATCAGCTCTAAGCTGTTGCTGCTTTTTCTTGAGGCTGCTTGCCGTTTCCATAAGCCTGCGTTTAAAATGCTCTTGCTCGACGGGATCCTCAGGCACGACGAATTCGTCGTCGTCGAGGCTTGCCTCGTCTCTGGAGGGAGGCATGTAATTATCGTCCTCTACCTCTTTGTCCGCCGCCTCTCATGAGGGCTGGCTTCTTCATCCTCCCGTGCTGAATCTTGCCTTTGGAGGGGTTGTCTTCGCACCGTCAAGGGGTGTTGTTGTCTCCGGTGCGGGAATCTCCATTCTTGCTGTGGCGGGATTTAGAGCGGCGCCGCTGACGTCGGCGCTTAGGCTGTTTCTTGGAGGGGTCTTCCTCCGCTGTTCCATCGCGATTCCCATCCTTTGGGATATCCACCATGTATATGTCGTATGACGAGGTGGCTTTCCGGTGCCCCGTAGGCGCTGGTTCTTGGTTGTCTCCGGCATCGTCGTTCGTACCGTCGATGTCTTCGGAGTCGAAGTCTAGCATGTCGGTTAGGTCATCGATAGTGGCTACAAAGCGGGTGGTGGGTGGGCTTTGAATTTCTTCGTCGTCCGCATCCCAACTGTCCTAACCGTGGTCTGGCCAAGGCTCTCCTGATAAGGAGAGATACTTTAGCGAATTTAGGATGTCGCCAAAAGGCGAGTGCTGAAAGATGTCCGCAGCGGTGAACTCCATGATCGGCGCCCAATCGGATTCAATTGGTAGGGGCGCGGGAGGTTCAAAGTCCGGCGAGGAGTCCGGCACCTCGGAGTCACAATCTTCACAAGGGATAGGGTCGGTATTCGGCTCCATCGCCGTAGAGGTAGCAGCCCCCGAGGCGGTGTCTAGCCACCCATCCTCGATCGGCGTAGTCGGCTTCGAGTTAAGGGTCAGAGCGGACTCTTGTGCTGCCTCTAGGGCACTGTCCGGCGGCAGAGCTAGATCATGCCCATCGTGACAGTGCGGCGCGCTCGGCTGTGGCTCGAATTCGTCGAAGATCAAGTCTCCGCGGATGTCGGCCGTGTAGTTTAAACTTCCAAATCTGACCTGATGGCTAGGGGCGTAGCTTTCGATCTGCTCCAGATGGCTGCTTAATTGCCCGCGATGCAAAGCCGCCGAATCTGAAGATCTGTCCGGGAGAAAAGTCTCACCTGGACCGCGTTGTTGTTGATGATCGAAGGAGCCATCGGGCCTATAGGTGACAAATACAGAGGAACTCTCAATGAAAGCACGAATGTCGGTGTCAAAACCGCGGATCTCGGTAGGGGTCCCGAACTCATGCGTCTAGGCGGATGGTAACAGGAGACAAGGGACACGGTGTTTTTACCCAGGTTCGGGCCCTCTCGATGGAGGTAAAACCCTACTCATGCTTGATTGATATTGAGATCAAGGAGGCTAAACCCTAGAAGCTAGCCTATGGTATGATTGTTGTTCGTCCTATGGACTAAAACCCTCCAGTTTATATAGACACCAGATAGGGCTAGGGTTACACAGAGCCGGTTACAATGGTAGGAGATCTACATATCCATATTGCCAAGCTTGCCTTCCACGCCGAGGAAAGTCCCATCCGGACATGGGACGAAGTCTTCAATCTTGTATCTTCATAGTCTTGGAGTCCGGCCAATGATGATAGTTCGGCTATACGGACACCCCCTAGTCCAGGACTCCCCCAATGAGACTCCCACTATTTTCAATAGATGAGGTTCAAGTTGGATAGCCAAGATGATGCAACCAGACAAGCTTGCACCCAAGTTTTCAAGTCTGCTCTGCGACAGTATCCGAAGTATCAGGTACATTATATATATGTGATCATATCACATGTTGAAGTATCAGGTACACAAATCTATCTTCTTGTAGGTGAACTGTTCAAAGAACAAGGCCAACCGCATTTAAAGTTAAATTCCAATGCATTTACGTGATCTCGTAGCTATATTGCACACTGCGAGGCTCTTGTAATTAGCTGCTGTTTCACTCTTTTCGCTGTACCATATTATCAGATCTATATTGACTTGTTCGAAATGCATAGGAAAGCCCGCAAGGACCAAAAAGTACCTGAACCAAATGATGTGGAAATCTTCAAGGACTGTCACACCAGCAAGAAGAAGGGCATGACTACACCAGTCAAAGCCGTTGTTGTAAGTCCTTAATCCTCATGCCTTTTAACTACTACTTACACTGACTTGTGCCTTGAACTGCATGGCTTCCAGCCAATGTCTATTACTCTTTTCAATTTTATGCACAATTGTCTTAGCGTATCATTGCACCTTACAAGGTTTAAAAGAGAGGAGTGATGTTCATTTTATCTTGACCCATAGTCTAGTTCCATGCTGGACTTACCCACATAATGTTACAATTTCCTGTTTGTCTATTCTTTTGTGATATGAATGATGTCATACTATGCTTACCGTATTATAAACTTCGTCTCTTTATCCTTAGCCCTCAATACAATGTGAAGAAATAGACAATACATTAGCGATGGTACATGGTCATATGTTTGGAACATGGTTTTATTATGTACTTTGCAATAAAATACAACTAATATTTTACATGGGTTCACCAGAATAAGTTATGTATATAGACCAAAGCTATTTTGTTTGGTTTTGCTGCCTCCTTAATATCTTCTGTTCTGGTACTACTAATGTAAAAACTCAACTTTTCAGCAAGCTATGGAAAAAATGGTGGAACCGCCACCTTCTGAAGGTGGCGAGGCAACTATAACCGCAATGTCAGCTCTTGCTGCAGTGGGTCAGTACCTGTCCACTAATAGTGCCAAAAGCACGTTCCTGCGTAATACTGGGTTGGTTGTTAAGGCAATTGTCGGTGTCAAAACCGGCGGATCTCGGGTAGGGGGTCCCGAACTGTGCGTCTAGGCGGATGGTAACAGGGGGACACGATGTTTTACCCAGGTTCGGGCCCTCTCGATGGAGGTAAAACCCTACGTCCTGCTTGATTAATATTGATGATATGGGTAGTACAAGAGTGGATCTACCACGAGATCAAGGAGGCTAAACCCTAAAGCTAGCCTATGGTATGATTGTTGTGAGGTATGTTGTGTCCTACGGACTAAAGCCCTCCGGTTTATATAGACACCGGAGGAGGCTAGGGTTACACAGAGTCGGTTATAATGGTAGGAGTTCTACTTATCCGTATTGCCAAGCTTGCCTTCCACGCCAAGGAAAGTCCCATCCGGACACGGGACGGAGTCTTCAATCTTGTATCTTCGTAGTCTTGGAGTCCGCGACGATGATAGTCCGACTGTCCGGACACCCCTAGTCCAGACTCCTCAAGAGCCCTGAACCAGGCTTCAATGACGATAAGTCCGGCGCGCATAATGTTCGGCATTGCAAAGCGGGTTCCTCCATTGAATAATCCAGAGAAGATCATGAACACCAGGATAGTGTCCGGCTCTGCAAACACATTCCATCGTAGAGAGAATAATGCACATAAATCCAATCTGCTGACGTATTCGGCGGCATGACATCACACCGCTACCAAGCCTTTACTTGAATCGTTTTTTATTATACCACCTCAGCATGTTTAGCGAAGCGGTTTCCTTGGCACGTCTTGTCGAAGCAGAGATCGTGCTCCCCTTATTCCGGGATTCTCATCAATACGAGCGAGGGTAACCCAACCGCTTGCCGCCACGCTCCTCTATCGAAGGTGAATCACGAACGGTCACGAGACGGCTCTTGGTATTTTCCCCTTTATAAGAGGACCAAGGCTCGCTTTTCTTCAATCTTCCATCGGATCTTCTCCTTGCCCCGAGTTCCAACACCCAGAGCCCTAGATTCCAGCGCTTCGGATCTTCAACCATGTCCGCCTCCGACCTTGAAGTCAAGGATGCCCTCCTCCATTACGGAGGAGGACGTCTCAAGCTGCGGAGGCCAAGTACCGCCCCACGAGATTTCAGACAGTTGCCCGCCCAAGGGCAGGCGTGCCCACTCCCCGAGCCCGTGAGTACGCCGTCTTCGTACCCCACCTCCATCGGGGTTTAGGCTTCCCGACGGACCCCTTCGTGAGAGGGCTCATGTTCTACTATGGGCTGGATTTTCAGGACTTGGCTCCAGAGTCCATCCTCCATATCTCCGCATTTATTATCGTCTGCGAAGCCTTCCTCCACGTCACCCCCCACTTCGGCCTGTGGATGAAGACCTTCAATGTGGAGCCGAAGATGATCGGGGCGTAAGCGGAGGCGGCGGGCGGCTATAAGCAAAGGGCCGATGCCCGGGCCCGAGGGCTCCTTCCAAGAGGAGCTTGGCTTGTGGCAGCAGGAGTGGTTCTATATCACCGCTCCGAAGGGCAGCAAGCAAAAGCCGCCACCATCGTTCCGCCCGGGACCTCCACGCCTACTGATGTCGTGGGTCAACCAAGGGCTCAATTGGGGGCCATCCGAAGACGCGCCCTTGTTGCAGGGCCGGATTCGAGACCTCCAGGCGAGGGAGATCAATCTGGTGGTGGTGATGCAGGTTATGCTAATCAGGCGTCTTCTGCCCTGCAAACGCCGTCCTCTCCGGTTATGGGAGTTTAATCTGGAGGGACCACGAATTCTCCAACACTTCATGGGAACGACACCCGTGGAGATGTACAAGTTGTTCTTTGGACCGCAGGTGGTGTGTCCGGAATTGACCGAGGACGCAGGCTTAAGCTGCAATCGCCCGGATACTCAGGTAAACAGCTCAGAATCCAGACGTTCTGTTTATTTGCTTTTCTAGAATTCGCCTCCCGACCCATTACTCTTTATCAGGAGTGGGTAGCGCGATCGAAGCTGATAAGCTGTCCACCCCCCCTCCTAGAGACCGCACCGGAGCCTGTGCTGGTCAGAATGTTGGAGGTCGCGCCCGCAGAAGGGGGCGATGGGGAAAATAGAAGAGCTATCACTTTGCCCAAAGGGGCGTCTGAAGAGGGGGGATCAAAAATCCCTCCCTCCAGGGAGAAGAGGACCGCCTCCGAAGATCCAGAGGCTAAAGCCCCTAAACGGGGGAAGAAATCTTCACCGGGGGGTCCTGCGTCCGGGGAGAACCCAGACGTACAATCGTCTCCAAAGGATCAGCCCTCCAGCGAGCCGTGAGTAGAAAAAGGGGAGTTCAATAATAAGAAAATACCTTTATTTGTGCTTCTGTAGATGACCGAAATTTCTGTCTTACAGTTTGGATCTGCGGACTTCTCAGATGAGTTCGTCTTCGGGGGACCTTCGTCCGGAGATGATGGAGAGCGAAACGCCTCCGTCTGCTGCGCCGTCGGATAGGGCAGACGAGCCTGAAGTATCATCACAGAGGGTATCCCAGAGTCCGGAGGGGCCGGAGAGTTCGGCGCCCACTAGTGTCTGGCCGGGGGAGCTGAAGAATCTGCTTGAGAGGGCGTCCATCTTAGAAGATCACCGTGCTTTGATGCATATGGTGATTGGAAGGATTTCGTCCGCCGAAAGTGGATTGCATAACGCCGTCAGGAGTTTGCTGATGGGATTTGAGGTACGCAAGAACGTCGCACCTTTTTGACAGTTTGGCACATAGAAGTGTGCCCTGTATAGATAGTAGCCCCTGAGACTCGGTAGGTTGTCGAAAGCGACAGCGTGCCGAGGATCAAAATCTCAGGTAATGAATGTCGCCGTTCCTATGCAGGTGGCGGATAGTCCGAGGGCTAGCCGGACTAGTGGAGTTGCTGTGTTAATGCGGCAACTTGACGTGGCGGATGCGGACATCGCGCTTGTCAACCGGCGACTTGACGAGTCGCAAGGTAAATGAATTCTCCGCATCACTTATTTAAAGGAGTCAAAGCCGCCTCGATAATGTATATGCTGTGATACGAGGCGGTGCTGCTGCTGTTATGGAGACCTTCGCCAAGCTTGCTCAAGCCAAGGAGCAAGCCCGAAGGAGTGATGCGGCCGCCTCGAGGGCAGCCGAGGAGTTGAAAGCCGAAAAGGCTGCACACTGCCTAAGCTCGAAAAGATGGCCGAGTTGGCCGTGAAATTAAAAGATGTTGCCGACCGCAACGAGGCTCTTGAAAAGGAGCGCTTATCAGAGCGGGAAAACCTGGGGAAGGCCACCGCCGAGGCCAAGGATGCCCGTTCTGCAATGCGGGCTATGAAGGAGGAGCTGCGCCAAGCCGGAGATATTGTGGCTGGCAAGCCGTTTTTGCTGCGTCGTGGGTTTACGGATCAAAAATATGCCCAACTTGGCCAGCTGTGGGGTCTGGAGGATCCATATATGGACTTAGCGGCAAGTGCGGCTGATGCCGTTGAGCACTTTCGGAGCCAGAGGGATCACAAGACGGAAGAGCTATTTTGGTCTCAATTCCATAGTCCGGATCGTTCACTTCCGTTGACCGATCGGTTGGCCGAATGGGCTGAGCTAAATAGATTGTCCGGACTTGCCATGACTGATATCGTGGCTCATGTCTGGCCGGAGAGACCCAAGGCGACGAGCTATTTTGGCTTATTGCAGCAATTTCTTGGAGCGGTGCCGCACATCAAGGAGATGAAGCGGTCGGCCTGCATAGAAGGCGCCATGATGGCCCTTGCCCGTGTGAAGACACATTGACAGAGATGGATGCCATCGCTATTGTCGCCAGAGTTCGGACGAAAGCGGTTACCCGCCGAGCACTATTTTGGGGAAGTTATGCGTGGCGCTCGTGTAATAGAGTCGCAGTGCTCAAAAAATGTCATGTTCAAATGAACGTTTTATCTTATAAGACAATGATTATGATGTAACCACTTTTTATACTTGTGCGCTCCAAGTATAAAAATATCTCCTATGCTTGCCGCTTATGTATACATTTGTATAACTCGAAGATTGCGTCTTCGCCTTCAGCCCCCACGCACAAGGTGCAGGGTGTTCGCAAAAATAGCGCGTTTTCACACTTAATCCGGACGCCTCGGTCCTATGAAGGAGGTGGTAGCGAGCTAACGAGGCAATCCGGACTATGATGCTTTATCACTTTCACTTAGCTGGAGTTCGAGGGTGGGCTACGATATAGCCCTTGGGGCACCGCGCTTCTCCGAATTCGGGGCGCGTGTGTGCCTGACCGGGAAATGGTCCTTCGTCAAAGCAGGGAATTCTAATCATTCCGGTAGTCGATCGAGTGGTTGACCAGTCTCTCGCAGTATCATGATGATCGAGTTTTGGCTTTCTCTATTGAGGTGCTCGCCCGGCCGAACTAGGGCACAATCGCAGAGTTCTCCCGGTGCGCGTTAGCGATGATACGGAACGAAGGCAGCAAAACACAGGCGCCGCAAACCCAACATTTGACCAAACACATGATTCGAGCTGATGCATATAAAGCCTAACTCGAGACGCCGAACACTCCCTAAGGTGTTCGGTCTTTGTAATAATGGGCAGAACAATGCCCTAAGCCCCTAGTGTCCAGGTACGGGCATGGCCTTCTGACGTGTCCAATGCCAAAACGTCAGGCTCTGCTTTGGTTATAATGAGGAACCAAGGGATTATAACAACAAGAGACAGTAAAAAAGGTTTTACGCAGGGTCTTAATCTGAAAAGAATCCTCGCGACGGGTCCCTACTGCACGTCTGCGCCTGTGTCTCCGTTGTGCCGTTGTCCTGGACGGGTGCGCACGTTGTTCATCTGTAAAAAGAGAGGAACTTTAGCTTGAAAGGAACTTGTGCAGAATATATACGAAGGAAGAAATATAAAAAAGTAAAGCGGAGTTTGTGTGAGCTCGCTGTTGTTTGTGCGTGCAGCCCCTTGTAAAGGGATGTGCGGCTAGGGAGCCCCTAGCTTACTTATGCCGGACTCGTCTAACCGTGTCCGAGGTCTTTAAGTGAACCTCGCACTGAAAGGATGCCACGTGGACCGGGCATCTTGAGCGTAAGAGACGCGTAATGTGGTATGGCGTTGAAACGGACAAAAGCCTCTCGTCCCAAGAGGGCTTGATAGCCACTTTTAAATGGGACGACATGAAAGATTAGTTTTTCGCGTCGAAAGTTGTTCGGTGATCCGAACACAACTTCTAGTAATAGGGAGCCTGTGCACTTAGCATAAGGGCCTGGCGTCACTCCTTTGAAGGAAGTGCGGCTGTGTCAAATTTTAGTAGGTCTATCCCCAACTTGCGGATTGTGTTTGGATACAGCAGGTTTAGGTCACTGCCTCCGTCCATCAGGACTTGTGTAAATTGCAGTCCGTCGATTACAGGATCTAATATCAGGGCAGTCCATCCTGCGTTTCGAACGCTTCTGGAGTAATCCAGGTGGTCGAAAGTGATTGGTTTTGATGTCCAATCTCTATGTTCCGCTGGGTTGGACCGTGCAAGACCCTTTTTAGGGGGTGCCCGCACTATTTTTCCGTATTATCACATGAAGTGAGTTTACTGCTTTGACCTCTTGCGGGGAAGTCTTTTGTTTTCCGGTGCTCTGCTGGTGGGGTTTGTCATCATCTTCGCTTGATGCGTCGAGCCCCTTGTGTTCGGCGTTTAGCCGGCCGGACTGTTTGAAAACCCAACAATCTCGGTGGGTGTGGTTTGCAAGCCTTCCGGGGGTACTGTGGATTTGACATATCCGACCCAAAATCTTGTTTAAATTGGATAGCTCATCGCTGTTATCCTTAAGGGGCGGTATTTTTTTGTTTGACCGTGAGCTTTTGAATCCGGCGTTGATCGCCGTGTTCTTCGGCTTTTTCTTTATTCCGCGCTGCTCTTTTTCGCGCCGTGATTTCTGCTTTCCATCTCTCGATCTCGGATGTACTTGGGTCGCTGGTGCTGCATCTTGCTAGCCAGCTATCCTCTCCCGCACAAAAGCGGGTCATGAGGCTTGTTAGCGCGGACATTGTCCTCGGCTTTTCTTGGCCGAGGTGTCTGGCGAGCCATTCATCTCGGACGTTGTGTTTAAAAGCTGCTAAGGCTTGGCGTCCGGACAATGACTATTTGGTTCTTTTGGTGAGGAACCTGTTCTGAATTTGTCTTGCCGACCGTCCGGGCTGTTGAGTTATATGACTTAGATCGTCTGTGATCCGGAGGGCGGACATAAGTTCCTTGAAAGTTTGCTCTAAACGCGCCCTCGAGCTCTTCCCAACTTCCAACAATGTTTTCGGGAGGCTTTTGAGCCAATGACGGGCTGGCCCTTTGAGCTTGAGGGGTAGGTATTTTATGGCGTGGAGATCATCTCCTCTGGCCATGTGTATGTGTAGTATATAATATTCTATCCAGACTCCAGGGTCTGTTGTTCCGTCGTAGGCCTCTATGTTTATGGGTTTAAACCCTGCTGGGAATTCGTGATCCAGCACCTCGTTGGTGAAACATAGTGGGTGTGTGGCGCCCCTGTATTTGGGTGTACCGCTGTCTTCGGACACTTGGCGTGTTGTATTGATTCCTGGGGCCCTCTTCTTTGGCCCGTAAATGGACCTGCCTGGGCCATCTGTCTTTCCAGGGTCATTAGTTGGTTTATATGCGGCGCCGCTTTCAGATTTTGGCCTATCATCTGGCCGTCTATCCAGCCAGACGGCTCCTTTGTTTTTTGACAGTGGGGGCTTTATGGCCTCCTCATCAAATTCTGGCAGTGGCTTGCGCTTCGGATAGCTCTTTGATTGATGGCCATTGCCGTATTTATCTGCGGTTTTGAGCACTTTGCTCCACCTCATTCTGAGTGTATCTTCCGCTGTTTTGAGCTCCCGTTTTTCCTTCTTCAAGCTTCTTGCGGTGTTGACGAGTCTTTTACGAAGGTCTTTATTCTCCGGAGGTTTGTCCGGCGTGAGATCGTCCGGACTATTTTTTCCGCCGGGCCCGGACTGACTGTCTGACTCGTCTTGTTCGGACGGTTGCTTGTCGTCGTCCACTGGTTTGCCCTGCTGTATTGCTGGGTCATTAAGAGCGCTGTTGTTGTCGAGGCAGGACTTAGGGCGGCGTTTGCGTCGCAGTTTTCGTTGTTTGTCGGCGGGATTATCTTCTGCCGCGCCCCGTTGGTCCTCGTTGTCGCTTCCTTTTGGGGTATCCACCATGTATACGTCGTATGACGAGGTGGTCTTTACGTGCCTTATAGACGCTGGTTTTTGTTCATCTCCGCATCGCCGCTCATCCCGCCGATGTCTTGAGTCGTAATCGCATGTCGGTTAGGTCGACGGCAGTGGCTACAAAGTGGGTGGTGGGTGGATTTGAATTTCTTCGTCGTCCGTATCTCAACCATCCTCGCCATAATCCGGCCAGGACTCTCGAGATAGCGAGAGATGCTTTAGTGAATTTAGGATGTCGCCAAAGGGCGAGTATTGGAAGATGTCCGCGGCGGTGAATTCCATATCCGGCGCCCAATCAGATTCGATCGGCAGGGGCGTGGGAGGTCCGGAGTCCGGCACTCAGAATCACGAATTTCGCGAGGGACAAGGCTAGTGTTCGGCTCCATCACCGTGGAAGTTGAAGCCCCCGAGGTGGCGTCCAACCACCGGTCCTCGATCTGGGTGATCGGCTCCGAGCTAAGAGCCGGAGCGGACTCGTGTGCGGCCACCAAGGCACTGTTCGGCAGCAGAGCTAGATCATGCCCATCGTAATAAAGATGTGGCGCGCTTGGTTGTGGCTCGAGCCCGTCAAGATCAAGTCTCCGCGGATGTCGGCCGTGAAGTTTAGGCTTCGAATCGACTCGATGGCTGGGGCGTAGCTTTCGATCTGCTCCAGATGACCAAGTGAATTAGCCCGCAGTGCGAAGCCGCCGAATACGAAGATCTGTCCGGGGAGAAAAGTCTCACCCTGGACAGCGTTGTTGATTGAAGATGCCATCGAGCCTATCGGTGACGACACGAGGAACTCTCAATGAAAGCACCAATGTCGGTGTCAAACCGGCGGATCTCGGGTAGGGGGTCCCGAATCTGTGCGTCTAGGCGGATGGTAACAGGAGACGAGGGACACGATGTTTTACCTGTGTTCGGCCCTCTTGATGGAGGTAAAACCCTACGCCCTGCTTGATTAATATTGATGATATCGGTAGTACAAGAGTGGATCTACCACGAGATCAAGGAGGCTAAACCCTAAAGCTAGCCTA
Source organism: Aegilops speltoides (assembly GCA_021437245.1). Classification (NCBI taxonomy): domain Eukaryota; kingdom Viridiplantae; phylum Streptophyta; class Magnoliopsida; order Poales; family Poaceae; genus Aegilops; species Aegilops speltoides. The sequence goes on from CM038146.1 coordinate 488,586,522, forward strand.
TGGTATGATTGTTGTGAGGTATGTTGTGTCCTACAGACTAAAGCCCTCCGGTTTATATAGACACCGGAGGAGGCTAGGGTTACACAGAGTCGGTTACAATGGTAGGAGATCTACATATCCGTATTGCCAAGCTTGCCTTCCACGCCAAGGAAAGTCCCATCCGAACACGGGACGGAGTCTTCAATCTTGTATCTTCGTAGGCTTGGAGTCCGGCGGACGATGATAGTCCGGCTGTTCGGACACCCCCTAGTCCAGGACTCCCTCAACTTTTCAGAGTCGGTTACAATGGTACTACTAATGTAAAAACTCAACTTTTCAGCAAGCTATGGAAAAAATGGTGGAACCGCCACCTTCTGAAGGTGGCGAGGCAACTATAACCGCAATGTCAGCTCTTGCTGCAGTGGGTCAGTACCTGTCCACTAATAGTGCCAAAAGCACGTTCCTGCGTAATACTGGGTTGGTTGTTAAGGCAATCTCGTCCAAATTGCCTCATGATCAAGATATGCAAGCTCAAAGCAATGTTGTATCTGCGCTCCAGACACAAGTCTATTCCCTAACAGAGACCCTTTGGGAAACAAGGAGAGACATTGTTCGATGTCGTCAAGATATGCATGGTTTTCAAACCAAACTATCAGATATTTGCTATGTTGTTCACGAGCCTAGGGGAAATGAAGGCGAGGGTTATGGTGCTCCATCGGACAATACAACATGAAAACGTAACAGTCAGGTCAAATGAACTGAGCTTCTGAACTTCTGGTGGTGCATTTATCTGCTAGACTTTGAAGTTTTATGCCAACCTTCCTTTTGTTATATAGTTGTAATTTGTTTTGGTGCGATACAAAATCTATTCTTAACGTGCATCCACCGGCTGAAGAAAACAGCAAGCCATTTTTGTATAGTGTAGGGTGTTCCCTATATTTGCACTGGTGGCGATCTTTGATGCCGAGTGGATGTAATCTTTTCAATCGCCTTCACAGCCAAGCGTTAGTTTCAGCCTTATTTATTTCCTAGTCTTCTTTTTCCCTGGTTTGCTAGTGGTCGCAACAACCATGGGCCATATACGGGTCGTAGGATCCATGGGTTTCCTACGGGTCGTCGATAAATGGGCCTCCAACAGGGCCCTAGAATCGATGGGCCTCAGGCCGTCGGATAAATGGGTCTACATGGGCCATAAATGGGCGTAATTGGTATCGGCCTAGCACGGTAATGGGCCATTAATAGGCCGGAGGACAGCAAAGGCTTAATTCTATCACAGGCATAACGGGTTGTTAATGGGCCAGAATATAGGACGGGCAGGAAACGGCGCAACGGGTTAACAGGCCAGAAACGGGCCAACTCTTGCCATGGGCCTAATTTAGCCCATTAGGGGAACAGGCCAGTAACGGGCCGGAAGTAATCGACGGCCGGAAAGGAGCCCAAGAACGTCTGGGCCGTTAATAGGCCGAAAGCTAACATGGGTTGGAAACGACCCATGTGAATCACGGGCCATTAACGGGTACAAAGAAAATTACTATTCATTATGGGCTAGAGTCACCGTGGGCCTGTAAAGGGCCTAAAGATACGAAGGCCTCATATGAACCGAAAGACGTCGTGGGCCATACATGGGCCGAAATTGAAATGGGCTGGTGTCATATTCGACGGTGCACATGACGTTGTTGGGCCGATTTCCTTTAGGGCCGAACGGGTCGTGAGTTACCGGGCTGTAAAATGGGCTATTTGCAAAGAGACTGTTAACATGCTTTCCATGGGCCAGCCTGTTAACTTTTGACCAAGTCAAACGGGTCGGCTTTGTAAGCTAAATGGGCTAGTGGTGGGCCATGGCACGTGTCGACATATCATAGGCGCCTATCCGACCCACTGACGAGCTGACACGTGTTTCGTCCGGCCAATAAGAATTTTACACGTGGAAATTTCCCATTAGTCGGGGCTGTTAACGGGTTATCGGATCCAAAACCCGACCACCCTTGACGAAAGCACTTCTGTGACGCGCAATTTATCGTCATGGAAGTGGACACTTCTGTGATGATAATTTTGGTAATGTCATGGAACACTTGTACGACAACACAGGTATGAGTATCGTGATTCTATCATAAAATCGTCATGGATGTACATGCATGACAAAAAACGCGACCTACTGTGACAAACACGTATCATCACGGAAGTGTATTTTTTTTGTAGTGTCACTTTGGGCCCGGGTGCCATGAACTCGTATCTGAACCGTTTATGAATTCATCATTATATCCATGTTTTTAGATCCGATCTTGCAAGTTAATGTCACCTACTATGTATTATGATCCGGGAACCCGGGAGTGACAACAACCGGGCCCACTCCCGGTGATGACCATAGTTTCAGGAGTTCATGTATTCACTATGTGTTAATGCTTTGTTCCGGTTCTCTATTAAAAGCAGGCCTTAATATCCCTTAGTTTCCAATATGGACCCCGCTGCCACGGGAGGGTAGGACAAAAAATGTCATGCAAGTTCTTTGAATAAAGCATGTATGACTATTTACGGAATACATGCCTACATTATATCGATGAACTGGAGCTAGTGCCGTATCACCCTAGGTTATAACTGTCACATGATGAATATCACCCAACAAGTCACCGATCCAATGCCCACGAATTTATCCTATATTGTTTCTGCTAAGTTACTACTGCTATCATCACTGTTACACTTGCTACAAGTTACTGCTATCACTGTTACTGTTATCATTGCTGCTGTCACTACTATCAAAACTATCAAACTACTTTGCTACTGATCACTTTGCTGCAGATAATTAATCTCCAGGTGTGGTTGAATTGACAACTCAGCTGCTAATACCATTAAATATTCTTTGGCTCCCCTTGTGTCGAATCTATAAATTTGGGTTGAATACTCTACCCTCGAAAACTATTGCGATCCCCTATACTTGTGGGTTATCAAGACCTTTTTCTGGCGCCGTTGCCGGGGAGCATAGCTATATTTGTTGAGTCACTTGGGATTATTATCATATTATCACTATGAAGAATCTAAAGGATCCAAAGACTAAGATTTATCCCTCAAAGACGAGGGGAGGTAAGGAACTGCCATCTAGTTATGCTTTAGATTCACCTTCTGTTATGAGTAAACTTGTAACACCACCACCACATGCTATGAATTCTAATATGTCACAAGTTATTGATGATGCTACTTCTACTATGAATGATGCTTATCATGATGCTAGTACCTTGCTTGATAATGATGATGTGCCACTTGGTGATTTTCTTGATGAACAAATTGGTAGAGTAATACAACATGATGTTGTTTAATCTGATGATGAGCTTGAAACTGAAACTCGTGAAACACCTGCTAGAACTAGCCTTGCTAGATATGAATTGCATAAGGTACGGAAGGTTATGTAATGGGTGAAGAAGCAACTAGAGATATTCATGCTTGTAAGGATAGAGATGATCTAGAGAAATTACTACGCAAGTATAAAGAAAAATCTTTGAATGCTAGAATGAAATGTGATCCTAAGTTTGCTACTTCACCTATCTTTATTGATGATAAGGATTATGAATTCTCTGTCGACCCAGAGTTAATTACTTTGGTTGAATCTGATCCTTTCCATGGTTATGAAACTAAAACTGTTGTGGCGCATCTTACTAAGTTGAATGATATAGCCACCCTTTTTACTCATGATGAGAAAACTCGCTATTACTTTATTCTCAAATTATTTACTTTCTCATTAAAGGGAGATGCTAAAGCATGGTACAATACTCTTACTCCTGGTTGTGTGTGTAGTCTCCAGGATATGATTTATTACTTCTCTGAAAAATGTTTTCCTGCTCATAAGAAACAAGCTGCCTTACATGAAATATTTAACTTTGTGCAAATTAAGGAAGAGAGTCTCCCACAAGCTTGGGGGAGGCTTTGCCAGTTACTTAATGCTTTGCCAGATCATCCTCTTAAGAAAAATGAAATACTTGATATTTTCAATAATGGACTAACCGATGCTTCTAGGGACTTCGTAGATAGTTGTACTGGTTGTGTTTTTAGGGAATGACTATTGCTCAAGCTAAAGAATTATTGAATAACATATTGAAAAATTATGATGATTGGACTCTTCCTGAGCCACCGGCTAAACCCACTCCGAAGAAGAGGGGTATATTATATATCAGTCCTGAAGATATGCAAGAGGCAAACAAATCTATGAAGGAAAAAGGTATTAAAGCTAAGGATGTAAAATTTTTACCTCCTATTTAAGTTCTCTTATGAAGTTAAATGAAAATTATAATCCTCACAATATGCATCCTAGTCAATGCCTTTATGAGTTTGAAAACTCTATTAGAAAACAAGATCACTTCAATGCAAATGTTAGACAATTGAAATATAATTCTGATATGATTGCTCGCTTTAGTGACTTGTTATTTAGAATATCTAACGATGTTAGAGGTGTTGGAAAACATGCTTCTATGGTTCAAACTCAATTAGAAAAAGTTGCTAAATCTCAAAGAGAATTACTTGATGAAATGAATCATAATATGCATGACTTTGCTGTTAGAGTTGCAACTAGAGGAGGTAAAATGACTTAGGAACCACTTTATCCTGAGGGACACCCAAAAAGAATTGAACAAGATTCACAAAGAAATAACACTAGTGCACCTAGGCCTTCTAAAAATAAACATAAAAAAATGATAGGACTTTGCCCACTACTCCTAGTGAACCTGAAATAGAAAAACCTCCTGATAATGAAAATGAAACTTCTATCTCTGATGCTGAAACTCAATCTGGTAATGAACATTCACCTAGTGATAATGAAAAAGATAATGATGAGGTTCATGAAGACACTCAACCAAATAATGAAAAAGAACCAGACAATGTTGTTGAGATAGAACCACCTGTTGATCTTGATAACCCACCACCTAAGAATAGAAGGTATGATAAAAGAGGCTTTGTTGCTAGGAAACACGGTACAGAAAGAAAAGCGTGGGTTCAAAAACCTATGCCTTTTCCACCCAAGTCAACTAAAAAGAATGATGATGAAGAATTTGAACGCTTTGCTGAAATGCTGAGGCCAGTCTTTTTGCATACTCGCTTGACTGATATCTTGAAAATGCCTCCTTATGCAAAGTATATGAAAGACATCATCACAAATAAGAGAAAAATACCGGAAGCTGAGATCTCCACTATGCTTGCCAATTATACTTTTAAAGATGGAGTACCCAAAAAACTTGGAGAACCGGGTATACCAACTATACCTTTCTCTATAAAAAAGAATTATGTGAAAACTGCTTTGTGTAATTTAGGAGCTGGTGTTAGTGTTATGCCTTTCTCTTTATATAAAAGACTTGACTTGAATAAGCTTACACCTACTGAAATATCTTTGCAAATGGCTGACAAGTCAACTGCTATACCTATCGGTATCTGTGAGGATGTGCCCGTTGTTGTTGCTAATGTTACTATTTTGACTGACTTCGTTATACTTGAGCTGCCCGAGGACGACAGCATGTCGATTATCCTTGGTAGACCCTTCTTGAACACTACAGGGGTTGTTATTGATTGCAATAAAAGCAAGGTCACTTTTCATATAATGGTAATGAGCATATGGTGTACATTCCGAAGGAACAATTCCAAGTGAATGGTATTAATGTTATTGAAAAATCTCCGACAATCACTATTGGAAGTTTTCAAATACCTCTACCTACTGTCAAAAATAAATATGAAATGCTTATTGTTGGGGAAATGCATATCCCCATTGAGGTAAGTTAGTGATTTACAAAAGTTCTTCGGTTTCATACTAATCGAAAAGTGGTTGTTAATAAGACCTGGTCAACCTTATTAATGAATCATTTTTGAACGGTATGAAGTTGATGAATTTAGTAAGCACTACCTTCTGTCCCTACTTTTTATTCTCTGTTTTTATTAGTTAAATAAAATTAAATGCCATGCTTTGTTTGTTTTCTGAATTTCTCGTGCAATAAAAAAATGACCCAAAAATAAAAGTTCTCATAATGCTCTGAAAATTTAATACAATTTTTTTCTGAATATTTCTGAAGTGCAAATAATACTATAGGGAGGTGCACCAGGTGGGCACAACCAACCTGGGCGCGCCAGGACCCCCAGGTGGACCCTGGTGGGTTGTGGTCCCTATATGGGCCCCCTCACTTATCTCTTCATCCCACATTGTCACCTACCTCCAGAAAAATCACCCTTGCTCTCTCTCTGTTCTTGAGCTCAACCCACGGATTTTGATCTCTTTGCTCGAAGCTCCATTTCCGAAATTGTTTCGGAGGATTGTTGCTTGGTACGCGACTCCACCATTTGTCCAATTACTTTATGTTTTAGTGGTTTATACTTTGAATAATCAGCTACTCTTGGTGCTGCTGTAGATGTGCTTGCATGTTCAATTCTTAGTGCTCTAAGTAGTTTGAATGCTTGTTATGGCCTCTATGTTTCCCTATGAGTAGTTGCTATTAGTTTTGTTGGAAAAAAATTGTGAACTAAAAATTCAGATTTTTGTTCATAGGAAAAATTGTATGCGGACATGATGAACCTGTTTGGAAGGAGTTCCTCGAGGAGACGATCCTCGGGGGCATCCTTTGGTGACAGCTCTGCTCGCCGGTCTTACGTTGAACTAAGTGAAAGTTCCACGTGAGATGCTGCCACTAAAACTTGCTTATGGCCTTGCGATGAGTATATGATGCAGGTGGGCATCAAAGAAGAATTTGAGCAATATGTTCACAATGCTGGTCTCGGTCCCTACCTCTCAGATAAGTGTGAGCAGCGCCATATACTCACTGAATCATTTGTCAAAGGATTTAAATATTTTCCACGTGTTTAGGGTGTCGTTTATGCTTTATGATAACCCATATACTATTTCACTAGAGAACTTTGCTTACCATTGCAAGCTTCCATTTTGGGGTTCGCTTGATGAGCGAGCAAAGGCTGAGTATGAGTCTTTCTTGACTAGCCTTTGTTACGGTGAAAATAGGGGAGTGAGACAAGGAAGAATAAAGAGCATTCACTTTCCCGCAATTCAGTACTTTGCATTATTTTACGGGAAATGCATAGTAGGCAAGCAAGACTGTAGCATACTTTGTGCGCCAGACTTGAGCCTCATTCATACCGCTCTCACTTGTGAAAGGAATTATAACCTTGGAGCGATTGTTGCACGCAGACTTCAGCATAACGCCAAAAGTGGCTGGTTGTATGGTGGAATATATGCCACGCGTTTAGCACGAGGGCTGAGTGTTTCACCTTTGCCTTATGATCCTATCCTTCCCACTCAGTATTTAGATTTTGATGCTTTAAAACAGCATAAGATTCTAGTGGGAAGGGCTGATAACTTCACTTATAGTTTGTTGTTTAACCAATCACATGTTGTGGACACTGCCTGCGCCTGCTCTCTTTGATTATCACAGCAAGGAAATATATTTTGTTCTTGAGAGAGAGGCCCGAGCTCACAATGTAGCAGTGTTGGCGGCACGGCGTGCTGAGGCCTCCGCATCGAGAGCCTCCGTGAGCTACCACGCCGACTACTACCCTCTAGGCTACTGAACGATTACCAACTTAGGCCAAAATCTTAAGCTTGGGGGAGTACGTGTTTCTCACCGACATTATATTTATGTTCATGCATATAATTTTATTTGTCGGTGCTCACACTTTTTATTGTATCATCCATGCTTAGATTTATTTTCTTGATTTCTTCTTGTGTGTTTCAAAAACTTTAGAAAAACCAAAAAAATTAGTTGTAGTAATTTACTTTCTATGCATGCTTAGTAGTTGTACTAAAAAGAAAATCCAAAAAGATTTCCGTGTTCTTCTTTTGCTTGTTGGGAGCTTTCCCATGTGAATAGTTTTTCTTGTTTTTGTTTTTTATTTGCTTGTTGAAGAAAACCAAAAACTCCAAAAATATTTTGGTGTGTTTCTCTAGATTTCTTTTCTTTTTATTCGAGTTGTACCGAGGAGAAGACCACGATGAAAATGTTGAGTGGCTCTCATATGAATTACTGTTGAACTAATAAAGAGCACATTTTACCTTGTCTTCTCCTGATGAATAAAATGTTTTGCAGATTCCAGCTTAGTCCATGGCACTCTTGCCATATTATTATTTTCATATCATTCGGTCGTGCAAGTGAAAGGCAATAATGATGATATTTGATGAGCTGGCCGTGGTAAAGAGAAACTGATATGAACTCGACATGTTATGTCTGTGTAAATATGTTTAACCTAGTATCCAGGCTTCAGCCCATTATGATTAAACATGTTTGCAATGACAATTAGAGATTATAGTTTCTCATGCCATGCATAAATAGCTGGGAGTGGATAATGATTTATCTTGGATATCAACATAGCGCTAAAATGATTGTGATGTAGTATGATGATATGGTATCCTCCTCTGAATGTTCGAGTGGCTTGACTTGGTACATGTTCATGCATGTAGTTGAATCAAAACCAACATAGCCTCTATAATATTTATGTTCATGGTGTTCATATCCTAGTCATGCTACTGTCCAATGTTGCTTATGCATAATGCATGGTTATGATCATTGTTGCTCTCTAGCTGGCCGCTTCTCAATCTTAATTGCTAGCCTTCGCCTGTACTAAGTGGGGATTTTGCTTGTACATCAAAAACCTTGAACCTAAAGTTATTCTAGATGAGTCCACCATACCTACCTATATGCGGTATTACCCTGCCGTCCTAAGTAAATTTGCATGTGCCACCTCTGAAAACTTCTAAAAAATTATCCTTTTTGTGTGCCTGGATCGTTCATGGAACGACAGGAGGTGGTCGATATCTTCCGTGCTAAGCGGGTTATCCTCAGGTCGAGTGTTTATTCACTCGCCATCGCATGAGGAAATGGGCGGTATTAGGGATGCCCAGTCCCAAACTACAAACATGAAAAAGAGTTCATCTCTTAAATAATCAAACAAAAACTCCCAATGGAATCAAAACCTTTACTTTCTGCTTGGGAACCGCCACTAGCGTGCTTAGCATGGAAGATGTTGATAACTGATGGTCGTAAAGTGAATGAGAAGGGTGCATGTCTCAAAATTATCATTTATCTCTGTTTTAAAAATTGAGCTCTGGCACCTCTACAAATCACTGCTTCCCTCTGCGAAGGGAGTTTCTATTTACTTTTATGTTGTGTCACCACCTTCTATAAACAAGCGCCAGAAACTGAGTAAAGCACAACGGTCATGATTTATGCATTGTGTATAGCTAATGTTGGGTGCATCATGACTAGATCTTTTCTACCATGAATTACAATGTTTAGTCACTACTTGAACTTTGGAGGTGCTCTGCATTTATGTTTTGCGGTCTCAGAAATGGCTAGCGAGATACAACTATTGTCATATTATATCATGGTTGTTTTGACAACGTGTTGCCGTTTGAGATCTCTCATTATTGCTCGCTAGCTAATTATGTCATTGATATGAGTCAATATAATCTTTAAGTGTTATTGTTGACATGGTTGGTTATAATGCTGGCTGAAAACATGAGTGTTGTTTAAGCTTATTTATGCAAACAAGAGCAAAAGAGTTCGTAAAAGTTTTTCTTTCTCACTTTCAGTTTATCAACTGAATTTCTTGAGGACAAGAAAAGGTTTAAGCTTGGGGGAGTTGATACGTCTCCAACATATCTACTTTTTCTCATGCTTTTCCTCTTGTTTTGGACTCTAATTTGCATGATTTGAATGAAACTAACCCCGGACTGACGCTGTTTTCAACAGAACTACCATGGTGTTGTTTTTGTGCAGAATTGAAAGTTCTCGGAATGGAACGAAACTTTGCGAGAGTTTTTTATATCAGTAATAAGAATTTCTGGAGCCAAGACCTGCCGCAGAGGGGGACCTGGGTGGGCACAACCCTCCAGGGCGCGCCCAGGTGGGTTGTACCCAGCTGGTGGCCCCGCTGATGACGCCCTAACACTATAAAATCACATATTTCTAAAATAAATCAGGGAGAAAGAATTATCACGACCCACGGGACGGAGCCGCCGCGAAGCCCTGTTCTTCCTCGGGAGGGCAGATCTGGAGTCCGTTTGGGGCTCCAGAGAGGGGGGTCTTCGTTCTTCGTCATCACCAACCCATCTCCATCGCCAATTCCATGATGCTCCCCACCGGGATGAGTAATTCCTTCGTAGGCTCACCGGTCGGTGAGGGGTTGGATGAGATTCATCATGTAATCGAGTTAGTTTATTTAGGGCCCGATCCCTAGTATCCACTATGTTGTTAGATTGATGTTGCTATGACTTTGCTATGCTTAATGCTTGTCACTTTGGGCCCGAGTGCGATGAACTCAGATCTGAACCGTTTATGAATTCATCATTATATCCATGTTTTAGATATGATCTTGCAAGTTATAGTCACCTACTACGTATTATGATCCGGCAACCTGGGAGTGACAACAACCGGGCCCACTCTCGGTGATGAGCGTAGTTTGAGGAGTTCATGTATTCACTATGTGTTAATGCTTTGTTCCCGTTCTCTATTAAAAGGAGGCCCTAATATCCCTTAGTTTCCAATATGGACCCCACTGCCACGGGAGGGTAGGACAAAAGATGTCATGCAAGTTCTTTTAATAAAGCATGTATGACTATTTACGGAATACATGCCTACATTATATCGATGAACTGGAGCTAGTGCCGTATCTCCCTAGGTTATAACTGTCACATGATGAATATCATCCAACAAGTCACCGATCCAAAGCCTACGAATTTATCATATATTGTTTCTGTTAAGTTACTACTGCTATCATCACTCTTACACTTGCTACAAGTTATTGCTACCACTGTTACTGTTACCATTGCTGCTGTCACTACTATCAAAACTATCAAACTACTTTGCTACTAATCACTTTGCTATAGATAATTAATCACTAGGTGTGGTTAAATTGACAACTCAGCTGCTAATACCTTCAAATATTCTTTGGCTCCCCTTGTGTCAAATCTATAAATTTGGGTTCAATACTCTACCCTCGAAAACTGTTGTGATCCCCTATACTTTTGGGTTATCAAGACCTTTTTCTGGCGCCGTTGCCGGGGAGCATAGTTATATTTATTGAGTTGCTTGGGATTATTATCATATTATCACTATGAAGAATCTGAAGGATCCAAAGACTAAGATTTATCCCTCAAAGACGAGGGGAGGTAAGGAACTGCCATCCAGTTCTGCTTTAGATTCACCTTCTGTTATGGGTAAAGTTGCAACACCACCACCACATGCTATGAATTCTAATATGTCGCAAGTTATGGATGATGATACTTCTACTATGAATGATGCTCATGATGATGCTAGTATCTTGCTTGATAATGATGATGTGCCACTTGGTGATTTTCTTGATGAACAAATTGCTAGAGTAATACAACATGATCTTGTTGAATGTGATGATGAGCTTGAAACTAAAACTCCTGAAACACTTGCTAGAACTAGCCTTGCTAGATATGAATTGCCTAAGGTACCGGAAGGTTATGTTATGAGTGAGGAAGCAACTAAAGATATTCTTGCTTGTAAGGATAGAGATGATCTAGAGAAATTACTATGCAAATATAAAGAAAAATCTTTGAATGCTAGAATGAAATGTGATCCTAAGGTTGCTACTTGACCTATCTTTATTGATGATAATGATTTTGAATTCTCTGTCGACCTAGAGTTAATTACTTTGGTTGAATCTGATCCTTTCCATGGTTATGAAACTGAAACGGTTGTGGCGAGAAAAATCGCTATTACTTTATTATCAAATTATTTCCTTTCCCACTCAAGGGCGATCCTAAAGCATGGTACAATACTCTTACTCTTGGTTGTGTGCGCAGTCCCCAGGATATGATTTATTACTTCTCTGAAAAATATTTTCCTGCTCATAAGAAACAAGCTGCCTTACAGGAAATATTTAACTTTGTGCAAATTAAAGAAGAGAGTCTCCCACAAGCTTGGGGAGGCTTTGCCAGTTACTTAATGCTTTGCCTGATCATCCTCTTAAGAAAAATGAAATACTTGATATCTTCTATAGTGGACTAACCGATGCTTCTAGGGAATTCCTAGATAGTTGTGCTGGTTGTGTTTTCTAGGAACGAACTATTGCTCTCTCCCCCATTCTCCCCACCCAAGCACCCACTATATCCCCCTCCATTGCTTGAGATTTGTCCGGTGGATTGTGGGCATTTGCATCACCCAATGTACCTCTCCCATCCTCCTTCATTTGGTTGGTTCAAATCTTCTACTTTTATTGGAATCAACTAGTTTTGCAACCCCTAGTTCTTCCTCTAGTTTTGCATTTATTGTGCATTTATGGGCCATTGATGGTGCATTTCTGGTTGACCTAAGTAATTTGTGTCACTCCTTGTTGTGTCAAGCTAGATTAAGTGTTAGGGTTAGGGTTTTAGTTAGGTTAGGGTTAGGGTTAGGGGTATGATTAAGGTTTACTAGTTGTTTGATTCAACTCATATATTTTAGATAGTTCATCCATATGAAATGGCCGGTCCATGGATGACTCAATTTTATTGCATTGTTTTTAGATGGATAAACTAGTGAATGTGCATTGTTTGGACAAGGCGGCTTTCATGGATGGAAATGCCGACGAAGGGGAGGAGGCCATGATTTTTGACACAAGCCCGAGCTATGATGATATTGTCGTGAAAGTGAGAAGCGTCCTCAATTGGATTAACCCAAGTGATGGTGTGAAGCTTATTGGGTGATATGATGTGGGAGTGGGATTAAAATCCCGATTAAAGAGCATGCCCATGACCTCTCAATTTCATTGGGATGTGTACAAGGAGAAAGTTGAGGGATCACAAGACAAGTCACTTGAGTTATTTGCCACAAAGGTTGAAGTTCCTCGGCCACTACTCGACTTGAACCGGAATGTGTCCTCCCCAATACATGATGTTGTCGTGGTGTATGACCACAATGCGGCTAGCCAACCATCAAGTAGCCAACCAAATAAAGAGGACATCAATGCTAGAGCCATAGTTCTTCTAGGTGATGATCATGTTGGAGATGAGGCCGTTGCTCATATTGATGAACATGCAAATGTTCATGTTGATGAAGATGCCATTACTCATGTTGATGGAGATGCTATTGCCCAAGATGATGTGTATGCGAAACAAGAAGAGATTCATTACAATCCCATTGGTGACTTGGATGTCATTGTGCATCAACAAGACATGGACCGTAACCTCCCTTATAGCTGTATGTGTAGGTATGAGTCGTATGATGAGGGTTGATCCGTCTCCAACGTATCTACTTTTCCAAACACTTTTGCCCTTGTTTTGGACTCTAACTTGCATGATTTGAATGAAACTAACCGGGATTGACACTGTTTTCAGCAGAACTGCCATGATGTTGTTTTTTGTGTAGAAAACAAAAGTTCTCGGAATGTCCTGAAAATCCACGGAGGCACTTTTTGGAAAATATCAAAAATACTGGCGAAAGAATCAAGACTAGGGAGCCCACACCCTGTCCACGAGGGTGGGGGGCACGCCCTCCCCCCTGGGCGTGCCCCCTGTCTCGTGGGCCCCCTGAGGCTCCGCCGACCTCAACTCCAACTCCATATATTCTGTCCCGCGGAGAAAAAAATCACAGAGAAAGTTTCATCACGTTTTATGATACGGAGCCACCGCCAAGCCCTAATCTCTCTCGAGAGGGCTGATCTGGAGTCTGTTCGGGGCTCCGGAGAGGGGGATTCATCGTTGTCGTCATCATCAACCATCCTCCATCACCAATTTCATGATGCTCACCGCTGTGCGTGAGTAATTCCATCGTAGGCTTGCTGGACGGTGATGGGTTGGATGAGATTTACCATGTAATCAAGTTAGTTCTGTTAGGGTTTGATCCCTAGTATCCACTATGTTCTGAGATTGATGTTGCTATGACTTTACTATGCTTAATGCTATTCACTAGGGCCCGAGTGCCATGATTTCAGATCTGAACCTATTATGTTTTCATGAATATATGTGTGTTCTTGATCCTATCTTGCAAGTCTATAGTCACCTATTATGTGTTATGATCCAACAACCCCGAAGTGACAATAATCGGGATACTTCTCGGTGATGACCGTAGTTTGAGGAGTTCATGTTTCACTATGTGCTAATGCTTTGTTCCGGTTCTCTATTAAAAGGAGGCCTTAATATCCCTTAGTTTCCGTAAGGACCCCGCTGCCACGGGAGGGTAGGACAAAAGATGTCATGCAAGTTCTTTTCCATAAGCACGTATGACTATTTACGGAATACATGCCTACATTACATTGATGAACTGGAGCTAGTTCTGTGTCACCCTATGTTATAGCTATTACATGAGGAATCGCATCCGACATAATTATCCATCACTGATCCATTGGCTACGAGCTTTTCACATATTGTTCTTCGCTTATTTAGTTTTCCGTTGCTATTGTTACAATCACTACAAAACCCAAAAACATTACTTTTGCTATCGTTACCTTTATTATCATACTACTTTGCTACTAAATACTCTGCTGCAGATACTAAGTTACCCAGGTGTGGTTGAATTGACAACTCAACTGCTAATACTCAAGAATATTCTTTGGCTCCCCTTGTGTCGAATCAATAAATTTGGGTTGAATACTTTACCCTCGAAAGTTGTTACGATCCCCTATACTTGTGGGTTATCAAGACTAATTTTTGGTGCCTTTGCCGGGGAGCATAGCTCTATTCTCTGAGTCACTTGGGATTTATATCTGTTGATCACTATGAAGAACTTGAAAGACGCGAAAACTACGATTTTTCCCTCAACTACGAGGGGAGGTAAGGAACTGCCATCTAGCTCTGCACTAGATTCTCCTTCTGTTTTTAGTAAGCTTGCGACACCTAAACCTACTACTGTTATGAATTCTGATATGTCGCATGTTATTTATGATGCCACTTCTACTATGCATGATACTTATGATGAAACTACTTCTGTGCGTGATACTACTTTGCCATTAGGTGAATTTCTTGATGAACAACTTGCTAGGGCTAAGGAGAACCAGATTATTGAGAATGAAGTTATTGATGATAGTGATGATGAAGGTTCTCCTAATGATTATGAATTGCAGGTTGTTCCTGAGGTTATGTTATGGAAGAGGAAGCTGCTAGAGCTATCTTTGCTTGTAGAGATAGATATGATCTTAAGAAATTATTAGCTAAATGGAAGCAGCAGTCTCTTAATGC
This sequence comes from Aegilops speltoides, assembly GCA_021437245.1. Taxonomy (NCBI): domain Eukaryota; kingdom Viridiplantae; phylum Streptophyta; class Magnoliopsida; order Poales; family Poaceae; genus Aegilops; species Aegilops speltoides. Next base: position 488,601,652 of record CM038146.1, read on the forward strand.
TAGAATGAAACCTGACCCTGCTTTTGCTACTTCACCTATCTGTGTTACTGATAAGGATTATGAATTCTCTGTTGATCCTGAGATTATTACTTTAGTTGAATCTGATCCTTTTTATGGCCTTGAATCTGAAACTATCGTGGCACATCTCACCAAGTTGAATGATATAGACACCCTATTTACTCATGATGATAAATCTCGCTAATATTATATCCTTAAGATATTTCCGTTCTCGTTAAAGGGTGATGCTAGACTTGGTATAATTCTCTTGCTCCTGGTTGTGTGCGTATAGTCCCCAGGATATGATTTATTACTTCTCTGCTAAAAACTTCCCTGCTCATAAGAAACAAGCTGCCTTGCGGGAAATATATAATTTTGTGCAAATCAAAGAAGAGAGTCTCCCACAAGCTTGGGGGAGGCTTCTCCGAATACTTAATGCTTTGCCTAATCGTCCTCTTAAGAAAAATGAAATACTTGATATCTTTTATAATGGACTAACCGATGCTTCCAAGGACCACCTGGATAGTTGTGCTGGTTGTGTTTTAAGAGAAAGAACAGTCGACGAAGTTGAATTACTATTGAATAATATGTTGACTAATAAAAATATTTGGACTCTTCCTGAGCCAATTCCTGAGGCAATTCCTGAACCAATTGAGCCAACTCCTAAGTCTATTCCTAAACCCACTCTGAAGAAGAGAGGTGTTCTATTTCTCAGTCCTGAAGATATGCAAGAGGCAAAGAAATCAATGAAAGAAAAAGATATTAAAGCTGAAGATGTTAAGAATTACCACCTATTGAAGAAATACATGGTCTTAATATACCGCCTGTTGAAGAACCACATTGTCTTGATAACCCGACACAGGTAGTAAAGGTAAATTCTCTCTATAGATATGATAAAGTTGAAATCCTCTCTACTAAATTTCTTAGCCCATGTTTAGATGAATTTGATGACTTTATGGCTAGACAAGAAAGTTTTAATGCTTATGTTGGTAGATAGTTAAAGAATAATGATTTCGAAATAGGACGTGTGAGCGATAATATGGTTAGAGTTGAAGGTGAACCCAAACTCATTAGCAAATATGCTTCTATGGTTGCTACTCAAGCTGAGCAAGTACTTAAAGCTCAAAATGATTTGCTTGATGAATTAAATAATAAACATGACTTTGCTGTTAGAGTGGCTACTAGAACTGGTAAAATGACTTAGGAACCTCTGTATCCTCAAGGCCACCCTAAGAGAATCGAGCAAGATTCTCAGAGAAATAATTTAGAGGCACCTAGTTCTTCCAAAAAGAAGAAAAAGAAAAATGATAGGACTTTGCATGCTTCTAGTGAACCTATTGTAGACACACCTGAGAATCCCAATGATATTTCTATCTCTGATGCTGAAACACAATCAGGTGATGAACATGAACCTAGTGATAATGTTAATGATAATGTTCATGTTGATGCTCAACCTAGCAAAAATAATGAAGTAGAGATTGAACCTGCTGTTGATCTTGATAATCACCAATCAAAGAATCAACGTTATGATAAGAGAGATTTTGTTGCTAGGAAGCACGGTAAAGAAAGAGAACCATGGGTTCAGAAACCCATGCCCTTTGCTCCTAAACCATCCAAGACAAAGGATGATGAGGATTTTGATCGCTTTGCTGAAATGATTAGACCTATCTTCTTACGTATGTGCTTAACTGATATACTTAAAGTAAATCCTTATGCTAAGTATATGATGGATATCATTACAAATAAAAGAAAGATACCAGAAGCTGAAATTTCCACCATGCTTGCTAATTACACTTTTAAGGGTGGAATACCAAAGAAACTCGGAGACGCCGGGGTACCAACTATACCATGCTCCATTAAAAGAAATTATGTTAGAACTGCTTTATGTGATCTTGGAGCCGGTATTAGTGTTATGCCTCTCTCTTTCTATCATAGACTTGAATTGAATAAGTTAACACCTACTGAAATATCTTTGCAAATAGCTGATAAATCAACTGCTATACCTGTCGGTATTTGTGAGGACGTACCTGTTGTGGTTGCAAATGTCACTATCTTAACGGACTTTGTTATTCTTGATATTCCCGAGGACGATAGTATGTCGATTATCCTTGGTAGACCCTTTTTGAATACTGCAGGTGCTGTTATTGATTGCAACAAAGGCAATGTCACTTTTCATGTTAATGGTAATGAGCATACGGTACACTTTCCGAGGAAACAATCTCAAGTTCATAGCATCGATTCTATTGGAAAAGCTCCAACTATCATTATTGGAGGTTTTGAATTTCCTCTCCCTACTGTCAAGAAAAAGTATGATATTCTTATTGTTGGGGATTTTCATATCCCCGTTGAGGTAACTTAGTGTTATTCGAAATTTCTCCGGTTCCGTGTTATTCGGAATGAGTTTGTTAACAAGACTTGATCAACCTTGTTAGTGGATTCATTTTGATGATCACGAGATGGATGAAACTAGAAGGCACAACCTTATGTACCCTCTTTTTACTTTCTGTTATTTAGAATAAATAAAGCAAAAATAGTATTATCTGTTTGTTTTCTGAATTATCCGTGCAATAAAAAAATATCCCGAAAATAAAAGTGCTCCAAATGCCCTGCAAATTTAGTATGCTTTTTTATGGAATATTTGAGGATTTTAGGCACTGAAATCACCGCAGGAGGGGCAAGCACCAGGCCACGAGAGTGGAGGGCGCGCCCACCTACCCTGGGCGTGCCCCCTATCTCGTGGGCCCCTGGTGGCCCCCTCCACTTATGCCAGCACCCACACACTATCTTCTTCCCAAAAAATCACCATCTAGCTCAAGCACGAGTTCTAGCTCATTTTGCTGCGATTTTCGAGCTCCTTGCTCAAAGGTCCATTCACAAAACTGCTTTGGAAGATTGTTGCTTGTTATGTGACTCCTCCATTGGTCCAATTAGTTTTTGTTCTAGTGTTTTATTCATTGCAAATTTTTGCTGCATAGGTGACCATGTTCTTGAGCTTGCATGTTAAATTTTTGAGGTTCCAAGTAATTCTAATGCTTGATATAGGCTCTAGGCACTTGTAGGAGTAGTTGCTATCAATCTTATTTAGTTTTATTCACTTTTATTTTGAAGTTACTAAAATTTCAGAAATTTTTCAGAAAAAGAATTATGTCTAGGATAATGTACCAAGGTGGTTCCTCGGTAAAGAAAGGACCCAGGATTGCTATATGTGAGCAAGATGCTGAATTACCAAGGGACGCAGATGTACGAGCTTGTGAGTGGCCATCCGATGATTTCATGGTCGAAGCAGGCTTTAAGGAGGAATTTGACGCGTATGTGCGTAATGCTGAGCTGGAGGACTTCTTACAAGATAAGTGTCGTTAGTACTACCAATTGAATGATTCCTTTATGCGGAGGTTTAAATATAACTATACACGTAATTCTCCTAGTGTCCTATTTGATATATATGATACATCTTATACCATGGACTTAGAGGATTTTACAACTGCTTGCAAACTTCCGCAGTGGGGTAATATTAATGATCCCCACAAATCTGAATTTAGAGATTTCCTTGCTAGTATTACTGTGGGAGAATCCAGGGACATAGCACAAGCTACCATACGGAGCATTCATTTTCCTACTATACATTATTTTGCTCTCTTCATTGGTAGATGCATTAACGGTAAAGACGAAGCATGTCATATGTGTGTCCCTGATCTTTGTGTCCTCAAGAGTGCTGTGTTAGGTTATAAAGGCTATAACTTGGGGGCAATAGTTGCACGTAGGTTGCAGAATAATGGTAGAGCTGGAGATTTATTTGGAGGTATTTATGCAACCCGTGTGGGTAATTATCTTGGTATGCCCCACGAGAGGGGGATATGATGTTACCTCCTGCTTATTTGGATTATGACGCTATGGTCAACCATCATTTTCTTAGGAGGAATGAACAATTTCTCTAATATCGACTAATCTATGACAGACGCAACGTCGTCCATGTTACTCTTCCTGCTCCTCTCCTTTTTGATTATCAGGCAAAAGGAAGATATGTTGTTACCAGGGACGAAGCAGCTGAACACAAGGGGAGAGCGGAGGCGGCTCGCCAATATGCCGCAGCTCAGGAGGCAATTGCTGCTACATCTCAGTACGACCCCAACTACAACTACGGATATCAGCCAGGCGTTCCTTAGTATTAGACCAACTTAGGCCAAAATCCTAAGCTTGGGGGAGTACGTATCTCTCACCGACTTTACATTCATGTTCACACACAATTCTGGTCGTCGGTGCTCATACTCTTTCATTGTATTATCCATGCTAGTTTCATTTCTTTTTCTAGTTTTCTTCTTGTGTGTTTGATAAAGCTTAAGAAAAACCTAAAAAAAATAGTTAGTTTGATTTCCATGCTTGTAGTAGTAATTAAAATGAAAACCCAAAAATATTTCTCATTCTTCTTTTACTTGTTGGGAGCTTTCCCATGTAAATAGTTTTCTTTTCTTTTCTTTCCTTTGGGGGTCGAGAGTAGAAGACCATATTAAAAATGTTTAGTGGCTCTCATATGCATGATTATTTATTTAACTTAGAGCCCATATTACCTTGTCTTCTCTCTTGAGTAGAATGCTTGCAGATTCCAGCTTAGTCCAATGCATGTGCATTATTATTATTATACACATCATTCGGTCGTGCAAGTGAAAGGCAATAATGACGATATAAGATGGACTTATTGAGATGGGAAAGCTGGTATGAACTCAATTTCTCTTGTCTTTGTAAATATGATGAGTTCATCGTTCCTGATCTAGCTTATTATGAAGTAAACATATTTGCAATGACATTTAGAGATTATAGTTGCTTGTGCCATGCTTGATTAGCTATGAGTTATAATGGTTTACCTTGCGTGCCAACATGCTATTAGAATGATTATGATGTGGTATGATGGGATAGTATCCTCCTTTGAATGAATTGAGTGACTCGACTTGGCACATGTTCACGCATGTCGTTGAAACAAATCAACATAGCTTTCATGATATTTATGTTCATGGTAGATTATATCCTAATCATGCTTGTACTCGGTGTGAATTAATTTTAATGCATGTTCATGACTGTTGTCGCTCTCTTGGTTGGTCACTTCCTAGTCTTTTGCTAGCCTTCACCTGTACTAAGCGGGAATACTGCTTGTGCATCCAAACTCCTTAAACCCCAAAGTTGTTCCATATGAGTCCACTATACCTTCCTATATGCGGTATTTACCTGCCATTCCAAGTAAATTTGTATGTGCCAAACTCCAAACCTTCAAATGAAATCTTGTTTTGTATGCTCGAGTAGCTCATGTTACAATTAGGGCTGCCTATATCTTCCATGCTAGGTGGGTTATTCTCAAGAGGAGTGGACTCCGCTCCTCATTCACGAGAAAGGGCCAGTAACCGGGATGCCCAGTCCCATGATCCAAAAAGATCAAAGCAAATCAAAATAATTAAACAAAACTCCCCCAGGGCTGTTGTTAGTTGGAGGCACTCATTGTTTCGAGCAAGCCATGGATTGATGCTTGTTGGTGGTTGGGGAGTATAAAACTTTACCATTCTGTTTGTGAACTGCCTATAATGCATGTAGTATGGAAGATACAGCCATCTCATAGTTGTTGCGTTGACAGCGTAAGTATACTGCTCAAAATGGTATTCAATCTCTATTTTAAAATCGAGCTCTGGCACCTCTACAAATCCATGCTTCCCTCTGCGAAGGGCCTATCTATTTACTTTTATGTTGAGTCAACACCCTTCTTATTAAAAAGCACCCATTGGAGAGCTGCTTGTCATTTGCATTCATTACTATTGGTTTATATTGGGTATGACTTGACTGGATCTCTTTTACCATGAATTACAATGTTTAGTCAGTCATTGATCTTTAAAGGTGCTCTGCATTTATGTTTTCTGGTCTCAGAAAGGGCTGCCGAGATTCCATTTTGTTATTTCATGTTATGATTGTTTTGAGAAAGTGTTGTCATCCGAGTTTTATTATTATGGCTCGCTAGCAGATTATGCTATTGATATGAGTAATTGTGAGACCTAAGTGTTATTGTGAGTATGGTTAGTTCATAATATTTGCTGAAACCTGAATGATGGCTTTGCATGTTTACAACAACAAGAGAAAACAGAGTTTGTAAAAGTTTTTCTTTATCACTTTTAGTTTATCAACTGAATTGCTTGAGGACAAGCATGGTTTAAGCTTGGGGGAGTTGATACATCTCCAACGTATCTACTTTTCCAAACACGTTTGCCCTTGTTTTGGACTCTAACTTGCATGATTTGAATGAAACTAACCCGGACTGACGCTGTTTTCAGCAGAAATGCCATGATGTTGTTTTATGTGTAGAAAACAAAAGTTCTCGGAATATCCTGAAAATCCACGGAGGCACTTTTTGGAAAATATAAAAAATACTAGCAAAAGAATCAAGACCAGTGGGCCCACACCCTGTCCACGAGGGTGGGGGGCGCCCTCCCCCCTGGGCGCGCCCCCTGTCTCGTGGGCCCCCTGAGGCTCCACCGACCTCAACTCCAACTCCATATATTCCGTCTCGCGAAGAAAAAAAATCAGAGAGAAAGTTTCATCGCGTTTTACGATACGGAGCCGCCGCCAAGCCCAAATCTCTCTCAGGAGGGCTTATCTGGAGTCCGTTCGGGGCTCCGGAGAGGGGGATTCATCGCCGTCGACATCATCAACCATCCTCCATCACCAATTTCATGATGCTCACCGCCGTGCGTGAGTAATTCCATCGTAGGCTTGCTGGACGATGATGGGTTGGATGCGATTTACCATGTAATCAAGTTAGTTTTGTTAGGTTTTAATCCCTAGTATGCACTATGTTCTGAGATTGATGTTGCTATGACTCTGCTATGCTTAATGCTTGTCACTAGGGCCCGAGTGCCATGATTTCAGATCTGAACCTATTATGTTTTCATGAATATATGTGTGTTCTTGATCCTATCTTGCAAGTCTATAGTCACCTATTATGTGTTATGATCCGACAACCCCGAAGTGACAATAATCGGGATACTTCATGGTGATGACCGTAGTTTGAGGAGTTCATGTATTCACTATGTGCTAATGCTTTGTTCCGGTTCTCTATTAAAAGGAGGCCTTAATATCCCTTAGTTTCTGTAAGGACCCCGCTGCCACGGGAGGGTAGGACAAAAGATGTCATGCAAGTTCTTTTCCATAAGCACGTATGAGTATTTACGGAATACATGCCTACATTACATTGATGAACTAGAGATAGTTCTGTGTCACCCTATGTTATAGCTATTACATGAGGAATCACATCCGACATAATTATCCATCACGGATCCATTGCCTACGAGCTTTTCACATATTGTTCTTAGCTTATTTACTTTTACGTTGCTATTGTTACAATCACTACAAAACCCAAAAACATTACTTTTGCTATCGTTACCTTTATTATCATACTACTTTGCTACTAAAAACTCTGCTGCAGATACTAAGTTACCCAGGTGTGGTTGAATTGACAACTCAACTGCTAATACTCAAGAATATTCTTTGGCTCCCCTTGTGTCGAATCAATAAATTTGGGTTGAATAATTTTCCCTCGAAAGCTGTTGCGATCCCCTACACTTGTGGGTTATCAAGGGTCCACTGGAAGAATTGGATGAGGATGGATACACGCCGCAAGAAAATCAATTTACAAGAAGGACAATGACAAGGAAAGAGGACCCTCTTTGTTTCGTGATCTTAGTCTTGCCGACAAGGCCGTTGTTGATGGTTGCATGAGGTTGGGCTTGGTCGAACCATCACCTTGCCCGAGGATGGGTGATCCGAGGCCACTGGGTGAGGATGAGAATGCTCATTTAAAGAAAGCGATCAAGTTTGGTTGTTTGCAAGAGTTCAAGATATGGTTGAACGAGTACGGCATTCGGAACCATAGGTCGTTCGTTGTTGGTCATTCCAACCAAAAATTGTGCTACACCATCAAATGTGACAAAGAAGGTTGCCCATGGAAGGTCCATAGAAGAAGATCAAGGAAACCGGGCAATGGGAGTTGAAGAGTTGTGTGGCCACCCACGAGTGCATACCGCCAGAGAAAGCGGACCGAAGCAAGGGACACCGCCAACTCACATCCGAGTATCTAGGCTACAAATTGTTGAATGAGATATCCCATGATCCAACCATGAAGGTGAAGTTTCTCATGAGTTCGGTCTTCGAATGATTCGGGTTCCCGGTCAGGTATGGAAAGGTGGGGATGGCCAAGGCAAACGCTATAAGGATGTTGCATGGTGATTATGTCGCCGCATACAATATTCTTCCAAGAATGTTGGGAGCCATTGCTCATCGGAACCCGGGCATGAGCCACAGGGTTGAGTCAATCGAGGGAGTGTTTCACAGAGCTTTTTGGAGCTTTGGGAAATGCATCGATGCATTTAGGCATTGTCGTCCCGTCTTGTCAATTGGTGGCACGTTCTTGACCGGAAAGTACAAGGGCACGTTGATGGTAGCAATGGCCAACTCGTCCAATGACAATGTGTTGCCGGTGGCATTTGCGTTGGTGCCTTCCGAGCACGATGATAATCGGGAGTGGTTTATGGATCATGTGAGGAAAAAAGGTGATTGGCCCCAAAAGAGAGGTGTGCATCATATTGGATCGCCATCATGGGATTCTCAAAGCAATAGAAGTTGACATTCCAGGCAATCCAAAGCTCCAACACCGTTGGTGCATGAGGCATTTCATGGCAAACTTTTACCGTGCATGCACGAGTAAGGAGTTTTGCAAAGATCTTACCCATGTTTGTGTGGCATTCAACACTGACACATTCCAAAGCCGGTATGATAAACTATTCAAGGAGTTGGAGAAGAACAACGTAGGGAAGAATTATTGACAAGGCATCTTTTGGAGAAGCATAAGTGGTCACGTGCTTACGACGAAGGAGGATTACGATACGGAGACATGACAAGTAACATGGTGGAATGCTTCAACAATGTGCTCAAGGGTGTCCGTTCCTTGCTGGTCACTGCAATTGTGAAATATACCTTCTTCAAGCTCAACGAGTATTTTCTGAGGCATTCCGAAGTGACGGCCAAATGGATAGGTGAGAAAATGGAATTTCCCTTGAAAGTTGAGGATTGGTTGAAGCACCAAGCGCAAAAGTCTTGGCGTCAACAAATCATTGTTTCAATGAAAAGAACAAATCTACCAAGTCGATGAGCCGGGTGGCACAACAAGGGACGACATGACGTATGGTGGAGTAGCGTATGAGGTGCGCCTCAAGACCCAGTGGTGTCACTGCAAGAGACCTCACAAGTATCATTGGCCTTGCTTGCATGTGATGACCGCCGCAAGGTTCAGAAACTTGAACGTATCCGATGGTACCACCGTGCGGTTGCATGAGTTCACATTAGAACGAACGAGGTTGACATGGGCTCCTAGGTTTCATCCCTTCCTTGATCAGTCACAGTGGCCTCAGTATGATGGGCCACACATCATCCCTAAACCCGAACTCATGGTGCCTAGAAAGGGAAGAAGAAGAAAGAAGAGGTTTAGGGGTGACATGGATGATCTAGCTGGATACACCGGAATGAAACAATTTGGTAGCGGCCAATTCATGGAGGCACTGGACATCAATAGTTGTGGTCAATGTGACGAGCGGGACACAATGTTAGGAAATGCAGGAATAAGACACAGACCAATGCCAACACTCCGGATCCCACCACTACTAGGAAAGGGGCTATAGATGAGATGGACACTAATGGCGCACCTGTCATGTGGTGCGCCACTACTATATAGCAGTGGCGCACCATGTGCAGGTGCGCCATTAGTGTGGAAGACACTAATGGCGCACCAGGCACATGGTGCGCCACTAGTAACAATTTTTTTCCAAACATACTAATGGCGCATCATGGCATGGTGCGCCATTACTAGTGCTCACTAGTAATGGCGCACCAGCCACACAGTGCGCCACTACTGTTGTTTTTTTATTCTTTTTTTGCAAAACCACTAATGGCGCACCGTAGCATAGTGCGCCATTACTAGTTTAAACTAGTAATGGCGCATTGTGCCACGGTGCGCCATTAGAATATATACTTTTTTTATCTTTTTGCAAAACATCTAATGGCGCACCAGCAGCAGGTGCGCCATTAGTAACCAGGGTTACTAATGGCGCATTTGCATATGGTGCGCCATTAGTAACCTGGGACCAACAAGATATTTTGGACAGCCCACCTACCCACTCACTTTCCCCACTCCATTCTCTCCACCTCCTCCTCCAAGCTTGTCTCGGCTACCTCCTCCTCCTCACCTCATTTGCACCATAGATTCATCCAAATTAAGTGGTTAAATTACCTTTTTTTGATAGGTAAGTAAGGGGGAAGCTATCTTTATGTTGTTCTCCCTCTCCAACAACGTGCACATGCACTTTTTGTGGCCTAGCTAGATCTATGTATGTTCGTGGGTGTTGCATATGTTTGTGGTGTTGCATATATGTTTGTGTTTGCAGGTACCGGTATTTGAAATGCGATAGTTGCCAATATTTTGCCGGAATGTTGATTCATTTCCGTTTCGGCGAGAATTTTGGCACTATGCATTCTTTTTGGTCCTATTTTTACAGAAAGTCATGCCAATTTTTTTCTTCGTTCTAAAATATCGTTTTGCTCTACCCCGCAGGCAACCATGGTTCGCACGATGACCGAAGGCATCGTGAATAGGTTTTTGAGCTCCGCGAAGGCCGAGATGCTTCAAAAGAACGAGACGGAGATAAGATGTCCATGTCGAAGATGCAAGCTGAAGAGCCTTATTGGGGACGCGGATTTCGGGCAGGTGCGAGACCACCTGCTCTTGTGTGGTTTCATGGATGGCTGTCGGTGGCAAGGTGATGAAGATGACTATGAAGTCGTCCAGGGAGGCCGGGCAAGAAATGAGGAAGGGCAGCAAGACCACCACCGCGGCTCGGGCGGGCTAGAAGATGAAGAATCTCCAGGACATGATCACGACGGTGATGCTGTACACAGTCATCATGTAGAAGATGCCGGACATGATGATGAGGAAGATGCCGGAGCGGACGAAGTCCATGATCATGAAGATGAAGATGCCGGCGGAGCAGACGACAATGGACCATCGATGGGCTGGGTGCAGGACCCTCATATTCAAGAGCTGCTTCTCAAGTAGACGGATAACACAAGAGCTGCCGCCCGAGAGAAAGCCAAGCTGGATCAACTGGAGATAGACGCGGTTACTCCATAGTATGAAGGATGCAGGCCCGAGGATACCCGCCTGAAAGTAACGCTCATGACTCTGGAGATGAAGGTAAAACACAGAATGACCGACGCATGCTTCGACGAGAACATGTCATTCTGGCACGAACATCTTCCCAAGGGGAACAAGTGCCCGACCAGTTTCGAGGAGGCAAAGAAAATCGTGTGTCATCTGGATTTACCGCACGTGAAATACCATGTGTGCATGAACAAGCACACAGAGTCTACCGTATGTCCGGTGTGCGGCGTCACTCGATACAAGAAGAGGAAGAAAGCTCCTCGAAAAGTGGTGTGGTACTTTCTGATCACTCCTCGTCTGCAGCGGTATTTCGCGGACCCTAAGGTAGCAAAGCTCCTGCGTTGGCACGCGGATAGGGAGGAGAAGAAGCGAGAAGATGACGCAAATGATCCGGAGATAAATAAAAAAGATAAGATGTTGATTCATCCAAAGGATGCGAGCCAGTGGCAAGCGTTGAACTTCGAACACCCAGAATTTGGGAAGGATCCAAGGAACATCGTGCTGGGCGCGAGCACCAATGGATTCAATCCATTTGGCAGCCAGAGAAGCACACATAGCACCTAGCCTATGTTTGTGTGGATGTACAACCTTCCCCCCTGGTTGTGCATGAAGAGGAAGTATATTCACATGAGTATGCTAATTGAAGGGCCGAAACAACCAGGGAACGACATCAATCTGTATCTGGGGCTGTTGAAAGAGGAGCTAGACACGCTGTGGAAAACGCCAGCCAATACGTGGGACGCCGCAGAGAAAGAATATTTCCCTATGAGAGCCGCACTGCTCACGACGGTGGAAGACTATCTCGGTTACGGATATCTCGTGGGGCAGGTGGTCCATGGATTTTCTGGATGCGTCAGGTGCATGGATGACACAACGTATCGCCAGCTAGATAGAGATCCCGGGTCTTCGAAAACCGTGTTCGTGGGACATCGAAGGTGGCTTCGCGATGATGACCCATAGAGGAAATGCAAGGATCTGTTTGATGGTGAAACCGAACCCCGAAGATGCCCGCGTACGAGGAGTGGCGAGGAAATAGACCAGCTGTTGAAAAATTGGAAAGATTGCCCATTGCCGGGAAAGAAGCAAAATGCGCCAGAGCCGGGAAAGAAGCGAAAGGCGCCAGAGCTGCTGCTGAAGGTATGGAAAATGAGGTCTGTTTTCTGGGACTTGCTGTACTGGAAGATCCACCGTCTGCCTCACAACCTTGATGTCATGCATATCACGAAGAACGTGTGCTAGAGTCTTCTTGATACCCTGCTCAACATGCCAGAGAGGACCAAAGATGGGCCGAAAGCAAGGGCAGACTTGAAATCAATGGGCATCAGGGAGGAGAAGCAGGACACGGAAAGTCGTTGCAAAGGCAAAAAGGCCAAGAAGACCGGAAATGACTACCCTCCCGCGTGCTTCACTCTAAGTCAGGAGGAGATCGAGCAGTTTTTCACCTGCCTCGTAGGAGTAAAACTTCCTTACGGTTACGCCGGGAAGATAAGAAGATACCTAGACCCAGCGAAGCAGAAGTTCAACGGGATGAAGTCTCACGACTATCATGTGCTGATGACGCAGATACTTCTTGTTGCAATCCCTGGGATCATGGACGCGCACATCCGTGAAACGCTATTTGGCCTATGCAACTTTTTCGACGTCATCTCTCGGAAGTCGGTTGGCATGAGGCAACTCAGAAGGCTACAGGAAGAGATCGTGGTGATACTATGCGAGCTTGAGATGTACTTCCTGCCCGCATTCTTCGATGTTATGGTGCATCTGCTGGTCCATATCGTGGAGGATATCATCCAACTCGGGTCGACGTTCCTGCACAGCATGATGCTGTTCGAAAGGATGAATGGTGTCATCAAAGGATACGTTCGCAACATGTCATGTCCAGAGGGAAGCATAGCCACGGGCTTTCTGACCGAACATCGCATCTCCTACTGCAATAATTATCTAGGCATCAAGGACCCCGTTGGTCTGCCCGTCAACAGGCACCTCGGCAGGCTCGCTGGATGGGGTCACTGTGAGGGTCACCGCGAAATGCATGTCGACTTCGAGGGTCGACTCGCCGACTTTGAAAGAGCAAACCTAGTCGCGCTACAACACATAGACGTGGTTGATCCTTGGGTGGTAGAGCACAAAACCTTTATTGAGAAGACGTACAATGACCGAGGCCAACAGAGGACGGACGGAGATATAATCAAAGAGTACAACTCATGTTTCATGCGTTGGTTCAAGCAGAAGCTTCTGTCGTACCCTTTACATGAGGATTCTTCCGCGGAAGAACAACTCATATTCGCCTTGTCACAGGGTGCCGAGCACAACCTGATGATCTATGAGGCGTACGATATCAACGGCTACACATTCTACACCAAGGACAAGGACATGAAGAGCGATGGTTATCAGAACTCAGGGGTAACGATGGAATCCTACACCGGTAACGACAAGGACAGATACTACGGAAGGATCGAGGAGATCTGGGAGCTGAGCTACGCTGGAGAGAAGGTCCCGATGTTCTGTGTCAGATGGGCCAAGAGCGTCCTAAAAGAAGACGGTATTTCACCACCATGGTTATACCCGAAGCCAAATCCAAGACCGCGGGCGCAAACATCACCGCGAAAAATGAGCCATGGGTACTGGCTTCCCAAGTGGACCAATGCTTCTTCATTACCGACCCGTCAAAGCCTAGTCGTGTTGTCGTGAGAAGAGGCAAAAGGAAGATCATCGGAATGGATGGAGTAGCCAATGAGCAAGACTTCAACAAGTACGGCGACCCGAAGATCGAACATGACGACGACGATGAAGTAGCAGCATACACCACAAGAAGAAGCAGGACCACCCTACCTAAAGGACGTCCTTTCCACAGAAGAACTCCATTTGTGAAAAAGAAGGGCAAGAAGATTGTGAACAGATAGCTAGCTAGCTAAGCTCGATTGTATTTAAATTGTAGCCTTCATATTTCTTGATTGTATTTCATGAGCACTTTAATTTTGAACTCATGAATATTTTTTAAATTTCATGGACACTCGATCTCGATCCCCCTCCATCCCGATCGCTATCCCACCTCGCCAGATCCGGTCCCCCCTCGCCGCCGAGCACCCCCCGCACCCTCTCTCCCGCTCCATCGGCCGCCGCCACCACCACTGGCCCTCAGACCTCCTCGCTACACGGCCGCCGCCATGAGACTTCCGCACCTCCCCGCTTCCACCGCCCGACCGGCCCCCAAGACACCTCCCCGCTCCCGGTCCCCACCGCCGACGACCCACCGCAGCCTCCCCGGCCCGCTCCACCATCACAAATGAATGCAACTAAAATAAAAAAACAAATTTGATTGTATTTTCAAATAACAAATTTGATGATATTTTCAAATAATAAATTTGATGATATTTTTTTATATTCATAAATATTTTCAAATAACAAATTTGATGATATTTTTTAAAAAAATTATTACTGTTTTTATAAAAAATTATTACTGTTTCATATTGATCATATTCATTTTCTTAAAAATTAATAGATGCAACAAAAAATAAAAAAACATCCTAATGGCGCACCTTCTGGGGGTGCGCCATTCCTATCTAAAAAAACTTTCCAATGGCGCACCGCTGTGGGGTGCGCCATTAGAAAGCTTCCCCCATCCATACACTTCTGCCCCTCCTCGTCCCTCCCTCTCGCCAGACACTTGCCCCTCCCTCCATCAAGGCCGCTCCTCCTCGTCCCTCCCTCCACTGCTGCTACCACCTCGCCCAGCCGCCCACGCGCCCGCCGCCTCCTCTCCCCTTCCTCCCCTCGAGCGCCACCTCCCCGAGCCCCGCCTCCCCATGGCAGCACCGCCTCGCCTCCCTCGAAACCCTAGAAACCCGCCGGAGATTTGGAGCCTCAGAGCCGCTGGAGACTTGGAGCCTCGGAGCCGCCCCACGTCCACCAGGAGAGGAGGCCCCACGTCCACCAGGAGAGGAGGCCCGCGACCACCCCGCCGTCTATCCCTGCCTCCCCGAAGCTCGCCGTCTCCGCCCTCCCTTGTCTCCGCTCCGGCCACCACCTCATCGTAGTCAGGTAACCCTCCTCCCTCTGCCTCTCTTCTCCTGTCTTCCTCCTCCGCCATCAGTAATTACAGTGTGCTGCTACCACTGAAAAAGGCAGGAATAGAATCCAAATTACTCAAAAAGAAACACTGTAATTACAGGATATACAGATTTAAAACGACAATATGGAAGTTTCAGATCACATGGCAGTAAAGTTGCAGGGTTACTGCAAAAAATATTCAGATTACTATAAGTGACATATTACTGAAAAATACAGTCCAAAACCACTATAACTTAACTGAAAAAATCAGCCCCCCAAACAGATTACATGGCAAAAATGCACATTAAAGTACACTGAAAGTACACACAGATTCAGTTAAAAACCAAAATTGCTATTACAACCACCACACATACAGTGAACTACACTGCACTTAAGCTGAAAATGTACTCCAAATTATGCTGAAATTGTGGGAGTAGTGCCTAGCAAACATGAATAATTAGTACTCCATGTGCATTGGAGTACTTGGTACCTGCAAGATATCTGTGTGCTAGAGGTACTCTAGTTTCAGAACTGTATCTTGAACCGTTGTTTACTCTAACTTTAATTTCAGAACTATAGTTTATGTGAACTTGATCCTGAACAAGTACTCCTCTAGTCCAGCAAGTACTCCTTGCTCTGAACCTGGAGTACGTTCAGGAGTACTTACTCTCTGTAGCTGTCATTTGTTCTGAACTTTATAAATTTGTAGTCAATAGTTTACTATAGTTTTAGGACTACTAGAGTGCTAGGCCTGTAGCTTTACTGAACTTTACTGAAATTCAGTTTAATTAAACATGACTGTTACTAACGACCTAGACCACACAATGTTGCTCCTTCAAGAAACTTAAAGTTTAAAAAAGACATCCATATATAGCACAATGCAAATAAGCACGAGTAATTGCAGAGATGAGTAAGAAAACATGTGTACCTCTAGTTCAGGATCAAGTTCACACATATATATATATATATATATATATATATATATATATATATGCATACCTCTAGCACTTGCATAACAAATACGTGTTTGTATGTCAAGCTGTATGCATTTTTTAAGCTTATTTTACTATTCTGCTAGGTGCTTATTCAGCAGTATTTTATTTTGAACCATATTTGCCTTGTGATGTAGTGCAGCTAAAGAAAGGGATAGAGAGAGAATAATGTAAGGGCCCTAACCTAAAGCAATATAATGGTCACTAGCTAATACGAACATGCTTTAGTATTACCTACCTATATGTATTGTATATGTTATTTTAATTTGATGGCTACTATGTAATGTTCCTTTATTTAGTTTCTAATTTCTGGAGAAGAGAAATGTTGGTCATGGTGTAGTATAATTACTGGAGTAGATGTTAAGCTGTTGCCGAATCTGATACATTTTTGAACATTTTATTACTTGTTGCATTGGAGGTTCATCATATCTTGAGGCAAACAAATCAGCATTGGAGGCTCATCTTTGAGGCTCATCTTTATTACATATCAGAACTTGCAAACAAATATGTGAAAGACTTGTAAAGTTGCTGGGTTTTGTCTCCGACCATTGTGTCATGATGAATTTGCAGGTACCCCGAGAGGCCCTTGAGTTTGCCGGAATGTCGATTAACTTCCGTTCCGGCAAATTCGGGTACTCCATATGTCCTATTTGCAGCAAAGGTCATGCTGAAATTTTCCGTGAATTTTAGCATGACTTTGCTAAAAATCGGACATATGGGGTACTTGCTACTAATGCATGGGCCGGGGTATCTTAGTACTTAGTTCAGTAGGATCAACTGCCCCTTTATTCTTGCTGCATTAAACCATAGGTGGCAATAGAGCCAAGTGACTAGGCCCAACTTAGAATTCTCCTTAGCATCGATAAACCCTAGATGATAAACCCAACATAGGTGGCAATAGAGCCAAGTGATTAGTGCCAAGTGATTAGGCCCAACCTAGGGTGCCTCGGCATCGATAAACCCTAAATGATGAAAACTTAACTTAGCATTTAGGGTGCCTCGGCGTCGACAAACCCTAAATGATGAAACCTTGGCTTCTATAGGGTGCCTCGGTGTCGATGAGAACCTAAATGATGTACGCTTAGGCTTTTAGGGTGCCTTGGCGTCGACAAACCCTAAATGATAAAAGCTTACTTTTAGGATGCCTCGGTGTCGACAAACCCTAAATGATGAGACCATGATCTTGTTCCTTGACAATAACCAACTTTTTGACCAAACTTTTTTCCTATTTAGAGCGAAACATGGCCCACAACAATGAGGCCGGCGGTTCGAGCGGCAAGCAATTCTGGGAGCTGTCCCAGGAGTTGGAGGAAGAACCTCACCGCTATGAGGACACCGCGGAAGACACCGATCCTGACTACACAACCCCTAGTGGCGTCGGGGATGACACCACTGATGGTGCCGCCGAGGATGCCACCACTGATGATGGCAGCGCACGCACAGATGGCAGCCAACCGAAGAGGCAATGGAAGGACCGGCGCCCAAACGCGCTCTTCACCGTCAAGGAGAAATTTACTCAAGTGAACTCCGACGGGCATCCAACGGAGCCTAAACATATAGTCAAGGGGTACTCGGCTCAGCTCGGGTGCATTCTCCGGAGCACCGTCTCGATCAACACCGAGAACCTTAGGCATAAGGACCGAGGGAATTTGCGCAACCTCCTCTTCACGAAGCTGCACGAACGATACAAGTTCCCCGCTGAATTTGAAAACACACGCCTCTCAGGGAATAAAGTGAACTATGCCACCCTCACGAGGATGAGCACGACCATGTCTACTTGGAGAAGCGCGGTGAAAAGAATGATTGAGAAAGGTGATAGTTATGAGAAGATCAAGGCGAAAAATCCTTCGATCAGCGAAGAGGACTACAACGAGTTCAAGATCAAGTGCGAGGGCAGTGCAACCTCCGAATCAAGTCAGTGGGGGAAAGAAATGCGGGAGTTGAACTTAGGGGAACACAAACTCGGTCCCGGCGGTTATAGAGTGGCGAAGCCTATATGGGACAAAGAGGACGCGGAGCGTGCCGAGCAAGGCCTACCGCCCTGCTTCGAGAATTACAGCAGTGACAAGCAGACCAGGAACTATGTCAGGGCCTGGTACAAGGAGGACCCGATAACAAAGGAGCTTACCACGGATCCGAAGACCAGGGCGCTTGAGCTTGTTCTGGCGAAGGGGACTGAAAGCAGTAGCGTGGGGTCGTCTAAGAGCACCCATGCTTGGGACAGCACTCTAAATAGGGCGTTGAACGTAATGAAAAACAAGGATAACCTCAGTAAGCCGTCGCCAGCTGGTCGTGTGGCCGGCAAAGCCTTGTCCACAAAATGGTCGTCATACTATACCGCTGGTGGGCGAAAGGAGAAAAAGACCAGCTCGGAAAGCCAGTCGCGCGAGGTTCAAGAACTCAAGGCACAAGTGGCGCGGATTCCGGAGATTATCCAAGAGCAAGTGCAACAACAACTAGGATCGACGCTCACCGGCATTATGCCTACCTTGATTCCTGGGCTGCTGACGTGGATTGCGGGTGGCCAACAGGGGCCGCCCCCGATTCCTAGCTTCACGGCCAGCAACTTGCACAACGCGCAGGCAGCGCCATTGGTGTCTCCGGCGGCGGCGGTATTGGTGTCTCCCATGCCGGCACGGCCGGCATTGGAGCTTAATGCACCCGGGTGTATGCCGGTCGACACCTCGGCAGCAAGCGGCCCCTCCATCAGTTGCCCGCCCGCTGTTGGCAGTGCCTCGACATTAGCCGAGCTCGATGCCATCATCACGATAACTAATTAAGCCTCTCGGCCGAGGACTTCATCTCCTTTTGCCTTTGACTAGGCATCCCTGACGCCCTACATGTTTTCGCAGGACGCCGCCGACGTTCCGTGCACTCTCCTGCACTTCATGAACGACGAGTTGGTCGATGTCGCCAAGGGTAAAATCGTTTAACCGGGCAACCCCGTGTCCACGGTCAACCGATGCCACCCACCGTGTATAGGGTTCAACTGGTTCGGGTGCTGCCAGGCTGCGACGAGTTGTTACCTCTGATTCGACCCGCCAGGGCTGACGAAGATGATTTGATGACCCTCAGCGCCTGCCTAAGCTGGCCCCTGCTTTGGCCGAAGAGCCAGATTCGTTTGGGGGCGGGGGACACCACCCCATAGACAACACCGCCAATCGTGCCGGCGCCAAGCCATGGAAAGACCGCCGCAATGCTACCGGGCATGCCGGACATCCCTATGGCACAAGATCCGAACATGCATATGGCACAGGATCTGGACAACGACGACAACGACAACATCCGTACATTTAGCAACGTCGATAAGTACTTTGCCAAACATGGGTATGATGATGAATTCTGCGGGCCTCTTTCTCAAGAACCCAACCCTACAAAAGAGGACTGCGGTCTAGCTGGTACGACCGAGAAACCCAATTGCAACAGGCGTCGTCTAGTGTTCAGTTCTCAGGACACGCCTCCAGCTGCTGACTTCACCGGGCCTCAGATAGCCAAGGAGCCAAATATTATCAGCCCCAACACATTCAAGAAGGCGGTCTGTGAGCGGAACTCGGTCCCATTACAACAGAAGAAGAAGGGACGGAAAAGAAAGAGTAACAAGGGTGCGAGCCAGCCGGCACCGAGTACGATCCGTGCTCAGAACGGGCCACCTTCACCTAAGGTTATCTCGAGGAGGGTGCATGTGGCGGGTAGGGCGATGCTACCGACAAATATGCTCAATGCTGCAACCGGTGCTATGTAGATTCTGCATGATAGTGTTCTTTCTTTGGAGAAGCGGCGTCTCAGAGAGAATGATGTGGCATACCCGGTTTTCGTGGCCAAGGTGCCAGAGGGCAAGGGCTTTGTGGATGGCCCCATCAGGGGTACGATCGTCCTGCGGTTTGATGACATCGTTGCTATGTTTAACCTTCATCCGCTGCACTACACCTTCGTTCGGCTATTTTCGCTGAGTATGGAGATGCGGATCATTAGAGACAAGACCCCGGACATTGTGATAGTCGACCCTTCTACATGCGTGCCAAGAACTTGTGCAGTACTGGGGACCGACATGTCGCGAGTTCTTACCTCGAAGGTGTCATTCTGGCAAACCCAGATAAGGATAACTTCCTCATGCCTTACTTTCCCGAGTAAGTCATCCCCTAACCGCCCCGTAACATATGATTTCTTAGATTTCGATCGTTCTTTTTTTTTCTAACATTCCGTGTTCTGTGCAGTGACACACATTACACACTCATCCTCTTAAGCCCGAAATATTCCATGGCCACGTATTTCGACCCGGACCGTGACTCCAAGATAGACTACACAAATATCAAGAAAGTTCTAGATGATGTTCTCCCTGGCTATGCCAAATCTGGAGGCACCTTCGCCAAGCCAGTTCGTAGGCGGTACGGTGCGCACGTGTTTGCCCACAATACAAAGTTCTCCTGCGTCAAACAGCTGCCTGGCGGTCAGAAGGATGCCTACTACACCCTCCATTACATGCCGGCAATCATACGGGACCATCATCACCTTCTGCTACCATATAATCTCAAAGATTGTGCCGCGAGCTTGTCGGCAATCCAGGACGCGGACATCAGACAAGAATTCTTTCACATCCAGTCGGAGTTTGCGGAAATTATCCATCAAGATGTCCTTCGTACCTCGGGCAGTTCTACCTCCGATATCAACCGTCCAACCGTGAGATAGACACAACGCTACAATTGCAGGCTGACAACGCCCGCGATTTCATGACCATCACGACAGACGGCGGCTTCATCCACGCTTCGGTCCCATGAGTCAAGTCGAAAGTAGTGATGCTATGTGTAGTTCTGAAACATTGATTGGCTCATGTTGTAATTAAACTTTAATGAACTTGTATGTCTCTTTGGTTTGGGCAGTCGTTCAACTTAGATGTAATCGATGCTATTTATTAGTAGGACCATGAATCGTGCTATTAATGTCTTGCTTTTCTCTTCCGATCCTTTTGTTGCATACTTATATATTGCTTATGTATTGTCTGTTGCTTGGCTTGTGCATATAGATGCCGTCGTATGTCGTGTACAAGGGTAAGGTTCCCGGAGTCTACGACGACTGGGAGGAGTGTCGGAGACAGGTTCACCATTTCAGCGGTAACAGTTACAAAGGGTACACCACTAGGGCAAAGGCGGAATCTAGATACGCCCGCTATGTAGCGGGAGAGAGGAGGGAGCACTGGAGGAACCAGATGAAGACCAGTTTCATCGCGATGATGCTCATCGTGATGACCGCAGCTCTCTTCTATGTGATGGTAGTTTAGATGATCGATATCGACTTGTAATGTAAAGACAAACTCGCTACTCGTGGTCTCGAGACTTGTAATGTTCTATCTTTGTTCGGTCTTTTGAATTCAGAGACTAATATGATGAATTGTAACTAATCTTCTATTGTATTCGATGAATCTGCTGTTGTTGTGTGGTGTTGTCTAAATTCTGTCCAATAATATATTTTGTAACCTGTGAAAATATCAGAAAAGAAAAAATCCCTAATATTCATACTAGTGGCGCACCACACAAGACACTAATGGTGCACTGTGATAATCACACTAATGGCGCATCAACCACTGATGCGCCATTAGAATGCCAAAGCACATGGGTACATATGGCCCCCGGGAGGAATTCTAATGGCGCACTGTTGGCAATGCTAATGGCGCACTACGTGGTGTGCCATTAGAACACCAGATACTAGTGGCGCACCAGTGGTGCGCCATTAGAAGGCAAAACTGGTGCGCCACTAGCATGCCTTTTCCTAGTAGTGCACTAGTAAAACTGGTGCCCGAAGAGGATGTACCAGTGGCACACGAGGAGGTAGGAGTGGTAGTGGAGGAGGAGGTAGGAGTGGTGTGCGTGGAGGACGGACGAATCTTGGCAGTAGGGGATGAGGAGACACTATTAGAGGGCGTGGGGTACGGTCGGGTACCGGCGGCCGTGGTCTTAGGATGAGAAGGGTTGATAGAGGAAGGCCTATTGACATCTTGCTTAACCAGGATGGTTAAAATAATGTGAACGGTACTTACATTTATTGGCTTAATTCTGTCTTGTTATTTGTTTTTCTTGCATATATACATGTTATTTTATTTTACTAACTACCAAATTTTTCTTTATAGGCATGGCTTCTTCCGGTTCCATGACGAGGCCCCTGTGTGCTAACCGCGAGGACATGCCGGACAAGTGGACAGATGCCGAGTTGGATAAGGTGAAGGACAAAGATATGAGAACTCCATCATGTTGGTGTGGAGATGTTTGCAAAGTTAAGGTATCCACCGACCGCAAGAAATCATGTACGGAAGGAAGAAGATATTTTGTTTGTCCCAACTATGCCTATGATCGTGCTCGTCCAGCTCACGCCTATGATGTACCGCAGGTAAATTGTTGAAGTACAAAGAAACTTCAACCTATCTTACTAATGACCACATTTATTCTTTATTCGTACGTAGTCGCCGCCTCCACTTTGTAAGTACTTCACATGGATAGATCAAGATGTGCCAGAAGATGTTAAGAAAGATCAACATCGAGATTGTCTACGGAGGCGTGGTTGTTTGAAGAAGCATTTCAGAGAGGCTTGGATGAAGAGCATCGTGAAAAGGACAGGATGGAGCGAAAGAAGCGTGAGGAGGAGAGGGCACGCAAGGAGAAGATTGCTTGTCAAGAGGAGAGAGCAAGAAAGCTTGCAAGGGCTCGTGAAGCCCAAGAGGAGGATGAGGCACGCGAAAAGAAAGGAAAATGGCCTTGTGTGACCCAATAAGGCCTTCATTTTGAAAAACTAGTCATGACCTATGCCTTCGATTCGAGAAACATGTGATGAACTGTGTCTTTGATTTGTGAAACTTGTGTTCAACTATGTACTTTATTTGTGAAACATGTCGTGAACTATGTCTTTGATTTCTGAAACTTGTGATGAAACTATGTCATGAAATACATTTGTTATGCTGCTTTTGCTGTCAATTGAAATGATGAACACGATGAAAAAGAGAGCAAACTCTTGCTCTGCTTCGCACCCTACCGCTAGAAGCCATGGCGGTAGGCAATGAAACCCTACCGCCATAGGGCGTGGCGGTAGGTTGTCGATTTGTCCTGGAACGCAAATGCTCCCCTGTTCTGCGGTAGGGTGGCCACCGAACTACCTGCTCTGCTGAGTGTCCTATGACCAAATCGGCCACATTTTTGGCGGTAGGGTTGGCCACCCTACCTCCGGCCTTCTTGACGGTAGGGTTGGTTACCCTACAGCCTGATCTGCTGCCTCCTATGACCAAATCAACCACATTTCTGATGGTAGGGTTGGCCACCCTACCGCCAACCATCATGGCGGTAGGCCCCTACCGCAAGGGTTCATGGCGGTAGGGTTGGCCACTGAGGGAGTCCTGGATTAGGGGGTGTCCGGATGGCCGGACTATAGCCTTTGGCTGGATTCCTAGACTATGAAGATACAAGATTGAAGACTTCGTCCCGTGTCCGGATGGGACTTTCCTTGGCGTGGAAGGCAAGCTTGGTGAGGGAGTCCTGGACTAGGGGGTGTCCGGATAGCCGAACTATCATCATCGGCCGGACTCCAAGACTATGAAGATACAAGATTGAAGACTTCGTCCTGTGTCCGGATGGGACTTTCCTTGGCGTGGAAGGCAAGCTTGGCAATACGGATATGTAGATCTCCTACCATTGTAACCGACTCTGTGTAACCCTAGCCCTCTCCGGTGTCTATATAAACCAGGATTTTAGTCCATAGGACGAACAACAATCATACCATAGGCTAGCTTCTAGGGTTTAGCCTCTCTTGTACTACCCATATCATCAATATCAATCAAGCAGGAGTAGGGTTTACCTCCATCGAGAGGGCCCGAACCTGGGTAAAAACATCGTGTCCCTTGTCTCCTGTTGCCATCCGCCTAGACGCACAGTTCGGGACCCCCTACCCGAGATCCGCCGGTTTTGACACCGACACTTGGCGATACAGATATGTAGATCTCCTACCATTGTAACCGACTCTGTGTAACCCTAACCCTCTTCGGTGCCTATATAAACCGGAGGGTTTTAGTCCATAGGACAGAACAACAATCATACCATAGGCTAGCTTCTAGGGTTTAGCCTCTCTGATCTCGTGGTAGATCTACTCTTGTACTACCCATATCATCAATATTAATCAAGCAGGAGTAGGGTTTTACCTCCACCGAGAGGGCCCAAACCTGGGTAAAAACATCGTGTCCCTTGTCTCCTGTTACCATCCACCTAGATGCACAGTTCGGGACCCCCTACGCGAGATCCGCCGGTTTTAACATCGACATTGGTGCTTTCATTGAGAGTTCCTCTGTGTCGTCATCTTTAGGCTCGATGGCTCCCCCGATCATCAACAACGACGCGGTTCAGGGTGAGACTTTTCTCCCCGGACAGATCTTCGTATTCGGCGGCTTTGCACTGCGGGCGAATTCGCTTGGCCATCTGGAGCAGTTTGAAAGCTACGCCCCTGGCCATCAGGTCAGATTTGGAAGTTTGAACTATACGGCTGACGTCCGCGGAGACTTGATCTTCGACAGGTTTGAGCCACAGCCAAGCGCGCCGCATTGTCACGATGGGCATGATTTAGCTCTCCCGCCGAACAGTGCCCTGGGGGCCGCACAAGTGTCCGCTCCAACCCTTAGCTCGGAGCCGACTGCGCTGGTCGAGGACGGGTGGCTGGACACCGCCTCGGGGGCTGCAATCTCTACGGTGATCGAGCCATACACCAACCCTGTCCTTTGCGAAGCTCGTGACTCCAAGGTGTCGGACTCCTCTCCGGACTCCGAACCTTCCGGACCCCAGCCAATTGAATCCGATTGGGCGCCGATCATGGAGTTCACTGCCGCAGACATCTTTTAGCACTCGCCCTGTGGAGACATCCTAAATTTGCTAAATCTCTCTCTCTTTATCAGGAGAGCCCTGGCCAGATTATGGTCAGGAAGGTTGGGATGCGGACGATGAAGAAATTCGACTCCCACCCACCACCCACTTTGTAGCCACTGTCGAAAGTTTAAACGACGTGCTCGACTTTGACTCCGAAGACATCGACGGTATGGACGACGATGTAGGAGACAAACATGAACCAGCACCTATAGGGCACTGGAGAGCCACCTCATCTCACGATGTATACATGGTGGACACACCTAAAGGAAGCGACGACGAGGAACAACGGGACGCCACGAGGGATTATTCCCTCGAAAAGCAGTCAAAACGGCAACGTAAGCGCCGCTCAAAGTCCCGCCTCGACAAAGACAGCAGCCACACAGACCCAGCCATAGAGCAGGGCGAATTGGTGGACGACGAACATGCTATTGAGCAACCGTCCGAACAGGACAATCTGGATAAACAACCCGTCCCCGGCGAAGATAACAGTCTGGACGATCTCTCGCCGGACAAGTTGCTGGAGCAGAAGAACCTCCACAAAAGGCTCGTCGCCACTGCGCGTAGCCTGAAAAAGAAGAAGCGGAAGCTCAAAACAGCGAAAGATGCGCTCAGAATCAGATGGAGCAAAGTACTCAACACCGCAGACAAATACGGCGATAGTCGCCTAACAAAGAGCTACCCGAAGCAAAAACTATTGCCCGAATTTGATGAGGAGGCCGTAGAGCCCCCACAATCAAAGAACAAAGAGACCACCCGGTCGGATAGACGACCCCATGGCAAACATAGTGCGGCAAACAGCGCCGCACACAAGCCGGCACGCGATCCGCACACGGATTCACATCAAAAAGATGGCCCAGTTAGATCTATCTACGGGCCAAGAAAGGAAGCTCTAGTAAGCAATGCAACACATCAAGTATCCGAATATTATGGTACACCTAAATATAGGGGTGTTGCACACCCCCTATGTTTCACCAATGAGGTTCTGGATTATGAATTTCCAGCGGGATTCAAGCCCGTAAA
Source organism: Aegilops speltoides (assembly GCA_021437245.1). Lineage (NCBI taxonomy): Eukaryota > Viridiplantae > Streptophyta > Magnoliopsida > Poales > Poaceae > Aegilops > Aegilops speltoides. Next base: position 488,627,838 of record CM038146.1, read on the forward strand.
CATAGAGGCATACGACGGAACAATAGACCCTGGAGTCTGGATCGAGGATTACATCCTCCACATACACATGGCTAGAGGAGATGACCTCCACGCCATAAAATACTTACCCCTCAAGCTCAAAGGGCCAGCCAGGCATTGGCTCAAAAGCCTCTCCGAAAACACCATTGGAAGTTGGGAAGAGCTCGAGGACGCTTTTCGGGCAAATTTCCAAGGGACCTATGTCCGACCTCCGGATGCAGACAATTTAAGTCACATAACTCAACAACCCGGAGAGTTAGCCCAAAAATTCTGGAACAGATTCCTTACTAAAAAGAACCAAATAGTCGACTGTCCGGACGCCGAAGCCTTAGCAGCTTTCAAACACAACGTCCGAGACGAATGGCTCGCCAGACACCTCGGCCAAGAAAAGCCAAGAACAATGGACGCATTAACAAGCCTCATGACCTGCTTTTGCGCGGGAGAGGATAGCTGGCTGGCAAGATGCAGTACCAGCGACCCAAGTACATCCGAAGTCAGGGATGGAAACGGGAAACCGCAACGCAGCAAGGACCAGCGCCAGACAAAGGGAAACAGCCCGAAGAGCACGACCGTCAACGCCGGATTCAAAAGCGCACGGCAGAATCATAAAAAACTGCCCCTTAAGGATAACAAGGAAGAGCTATCTAACTTAAACAAAATCTTGGACAAGATATGCCAAATCCACAGTACCCCCGGGAAGCCTGCAAACCATACCCACAGAGATTGTTGGGTCTTCAAGCAGTCCGGCAAACTCAATGCGGAACACAAGGGGCTCGACACACCAAGCGAGGACGATGACGAACCCCACAAGCAGAGCACCGAAAAACAAAAGAATTTCCCACAAGAAGTCAAAACAGTAAACTCACTTTACGTGACAAAAGGGAAAAACAGAATGGCGCCCATAGAGATACGCGCCATACGGCCTATCCCAGAGGAGTCCCGCCACTGGTTGTTAAAACCAATCACCTTCGACCATCAGGATTACTCTAGAAGTATCCAGAATGCAGGATGGACTGCCTTGATATTAGATCCGATAATCGACGGACTCCAATTTACACAAGTCCTAATGGACGGCGACAGTGATCTAAACCTGCTATATCAGGACACAATCTGCAAAATGGGGATAGAGCCAACCAAAATTCGCCATAGCAACAATTCCTTTCAAGGGGTAATGCCAGGCCCATATGCCCATTGTACGGGCTCTCTACTGCTAGAAGTTGTGTTCGGCTCACCCGACAACTTCCGCCGCAAAAAGTTAACCTTCCACCTCGCCCCATTCACAAGTAGCTACCAAGCACTACTGGGACGTGAAACTTTCGCCCGCTTTAACGCAATACCGCATTATGCATCCCTTACACTTAAAATGCCCGGTCTGCGAGGCATCATCTCCTTAAAGGGAAACACCGAGCGTTCCTCGAGCGCGGAAGATTGTGTGACTGCCTTGACAGCCACACACTAAACCGGCTTCACCAATCAAAGCACCTAAACAGGTCGTTCAGACCCCGGACACGGCCAGACGAGTCCGGCGCAAACACACAAGGGGTTACTAGCCGCATACCCCTGTACAAGGGGCTCCGCACATGTACAACAAGAGACTATAAAGCTCATTTTCATTCATTTTTTGAATTGTACTTTGTTTATTTAGTATAACATACATTTTTGCACGATCTTTTTCAACTAAGTTCCTCTCTTTTACAGATGAACACCGTGCTACACCCATCCAGGATACGGCACAACGGAGACACAGGCGCAGACGTGCAGTAGGACCCGTTGCAAGGATTCTTTTCAGATTACGACCATGCGTAAACCTTTTTTACTGTCTCTTGTTGATACACATCCCCTGGTTTCTTGCTATAACTGAGGAGGAGGCTGGCGTTTTGGCATGGGCCACGTCAGAATTTTGCGCGTACCTGGACACCAGGGGCTTATTACCAAGGGCGTTGTACGGCCCGTTTTCATAAATACCGAATACCTTAGGGACAGTTCGGCGTCTCAAGTTAGGCCTTATATGCATCAGCTCCGAATCATGTCTTTGGTCAAATGTTGGGTTTGCCCGGCTCCTGTGTTTTGCTGCCTTACGTTCCACTCTATCGGCTAAGGCGGCACCAGGAGAATTACTGCGATTGTGCCTCGGTTCGGCCAGGCGAGCACCTCAGTAGAGAAAGCCGAAAACTGACTATCATGATATAGCATGAGACTGGTTAACCACTCGATGACCCGCCGGACTCTTTAGGATTCCTCCGCATTGACGAAGGGCCGTTTCCCGGTTAGGCACATACGCGCCCCGAATTTGGGTGAGCGTGGTGCCCCTAGGGGCTATATAGTAGCCCCACTGTCAAACTCCTGTGACTAAGTGAAAGTGATAAAGTATTATAGTCCGGTTGCCTAGTTTTCCGCGCTATCACCTCCTTTATAGGACCAAGACGTTGGATCAAGTGTGAAAATGCGCTTTTTGTAAACACCCCCGCATTATATGCGTAGGGGCTGAAGCCGAAGACTGCCATCTTTCAGGTTATATACACATATACATTAACGGCCGCATAGGAGGTATTTTAATTCTTGAAGGCATAAGTATAAAAAGCTTTTATATTTCATCGAAACATTGTTTCACAATAATACATGTTATTCGAACATAATATTCTTCGAGCATTGCGTCTCTATTAAATGAGCGCCCTGCAGAACTTCCTGAAAATAGTGCTCGCAATGTACTCGGCTTCGCCCAAATCTTGGGATGCAACATCGGTGGCCTTCATCTCCGCCCAGTATGTCTTGACACGGGCAAGAGCCATCCGCGCACCCTCTATGCACACCGACCTCCTCATTGCATTGATATGCGGCACCGCACCAAGGAACTGCTGCACCAAGCCAAAATAACTCTTCGGCTCGGGCCTTTTCAGCCACAAAAGACTCACGGCATCCTTCATGGCACGTCCGGATAACCTATTCAGCTCCGCCCATTCGGCCAAGCGATCGGTTAATGGAAGTGGGCGCTCTGGATTATGGAACTGCGACCAAAAAACCTTTTGATCTCGGAAGTGTTCGGCCGCGTCCGCGGCACTTGCCACCAAGTCCAGATAAGCATCCTTCGCACTCCACAGCCGGTCCAACTGAGCATATTTAGGATCCACGAATTTCCTCCGCAGCAGAAAGGGCTTTCCAGCCGCGATCCGGCCTGACGCAGCTCCTCCTTCATAGCTTTCATCACAGAGCGAGCATCCTTGGCCTCGGTAGTGGCCTTCTTCAGGTCCTCTTGTACCACTCGGTCTTCTTTTTCAAGAAGCTTGCAGCGGTCGGCAGCATTCTTCAACCTCACGGCCATATCGGCCATTTCCTTGTTGCTTCGGCAGTGAGCAGCCTGTTCGGCTTTTAGCTCTTCGTCCGCCTTTAAGGCAGCCGCATCACTCTTTCTGGCCTGCTCCTTGGCTCGGGCGAGCTCCGCCCGAAGGTTCTCCATGGCAGCGGCACCATCTGCATCAAGCACACATGTTGTAAGGCACAGGCATCAAGCTCACTTACCAGGTGTCCGCGGAGAAATTGCATACCTTGTGACTCGTCAAGTCGCTTATTGACAAGCGCGATGTCGGCATCCACCACGCCAAGTTGCCGCTTTAGTTCGGCAAATTCATCAGTCCGGCTAGCCACCGAACCCTTCGCCACCTACATAGGAAGGGTGACATATTATACCTGGGATTATGATCCCCGGCGCGCTGTCCTTTTTTGACAACACACCAAGCCTCAGGGGCTCCTATCTACACAGGGCGCATTTTATATGCGGAACTGTTAGAAGGTACATCATTTTGTGTACCTCAAAACCTGTCAGTAAACTTCTGACGACTTCGTGCAAACCGCTTTCAGCGGATGAAATCCTTTCAATCACCGTACCCATTAACGCACGGTGATCTTACGAGATAGACGCCCCGAAAGCAGATCCTTGACTCCTCCGACCGTACACGGTGGGGCGGACTGGTCCGATGGCCTTTTTCAAGGCTGGACGCGGAGGGCTTTGGGGGACATCGACTCCCTTCCGGCCCGCGGACTCGGAGAAACCCTCGCGACGACACCTCGTGGTCGCCTACCGCAAGACGGTACGGCAGGGGAGGCGTTTAGCTCTCTATCATCTCCGAACGAAGATCCTCAAGATGAGCTCATTGATACGGGATAGCGTGTCCGGATCTGAGACTCTTTGTAAGTGCATCTAGTGCCCTTAGTGATTTTGGTGTATTGAAGACTTATAGGTTAAGTATGGCGATGCGTTTGTGAGTATAGACAGGTCTATAAGTCTATGAGGAGTTTGATATTTACAGAGAAAGTCGACCCTAAAATGAAGTTCTTCGATCAAGACTTTGATATTCAAGACTTTCGAAGACTTTGAAAGTGAAGAAATTGGTGTGACCTTGAAGACTTGGTATTCATTTGAGGAACATGAAGCTCAAGACTTTTGTTTTCATAGTTTCATTTCTCTTTCTTGAGTCATAGGAAACACCGTAGTGTTAAAGGGGGTCGAGGAAATACTAAGGAAAATTTTCCATGTGATGCTCAACTCAAAATCCTACACCTACCAATCCCTTCGAGTGAAGCCATTGGAAATCTCATACAGGTTCAGTCAAATTCTTCAAAGGATGAGACGCAGTTCTTACGGGTCATCGATGACTTTGCTCGACCGAGGAGTTAGGAATTCACCGGTGCAAATTCACTACTAGGGAAAACCTTATACCAGAATGTTACCAGATGGCGCTTGTTAAAATGAGGCGCCATCGCTACTTTGCTTGATAGCTGCGTTAAGCGTAACCGCGCTACGATTAGCGTAGAATAGCGATGGCGCTCCCTGCGTAAAGCGCTACTACTATAATTGCCACACCGTTCGGCGTGCTAGGTATAGTAGTAGCGCCCTTCTACGGACAGCGCTACTACTATGGATTTTAGCAGCAGCGCTTTTCCTTCCCACGCTTCTGATTAAAGCTATTTTCACCTAACCCTGCGGCCTGATTCCCTCTCTCTGCTTCCTCCCCAATTCCCGACCCGCCTACAGAACCGCCGTCTCGCCCGACCCGACCCCGCCGTCTCCCCGACCCGCCTCCGCGCCTCGGTGCCGCCGTCTCCCCGACCCGCCTTGCCTGCCCGTGACCCCGACCCGCCTCGCTGCCGTCTCCCCGACCCGCCTCGCCGCCGTCTCCCCCGACCCCGCCTTGCCGCCGTCTCCCCCGACCCGGCCGCCTCGCCGCGCCTCGGTGCCGCCGTCTCCCCCGACCCCATCTCTCTCCCCCTCTGTAAGCACTCTCCCCTTCCGATCCCTCTCTCCCCTTCTGATCCCTCTTCTCTGCTTAGTATGAACCCTAGGTATTTAGTGCTAGTTAGTATGAACCCTAGGCTATTTTTAGTGCTAGTTAGTTAATTACTTAGATGGTAAGAATTAGGTACTAATTAGGTACTAGAATATTTTTATTTATAGTATTATTTTTAGTAAGAACTAGTTGAATTAATAGAACTAGTTAGTAAGAACTTGTTTCTATTTTTTAGTTAAAGCAATTTTCCGCCTCGACGTGGGCGATGCCTATCCGCATCCTCGTCGTCGAGTCAGCGGAGGGCGACACTGCTTGACCAGGTCGGCCATGTCCGGACCTGGCCGCCTGGGTGGTACTGGAGCCGCTACCACCGGGGCGAGGTTGGTGAGGAGCCAGCCTGTCGTTGACCCAACCTTGTTTGGTGGCGGTCGCGTGGGCGATGGCGATCCGAGGCTCGAGGACTCGCGGAGGTGCTGCGTCACCATGTCGATGAGGAGGACGCACGTCCGTCGCTACTTGTTTGCGTTGGAGCATGTGCCGTTCTCCAATACCGGCAGAGTTCTCCGGGATCTCACTGGAGCTATGATCCCGTGATGGTGCCTTCTCTGTGGTGTCCACCGCCCGCGCCGATACCGTCGTGTGCTAGAGTTTTAGTTGTATTAGTGATTTTATATGTATGACACTATTCGTGATGTATTAGTGATAATATTCGATGATGTCTTGGCGCATGAGATGATCTACTTTTGCTTATTGAATGCATGCTAATTTGAGTCCTATAAGATATTTTGAAATGTATATCTTGTGTTGCTCAATATCCAAGTGGCGGTCATGTTTGCAGGTTATACCTTGAATGGCCTATGTTTTGCCGGAGTGTTGATTCATTTCCGTTCCGGCAAATTTCAGCGCTTCGATATGTCCTATTTTAGCAAAGGTCATGCGGATTTTTCCGTGAATTTTGGCATGACTTGTGCTAGAATATGTAGGAAATATCGAGTGCCCGGATTTGTGTGTTGAGTATCTTGGTAGTTGTCTTGATCGATTTTCAATTAATGTTTTAACTATGAACATAGGAAATGTCGGCGACGAGAAGGATTTCGGTATTTGCAAATACTGCGAAGACAAGCGCGACACGTGCGATGTAATCTTCCTAGATGATGATAGGCGCTTCAGATCATCTGGACGAGAACTTCAAGTGGATACGAGAAGTCACAACGACAAGTCTTTTTTCGTAATTAAGCATGACATCTGCTTTCATTTGCTTCAACTTATATTTTGTTTACTATTCTACTAGCGTATCCCCTGCCATGCAAGAGTTTTTGTATTGGATAAGATAGGTTTCAGTCATAGTATGGAAGAAAAGAAAGTTTACTTGAAGACCGAGCATGGTTATATTTTCCATGCGGTTATACAATTCAGAGACGACTACACCTATTTTGGATGCAAAACATGGCGAGCACTATGCAAGACTTATGCATTTGAGCCTGATATGGTTATCACCTTTGATATTCGTCAGGAAGATGATATTGAAGGTAATACCGACATCTGGGTCAATGTGCAAATGCCTCCGATTATACCATTATGTAAGTTTCTCAACCATATTTATGTCTTTGATATTGTTTATTCAAAATAATTGACAACTAATTTGTATTGTCACTTATTTCCGTGCAAGCAAACATGTCCGGTAGCTTGGTAGACAGGATCAGATATCGTCTCCGGGCTGAACTCAACTGCGAGGAGCTCGGTCATTATGTTTCATGGCTTGAGGATCTTGATCTTGTCAAGACAAATTTTCTTCCTGCATTTAGAAATCTTAGTACTGAAAATGTGCGACCAATAGTGTTCGTAATGAACTACGGTCACATCCATATAGGAAGGATGGTAAGATTTTTACTTTTTATCCGCATTGCATCTTTTCCATACATTATTTTTGAAGCTAAACTTCATTGCTAAGTATGTTACCATACGATGTTCTTCAACAGGGACTCCCGATGAATGTTGTGCCTTATGGGATCGAGACTAAAGGTGTCATGAGTATTATCAACTTATGGCCAAGATATCCTACAGCTTACTTTAGTGCATTCAAGATTAGCGACGGATGCTTAATAGTGCAAGACTGGACCAAATATGTGTTAGGGGAGCGCAGAGAAGTACTAGGGAGCAGCAACCAGAGACGCCTTCCACGATTAGGAGACAGGTTCATCTGCATGCTCCAACTTGATCAAGGAGGAGAGCTATACATGTTTTATGTTCTTTTACCTAAGAGAGAGCAGCAGGAGTGAGTAGCAGGACTGAGTAGCTGGCTAGAAATGAGTTTCAGGATGATGATGTGCTACACTATTATTATGATGATAAAATAGCTAGTGTTGGTGGTAATGACTATGATGATTATTATTAGCTAGTGTTAGTGGTGATTAAATAAATAATGTTGGTGGTAATGACCATGATGACGATTAAATATCTTGTCTTTGGCGGATTAGATTCAAGTGGAGGCAATATGTGGTGCACATCGAAAGTACTACTAATCCAAAGTAGATCAAGTTTGGATTAGTAGTATACTTTTGACATGCACCACATATTGCCTCCACTTGAACCTAATCCACCTTCATTTAATACACTGTTATGGACATAATGATGTAAACCTCATAACAGCTGGTATTGTACCAATATTTGTATGATGGCGCGTAAATACAGTAAAAATAAAATAATTATTAAAAAAATACTAGTAGCAATGGTTAGGAAACACGCTGCAAGTAGATAACTTAGCAGATGGCTGATATTGAACAAGCGCTGCAGACTATTTGTACTAGCAGATGGTGGCGTGATGGCACGCGTTATCGCTAAGCAATAGTATGAAGCGCTTATTAGTAGCGCGGCTTCCCGCGCTACTAGTAGGCACAAAACACGCGCTACTGCTAGGGTTTTCCCTAGTAGTGATTGCCTACACAGTGAGGAACATGATAGCCCTGAGGAATTTGAGAGTCAAATTTCCGACCGTTGCTGTGCTGCGCGCCGGCTGTACAAAATATCTTATCCACCTAACGGTCATATCATTGAAGGGCATTTATGTCTTATCATGTCGGGCTGCTCCCTAGGCTATAAATAGCCGCCCCCTACAACCACTAGTTGGTTGGCTGCTCCGAGAGAACTTGACACTTGTCATTTGAGAGCAACCCATCCTCCGAGGACTTTGAGCGAAAATCATCAAGTGAGGAAAATCCCAAAACCAAACCCCCACAAACCCAAAGTGATTGAGCATCACTGAAGAAACTGATCATGTGTGGATCCGACGCTTGTTACCTTTGAAGACTGTGCTTCTTCCAGACGGTTAGGCGTCAAGGTCTAGAGCATCCAAGAGGAATTGTAGATTGCCGAGTGACCAAGTCTGTGAAGGTTTAGAAGTCACCTGAAGACTTACCACGAGTGATTGGACGAGGCCTGCGTGGTCTTAGTTCAAGGAGAATACGGTGAGGACTGGGTGTCCTGAGTTGCGGCTCAGAGACTGGGTGTCCGGGACTGTGTGTCCTCGAGTTTAAATACTCAACCGCTCCAACCAGACGTACAACTGAGACAGCAGTTAGAACTGGTTTACCAAATCATTGTCTTCACCAACTAACTGGTTCTATTTCCTCAACTCTTTCATTTCCTCATTACTGTGTTGTATGTTGTTCATATCTGTGCTTGAAGACTGTCACTGAAAACTTTCACAAATTCCTCAGTTCAATTTCTTCAGTCTGTTTGTCTTCATCTTGTTATACTGTGTTTACACTTTCCGTACTCTGTGCTAGTCTTCATTTCATCATGATGACTATGTTTGTATCCTGTTATGTTTACTTCTGAGTACTTATTCCGCTGCAAGTAGTTCTTCGCTAAGGAATTTCCTCACCAGCAAATTCCTCAGTGAAGAATTCATAAAAATCGCCTATTCACCCCCCCTCTTGTCGATATAATGCACTTTCAATTGGTATCAGAGCAAGGTACTCCCTTGTTCTGTGTGATTTTGGTTTAACCGCCTGCAGTTTAGTTATGTCGACCGCAGGTATGATCAAGGTCTCGGCTGGGTGTCCTACCTTTGATGGAACGGACTACCCCTACTGTAAGAACAAGATGCGAATGCATCTTGAGGCAATTGATAACAATATCTGGTATGTTGTGGAAAATGGTGTCCCCTCTGTCACTCCCTCACTGAACGCTACCGATGTGAAGAGATTCAAACAACTCGATTCTCAAGTGAAGAATATCATATGTGGTCATCTGAGCAAAGGACAGTATGGAAGAGTGAGTGCTTTGGAAACTGCTAAGCTTATCTGGGATAGGCTGTCCAAAGTAAATGAAGGAGTTTCAACTCAGCGTGACTCTCGAGTCGATGTTCTTCGAAATCTCTTCAACCGCTTCAAAAGACTCGACAATGAGAATGTCCAACAAACCTTTGATCGCCTCACTGACATCTCAAATGAGCTTCAAGCCCTCGGTGCCACTGACATCACTGATCATGAAGTTGTGAAGAAACTGCTGAGATCGCTTGATTCCTCATTTGATACTCTGGGGGTGATGATACAAGAACGTCGGCTGACTACAAGTCGCTTGATCCTGCTGATATCCTCGAAAGGCTAAACACTCACGAGTTCTAGCTTGCTGAAAAGAGAGATCTCTATGGCTCAAACTATGGCAAACCACGTGCCCTAAAGGCCAAGGTTGTGTCTGACTCTGAATATGAGGATTCTGGTAGTAGCGTTGGTGATCCTGAAGAACTGAGCCAGGATCTAGCACTGCTTGTGAAGAAATTCCAGAAGTTCACAAGATGTGGTCGCTTTGGAAAATCCTCAAGAGGAAATGATTCCCCATCCAGTGACTATAAGAGAAGACTTTGTCACAAATGCAAGAAGCCTGGTCACTATATTCAAGATTGTCCTCAATGGGAAAAGGAAATGAAGAAGAAGAAATACAAGGATTACAGTTCTGATGATGCAAAGAAGAAGAAGAAATCGTAAAAATCTTCGTCATCGAAATCCTCTAAGTCTTCATCTCACAAAAAGGGCAACTCCAAGAAGGCTCGAGCATTCATTGGCAAGGAGATGGACTCTGAAGCTGAATCTGAGGAAAATGATGAAGAGGAGGAGTCTGAAGAATCTGAGTCTGGGGTTGCGAGTCTGGCTGTTGCTACTGCCTTCGTCAGCAAGTCCATCTTCAACACTGAAGAAACTGACTCCACCAATAAGCCTGATGAAAATGATGGCTACGCTCCCACCTATTGCTTCATGGCGAAAGGTGCTAAGGTACTCAAATACAACTCCTCTGACTCTAGTGAAAATGAATCTGATGAGGATCTCAAGCCCAGCTACTCTAAACTTGCTAAAATTGCTGTGAAACAACAACGGGCTCTTGAAAAGGTTCAAAACATGCTAGATAAAAGTGATGATATGTTGGGTGAAGAAATGGATCGCACTAAAGCCTTGGTGAAAATCTTGAGACTTGAGTCTAGGTATGATAACCTTCAAGGTCATCATAACTCTCTCTTGTCGATCATGAGAAACTTTCTTATGAATTTCTTCAAAAAAGCAAGATCACGAGAAGCTTTCTCTTGAATCTCTTCAAAGAAAGGAAGATCTTGAAAAGCTAAGAGTGTGTTATGAAGATCTTACGAAGGAGCGCGATTCATTACTAGCTCAACAAATCAGCGCTTCTCGTGAAGAATTTGTTCCTCCATGCTTAAAGTGCATTGAGCGTGAATCGCTAATTCTTCACTGAATGTTCAAATGCTTCAAATGTTACAAACTCTTCATCTGCCTCTGCTATCACTAATTCCTCATCCGAGGACATTGCTAGTATCCTTCGACAATGCAGGGCTGAAGGAATTGTACATCATGTGCATGTACAAAAGCCTCAAAGGGCATCAGACACTTTGTGATGTGCTCAAAAAGCAGATCCTCAACAGAAACCCTAGGAAAGAGGGTATTGCCTTTGAGAGGAAACTCAATGCGGATGGAACATATTGGAAGCCTGAGCAGTACCCCAAAACATCATGGGTTGCTGCAAAGGGACCTCCAGTTGATTCATCTAACTTATCTGGCTTTACATGTGAATCTCCTCATTCTTCTGATGAGTCATTTGACTCCAACTATAAACTGTTCAAAAATCAGAATGGTGAAGTATTTGCTAGATATGTTGGCACTAACTGCAGGAACGGTTCCCCTATGAAGAAAATCTGGGTTCCCAAAAGTTGTGTTGAAAGTCTTCAGGTGAATGTCCTCATGACACCACCTGTGAAGAACAGGAACCCCAGATCAAATTCTTCATATGGATCAAATTCCTCAACTGGATCAAAGTCCTCATATGATTATCATCGTGCTAACAACTCTGTCTCGCAGGGTAGAGCTAAGGGCAATGAATATGTGCATTATTCTTCAAACCATTATGTTCATAAATCCTCGAAGAATTACTCTACTTATTCATATGCTTACTCTAACCCATCTTATGTGAAGCGAAATGGTTTGGCATCTTTGCCACCTTTCTCACATGGTGCTCGCAGGATGATGAACTCTTTGCCACCCCTCCAGATGTGGGTGGTGAAGAAAAAGAACTAATCTCTTCTGCAGGGTCAGGTCTCCAGACATGCTCTAACGTCTGAAGAATTTGCTAGGGACCTGACAAAAATGCCTGAAAGGACGCAGGCGAATCATAATGAAATGAACTTTCATTTCACACATCCTCATACTGCTATATCTATTTACTACTTGATGAAATTCATCTGATGAACTTGATATCATATTCTTCACTGATGAAGCATATGAGATTGTAAGCTACACTAATTCATCTGCAGGATGATCAACCCAAAACCACCGAATGGGTCCTCGATAGTGGATGTACAAATCACATGACTGGTGACAAGAATCTATTGATGGATGCTCCCTTATCACCGTCACCTCTGAAGCATATCATCTTTGTTGACAAAGGCAAAAGTCAGGTATTGGGTCTTGGTAAGGTTGCTATCTCTAAGGATAAGCACATGGACAAAGTCATGCTTGTTGAGTCCTTAGGATACAATCTCATGTCAGTCTCTATGCTTTGTGATCTTGATAAGGTTGTTGTCTTTGGCAAATATCGCTGTGTTGTGATTATGGAAGCTGACAATTCCAAAGTCTTCGAAGGCTTTAGGAGAGGAGATCTGTATATTGTTGATTTCTCTACAGGACCACAACCAGCCGTATGTCTACTTGCAAAAGCTTCAGAAAGCTGGCTATGGCAACGACGACTTGGTCATGCAGGCATGAGGAATTTGAACACGCTTGCGAAGAAGAAGCATGTCATTGGCATTGAGAATGTCAAATTCCTCAAGGATCACTTATGCGGAGCTTGTGAAGCCGGAAAAATGACCAAGGCCAAGCATCCAGCAAAGACTATCATGACCACTACCCGTCCATTCGAATTGCTTCACATGGACCTCTTCAGACCTAATCATTATTCAGCAGTCACTAATGATGCATCTCTATATGGTTTTGTCATTGTTGATGATTATTCTCGATATACATGGGTACACATTGTTACTTACAAACATGAAGTGTAGGAAGTCTTCAAACGATTTTCCTCGAGGGCTTCAACCAACTTTGGTGTGAAGATCAAGCATATCAGAAGTGACAATGGAACTGAGTTCAAGAATTCTGGTCTTGATGCATATCTTGATGAACTTGGTATTACTCATGAGTTATCTGCTCCCTATACTCCTCAGCGGAATGGTGTCATAGAGCGCAAGAACAAAACTCTTGTTGAGATGGCTCGCACTATGCTTGATGAATACAAAACGCCTCAGCGTTTTTGGATTGATGCAATTGATACTGCTTGCCACATCATCAACAGAGTATATCTTCACAAATTCTTCAAGAAGACTGCCTATGAACTCCTCACTGACAAGAAACCCAATGTGAGTTATTTCAAAGTCTTCGGTGCTAAATGTTGGATTAGAGATCCTCACCACAACTATAAATTTGCACCGAAAGCACATGAAGGTTTTATGCTTGGTTATGGAAAGGACTCGCACACCTACAAAGTCTTCAACATTGTTCTTCACAAGATTGTTGACACTGTAGATGTGCGGTTCGATGAAACTAATGGCTCGCAAAGAGAGCACCTACCTTCTGTGTTAGATGAACCAGCACCTGAAGATGCTATCAAGCTCAAGGCAACTGAGGATGTCATTCCTACTGAAGAATCTGCTGAAGAATTCATTCCTGTTCATGAAGAACGTCGAACTGATGCACCTGAAGAACATGATGAGGAAAATGATGCTGAAGAAAATACTGATCAAAATCCTCAGCGACAACCAACTCATCCACGCGTTGCAAAAGAAGTGCAAGTGGAGAAGATCATCGATGACATTAGCGCACCAGGTCCTCTCACCCGTTCAAAAGCATCACATTTATCTAACTTTTGTGGGCACTATGCTTTTGTCTCTATCACATAGCCCACTAAGGTAGATGAAGCATTTCTGGAGCCGGAGTGGATTCAGGCTATGCAAGAAGAATTACATCAGTTCAAGCTGAACAATGTCTGGGAATTGGTAAATCGCCCATATCCTCGCAAGCATAATATCATTGGCACAAAGTGGATCTACCGCAACAAGCAAGATGAAAATGGCCTTGTGGTGAGGAATAAGGCACGATTAGTAGCTCAAGGCTACACACAGGTTGAAGGAATTGATTTCGATGAAACTTTTGCACCTGTTGCTAGACTTGAGGCTATTCGCATTTTACTTGCCTATGCTAACCATCATGATATCATCTTATATCAAATGGATGTGAAAAGTGCATTCCTCAATGGTAAGCTTGAGGAAGAAGTATATGTTGCTCAACCCCCAGGTTTTGAAGATCCCAAGAATCGACAAAGTCTTCAGACTTAATAAGGCCCTCTATGGCCTCAAGCAAGCCCCTCGGGCGTGGTATGATACATTGAAGGAATTCTTCGTGAAGAATGGCTTCACACCCGGTTCACTCGACCCTACTCTTTTTACTAAGTCATATGATGGTGAACTGTTTGTGTGCCAAATATATGTTGATGATATTATCTTTGGCTGTACTAACCAACGATATAGTGATGAATTTGCCTATATGATGAGTGAAGAATATCAAATGTCCATGATGGTAGAGTTGAAATTCTTCTTAGGTCTTCTAATTCGTCAGCAGCGCAATGGCATATTCATATCTCAGGAGAAATACCTCAAAGATGTACTGAGGAAATTCGGCATGCAAGATTGCAAAGGCGTCAAAATCCCTATGCCCACAAATGGCCATCTATGCACTGATGAAAATGGTATTGACTTTGATCACAAGGTATACCGCTCCATAATTGGTTCCTTATTGTACTTATGTGCATCTAGGCCAGATATAATGCTTAGTGTTTGCATGTGTGCCCGATTTCAAGCTGCACCGAAGGAATCACACCATAAGGCTGTGAAGCATATTCTTCGATATCTAGCTCACACACCAACACTAGGATTATGGTACCCCAAGGGCTCTGCTTTTGATCTCATTGGATATTTCGACTCGACTATCTTTGGTGATCGTGTGGACCGCAAGTCAACATCGGCACTTGTCATTTCCTCGGACGATCTTTGGTCTGTTGGTCCTCGAAGAAACAGAGGCTGCGTATCACCGCTCTCATCTGAAGCTGAATACATTGCTGCTGGCTCATCTGTGCTCAAGCTGCTTTGGATGCAGCAAACCCTCAAGGACTATGGCGTCAACGTGAAGAATGTGCCTCTCCTCTGCGACAATGAGAGTGCCATCAAGATTGCACACAACCCGTTCAGCACTCGAAGACTAAGCACATCCAGATTCGTCATCATTTTCTTCGTGATCATGTGTTGAAGGCGACATCTCCATCGAGCATGTGAAGGCGAAGAACAGCTAGCTGATATCTTCACTAAGCCCTTGGATGAGAAGAGATTTAGCATGTTGCGGTGTGAGCTAAATATCTTAGAATCTTGAATGTTCTTTGAAAAGGACACACATCCTAACCCTTATGCGAATAGATGACTTAGATGTGCAACACATGAAGAAACGTTTTCTTCAATCAATGAAGAATAACACTCTAAGTGTGAAGAAATTAATGAAGAATTTGATTCTCGAGAACCCTCGACAATTGTACGCGTGTCTGCGAAATCATCATTCTTATCTGATGGGCCACGCCACCACAAAAGTTGAAAATCTGTAATTTAAGTTTTTCCTCATTTTGAAATTCCTCGATCTTTCAAATTCTTCAACTTTGCAAAATCTTCACTGTTTTCGTCGTTTTTCTTCATTGGCTATATATATATATATATATATATATATATATATATATATATATATATATATATATATATATATATATGAGTTTAAGTCCTCTACAACATTCACTTATTGCTATTTCTTCAAGTTGCGATTTCTGCTAAGTGAATGTGATCGGACCCTTCCCCCTCTATGCTATACTCAGTCCAATCTATTCACAAATTCTTCATGTGCGTTCTGATTGAAACTCATTCAAAGTCTTCACTGTGTCCTGTCAGCTGAAGAAATTGCGAACGAAACTTTAAAACGAATCTTATCCAAATTTTCGGTTTTACCACTCAAACCGTTCCGCATCCCACGATGCATTTATTTATTCACCCACGATCTTACATGATCTCATCTGCACAGTACGTGAGTGACACATGTCGCGTGAAGAAGAAAGGGCAGGGGCATGTTCGTCCCAAAATCTTTGGGCGAACAGTTTTTACCGTGGCTATAAATACCCCTCTCCCTTCCTTACTTCATTTACTCCGCTCGGTCGCTGTCTCTCGCTTGAGCTCTCCCCAAACCCTAGCGCCGCCGCTATTCCATCGCCGTGGGTGAGGAAGAGCTTCACTGCCTCGACCTCGTCGCCGTCGTACTCGCGCCGGCTGCGGAAATCTTCACTCCGCCGCCGCCGTAGCTCTCCCTCTGCCAAGTTAGGGCGTGGGAGATTGAACCTAACGAACTTCACATCTGTTCATCTCAGTTCGTCGTGTTCTCCAGTTCGGGTAATTAAAAGTAACTTTTATTACTCGCTTTGATTCTCAAACTTTTCTGAAAATCTTCAAAGGTGTTTTATTCTTCAAATCTTCACATATGAACACCTCACACACTGTATGCTCTTGATCCATCTCTCTAAGCACTCAATCCTTCAAGATTCCTCAATTGTGCGGATTTTCGATCTATACAACTCTGGAACCTAAGACAAGAACGCTTAGTGAAATTCCTCAAGGCTCAACTGGTCAAATTCCTCAAAACTTGTCTTTTCGAAAAATATTCTGAGAACGCATATGACCTCTCCAAATTCCTCGCACCTACACTCTATTCACAGGTACTCATGTCCGCTGCTGAATCACTAGGTTCTCATCAACTTAACTCATTTGCAGCGTTCCTCGAAGAAAAACTGCATACTTCTTCAGAGTGTTCTATTGTTCAAATTCCTCACCTGAAGAAAATGGCTGAAGGAAAGAGACCGCAGAAAGGAGGAAAGAAACCGGAGGTCATGACTGCCTTCGAGATCCCTGATGAAATATACAAAGATTATTGCACACCTGATGAAGCCAAATTTGGCAAAGAGAACAAAAATCAGCGCAATGTGCGCATTCAGAGGATAGAACGAAGATGGGCACGAGAATGGAGGGAATATCGATATGTTACTCCCAAGTACATGAGGAAATTCGCCTTAAACCCTCCATGCCCAAGAGCTCCATTAGCACCTGGCCAAGTAGCTGATCCCACCAGCATCAAGCGTGGTGAAGACTTTCCTGAAGAATGGGATAGGTGCCAAGCAAAATTGGCAAGACAAGCCAGGAGGCAGTGAGGAAATTCAATGAGGATGCTGCTGCTGCTGCTGCCGCTGAGACCTCGGTCAAGCCGAGGAAATCAATGCCGACGAAGCCTGCTCACAAGCCAAGTGCTTCACCATCAGCGCCCTCACGGCCAAGTTCCTCAGCTGCGCCCTCACGGCAAATTCCTCAGACTACTGCTGTTCCACCAATGTCCTCAGCAGCTCCCTCCAAGTCCTCAACTCCTGTGCATCGGCTACATGTCAAAGGACTGGGGTTTCTCAATTGCTTCGTGTCTCAAGCAAGTTCCTCACTGCACCAATGTCCTCATCAGGCCCCACTCTGCTGAAGACAAAAGCAACAGCTGGACGCGGTCCTCGGCCAAGTCCAAGAAAGAAACAGGTTGCTTTCCACGTACCCTCTGATGACAAGGCTTCTGATGAAGAACTTGCAGAAATCATCAGAGACAGACAAGCAAAGGCCGCTAGAGCCAAAGGAACACATGTGCCTCTGCTTTTGGATCCGAAGAAGATCCTTGACTTCATCGACTTATGGCATCAGGATCCAAACACTCCAATGCCTGATCTGCCTCTGACTCCTGGTCAAAGTCATATGCTGACCCATTTCATCTCTGAAGAGAAATGGAAGTTTGAAAAGGCTCGTGAAATAAAGAGAGCACAAGCCAGAAAAGAGAAGCTTCTGAAGAAGAACATCGTCAGACTGACTCCTGAAGAACTTCTCAAGGCTCAATCTGAGATCCAAGCCCTCAGCAAAGATTTCGATGCATACAATGCTGATTGGCAAGGAGCCAAAGTGAGATTCATCAATTTGACGAAGAAAATGACAACTGTTGTAGCCCCATCGCAACAAGAAAATCCTCAGGCTGCAGACTCTGCTCAGCCTCTTTGAAGAACGTGCAAGATCGCTGATGACTTTCAGCCTGCTGATGAGAATACAAGTTCGTGGCTGATGACTCCATTCCAGCCATTGAAGAAATTCCCGGGGCATCCACTAGTGGTGCGCTCAAGAAATCAAGAGATCAGGCAACTACACTGCTTGCCAAGAAACTGAACCACGTCCTCGGCTCCTCCTGTGCCAACACCAACTCCAATTCTTCCTTCTGCTTATGAAGTGAAGAAGACCAAGGCTGCAGAGCGAGCTGCAGTGAAGAAAAGGAAGGCATCAGCTGCGTCAAAATCTTCGGCCGCGAAGAAAATGAAGCCAATGACCAGCTCGCTTGAAAATCCCATTGATGCCGTTCCCATTTCCTCCATGTCATCTAAGGAGATTGTTCCTTATGGAGAAGACTACAAGATCCCAAGCGGATCTGATGAAGAAAATCATTTTGTTGCTACCTCAGAACAGTTTGATGAAGAAATTGAAGTGGAAGAATTCCCTTCAACGCCAGTCGTTTCCTCACCTATGCCTCAGTTCATAGCTGAAGAGGCTGGTGTTGAGGAAATTGAAAAAGAAGAAGAAGATGTGGATATTGGATGCACTACACCAGTGATGAATGATGACTTTTGGGAAAGTCAGCATCCCAATACTCCTCTCTTCACCCCCATTCAACAAATTCCTCAGTCCCCGGCTACAACTGTTCAAATGGGCTCTGAAGAAACTCATCCCACATCGTCTGTTCATGAAGAAATTCCAGCCGCTAGTGCTGAAGAACCTTCTTGATCCCCAAACTGCACAAGAAGAGGAACCAGAAATTCCTTAGCACAAGCACACGAGATCGCGATTCACGAGGTTGTGCTGCAAATCATCGACACTCCTCTGCTCAAACCGAAGAATCCGTTCTCGAGCAAGCAAAAATTCAAGGCTGAAGACTTCTTTTACGAGCATGTGTTCTTCATCGATTACAATCCATATGACTCGCCGCATAAGGAAAAGACGTTTACGGACTGCTCTCAAGCCAACTTCTATTCCTCGGTGCTCTTTGACAAGGACAAAATCTTCGATCATGAGCATATTCCTCATGTGGATATGGAATCTCTGCCGTGCTTGAGCCAGTCCTCGAGTTATTCACGATGCGGGACTCTTGAACTTCTGACCGATATACGTGATTGGAATGAAGAACTCATTCTTCGTTCTATGCCACTTTGCATATCACGGAGATTTGAAGATGTCAATTCATGGGTGCTGGATTGGATGACGAAAACACTCACTACAAGGCACCAAGCAACTGAATTGCTTCGTGTCCTTCCTCTTGATCCTCCCCATGACGATTGCGTTGCATCTACAATGACCGCGAACTGACTGATCATTATATGCAAGTGCTCATGAAGCCTTTGAAGCCAGGGCAGGCCCCTCGAACCAAATTCCTCGTCAAGGAATTGCTGTATGTGCCTCGGACTGTCTATCGAATCCTGACGAAGACAATGAGTCCTATCAAAGGCCACGACTCAAATGATGAAGATGTCGTTGGCATCATGAAGAACATGCTTTTCAACATCATTCATGGCGTTCCCGTCAACTTCCATGATTTCTTCATGAGGACTCTGGCTAATGTTGCAATGTCACCTTTTGAGCTGAAGCCCTATGCGCCTTGGATTATGAGATTCATAAGGGCAAGATCTTCACTGAATTACAAGGCTGACACTCTGAACCATGGTAGCTACTTGCCGCCCATTGAAGTCCTCAAGCGACCAGTTTCATCATCTGATGATAAGGGCAAGGCAGCTGCTGTGATCGATGAAGGCACTCGTCCATTGGATGGTCAATTCCATCTAGCTACATCTTACTCCACCAATGAAGATTCTGCAACACATGACACTGCCGCAAATACCTCAGTGAAGCAAAATCCTCAAGCCACAGCACCCAGGGTGATGACTGACCGTGAGTTACTCCTCGGTCTTCATCAGAAGGTTGATCGCAATCACAAATGGGTGAAACGTCAATTTGCTGCAATTTTTCACAAAATGACCTCAACACATAATGCAGTGAAGAAAAATCAGTACCACCTTCAGGAAACCCTCAACCGCACCTGGGCTGTTCTCACTCATGTATATTCCGCGGAAGAACTGAAGACTATGGGTCTCCAGGAAGCATTTGACTGGTCTGCACCACCTCCGAAGAAATTCAAGAGAGTCAAAGTTCCTGATCTGTTGGCCAGTTCTTATTCTTCATCGCGTGAAACTGATGAACATGAGGATTTGAACGACACTGCAGCAGGCCCTACTTCAACGAACAACCCCGACAACGCTGGCGGTCCTCCATCGACTTGAAATTCTTCAGGGGTGTTAGTCCTCAGTTTCGATCCTTTTGGTCATTTGATGACAAAGGGGGAGAAATCCGAGTTAGTCTTCAAGCGGGTTTATATTATGGGCGTCTTGTTAAGTTACGACTCTCGTTCTTCTGAAACTTTTTATTGAATCGAGTTGTATCTTAAATCCAATGGTGCCTTGATACTTTTGGTCGTGCTCTGATGCTTTTGGTGCACTGAGCTCTGATACTTTTGATGTGCTATTCTGCATGCTTATTCCTCGTTAATATTATTGCACGCATGCTGAATTTCATCAGGCACCATATTTCATCATGCATTTCAAATTCTTCATATTATATATCAAATGCGTGTATGAATTACAAGATATAGGGGGAGATCTCCATGATTCAATTCTTCAAATGTGCATTGCCTCAAAAGTAAATTCCTCACTATGCACATATTCAGGGGGAGTTCTTCTATATCTTGCAATCAAATTCCTCAATATCAGTATTTACACTTCATATGTTTATCCCCGTTGAAAACTTAACCTATGTTGTCATCAAACACCAAAAAGGGGGAGATTGTAAGTGCATCTAGTGCCCCTTAGTGATTTTGGTGTATTGAAGACTTATAGGTTAAGTAACTTATGCGTTTGTGAGTATACACAGGTCTATAAGTCTATGAGGAGTTTGATATTTACAGAGAAAGTCGACCCTAAAATGAAGTTCTTCGATGAAGACTTTGATATTCTCAAGACTTTCAAGACTTTGAAAGTGAAGAAATTGGTGTGACCTTGAAGACTTGGTATTCATTTGAGGAACATGAAGCACGAAGACTTTTGTTTTCATAGTTTCATTTTCTCTTTCTTGAGTCATAGGAAACACCGTCTTTGTTAAAGGGGTCGAGGAAATACTAAGGAAAAATTTCCATGTGATGCTCAACTCAAAATCCTACACCTACCAATCCCTTCGAGTGAAGCCATTGGAAATCTCATACAGATTCAGTCAAATTCTTGAAAGGATGAGAGACGCTTACAGTCACCGATGACTTTCTTTCGGCGAGGAGTTAGGAATTGACAAAGTCGAATTGCCTACACAGTGAGGAACATGATAGCCCCGAGGAATTTGAGAGTCAAATTTCCGACCGTTGTTGTCTTCTTGCATGGCTGTCCAAAATATCTTATCCACCTAACGGTCATATCATTGAAGGGCATTTATGTCTTATCATGTCGGGCTGCTCCTAGGCTATAAATATCCGCCCCTACAACCACTAGTTGGTTGGCTGCTCCGAGAGAACTTGACACTTGTCATTTGAGAGCAACCCATCCTCCGAGGACTTTGAGCGAAAATCATCAAGTGAGGAAAATCCCAAAACCAAACCCCCACAAACCCAAAGTGATTGAGCATCACTGAAGAAATTGATCCTGTGTGGATCCGACGCTTGTTACCTTTGAAGACTGTGCTTCTTCCAGACGGTTAGGCATCAAGGTCTAGAGCATCCAAGAGGAATTGTGGATTGCCGAGTGACCAAGTCTGTGAAGGTTTGGAAGTCACCTGAAGACTTACCATGAGTGATTGGACGAGGCCTACGTGGTCTTAGTTCAAGGAGAATACGGTGAGGACTGGGTGTCTGAGTTGCGGCTCGAGATCGGGTGTCCGGATGTGTGTCCTCGAGTTTAAATACTCAGCCGCTCCAACCAGACGTACAACTGAGACAGCAGTTGGAACTGGTTTACCAAATCATTGTCTTTACCAACTAACTGGTTCTATTTCCTCAACTCTTTCATTTCCTCATCACTGTGTTGTATGTTGTTCATAACTGTGCTTGAAGACTTTGACTGAAGACTTTCACAAATTTCTTCAGTCTGTTTGTCTTCATCTTGTTATCCTGTGTTTACGCTTTCCGTACTCTGTGCTAGTCTTCATTTCATCATGATGACTATGTTTGTATCCTGTTATGTTTACTTCTGAGTTCTTATTCCGCTGCAAGTAGTTCTTCGCTAAGGAATTTCCTCACCAACAAATTCCTCAGTAAAGAATTCATAAAAATCGCATATTCACCCCCCCCCCTCTAGTCGATATAACGCACTTTCAGCTACTTACTTGAGTATCCGGGCGATTGCAGCTCAGACCCGCGTCCTCGGTCAAGTCCGGACACATCGCTTGTGATCCGAAGAAAAGCTTATACATCTCCACGGGCGTTGCACCCATAAAATGTTAGAGAGCTCGTGGTCCCTCCGGGTTAAATTCCCACAGGCGGAGGGGGCGACGTTTGCAGGGCAGGATGCGACGAATCAGCATGACCTGCGCTACTACGACCAGAGTGATCTCTCTCTCTAGGAGGTCTTGAATGCGGCCCTGCAACAAGGGCACGTCCTTGGACGACCCCCTGTCAAGTCCTTTATTGACCCATGACGCCAGCCGCGGTGGAGGACCCGAGCGAAAGGCAGTCGGCGCCACCCATTTGGTGCCCCTGGGAGCTGTGATATAAAACCACCCTTGTTGCCATAGACTGAGCTCCTCTTGAAAAGAGCCCTCGGGCCATGGAGCATCAGCATTCTTGCTTATAACAACCCCTTTGCACTCTGCCAGTTGCCCCTTGATCATCTTCGGCTCCACTTTGAATGTCTTGAGCCACAATCCGAAGTGAGGGGTAATGCGGAGGAAGGCTTCGCATACGATAATGAACGATGAGATGTGGAGGATGGACTCCGGATCCAAATCATGAAATTCCAGCCCATAGTAAAACATGAGCCCCCTCACGAAGGGGTACGTCGGGAAGCGTAGCCCCCGAAGAAAAAGAGATGCGAACACTACGCTTTCGCTAGGCTTGGGAGTGGGAATAACCTGCCCTTGGGCAGGTAGCCTATGCGAAATTTCGCTGGTTAGATACCTGGCATCTCTTAGCTTTAGCACGTCTTCTTCCGTAACGGAGGAAGGCATCCACCGGCCTTGCAGGTCAGAGCCGGACATCATCGAAGGTCCGAAGCGCCTGAATATGGAGCTTTGGGTGTTGGAACTCGAGGCGAGGTGCGGATTCGATTGAGATTGAAAGAAGGGAGTGGAGCCTTGGTCTCTTTATAAAGAGGTTGAATACCAAGAGCCTTCCCCGTGACCGTTCGGGACTCGCCTTCAATAGAGGAGACGTACCAACGGGCACGGCTGGGTTACCCACGCCCGTATTAATGAGAATCCCGGAATAAGGGGACACGATCTCTGCTTTGACAAGACGTGCCAAGGAAAACCGCCTCGCTAGACGCGCTGAGGTGGGACAGTAAAAACGATTCGAATAAAGGCTTAGCCGTGGTGTGATGTCACGCCATGAAATACGTCAGTAGGTTGAATTTGTGTAAATATTATTCTCTCTACGGTTGTATGTGGAACTTATTTTGCAGAGTCGGACACTATCCTTGTGTTCAAAATCTTCTATGAAGTATTCGGAGGAGGAACCCGCCTGGCAATGCCGAAGACAATATGCGCGCCGGACTCGTCGTCATTGAAGCCTGGTTTAGGGGCTACTGAGGGAGTCCTGGATTAGGGGGTGTCCAGATGGCCAGACTATAGCCTTTGGCCGGACTCCTGGACTATGAAGATACAAGATTGAAGACTTCGTCCCGTGTCCGGATGGAACTTTCCTTGGCGTGGAAGGCAAGCTTGGCAATACGGATATGTAGATCTCCTACCATTGTAACCGACTCTGTGTAACCCTAACCCTCTTTGGTGCCTATATAAACTGGAGGGTTTTAGTCCGTAGGACAGAACAACAATCATACCATAGGCTAGCTTCTAGGGTTTAGCCTCTCTGATCTCGTGGTAGATCTACTCTTGTACTACCCATATCATCAATATTAATCAAGCAGGAGTAGGGTTTTACCTCCATCGAGAGGGCCCGAACCTGGGTAAAAACATCGTGTCCCTTGTCTCCTGTTACCATCCTCCTAGACGCACAGTTCGGGACCCCCTACCCGAGATCCGCCGGTTTTGACACCGACAGCCACCCTACGGTCATTTTTACTATGACCAAATCGGCCAAATTTTTGACGGTAGGATTGGCCAGCCTATCGCCGGAGCCCATGGCGGTAGGGTGCTGATCCATGTCCCTTTCCCTTTCTTTTTTTGCCCTTCGCCTTTCCATTTCTTACAAACTTCTATGAACTAAGCATCCACAAATGACATCCAGTCATGATGGAGTAGCAAAGACATAAATAACTGAGCATAGTTCATTACATCCACAAAAGACACTTGTTCAAATGACTTAAAACATCTAGCGATACGAATGACATGAGTTCAAACTAGAAGCTCAAGCTCGAGCATGCATTTTCTACAACGAAAAAAAGATCTAAAACATATAATACGTTCAATTTGTGAGTCACGATCAGGATTAGGCTTCAGTTGAAAATCCGACGATCCCGCCCAATTCTCCAACACACCCTTCGTTTCGCCGAACTAGGCCCCTCGAGCATGGCGTTCCGGAATCTCGGACATGCCTTGTGTGATTGCCCATCAAATGACCTGACCGGGTTTTCTCAAGTCCAGCTCACGGAATTCTTCTATGGTCACAGAGAAAAAGATCTCTGTTGCCAAAGAATGTCTGCAAGCATATTCCATCTCATGCATCTCATTAAGTATCTTCTTTTTTTTCTGTCACAAGCCTCTGGAAAACTTTTTTCTTCTTAAGATCAGAAGGTTCCTCCATAAAAGGATACTTGTTGAAATCCAGCATGGCAGCATTTACCTCATCATTCCTCTTGAACCATGCTTCAAGCTCCCTCTTGATACCAAGTTATCGCTCCGCTACAATCTTCTCATGATGTACCGCCAGACTCATAGATGCAATGTCACAACACTTCTCATATGCTTTCTTCATTATCTCCGGGGTCCTGTTTTCCATGCTACATGAAATGGAACAAACCAAAACTCAAATCAAATGATACAATACAAACACAAAGCATAACGTATTTATAGTGACCTAGGTTACATAATGTTCTCACTGGTTCAAATGACATAGGTTACATAAATGATAAGGGTACATGCCATTACAGTCCAAATGACACTACAACCTCATGTGTTTCAACCCCCTCTATTAGTACATCAACAACACATATTTGTCGTACTGCCCCAGGTTGCAACAAATGACATCATTTCTTTCACGGACCCAAGCCCAACGAGATGCCCGACTAGGTATCGCTGATGATGGTTGCCTAACTAGCCAGTCAATGATCTGGCCAGGGTTGTTAAAGTCCATCTCATTCACTTCATCCCTTGTTCCACACAATGCAATTTGCCTTGCAAAAGAGCGTCTATGAATTTTCTCTTCATTCTTGAGATTGCTTATGTTTTTCTCTTTAACTTGGTATAACTTAACTTTGTCATCGTCGCACTTCGACACATAATACTTTGAAAAATCTCTACAAGCCGCATTCAATGCATCGACGGCTTTAACCCACAAGTCCATCTTGTCCTCAATGACTGCACGTTCACGCTTCGCCGCCGCCTCCACAGAAGTCTCAACAAAGATGATCGGTCCCATCCTACAAGTCAAGGTATTACTATAACGGTCATCCAAGGCAAAAATCCTAACCGTCTCTTGCCAAAAACTATAACCCTAGGACTAGATTGAGCTACAATTCGAGAGGTAACTACTATAACTTTCGTCATATAGGCATTTACTTAAGCATAACCTTAACCCTAACCATAACATTAACCCTAACCATATCATTAAACCAAACCCTAACAAAACCCTAAATGATATTTCTTACTACCCAAACAATGCTAGTGACACAATGCATAGTCAAAGCACAAACATTACCCTAAATGCATCATATACATTGATTTCACCACAACAAAACCATGAACTAGGGTTTCCAACAAAATGAGCAGAATGCATGGTTTGAACCAACCAAATGAAGGGGGGATGGGAGAGGTACCTTGGGTGATGCAAATGCCCACGATCCACCGGACAAATCTCAAGCAATGGAGGGGGATCTAGTGGGTGTTTGGGTGGGGGAGAAGAGGGGGAGAGTGCTTGAGCTTGAAAGAGGAATGGGTGAATGAGTGGGTGGGCGAGCAGCCCAGCCCCCACCCCTCACAACCTTATCCAGGACCCTACCGCCAGACATCCCGGCGGTAGGTTGCAATAGCCTACCGCCGGGGTCCGCGGCGGTAGGTCCCTTCGCCACGTGTCTACGGTCGTTAACTGGCAGACGGCATCAGGGAAGCTACTGCCAGGAGGGGCGACGGGTCTGTAGACCGCTACCGCCAGGGCCTCCGGCGGTAGCGAAAGGGTCAAATCTCGAAATTTTTCCAGACCAGGGTCAGATCCCGATGTTATACGCCAAAAGGGTCAAAACACGAAATTTTACCATCCACAGACTGAATGCCAAGAAAATTTTGTTGTATTTCTTTAATCTGATGGCAAGTAGCCATGTACAAAGTGGGTGTTCTTTCATAGAAACTGAACTCTGAGTTAGCAACAAAGTTATATTCTTAGATGAAATCATCTGCCATCTAGAGTGTATGTATGCTAGCATATTGAACATCTGCAAATGGTATACACCGGAGCCGTTTTAATTGAAACAGTACAATCACTAAAACTTATATTAACCCAACCACATTAAATTTGCGGAGTACACCAGCATTCACCTTAGCTTTGTATGGCCGGCAGTACCAGAGTGGGGCTGGTGGTGGAGTGGTGCGACCCAGCAACCCACAACTTACCATACCGCACGTCAAAAGCCTAGCGAAGGGTACGCTTACCATCTACTGCACGTCAAAAGCCTAACGAAGGGTACGCTTTAGTGAGCGGTATTTGCTTTAGTGAGCGATGGACAGTAGTACCACAGCTAGCCAAGCATTTGTGCCTATCATACGATGCATTTCATCCGATGCGCATAATCTCTTGCATGCTTACTGGTAGGACTGATGACAATGCCTTGCTTCTTTCCGGCATACCCCACCGACAACTCAAATGCACTCTTCCGGTTTGGACTCCACTCCCGGTCGAACCGGTCCTTGATTACTCGCACCCTGAGAAACAACCATAGTAACTGGAAAGGTTCAAAGCATTTGTAGAATGGTAAACATATTGCTGACCTTATTCAAAATGTATAACCAATACTTATATAAAATGAAAAGTGAGCAGGCACCAGGCAAGTTAGTTTCAGACCTTACTATCGTCAACAACGTCTGAAAACCAGCAATAATGAAGGAAACGCTTCTTTGAACTTTATATTTTTTGGGCAAAAGCCTGATCTTCCCCTGCCCTCCGAGGTTCCGACCAAGCCTTGACCAGGCGAATCCCCAACGCTGCCCCCACAGAGCCCAAACAACCATCTCGTCGTACGGCATCGACATCTTTTGCGCGGTCCAGAGACTACAAAGCTGAGAGAAAGAAAGTTGGCAGAAGTAAATCAACCGGCCGGTTGAACATGTACAGTCTCGGCCGTGGCTGGCAGGAGGAACCAAACTATCAAAACCACTGCCAAGATGCGTAGGTCTGGTCGGTGTCAAAGAGAGCCTCTTTGAAATACTCCTACGAACCTCGCCGGCTCGTCATGTCGATGAACTCCATGAATAGCTAGCCTAGACCCTAGAGCGAGCTAGGTTTGTTTTACATGTTCAACCGGTTGGCGTTATGGTGGCGGGTGCAGGGAGTGGGCAACCACCGGCACATCAAGTCTTTGATTTGATGGTGCGGCAGGGGTGGATGGGGGGTTGGCGTGTCAGGACAAACATATGACGTTGGCCCGGTGCACGAGACGGCGGTGAGCCCGAATCAGCAGGAGGCATGGCATTTGTACCATGCCCCCTTTTTTTTTTGCAGTCAAAAAAAAAGGAGGCATGGCATTTGTACCACGCCACCCTCCTCGATGTCCACCCCCTCGGGTTGTTTGGTTGTGATCGAACGAGCCCGAACGCCTATTTGGCAAGAGTCAGGCCAACCCTGTCGCGCAACCCTAAACGGATGTCCGCTTTACCAGATTTTGTCTGTTTGGGTAGGCCAATGGGATCGTGTCTGGACGTGTTCTGGGATGCGGTGGCCATGCGTCCAACACGCGGACGCATCCGGTCGCATCTTGTCCGCATATTTTTCTTCTTTTCAAGCCCTTAATTTTTTTTCATCATTCATTTTTGGTACATGGAAATACATCACCAAATTTTGACTAAAAAAATAAGACCAAAGAAAATAAGAACCACAAGAATACATTTTAGAAGATATCCAACTTCCATAATTGCTCCTGTAAGTTGGATTAGCGCCTTCTCGATCCACTCATTGTTGATCTGCGAAGGAGCCACCTCTATCTTGCATGTTTCTTTCTTCTTCTTCGAGCCTAAAGAAGTAGAGGTTGCTTCCTCGCACCTAGTCTCGTGTCTAGCCTCTAGTCTAGCAACAAGTGCACTTGTCTCATCTACAGCCTCTATGTTAGCTAAAAGTGCACGAACATTTATTAAATTGCGCTCTATCAATATATCGATGTACTCTTCTTCCCAATACCAAAACTGCATCCATTCTACATAAAAAAATTTAAAGTTAGCACAACTAGTCAAATCTAGAGCACAAACCGAAGCTAAAAAGAGCACATACCCCATTGTTTAAGCACTTGATGAACACCCATCCGGGATGTTCAGGCTTGTAGACACGCGACGCACGACCTTTTTTGGGCAGTGGTCGCACTTAAGGAGCGGCAACGGTGCGCCGACGAGCTTTTGGGCTAGCACCGAGCCCGGGCGACCGCCATTCGTGTATCTGTCGGCGGACCACCGACGATGTAGATCCGAGCGGCTAGAGGAGGAGCCACTGCCTGCATGTGGCCTTGCGGCCCTGCAAGGGCCTTCTGGCCCGGTGCCCGGCCAGCCCGTGGCGCGGCGCGGCCTCCCACAGCCGGGCGAGCTCTAGACCGACCGGATCCGTCCCAAATCCGGTCGGCGGGTGCGCAAGGTGGCCGTGGTTGGGTAGCTCGGGGGCGCCGAGGGGAAGGGGCTGGGCGAGCGCGCGTCCGAGCTGCACAGCTACAATGGCAGCGGCGGCGGCTGCGAGGGAAGAGTGGGGAAGAGTGGATAAGAATGGAGGGCGTGCGGCAGGAGGGAGGGAGGGGCGGATAGAAAAAAGCGCACATGTGCCACCGACGGACGGGCCAGGGAAGGACACGCGCAGACGGCCCGCGCGTCCGCGTGTTGTCCGTTTCACCCCAAAAACGGCACAAATTTAGACTGAGGATGGGTCGAAAGCGGACAAAAAACAGACAAAAATCATTTTGCGCCCGCGCGCTGGACCGGACGCAAACTTGGGTTGGGGATGGGTCGAAAGCGGACAGAAAACGGACGAAAGTTTGTTTACGTCCGCGCGCTGGGCCGTCTGGTTCGTTCGTTTTACCCCAAACGGACACGCGCGGACAGGATAGGGTCGCGTGATGGAGTTGGCCTGACAACTCGGTCGTGCGAGGAAACGAGCAACCGAAGAGAGTGCCGCTCGGTCGTGTAAACGGCGGGCACCCAACGGTCGGCTCCCGGCCAGATTTCACCCAACGGTCGCAACGAAGCTGCTTGTACGTAGGTGTGTTGCGTGGACAAGCTTCAGTAGTAGCACGTGATATACGCGTGCGATCCACGAGAGAACATCGACAATCCGTGCAGTAGTAGTACGCTGGCTTGCGCGGCTCAGTGTGCTGGTGCTCCCTCGCTTACGTGTTGTGTAACGTACTGTAGGTGCGTCCCCCTCCCTTGTACTACGAGGAGGTGTCGCACGGCGCGGGAGGGGAGGAGGACGGCGTCGACGGTCGGTGGGACCATCCCACCCAACCCCACTGGGCGCTCGTCCTCTGCAGTGCTGCTCACCTCCGACGGAACGGCCACGCGGCACCGTGTCCTGTTTGGCCGCCACGGTGATGGAGACTGGAGTCTAGCCGTGGCACCGCACCGTGGGAGGGCCGAGGCGGGGCGGCATGGAGGACTGGATCGTGGTGGAGGGCTAAACCGCTCGCGGAGTACAAGTAACACACCACACACGTAGTACCAGGGGTAGTACAAGCTTCACCGGTGCGCACGTACTACAAGCAAGCAGTCAGCTGGATCGACAACGAGCAACACACGCTTTTCGTTGGCAGGGTGCAACACACCTAAGAGTTCAAAGACCGTGACACATGTCATTCGAGGATCAGAGGGCCATCATACCGGCCGGCCGGCGAGGGACACGGAACCTGCTGCAGCTTCTTCTATGTCCGTTGGAGTTTCCTGAGCTGTCGCGGACTAAGGGCCGCCGCGGTCGCTTCACTGTGGGTCAAATGAACCAGGCGCCGGCTTTGAACCAGCCCTCCTCTAACCGCGTCCAGGCGAAGTATCATCCCTTTCTCCTGCCGGGTCATCGTTTATCAGCTTAGACAAATTTATCAGTTCATTAAAAAAAACTTACACAAATTTATGATTCTCTGAGGGGCAATACTTTGCATCGTGCTCGTGCTCGTGCGTGCGCCATGGTGAAAGCTAGCACTCCTTGGTGCGCCAAGGAGGACCCTTTTTAGTTTTTTTCAGTCAAGGAAATACTATAGGATTTTCTTTTGGAAAATTAATTGTTAGAAATCCCGACTTAGGTCGTTCTCTAGTGTTGTTCGTTGACTAATGTCCTTGTTTGAAAAAAAAACATTTGTCTTTCATGTGATGCAACCAAACAAACACAAATCTTGTAGGAGTCCAACGGGCATGACATTTCATTCCTGTGTTTTTTTGTATTCATGCAATTTTACAATCTTCCGAATTGAACAAGCCCATACTGGAATATGGAAAACACATAAATCGAATAGGATTGCAAGTGCAGAACAAAGGACCGAGAAAGCATAATTAGGTGTTTGACTCATAGGAATAGAAAAAACATGGGAATCCTACAAACTCTGGCCACATTAAAAGGTTAAATCACATACAAGGGTAAGATGAAGTTAATTATGCTGCTTATGGTATTTTCTTCGTTCTTTGTGCATATAAATAAATGTAAAAAAATGTATAAGTGGACTGTTAGATTTCTTTGTTTTCACTATGAAACTCAATTCAAGGAAAAGATCCTCCATTTTTCTCATGGCCCATTCCTTGTAATAACATGGATGAGTAGTGCCACCATAGAAAATCTTCCTATTACTATGCTTTTCCTCCACTTTTCCTATTACTTATCTATATTGTTTTCTTCCTATTACTATGATTTTCCTCCACTTTTCCTCTTACTTATCTATATTGTTTGATACATATTTATTTGCCAGCCGTGGATGCCGAAATATGCAAGAGAAATCCTATAAAATGTTCTTTGGTTTGTGCCACCAAAACCATCTCCAATAGAGCATCATGCTTCACTACCACCACATCCGGCCGTCTCCCAACACCGTTTACCGCGGTCGCATGCCCCTTGATATGCCCATCTAGTGCGTCATTGTCTCAAATGGGGTCACTTGTGTGAGCTCCATTAAAGACTTGTTGGAGGCCTTTGCCATGGCCTCCCTTCCCCTTTATGAATATTGTGACCCATGATAGTCACATCATCATGTGGAGCACCTGGAAAAGTCGTCACTTGAAAGTCTTTACGGGTATCACCTCCTTGTCACAACACTGCTAGGGACACCACTACCAATGTGATGCTCTGGCATTGGTGTTGCTCCCGTTCCGCTTGGAAATCCATCCTTGAGACATGTCCCATGACATGGACATCTAGTGCGTCTATGTGTCTAGTAGGGTCGCCAATATGAGCTTCACTGAAGACTTGTGAGGGGTCTTTGCCATGCCCTCCCCCTCTTTCCCAAGGTTGTGTGCCACAACAGACACAATATCATCTAGAGTATTTAGAAAAGCCGTCATTTGAATTTATTTGGGGGTATCACCTCCCTGTCAGTGCCATTGCTAGGAACACATCGCTGATGTGATGCCCTCGCATTGGCGCTACTCCTATTCCGTTTGCAAATGCATCCTTGAGACATGTACCATTATATGACCATGTGGTGTGTCACTGTATCAGTCGGGGTCGCTGGTGTGCGCTCCATTGAAGACTTGTGGGAGGCATCTCTCTGCCATGGACGCCATCCCCCTTCCCAGAGGTTGTGCCTCAGAACAGTCACAACATCCTTTGAAGCATTTGGAAAATTCCTCGTTTGACATTATTTGGGAATATCACCTCCCTGCTCTGTTTGCAAATCCACACTTCTTCTAGAGTCTCATCGACTTAATTTCAAAAAAAAAATCACGTTGACTCGATGTAATTCATCCCTCGGCCAGCTTACTCGCACGTACAACCTAAGGGCAACTCCAACGTAGATCACCTACTGGACATCAACAAATGTTCATGGACAATGGGCTAGGCAGAGGACTTCCAACCGTAGTCACCAGATCCAGACAATGGGCTATGACTGACAGTACTAATAGTGGGTGAGGAGGACTGACAAAAAATGTATGGGTGAGACACATGCACTAATATGAAAAAGGCTACTAGTAGCACGGGTACCCGTGCTATTAGTATCGCGCTACAACTAAAAGTTAGTAGTAGCGCGGGTGAAACCCGCGCTACTACTAACTTTGTTATTAGTAGCGTGTGTGCCACCCGCGCTACTACTAACTTTGTTAGTAGTAGCGTATGTGCCACCCGCGCTACTTCTATTACGGACCCGCGCTACTACTAACGAAATAGTAGTAGTAGCGTGTCTATGGTGCCAACGCTACTAGTATCCCAAATACTAGTAGCGTGCCTTTTTTCCCACGCTACTACTAGATTATTATGAATTAAAAAAATAAAATCAGCCAATTCCATTCTATCACAAATTTGCCGTATCTACTCACAGTCTCTCATTGTAGCGGCAACTCATGTATAATTCCTATTACATAGTGTTGTGCGTAGCAACTTGGTAAGAAGCTACCTACTTAAGTTGTTATGGTCCGATCCGAAAATTGGATCACTCGTCAATATGCAGCACCTGCCCAGCCTGATCTCGCGGCCTGCAGCTGCGATGAAGCACACATGGTAGCCTCGACGAGCCACATCTGACCGACGGCAACCGCCGCCACGTCTCCAGCAGGCCCCGGTCGAGGTCGTCCTCGTGCCTTGCCACCAGCGGACGGAGGAAGCCATCGTACAATTGCCCCGCACCCAGAAACTCGAACATCATTAAGATTCAGATTCAGATTCAGATTTGGCCACACACCGAATCAATTGTATCTGAATGTTGATCATCTCTCGGGCTCGGGGTGTCTGGTCGACTACTTACCCGCGTGCTGGGGTGCCAGAGGTAGAGGACGTGCAGCAGCTTTGCTTCTCCGTGCACCGGCTGCCACGACACCGTTGACGGTGCCACGACACCGTGGACGGTGCCACGACACTGTTGAGTCCACGAACCTATCGACGACCGTCAGCGTCGCCAACAGAATCCTGCAGCATTACGAATAGAGGTTCAGAAACTTCAGATTTTTCAGAAGAATGACACGAAAAAACAATGCGGTACATGTCGATGTCATAATGCACAACTGAAGGTATAAGCTATTTCCTACTAGGATAGAAGTGCGGAGAATAGTTATATAAGAATGCATATAGATTTGACAAGTGCATAGAAAAACATAAGGTCCAAAAGAAAAACATAATCAGGCAACCACATAATCGGTTAACTTCTATTTACTCACCAATCAAATAACACCAAAATCAACACATTAGCGTTGGACCTCGACACAACACACAAGGGGTGCAAAAGAGGCTGACTGAGATCATAAAAAAAATATATAAGAAGGACCAAGACAATCATACTTCAGTCCAGACATATACACGGACATATCATAACACACATACAAAGTAGCAACAAACTGATAATATAATTTCGAGAATCATATGCAAAGAGAACGACATTGGTACGATGATGAATTTACAATCTTTAGTCTTAGCCAACACAACATACAACCTTTACAACCTTAAAATATAATAATTTAAGCTTTGACCAAAGTTTTATACAGAAGTAGGTAGTCCAAAAAGCTTCAGGCTATTTTCTGTAACACCATTAATTTCTGGCTGCAAATGCAAAGCTCAAGAAGAAGAAAACTAAAACTTGAGTCAACAGATCTGCTGCTTAATTTTGAAATTCAGATAGCAGGTATGGTCTCATTTCTATTTATTCAATAGCATTTAAGCCTTGCCCGAAATTGCATATTGATTATTAGTATATTTCGTACAATCTAGATTATAAGAATTAGGCATAGACCTTTTAAAAATTCAGTGGGAACCACTGTTCAAATTATAAGAATTGGACAAGCGTTAGCTCATTTATGCTGAGGCGCACACAAGGAGGTCACCGTAGCCCCACGAACACAGGAGCATGGGAACGCTGATGGCGAGGCTGCCGGAACGACGGACAATCAGTTCGTACTAAAGTCCGACTGTCTGACAATCAACATCGATTTTAAGTTTATATCACTCAGACTACATATAAAATAGATAAGATATGCTGGATCGGTTTTCCTCAATTAAATATAGTAATTGTTATGGAAGCAGTCATAGTGTACATTGCACACTAAAGCAATCGTTTCTTTCAGCTTGAAACAGAGACACCAAAAAAAGGAAGGAGGAAGTACCAAGCACACATTTACCTTGTAAAAAAAATCAGATATTCAACATTGAAACGAGTGCAAGCAATCTGAATAATTTCCTTATCAATGCCAAGTTCTGGCCCACCAAACTGGTTGCATGGAAAAGCAAAGATCTCAAAACCTGTAGTCAGATAAAATTGTTAGCATAACATATCATAACTCAAAATCAAGGGCTAATCATATGGAGATAGATCATACCCTGGTCCTTGTACTTCTCGTAAAGTTCCGTGTAGTTGGAATTGGTCAAGCCACTGCAGTAGTTACTAGTTACATGCAACGATTATCTTTGTTATTATAACAGAATGTCCATCCTTTCAGTACTTGACTTACATCTTTCGACATGTGCAAAATTAGGTGAAACTGGAACACTAATCAATGTCACAAAACTTATATGCACGACAATTCTGGTTGTCCAACTTGCCGACGACGGCCCGGCCGGATCTGTCCGTGCCCTGCACGTGGACGACCTGGAGCTCCTCAAGGTTGGAGAAGTCATCACTGAGGTCCGGAATGCGGTCGTGCCACTCCTCACGGTCGGCGGGGGAGATGAGGAGCGCCGCGCCAGCGTCCACCGCAA
Organism: Aegilops speltoides; assembly: GCA_021437245.1. NCBI lineage: Eukaryota > Viridiplantae > Streptophyta > Magnoliopsida > Poales > Poaceae > Aegilops > Aegilops speltoides. The sequence goes on from CM038146.1 coordinate 488,663,317, forward strand.
AGTCGGACCCTGTCACCATCATGGAGAAGTCGCTCCCACCGCCGCAGCTGGAGACTAATGCGAGCGCCATGGCTGCCCCCCCCCTACTCCAGAGTTCCTAATAGAGGGGAGGAGCGGAAGCACGGGGAGGTGTTGGATGGCGACGGAGGCTGCCGGAATTGATTGGAATTCGAACGCCTGAGATCCCTGCCTGAGTCAGGCTGCTTTTTGTGGAAGCAAACTAAGCGTGCCCTACTCATAAATTAGAATTTTGGTAGCCATAACCTAGGATTTTTATGAAGTGTTGAATAAAACGAAAACATCACACGAACTACCAAGTATCTGCTATCATCCTATTGATTATTTCTTCTTAGGTACCCAGGCAAACATCTATGTTATATCTTGCAACATAACTTCAGTGAAACTAAAACATAATCCACAAAGATGGAGGTATCTAGGGAGCATGTGTCTATATGAGTACTTTAATGTTAATGGTAGCTAAAATTTGAACTGCAGTGGACCTCATTTTCACCCCCAACTGTTAGCTCCCAAACCACTACTTCTGTCAATCACCCCATAGCTAGCTTGATCTATTAATATGTCGCTGTTCCAATGCCACACCTTCTGAACTACAACTGACAACCGCCGCCGGGACTGTTAACACGAGGCAAAATTGGATATATCAAAATTTTAGGTAATCCTAGGGTGAGCAGATACTCAAGTAGTCTGCATAATCCCAAGCTCTACTCATTCCTAGTCCTTGTAGTTTACTAGCAATTGGCATAAATCAGTCAATTTGTTAGGCATAAATGGCCCAAAGCAAAGTAGCAGCAGGTCCAACTTACATATAGGTGTTGAGCTGGCGGACGAAGCTCAAGAAGTTGTTGTGCTTGAAGTACCTGGGCAACAGCATGGTGCCGAAGAGGTGGGGATCTAGACGAGCTTTTGTTGGTGGTGCTCCAGGAGACGACGGCGTCCATGGCGGGGTCATCGACCATGTCGTAGGTCTTGGCGAGGAACGACATGGGCCCGACGTCGCCCAACCCATCCATCGGCCTCGGCGCCCCGCCGCCGCCGGCCGCCGGGGACGGGCAGGGACGGCCCTCCACCTTCACCGGACTCATCATCCGACGACTCATGTCAGCAAAGCCCACCTACAGCAGACGACATGGTGGTGGACTGTCTTGCTAGTGCTCGCCGGTGGCGAGTGGGTTGGGACAGAAGAGGAGGTGGAAGGGAGGCCGGCGGCGAGTGGGTTGGGACTTGGGAGAGGAGGAGAGGAGATGGGAGCGGAGACGGGATTGGGGATCTGGATCGGGCGTTGAGTGTTTTTCTTTTGAGACATGGCGTGGGATGGTTGGTAGTGTGGGAGCAGATGCAGGTAGCATGGGGTTTATAACCCGCGCTACTACTATCAACTTAGTAGTAGCGTGGGCTTATAACCTGCGCTACTACTACGGCTGGTCCCGAGAGGCACGGTGGAAATCACTTAGTAGTAGCGAGGGGTAAAAACCCGCGCTACTACTATCAACTTAGTAGTAGCGGGGGTTAAAAACCCGCGCTACTAGTAAGTAGCAGTAGCGAGGGGTATAAACCCGCGCTACTAGTAAGCGTCTGCCTATAAGCTTTTCCCTAGTAGTGATGGGTTGCAGGGAGATGTGATCCAACTAACAGTGGTTCAGGCAAACGTCCGGTCTACCCCAAAACTCTTTCGGTTTGAGGAAAATTCGAGGAAATTCGGACATCCGGTCCAGTCCACGTACATTTGGTGACTAGCGTTGGACCGCTAAAAGTTTCCAGGCATTTGGGGCAAATTTGATGACCCGTGTTGGACATGCCCTAACCACCCCAACCCACCAAGCATCTATACTTATTATTCTGTTGATAGATGCTCATCTATATTGTTTATTCCACTCATAGCTTATATCCTTTCTCTGTTGGACCCCTAGCAAAAAACCTTGGATTGCTTGTCCTCCAATTGTGAGTCGCCAAGAATCTGCCTATCATCGGTGATTCTTCCCTGATCTCTAGATCATCAGGGGGAAGAAGCCCCCTTCCCCTGCCCCAATTATCAATAATGAAACCAGAGTAACAAAGTTCAAAACAAAGAAAATGAAAGGACTAGAAACTAGATTCCATTGTCCAAAGCCAAACAAGTAATTAGGCCTCCAGCCACGCTATTTTCTCGAGAAAGTTGGAGTTATTTTAAAACACTGATGGAACCTATTAAGTTGCTGATCGGTATGGTTGACGAGAGGGGGGTGAATAGGCGACTAATAATTTTTAACTCCGTTTAACAAATTAAGGCTTAAAATAAAAATAGGTTGTCTAGATATGTAACTTAGGTGTACAACCTATATGACAAGCACACGATAGAAACACAATAAGAGCTTGCACAAAGTAAATGTAAGATGTAACCGCAAGTGCGGTCGAAGGAGACGAGGATGTGTTACCGGAGTTCCCTCCTTTTGGGGAAGATACATCGCCGTTGGAGCGGTGAGGAGGCACAATGCTCCCCTAGAAGTCAATAGGACCACAGTATTCTGCTCATGCCCTTGCAGAATGCAAGATGCCGTGATTCTGCTAGCGGTGCCCTTTCAGGTGGCGACCCAACCTTTACAAACAAGGTTGGGACTCTCTCCACAACTTAATTAGAGGCTCCCAACACCATCACGAAGCTTCACCAGAATGGAATGTGGATCCGAAGTGGAAGTGTAGGTCATGGCCTTCTCCACCAAACCCTAGAGAATCAACAAGTTTCGATGGCTAGAGAGGGAGATCAGGTGAGTTTAAGCTTTGGGCAACAATGATGCAACTGGGGGAAAGAGGTAGGTCTTCTTGGGGAAAAGACCCCCTTATATAGTGGGGAACAAAAATCCGACCGTTATGCATTGGTTGTGCTTTAAGCGGTACTACCGCTCGAGGGAGCGGTACTACCGCTAAGCACTGCGGATCTAAAGTAGCCCAACGATACTATAACGGTACTAGCACGGTAGTTCCGCTAGAGAGGTACCACCGGCTAAGATAAGCGATACTACCGCGAATTGTCGAGGGGCATACAGTGAAACCAACGGTAATTCGAATGGTGCCAGAGCGGAAGTACTGCACAAAGTGGTACTACTGTTAAGCGGGACTACCGTGGGTACCAGCGGTACTACTGAGGGAGTCCTAGATTAGGGAGTCCTTGGGTATCCGGCCTATTCGATATGGGTCGGACTGATGGGCTGCGAAGATGGAGCAGAAGATTATCCTGCGTGTCCGAGTAGGACTCCTATATGCGTGAATGGCAAGTTTTGGTGTCAAGAGGTATTATTTCCTTCCTCTGCAAGCCGACTTTGTATAACCCTAGACCCCTCCGGTGTGTATATAAACCGGAGGGTTTAGTCCGTAGAGGCGATCGGAATTCTCATAGGCTAGACAACTAGGGTTTATCCATTACAATCTCGAGGTAGATCAACTCTTGCAACCCCTATACTCGTTGAATACAATCAAGCAGGACATGGGGTTCTACCTCCTTTAAGAGGGCCCGAACCTGGGTAAACATTGTGTCCCCATCGTCCCTTGTTACCATTGATCCTCAGACGCATAGTTCGGGACCCCCTAACCAAGATCTGTCGGTTTTGACACCGACATTGGTGCTTCCATTGAGAGTTCCACTGTGTTGTCGATAGAAGCATCGGTGGCTCGCCTTGTCATCAACAACGATATCACTTCTAGAAGGAGCCTAACTTCAGCACAGGTCCTCCAGCTCGGCGATTTCACCATGGGCGCCCACACACTACAGGAAACAGGAAATTTGCCGTCAGTACTGCACTTTGCCGTCAGCATTTCATCGGGACAGACGGCAAAGACTAATTTTGCCAACAGCTGCTGACGGCAAAGAATAAATGACGGCAAAGACTAATTTGCCGTCTGTATAAACATTGACAAACGGCAAAGTATCTTTGCCGTCTGCGGGTTCTTTTTACAGACGGCAAAGAGCTCATTTTGCCGTCTGCAGAAAAAACCACAGATGGCGTTGTCTTTGCCGTCAACAGTTTTGTAGACAGACGGCAAAGTGAGCTCTTTGCCGTCTGCAAATAAACACACAGACGGCAAAGAGAAAACACAACCCACGGATCACGCCCACGGATCGATGACTTGGCAGCAGCATCCACCGTAGATGCACATCCCACCCCCACCACTCTCTCTCCTTCACGTTGCGGGGCCCAACCCAACCACCCGCAGCCCATCAATCTTATCCACCCCACGACCCGTCTCTCTCTCTCCCTCGTATCCTCTGCCCCGCATCGATCCAGGCTTCCGCCTGCGTCCACGACCCGTCTCTCTCTATCTCGCCGGCCGCCGCCCGTGTCCCTGGCCCTCTCTTCTCCGTTACCCCTCGCACCACCGGCCGCCGCCGCTCGGGTCACCAGCCGCCTCCGCCTCTCTAGCCGCGGCCGCTCGGGTCACCAGTCGCCTCCGCCTCTTGGGCCGCCGGCCGCCGTGGCTGCTTGGGCCAGTGGTCGCCGCTCGTGCCACCGTCGCTCAAGCCATCGGCCGTCGCCGCGCCACCAACCGCCACCTCCGCTCGAGCCATCAACCGCCTCCGCCGCTCGGGCGCCGGGCCCCAACCGCCGCCGCTGCTCGGGCCACCAACCGCCGCTGCTTTCGGCCACGTCGCCGCTTCGCTCCACCCGCTGTCACGGGGAGCATCGGCGGATGCCAAGGGCCGCCGCCGTTCGCTTCAACTGGTTCAGACGGCGGCGGCTCCCATGCCTTGGCTGCTGCCGACGGAGGTGCCCCGCGCCTCCTACGCTCGCGCCACCGACTACCCGAGCCAACGCCCCGAGCCCTCTTTCTCTGTAAATAAGTTGTACAAGTATTTTGTAATTTGATCTCTGTAAATAAGTTGTAGAAATATTTTGTAATTCGATCTATAAAGAATTTGTTGATGTTCAGATCTGTAAGTTTTTTGCGTGATAATGTTGTAGTAAGATTTTGCTCTAGTCCTAAATGTCTTGTCGATGCTCTTGTGTCCAGCGAATATTTTTTTAAAATTAAAAAAACCCTTTGCCGTCTGTAAAGTAGTTGGACTGATGGCAAAGATCGCCTTTCAGCTGAAGGCAAAGACGCTACTTTGCCGTCTGTTGTTATTTGTGCAGACGGCAAAAGACTAAGATTGGCTTACGGCAAATTCTTTGCCGTCATCCCGATAAACAGCAGACGGCAAAGTATTCTTTGCCGGCTATTCTTTGCCGTCTGACTTTGCCGTCTGCTTCCAGACGGCAAAGTCTTTGCCGTCTGGAATTTGGTCTTTGCCGTCTGTAATCCACAGACGGCAAATCTCCTGTTTCCCGTAGTGACACGGCCATCAAGCCGACAGCACCCCCCGCGACTGCCAAACATCACCTCCGCATCAGTCTCGAACATTCTGAAAATATGGATCCGGCAGACATCTCGTCCTTGAACGAGCTGCTAGATCACATCGCCTCCCTGGGGCTTTCAACGGATTATGATCAGCTCGGGCTTAAACCTGACTAGAGGGAAATCAATCTCCCACCAATCACTCAACTGGTGGTGGTCGTTGAGGAACAAAACAAGAACACATCTTCCCCTAAGTTAAAGACCAGCTATGTTCGGATCTCAGAAGCCATTGAACCGAATACTATTCCTTCGGAAGAGACCTCACGTCCCCCAGACTCAGGGTCGGACTTAGGGTCTGGGGAGCACTTGGATCTTCCTGGACTCAAACCGGTGACCTCGGAGATTTTACAAGCTCCGGACACAATCTCGGGCCGGGATTCAACTTTTAGCCCACCCACCCACCACAATAAATACTCTCCAAGTACTTCAGGCCCTCCAGACATATGCGACCTGATGTATGTACGACAGCAACCTCAGGAAACGATCCATCACTTTTGGGCCAGGTTTCTACTTGTCCAAAACAAGATTAAAGATTGTTGCGACGATGATGCAGTCTCGGTTTTTCATCACAATTGCACTGATGAGGGAATTCAGAATGCCCTCGACCGCTACCGCATATAGAGTTTCATGGAACTATTGCACGTAGTATGGAAGTACTGCACGATGGAAAGCACATGGAAGGCCCAAAAAAACCCAATTGGAACCCGCTGCCTTTAAGCAGTGCACTGCCCGGGCAAAACGGTTACACGCTTACAAGGCATCCGATCATAAGCCCATCGGCAAGAAAAACAAACCCTTTGCAGGATGCTCAGTTCTTGACGGACTCCTCGACAAAGCTTGTGGCTTACATTGTCTATGTCGTGTGTTATATACACTTTTTTGCCATTATATGCACCTCTATGACTTAAGTTTTTGCCAAGCTGGGTTGCCTCGCTCCTGTGTTTATACCCTATGTTCTCGATTGTTCGGCTAGGGTGTAAAGGGAGCACCTCTGCAATTGCTACAACCGGATAATCTGGACATGTACCTCAGACGGGTGAATCCGAAAGCTAGCGTTCTTAAGAGAATAATTGCTCCGCAAGCAACGATAGATTTTTTACGTTTTTGTAACTCTTCTAAAAAATACGGGATAGGCTCCCCTTAATTCGGACCAAAGCCTAGACACGCATAATTAAACATGCCAACCCAAGGAAAGGAACCCTTAACGGAACTATTTTCCTTGGAAGATGTTTCTTACGTTCAATAAGTTATATAACATAACTCCCCGAACAAAATTTGTCCGTTTGAGCAATATGACCGGATTGCCTGGTTTCCGGACATAATGAATGTTTCTCACATTCCTACATGGTATCCGGAAACACTCCATCTTCCTAGTTTGGAGGTTGAAGCCGAAGGCCTGCGATGACAAATTTTGACATGTTCGGTTGAAGATAAGTTCGACAATAGAAGTACATTGATACATTCAATCGAACGCCTACTCTTTATCTATGCCATCTATAAGACTGTCTAAACTACAGTCTTCTTGCGAATATTTTGCAGCTATCATCACTTGGTCATATACCAAGTTCACGGGAATCTCTTTTCCGTCTGATCCCATGAGGTCCAACTCGGGCCATATGATTCGAATCGAGTCTAGTGTAGCGCGTTTTCACCATCAACCATGCTTGTTGTGCACCTTCCCGGCATGCGGATGCCTTCCATAGCTCGAAACGGCACCGAGCACCTTTGAACAGGTTCGCCAACCCCTCCATACTTTCTGGAGGGGCATCAGATGGCCATAGGGCCTTAGACATACTTCTCATAGCTTTTCGAGCCCGCTCATGCACCACGGATAGCTCCTTAAGCACGTCACCTCGAAATCCGGATACTTCCTATTCAGGTTGACCGGTTAACAGACCTGCAACAACAGAGTTGTGTAAATCCAAATTATGGGACACTATGAGTCCCTTGGATGGTTCAAAAGTTCATACCGAATATGCCGCCTTTCAACTTCTTATTCTATTTTAGCGTGACGGATAACTGAGCGTTGAAGCTCTTTATCTCTTCGGCTTGTTTATCCTTTTCCTCCTTGAGTTCGTTCTTTTGATCAATGGTCATTGTGGCTTTTTTCATCTCCGCAAGCTCTGCCGTGACGGCATTCAGCTTCGTCTGGCTTGTTTTCAGCTCTTGGGATAACACGTTGTTCTTCACCCTGAGAACCTGCTGTCATAACGATCCTTAAATCGGTTGGCCTAACCGCTTCAAGTCTCAGGGTCTACTGGCAAACATCTATTAAATTCAGAGATGCTATTACCTGCATATCCTTTGAAATCAGTTGAGTAACTCCAGCGAGTCTGTCCCGGGCGGCTCAGATATATGCGTCCACGGAGCTGAGTGCGGTAAATTACTGTTCAGTGAAAACTGGAGCACGCATGGTCTGTTTAGTCGGCGATGATTCATCACACTCTCCACCTCGGAATTCATGACAGATACGTCATCCGAGTCCTCATGAGGGGCCGGATCTGGCACTGTATCAGCTCTCGTCCTGGTTGACGAGCCCGGAGCCGGATTAGCTGATATTCGGCTAGCAGGGCGTTTTCCCATGATTTGCCGCGTGCTCCTCCTAAAATAAAGGTGGAGAGATTTAACAATCTGATCTCATTCTTGGGCACATATCAAAGGACATACCTCTTTGAAGAAGGAGGGGCTCGACAGCACTCCCGGTTGCCTTTCGTTTTGAACGATCGCTCTGCGTAGAGGCCGCTCTCGATGGAGTGCGACTTGCCGAGCGCTGATCCTATGAAGCACAGTTTGGTGTGATGGATAAGGTGCAAGTAGGGGTTTCTTTTTCAGGAAGCTTTTCGAGTACTTACAATGGAGAAAGGGTAAACGCGGGGGTAGTCGGCCGTAATAGCCACTTCCGAGCCGTCGAGGCTCGCCTGATAAAATACTCCATCATCGAACTCCATGTATATATCTGGATCCTCACAGAAGTCAGGGTCTTCATTGCGAGCGTGATCCTCTGGTTGTGGGGAGGGACAATGAATGTTCTCGGCCACCTTCCTCCATAACTGTTTTAAGACAACAGGAACAATTTGATTAGCATACCTCGATAACAAGGTAAAACAGTGTTGATAATCAAAACTTACCCATCCAATGGGGCTAGACATGGAAAAACCTTCCTGGCAATTTAAACGGAGGAAATCTTCTTTCTCCCCCTTATAAAGATCAGCCAGGATTATGGCCAGTTAGGCTGGGGTATCCGGGCCTGAAGGACATATGCCCTAGAGACAATAATAAAGTTGTTATTTATATTTCCTTATATCATGATCAATGTTTATTATTCATGCTAGAATTGTATTAACCGGAAACTTAGTATATGTGTGAATACATAGACAAACTGAGTGTCACTAGTATGACTCTACTTGACTAGCTCGTTAATCAAAGATGGTTAAGTTTCCTAGCCATTGACATGAGTTGTCATTTGGTTAACGGGATCACATCATTAGAGAATGATGTGATTGACTTAACCCATCCGTTAGCTTAGCACTATGATTGTTTAGTTTATTGCTATTGCTTTCTTCAAAAATTATACATATTCCTATGACTATGAGATTATGCAACCCCCGAATACCGGAGGAAAAATTAGTGTGCGATCAAACGTCACAACATAACTGGGTGATTATAAATATGCTCTACAGGTGTCTCCGATGGTGTTTGAGTTGGCATAGATCGAGATTGGGATTTGTCACTCCGATTGTCGGAGAGGTATCTCTAGGCCCTCTCGGTAATGCACATCACTATAAGCCTTGCAAGCAATGTGATTAATGAGTTAGTTATGGGATGATGCATTACGGAACGAGTAAAGAGACTTGCCGGTAACGAGATTGAACTAGGTATTGAGATACCAACGATCGAATCTCGGGCAAGTAACATACCGATGACAAACGGAACAACATATGTTGTTATGCGGTTTGACCGATAAAGATCTTCGTAGAATATGTAGGAACCAATATGAGCATCCAGGTTCCGCTATTGGTTATTGACCGGAGACGACTCTCAGTCATGTCTAGATAGTTCTCGAACCTGTAGGGTCCTCACGCTTAACGTTCGGTGACGCGGTATTATGAGTTTATGTGTTTTGATGTACCGAAGGTAGTTCGGAGTCCCGGATGTGATCATGGGCATGACGAGGAGTCTCAAAATGGTCGAGACATAAATATCTATATATTGGAAGCCTATGTTTGGACATCGGAATGGTTCCTGGTGAGTTCGGGCATTTACCGGAGTACCGGGCGGGGGGGGGGGTTACCGGAACCCCCCGGGGAGTATATGGGCCTTAGTGGGAGAGAGGAGGAGGCGGCCAAGTTGGGGGCACCCCTAAGCCCGATCCAAATTGGGAGGGGGGGGGGCGGCGCCCTTTCCTTCTTACTTTCTCCTCCTTTCTTCCTCTCCAACTCCAACTAGGGAAGGGGGGGGGATCCTAATCCTAGTGGGACTAGGACTCCCCCTAGGGCGCGCCATAGAGAGGGCCGGTCCTTCCCTCCTCCACTCCTTTATATACGGGGGAGGGGGCACCCCATAGACACACAAGTTGATTGTTTAGCTGTGTGCGGTACCCCCCTCCACCAATTTCCACCTCGGTCATATCGTTGTAGTGCTTAGGCAATGCCCTGCGTCGGTAACTTCGTGATCACTGTCATCACGCCATCGTGCTAACGAAGCTCTCCCTCGACACTCAGCTGGATCTAGAGTTCGTGGGACATCACCGAGCTGAATGTGTGCAGATCGTGGAGGTGCCGTACTTTCGGTACTAGGATCGGTCGAATCATGAAGACGTACGACTACATCAACCGCGTTGTCATAACACTTCCGCTTACGGTCTATGAGGATGCGTAGACAATACTCCCCCCTCTCGTTGCTATACATCACCTAGATGGATCTTGCATATGCGTAGGATTTTTTTTGAAATTAATGCGTTCCCCAACAGTGGCATCCGAGCCAGGTCTATGCGTAGATGTTATATGCACGAGTAGACCACAAAGAGTTGTGCGCGACAATAGTCATACTGCTTACCATCATGTCATACTTTGATTCAACAGTATTGTTGGATGAAGCAACTCAGACCGACATTACACGTACGCTTACGCGAGACTGGTTCTACCGACGTGCTTCGCACACAGGTGGCTAGTGGGTGTCTGTTTCTCCACCTTTAGTTGAATCGAGTGTGACTATGCCCAGCAAACTTGAAAAAAAAATCGTTGTGGTTTTTGATGCGTAGGTAAGAACGGTTCTTGCTAAGCCCATAGCAGCCACGTAAAACTTGCAACAACAAAGTAGAGGACGTCTAACTTGTTTTTGCAGGGCATGTTGTGATGTGATACGGTCAAGACGTGATTATATAAATTGTTGTATGATATGATCATGTTTTGTAACACAGTTATCGGCAAGGCAAGAGCCATATGGTTGTCGCTTTATTGTATGAAATGCAATCGCCATGTAATTGCTTTACTTTATCACTAAGCGGTAGCGATAGTCGTAGAAGCAATAGTTGGAGGGATGACAACGATGCTTCGATGGAGATCAAGTTGAAGGAAATATGCCCTAGAGGCAATAATAAAGTTGTTATTTATATTTCCTTATATCATGATAAATGTTTATTATTCATGCTAGAATTGTATTAACAGGAAACTTAGTACATGTGTGAATACATAGACAAACAGGGTGTCACTAGTATGCCTCTACTTGACTAGCTCGTTGAATCAAAGATGGTTAAGTTTCCTAGCCATAGACATGAGTTGTCATTTGATTAACGGGATCACATCATTAGAGAATGATGTGATTGACCTGACCCATGCCGTTAGCTTAGCACTTGATCATTTGGTGTGTTGCTATTGCTTTCTTCATGACTTATACATGTTCCTATGACTATGAGATTATGCAACTCCCGAATACCGGAGGAACACTTTGTGTGCTACCAAACGTCACAATGTAACTGGTGACTAAAAAGGTGCTCTACAGGTGTCTCTGAAGGTACTTGTTGAGTTGGCATAGATCGAGATTAGGATTTATCACTCCGATTGTCGGAGAGGTATCTCTGGGCCCTCTCGGTAATGCACATCACTATAAGCCTTGCAAGCAATGTGACTAATGAGTTAGTTGCGGGATGATACTTTATGGAACGAGTAAAGAGACTTGCCGGTAATGAGATTGAACTACGTATTGAGATACCGACGACTGAATCTCGGGCAAGTAACATACCAATGACAAAGGGAACAATGTATGTTGTTATGCGGTTTGACCGATAAAGATCTTCGTAGAATATGTGGGAGCCAATATGAATATCTAGGTTACGCTACTGGTTATTGACCGGAGACGTGTCTCGGTCATGTCTACATAGTTCTTGAACCCGTAGGGTCCGTACGCTTAACATTCGGTGATGATCGATATTATGAGTTTATGTGTTTTGATGTACCAAAGGTAGTTCGGAGTCCGGGATATGATCACAGACATAACGAGGAGTCCTGAAATTGTCGATACATAAAGATCGATATATTGGATGACTATGTTTGGACATCAGAAAGATTTGATAGAGTCCAGGCATATACCGGAGTACCGAGGGGTTACTAGAACCCCCCAGGGAGTCAATGGGCCTTAATGGGCCATAGTGGAAAGGAGGAGGAGGCGGCCAAGGTGGGGGCGCCCCCCCCATGCCCAATCCAAATTGGGAGGGGAGGCGCCCCCTTTCCTTCTCTCCTTCTCCCCCTTCCTTCCCTCTCCTACTCCAACTTGGGAAGGGGGAATCCTAATCCCACAGAGAGTAGGACTCCCCCCTTGGGTGCGCCCAGGAGGCCGGCCATTTCCCCCTCCTCCACTCCTTTATATACGGGGGAAGGGGGCACCCCATAGACACACTAGTTGATCATTGATATCTTAGCCGTGTGCCGTGCCGCCCTCCACCATAATCCACCTTGGTCATATCGTTGCAGTGCTTAGGCGAAGCCCTGCGCCGGTAGCTTCATCATCATCGTCATCACGCCGTCGTGCTGACAAAGCTCTCCCTCGACACTCTGTTGGATCGTGAGTTCATGGGACATCATTGAGACGAACGTGTGCAGATCGCGGAGGTGCCACACTTTCAGTGCTAGGATCGGTCGATAGTGAAGACGTACGACTACATCAACTGTGTTGTCATAACGCTTCCTCTTACGGTCTACGAGGGTACGTAGACAACACTCTCCCCTATCGTTGCTATGCATCACCATGATATTGCGTGTGCGTAGGAATTCTTTTTGAAATTACTACGTTCCCCAACTGTGGCATCCGAGCCAGGTTTATGCGTAGATGTTATATGCACGTGTATAACACAAGTGAGTTGTGCGCGATAATAGTCATACTGCTTACCATCATGTCATACTTTGATTCGGCGGTATTGTTGGATGAAGCGGCCCGGACTGACATTATGCATACGCTTACGCGAGACTGGTTCTACCGACGTGCTTCGCACATAGGTGGCTGGTGGGTGTCAGTTTCTCCAACTTTAGTTGAATCGAGTGTGACTACAGCCGGTCCTTGGTGAAGGTTAAAACAACACATACTTGACGAAAAATCATTGTGGTTTTGATGCGTAGGTAAGAACGTTTCTTGCTCAGACCGTAGTAGCCACGTAAAACTTGCAACAACAAAGTAGAGGACGTCTAACTTGTTTTTGCATGACATGTTGTGATGTGATATGGTCAAGACATGATGCTAAATTTTATTGTATGAGATGATCATGTTTTGTAACAGAGTTATCGGCGACTGGCAGGAGCCATATGGTTGTCGCTTTATTGTATGAAATGCAATCGCCATGTAATTGCTTTACTTTATCACTAAGCGGTAGCGATATTCGTAGAAGACATAGTTGGCGAGACGATAACGATTACGATGGAGACCAAGGTATCGCGCCGGTGACGATGGTGATCATGATGGTGCTTTGGAGATGGAGATCAAAGGCACAAGATGATGATGGCCATATCATATCACTTATATTGATTGCATGTGATGTTTATCTTTTATGCATCTTATTTTGCTTAGTTCGGCGGTAGCATTATAAGATGATCTCTCACTAAATTTCAAGGTACAAGTGTTCTCCCTGAGTACGCACCGTTGCGAAAGTTCATCGTGCCAAGACACCACGTGATGATCGGGTGTGATAAGCTCTACGTTCACATACAACGGGTGCAAGCCAGCTTTGCACACGCAGAATACTCAGGTTAAACTTGACGAACCTAGCATATGCAGATATGGCCTCGGAACACTGAGACCGAAAGGTCGAGCATGAATCATATAGTGGATATGATCAACATAGTGATGTTCACCATTCAAAACTACTCCATCTCACGTGATGATTGAACATGGTTTAGTTGATTTGGATCACGTCATCACTTGGATGATTAGAGGGATGTCTATCTAAGTGGGAGTTCTTAAGTAATTTGATTAATTGAATATTAATTTATCCTAAACTTAGTACCTGATAGTATTTTGCATGTCTATGTTATTGTAGATAGATGGCCTGTGTTGTTGTTCTGTTGATATTTAATGCGTTCCTAGAGAAAGCTAAGTTGAAAGATGATGGTAGCAACTACACAGACTGGGTCCGTAACTTGAGGATTATCCTCATTGCTGCACAGAAGAATTACGTCCTGGAAGCACCGCTAGGTGCAAGACCCACTGCAGGAGCAACGCCAGACGTTGTGAACGTCTGGCAGAGCAAAGCTGATGACTACTTGATAGTTTAGTGTGCCATGCTTTACGGCTTAGAACCGGAACTTCAACGATGTTTTGAACGTCATGGAGCATATGAGATGTTCCAGGACTTGAAGTCAATATTTCGAGCAAATGCCCGGATTTAGAGATATGAAGTCTCCAATAAGTTCTATAGATGCAAGGTGGAGGAGAATAGTTCTGTCAGTGGGCATATACACAAAATGTCTGGGTATAACAATCACTTGATTCAACTGGGAGTTAATCTTCCTGATGATAATGTCATTGACAGAATTCTTCAATCACTGCCACCAAACTACAAGAGCTTCGTGATGAACTATAATATGCAAGGGATGGATAAGACAATTTCCGAGCTCTTCGGAATGCTAAAGACTGTGGAGGTAGAAATCAAGAAGGAGCATAAAGTGTTGATGGTCAAGAAGACCACCAGTTTCAAGAAAAAGGGTAAGGGGAAGAAGGGGAACTTCAAGAAGAACGGCAATCAATTTGCTGCTCAAGTGAAGAAGCCCAAGTCTGGACCTAAGCCTGAGACTGAGTGCTTCTACTGCAAAGGGACTGGTCACTGGAAGCGGAACTGCCCCAAGTATTTGGCGGGTAAGAAGGATGGCAAGGTGAACAAAGGTATATGTGATATACATGTTATTTATGTGTACCTTACTAATGCTCGCAGCAGTGCCTGTGTATTTGATACTGGTTCTGTTGCTAATATGTGCAACTCGAAACAAGGACTACGGATTAAGCGAAGATTGGCTAAGGACAAGGTGACGATGCGCGTGGGAAATGGTTCCAAAGTCGATGGGATCGCGGTCGGCACGCTACCTCTACATCTACCTTCAGGATTAGTTTTAGAACTGAATAATTGTTATTTGTGCCAGCGTTGAGCATGAACATTATATCTGGATCTTGTTTGATGCAAGACGGTTATTCATTTAAATAAGAGAATAATGGTTGTTCTATTTATATGAGTAATATCTTTTATGGTCATGCACCTTTGAAGAGGGGTCTATTTATGGTGAATCTCGATAGTAGTGACACACATATTCATAATATTGAAGCCAAAAGATGCAGAGTTGATAATGATAGTGCAACTTATTTGTGGCACTGTCGTTTAGGTCATATTGGTGTAAAGCACATGAAGAAACTCCATTCTGATGGACTTTTGGAATCACTTGATTATGAATCACTTGGTACTTGCAAACCATGCCTCATGGGCAAGATGACTAAAACGCTGTTCTCCGAAACAATGGAGCGAGCAACAAATTTGTTGGAAATCATACATACTGATGTATGCGGTCCGATGAATGTTGAGGATCACGGCGGATATTGTTATTTTCTCACCTTCACAGATGATTTGAGCAGATATGGGTATATCTACTTGATGAAGCATAAGTCTGAAACATTTGAAAAGTTCAAAGAATTTCAGAGTGAAGTGGAAAATCATCGTAACAAGAAAATAAAATTTCTACAATTTGATCATGAAGGAGAATATTTGAGTTACGAGTTTGGTCTTCATTTGAAACAATGTGGAATAGTTTTGCAACTCACGCCACCCGAAACACCACAACGTAATGGTGTGTCCAAACGTCGTAATCGTACTTTATTAGATATATGGTGCGATCTATGATGTCTCTTACTGATTTACCGCTATCAATTTGGGGTTATGCTTTAGAGACGGTTGCATTCACGTTAAATAGGGCACCATCTAAATCTGTTGAGATGACACCTTATGAACTGTGGTTTGGCAAGAAACCCAAGTTGTCGTTTCTTAAAGTTTGGGGCTGCGATGCTTATGTGAAAAAGCTTCAACCTGATAAGCTTGAACCCAAATCGGAGAAATGTGTCTTCATAGGATACCCAAAGGAGACTGTTGGGTACACCTTCTATCACAGATCCGAAGGCAAGTTATTTGTTTCAAAGAAAGGATCATTTCTAGAGAAGGAGTGTCTCTCGAAAGAAGTGAGTGGGAGGAAAGTAGAACTTGATGAGGTAATCATACCTGCTCCCTTATTGGAAAATAGTTCATCACAGAAATCTGTTCATGTGACTCCTACACCAGTAAGTGAGGAAGCTAATGATGATGATCATGAAACTTCAGATCAAGTTACTACCGAACCTCGTAGGTCAACCAGAGTAAGATCTGCACCAGAGTGGTACCGTAATCGTGTTCTAGAGGTCAGGTTACTTGACCAAGACGAACCTACGAACTATGAGGAAGCGATGAGCCCAGATTCCGCAAATGGCTTGAGGCCGTGAAATATGAGATGGGATCCATGTATGAGAACAAAGTATGGACTTTGATTGACTTGCCCGATGATTGGCAAGCCATAGAGAATAAATCGATCTTCAAGAAGAAGAATGACGCCGACGACAATGTTACTGTCCACAAAGCTCGACTTGTTGCGAAAGGTTTTCGACAAGTTCAAGGAGTTGACTACGATGAGACCTTCTCACCCGTAGCGATGCTTAAGTCCGTTCGAATCATGTTAGCAATTGCCGCATTTTATGATTATGAAATTTGGCAAATGGATGTTAAAACTACATTCCTTAATGGATATCTTAAAGAAGACTTGTATATGATACAACCAGAAGGTTTTGTCGATCCAAAAGGTGCTAACAAAATGTGCAAGCTCCAGCAATCCATTTATGGACTGGTGCAAGCCTCTCGGAGTTGGAATATACGCTTAGATAGTGTGATCAAAGCATATGGATTCATACAGATTTTTGGAGAAGCCTGTATTTACAAGAAAGTGAGTGGGAGCTCTATAGCATTTCTGCTATTATATGTGGATGACATATTGTTGATCGGAAATGATATTGAATTTCTGAATAGCATAAAACGATACTTGAATAAGAATTTTTCAATGGAAGACCTCGGTGAAGCTGCTTATATATTGGGCAGGAAGATCTATAGAGCTAGATCAAGATGCTTAATTGGACTTTCACAAAGCACATAGCTTGATAAAGTTTCGAAGAAGTTCAAAATGGATCAAGCAAAGAAAGGGTTCTTGCCTGTGTTACAAGGTGTGAAGTCGAGTCAGACTTAATGCCCTACCACTGCAGAAGATAGAGAAAAAATGAAAGTCATTCCCTATGCTTCAGCCATAGGTTCTATCATGTATGCAATGCTCTGTACCAGACCTGATGTGTGCCTTGCTATTAGTTTAGCAGGGAGGTGCCAAAGTAATCCAGGAGTGGATCACTCGACAACGGTCAAGAACATCCTGAAATACCTGAAAAGGACTAAGGATATGTTTCTCGTTTATGGATGTGACAAAGAGCTCGTCATAAACGGTTACATTGATGCAAGCTTTGACACTGATCCGGATGACTCCAAGTCACAAACCGGATATGTATTTTTATTGAATGGTGGAGCTGTCAGCTGGTGCAGTTCCAAGCAGAGCGTCGTGGAGGGATCTACGTGTGAAGCGGAGTACATAGCTTCTTCGGAAGCAGCAAATGAAGGAGTCTGGATGAAGGAGTTCATATGCGATCTAGGTGTCATACCTAGCGCATCGGGTCCAATGAAAATCTTCTGTGACAATACTGGTGCAATTGCCTTGGCAAAGGAATCCAGATTTCACAAGAGAACGAAGCACATCAAGAGACGCTTCAATTCCATCCGTGATCAAGTCAAGGAGGGAGACATAGAGATTAGCAAGATACATACGGATATGAATGTTGCAGACCCGTTGACTAAGCCTCTCTCACGAGCAAATCATGATCAGCACCAAGACTTCTTGGGTGTTAGAATCATTACTGTGTAATCTAGATTATTGACTCTAGTGCAAGTGGGAGACTGAAGGAAATATGCCTTAGAGGCAATAATAAAGTTGGTATTTATATTTCCTTATATCATGACAAATGTTTATTATTCATGCTAGAATTGTATTAA
This sequence comes from Aegilops speltoides, assembly GCA_021437245.1. Lineage (NCBI taxonomy): Eukaryota > Viridiplantae > Streptophyta > Magnoliopsida > Poales > Poaceae > Aegilops > Aegilops speltoides. The sequence continues at coordinate 488,681,339 of CM038146.1, forward strand.
CCGGAAACTTAATATATGTGTGAATACATAGACAAACTGAGTGTCACTAGTATGCCTCTACTTGACTAGCTCGTTAATCTAAGATGGTTAAGTTTCCTAGCCATGGACATGAGTTGTCATTTGATTAACGGGATCACATCATTAGAGAATGATGTGATTGACTTGACCATCCGTTAGCTTAGCACTATGATCATTTATTTTATTGCTATTGTGAAAGTGCAACTATCCCTAGGTGGTTTTGGTAATTCATAACAACATATAGCTCATTGAGCTAATGCTATTCCAAGACTATTATTTCAGGAAAGCTCAATGAATGGCATGGCATGGATGATGAAAGTGGATCCCTCAAAATATCAAGGACAAAGGATTGGCTCAAGCTCAAAAGCTCAAGACTCTTCATTTTACATTTTAGTGATCCAAGATCACATTGAGTCTATAGGAAAAGCCAATACTATCAAGGAGGGATGAGGTGTTGCTTAATGAACCTCTTGCTTCAAGTGCTTAGTGATATGCTCCAAAAACCCTCAACTACTTTCTCACATCCACATATGACCTAAACCCAAAGTCAAACTCGGCCATACCGATTCTTTCTATCCGGCACCACTGAGTTCAAATGTCATAGCCACTGCCACAAACCCTAGGCAAATCGGTCTTACCGATAGGGATCTCGGTCTCACCAAGATGGGATTGTAATCTCTCTGTTTCCCTTCGTAACGTTTCGGTCTAATCGAAGTGAGCTATCGGTCCAACCGAGATTGCAATGTAAACTCCCTGTTTCCCTTTCGTAACATTTCGGTCTCAACGAAATGAGCGAATCGGTCCCACCGAGTTTACCTGACCAACTCTCTGGTTAGCTTATTACCAAAATCGGTCTCACCGAGTTTGTGTAATCGGTCTCACCGAGATTACGTTATGCCCTAACCCTAACCATATCGGTCCTACCGATTTGCATGTCGGTCCCACCAAAAATCCTAACGGTCACTAGGTTTACTAAATCGGTCCGACCGAGTTTGTTGATTCGGTCCCACGAGTTTGGTAAATTGTGTGTAACAGTTAGATTTTGTGTGGAGGCTATAAATACCCTCCACCTCCTCTTCATTCATGGAGAGAGCCATCAGAACAAACCTACACTTCCAACTTACCATTTCTGAGAGAGAACCACCTACTCATGTGTTGAGGCCAAGATATTCCATTCCTACCATATGAATCTTGATCTCTAGACTTCCCCAAGTTGCTTTCCACTCAAATCTTCTTTCCACCAGATCCAAATCCCATGAGAGAGAGTTGAGTGTTGGGGAGACTATCATTTGAAGCAAAAGAGCAAGGAGTTCATCATCAACGCACGATTTGTCACTTCTTGGAGAGTGGTGTCTCCTAGATTGGCCAGGTGTCACTTGGGAGCCTCCGACAAGATTGTGGAGTTGAAACAAGGAGTTTGTAAGGGCAAGGAGATCGCCTACTTCGTGAAGATCTACCGCTAGTGAGGCAAGTCCTTCGTGGGCGACGGCCATGGTGGGATAGACAAGGTTTCTTCTTCATGGACCCTTCGTGGGTGGAGCCCTCCATGGACTCGCACAACCGTTACCATTCGTGGGTTGAAGTCTCCATCAACTTGGATGTACGATAGCACCACCTATAGGAACCACGACAAAAACATTCGTGTCTCCAATTGCGTTTGAATCCTCCAAACCCTTCCCTTTACATTCTTGCAAGTTGCACGCTTTAATTTCCGCTGCTCATATACTCTTTGCATGCTTGCTTGAATTGTGTGAAGATTGCTTGACTTGTCCTAAGATAGCTAAAATCTACCAAAGTCTAAAATTGGGAAAAGGTTAAGTTTTTAATTGGTCAAGTAGTCTAATCACCCCCCTCTAGACATACTTCAAGGTCCTACGAGTGGTATCAGAGCTTTGGTCTCCATTTGCTTTGATTTCCATAGCTTTTGGTGGTCATAGCCTTGGTTTCACAACCTAGGAGAGTATGGCGTCTAGCGAGGGAAATTATCACCGTAGAGGTCCTTACTTTGATGGTAATAATTTTGCTAGTTGGAAGCATAGGATGAAAATGCATATTCTCGGACATAACCCCGCCGTTTGGGCTATTGTGTGTATTGGCTTGTGAGGGAGTCCTGGACTAGGGGGTGTCCGGATAACCGAACTATCATCATTGGCCGGACTCCAAGACTAAGAAGATACAAGATTGAAGACTTCGTCCCGTGTCCGGATGGGACTTTCCTTGGCGTGGAAGGCAAGCTTGGCGATACGGATATGTAGATCTCCTACCATTGTAACCGACTCTGTGTAACCCTAACCCTCTCCGGAGTCTATTTAAACCGGAGGGTTTTAGTCTGTAGGACGAACAACAATCAGATCATAGGCTAGCTTCTAGGGTTTAGCCTCCTCGATCTCGTGGTAGATCTACTCTTGTACTACCCATATCATCAATATTAATCAAGCAGGAGTAGGGTTTTACCTCCACCGAGAGGGCCCGAACCTGGGTAAAAACATCGTGTCCCCTGTCTCCTGTTACCATCCGCCTAGACGCACAGTTCGGGACCCCCTACCCGAGATCCGCCGGTTTTGACACCGACATTGGTGCCTTCATTGAGAGTCCCTCTGTGTCGTCACCTATAGGACCGATGGCTCCTTCGATCATCAACAACAACACGGTCCAGGGCGAGACTTTTCTCCCCGGACAGATCTTCGTATTCGGCAACCGCTGCGGGCAATTAAGCAGCCATCTGGAGCAGATCAGCTCGCCCTAGACATCCGGTCAGATTTGGAAGTTTGAACTATACGGACGACATGCACGGAGACTTGATCTTCGACGGATTCGAGCCATAGCCGAGCGCGCCGCACTTCACGATGGTCATGATTTAGCTCTGCTACCAGACAGTGCCCTGGAGGCCGCACAAGAGTCCGCTTCGACCCCTAGTTCGGGGCCGACGGCGACAATCGAGGATGGGTGGCTGGACACCGCCTCGGGGGCTGCAACCTCTACGGCGATGGAGCCGAATACCGACCCTGTCCCTGGTGAAGCTCGTGACTCCAAGGTGCCGGACTCCTCTCCGGACCCCGAACCTTCCGCGCCCCTGCCAATCGAATCCGATTGGGCGCCGATCATGGAGTTCACCGCTACGGACATCTTTCAGCACTCGCCTTTTGGCGACATCCTGAATTCACTAAAGTGTCTCTCTTTATCAAGAGAGCCCTGGCCGGATTATGGTCAGAACGGTTGGGATGCGGACGACGAAGAAATTCAAAGCCCACCCACCACCCACTTAGTAGCCACTGTCGATGGCTTAACCGACATGCTAGACTTCGACTCCGAAGATATCGATGGTATGGACGAGATGCCGGAGACGACCAAGAACCAGCGCCCACAGGGCACTGGAAAGCCACCTCGTCATATGACATATATATGGTGGATAACCCAAAGGATGGGAATGGCGATGAACCAGCGGAGGATGACCTCTCCAAAAAGCAGCCTAAGCGCCGGCGTCAGCGGCGCCGCTCCAAATCCCGCCATAGCAAGAATGGAGATTCCGACACCGGAGATAATAACACCCCGGACAACCCCCTCTAGCAAGATTCAGCACAGGAGGACGGAGAAGCCAGCCCTCGTGAGAGAGTGGTAGACGAAGAGGTAGAGGACGATAGTTACATGCCTCCCTCCGGAGACGAGGCAAGCCTCGACGATGATGAATTTGTGTGCCTGAGGATCCCGTCGAACAAGAGCGTTTCAAACGCAGGCTTATGGCCACGACAAGTAGCCTCAAGAAAAAGCAGCAACAGCTTAGAGCTGACCAAGATTTGCTAGCCGACAGATGGACTGAAGTCCTTGCGGCCGAAGAGTATGAACTCGAACGCCCCTCCAAAAGCTACCCCAAACGCAAGCTGCTGCCCCGATTAGAGGAGGAAGCACAAAAACCTACATCATCAGCGCACAATACGGCCGACCGGCCACCTCGTGGCCGCGACAGAGAGGCCTTCAGGCCCTCCACTAAAGCCGTACCCTGGCGTCGCTCGAATAGTACAAAGCCACGGGGGTACGTGCCGGACTTGCAAGACATATTGGAGGATAAAGCGAGGCAAACAAGATCGATCTACGGATTGCGTGGGCTCCCTACGATACGCGACGACAACCGTCACGCCGGATACAGCAACCCCGGCCGGGCCGAACACAGTAGACAAAGCTCGTTTGAGCTGCGTCGTGATATAGCCCAATACAGAGGCGCCGCACACCCACCATGCTTCACAGATGAAGTAATGGATCATCAAATCCCCGAAGGGTTCAAACCCGTGAACATTGAATCCTACAATGGCACAACAGATCCTGCGGTTTGGATCAAGGACTATCTCCTTCATATCCACATGGCACGCGGTGATGATCTTCACGCCATCAAATACCTCCCACTCAAGCTTAAAGGACCAGCTCGGCATTGGCTCAACAGCCTGCCAGCAGAATCAATTGGGTGTTGGGAGGACCTGGAAGCCGCATTCCTCGATAACTTCCAGGGCACATATGTGTGACCACGAGACGCCGATGACCTAAGCCACATAATTCAGCAGCCAGACGAATCGGCCAGACAATTCTGGACACGGTTCTTAACAAAGAAAAATCAAATCATCGACTGTCCAGATGCAGAGGCCCTTGCAGCCTTCAAACACAACATCCGCGACGAATGGCTTGCCCGGTACCTACGACGGGAAAAGCCGAAATCAATGGCAGCCCTCACATCACTCATGACCCGCTTCTGTGCGGGAGAAGACAGATGGCTAGCTCGCAATAACAACCTAACCAAAAACTCTGGTAGTTCGGATACCAAAGACAGCAATGGTAGGTCACGTCGCAATAAGCACAAACGCCGCATCAACGGCGACAATACTGAAGATATGGCAGTCAACACCGGATTCAGAGGCTCTAAACCCGGTCAGCGGAAAAAGCCATTCAAACGAACCACTCCAGGCCCGTCCAACTTGGACCGGATACTCGATCGCTCGTGCCAGATACACGGCACCCCCAAAAAGCCAGCTAATCACACCAACAAAGATTGTTGGGTGTTCAAACAGGCAGGCAAGTTAATCGCCGAAGGCAACGACAAGGGGCTGCAAACCGATGACGAGGAGGAGACACGACCGCCGAACAATAGAGGACAGAAGGGTTTCCCCCCACAAGTGCGGACGGTGAACATGATATACGCAACCCACATACCCAAAAGGGAGCGGAAGCGTGCGCTCAGGGACGTATACGCGATGGAGCCAGTCGCCCCAAAGTTCAATCCGTGGTCCTCCTGCCTGATCAATTTTGATCGAAGGGACCGCCCCACCAGTATCCGCCATGGCAGATTTGCCGCATTGGTTTTAGACCCAATCGTCGATGGATTTCACCTCACTAGAGTCCCGATGGGCCGGCGGCAGACTGAACCTGCTTTATCGGGATACGGTCGCAAGATGGGCATAGATCCCTCAAGGATTAAACCCACAAAGCGACCTTCAAAGCGTCATACCAAGTGTAGAGGCCAATTATGCAGGCCAGTTACACTTGAAGTGGTCTTCGGATCCCGGATAACTTCGAAGCGAGGAGTTAATCTTCGACATAGTCCCGTTCATGGCGGCTATCATGCCTTGCTCGGACGAACCGCATTGCAAAGTTCAATGCGGTGCCGCACTACGCATACCTCAAGCTCAAGATGCCAGGCCCTCGAGGAGTCATCATGGTCAACGGAAACACCGAACGCTCTCTCCGAACGGAGGAGCATACAGTGGCTCTCGCAGTGGAAGTGCAGAGTAGCCTCTTAAGGCAATTCTCGAGTCCGGCCGTTAAGCGACCGTACACCGTCAAGCGCGCCCGGAGTAACCTACAACGTGACCACTTGGCGCGCCCGAGCATCGAGTAATGCGGCTAACCCAGCCCTCGCAAAATCGCGAGACCAGTGCCACGCGTACATCACTACGCTCTGGAAATACCATGGGCATAGGGGGAGGGGCACGACCACGACATGCCCGGAGTGCAGATCAACCACACCAGGGGCTCCCAAATTTGTCATTTCTTTTTTTATTTTTATTCTCAGGACTCCGTTTTCTAGAAGCCCTGTCCGGCAGTAGATCTGCCGAAGTCACGGTGCAACAGCCAGGGAAGCAGAAAGGCTACGACGAGTATCCAGGTGGTCACCATTACGAGCATTATACCTGTTTTACATACCATTCCGCAGCCTACCCCTGGAGGGGGACATGTTAAAATAGTCCCACCCCTTGCTTATCGCACTATTTGTATCATTCTGCCTTTATTGCAGTATCTTTTGAATAAACAATGCATCACTTTTTGCCTATTATTGCATTCCTTTCTATATATGTTCACTTATGACATGTTGCACCCGTACACTTTGGTACGGCCAAATACACCAGGGGCTTCTCCCCAAATTATGGTGTGATAAGTCCGAACACTTTCACAAGTGCGGCACCCCGAACTTATAGCATTATATGCATCGGCTCCGAATCATGTCTTGGGTCAATAGTTGGGTTTGCCCGGCTCCCATGTTTTGGTACCTTACGTTCCGTTATATCGGCTAAGGTAGCGCTAGGAGAACCATTGCGATTGTGCCCCAGTTGAGCTGGGTTGAGCACCTCGGTGGAAAGCTAAAACTGACCGTCATGATAAAGGCGAGAGCTGGTCGCTGTTCGAGAGGTCTTTTCGAGTCCCTAAAGACTTATGCCGCTTAGGCGAGGAGGCTCTATCCATTGCGTGGATAGCGCCCCGAATTTGGACTTCCGAATACTAGGGGCTTCGCCGAAATTTAAAATTATAGAATTCTATGGCTAAGTGAGAGTGTTCAAGCATTATAAGTCCGGTTGCCTCGTTCGCTGTGTTGAGCGCCTCCATAGATGGAAACAAAAATGGGAACAAGAGCACTCAAGTTTATCCCAAACACCCCAGCACTCGTGGCATGGGGGCCGAAGCCAACGACTTGCCATCTCTCAGATTTGATAAACGGCCGCACAGAAGGTAATATTTTAAATTAACAAGCGTTGCTTAGCGCATATGAACAAAGTTTTCAGCACACAGGATAACAAAATGTGAGTCTACTCAAAAATTACATCTTTGGAGCATTCACCTGCAATAAGGCGGGAACCCTTCAGGACACCCTTATAGTACATCTCGGGCATGCGATACTCCTTGCCCGGCGGTGGCGCGTCCGTCACAAGCTTCTCAGCATCCATCCTGCCCCAGTGCACTTTAGCACGAGCAAGGGCCCGACGGGCACCTTCAATGGAGGGGGAGTGCTTGATGACTTCAACCCATGGACAGGCGTCCACCAGCCACCGCACCAGGCCGAAGTAGCTCCCAGGCATGGCTTCTTTGGGCCACAGCCGAACTATGAGGCCCTTTATAGCCTGTTCGGCCACCTTGTGGAGCTCGACCAGCTGCTTCAGCTGGTCGCTCAGGGGCACCGGATGTCCGGCCTCAACATACTGAGACCAGAACACCTTCTCCATCGAGCTCCCCTCCTCGGCTCTGTAGAACGCGGCAGCATCGGACATGCTACGGGGCAGATCTGCGAATGCTCCTGGAGAGCTCCGAATTCGGGTAAGTAACAAGTAATTCACTTTCACATGCTTGCTTTGCATGAAGAATGCCTTACCCGCCGCTATCTTCTTTACTGCCTCAATCTCCTGGAGGGCTTTTTGGGCTTCGCCCTTAGCGGCTTTGGCACTCTCAAGAGCCAACGCGAGCTCGGACTCTCGAGTCCTCGAGTCACACTCCAAACTCTCGTGTTTTTTCCACGAGAGCCTGGAGCTCTTGCAGCACCTCCGCCACCCGCGCCTCCTGCTTCTCTCGCTCGGTGCGCTCCGCGGCCGCATTACGTTCGGCCGCGGACACCATCTCCTTCAGGGTCGCCACCTCGTTCGTGGCCCCTGCAATACACACGTTATTCCTGTCATCTTTTCGCAACCAAACCCTTTTCTATAAGGTACAACTTTAATAAGGTGTTACTTACCTTCCTTGTCCTCAAGCTGCTTCTTGGCACGGCCGAGCTCGCTCTCGGACCGCTCGAGGCTCTGCTTCAAGGCAGTGACCTCCGCAGTCAGTGCGGCAGAGGTCAGCAGCGCAGCCTGCATTCCCATATTGACATATTTGTGTTAGACTCCTGCGTATATCTTTTTAAATCCTCAGTCCGGCTTTTCTTTCCGAACACCGAACTGAGCATCAGGGGCTACTGTCTATGCAGTACTATTTTACATATCTTAAAATCCTTACCTCAAAGCCTGTTAGAAGGCTGCTGCAGGCTTTGGTCAGCCCGCTCTTGGCGGACTGAACTTTCTGAATCACCGCACTCATAATAGTGCGGTGTTCCTCCTCGATGGAAGCGCCATTGAGCGCCTCCAGCAAGTTATCCGGCGCCTCCGGTTGGACGGAGGTCACCGGCGTCGCCGTCTCGCCCTTCTTACGAAGGGGCCGCCCGCCGGACTCCGGAACCACCAAAGGTTCCGGCACGGAGTCCGGCCCAAAGTCCGGGAGGTTGCCCTGCGGCACCTCCGGGGCCTCCTCCTCCTGGCCGGTCCCCTTCTGGGACCCCGCCTCGGCGTTGTCTGCATCACAAAGGGAGGAGGCGGTCGGAAGTGAAGTGCTATTCACATCCGACGAACCTAGGGACCTGCTCGACGAAGCGGGGAGATCGTCCTTGGGCGGGCTACATGATTGTGTTCGGCATTAGAAGACACTATGCGACGAAAGGAAAATCATAAGCTATTTTGGGATACGGACACCTACGATCTCGCCGGGGGCTTGGCCCTCGAAGGCCACTCCTCCTCGCCGCCGCCGGCGTTGGTGAAACAGTCCGGAGAAAGGGTCCTTCCCTTCTTGGACCCTTCGGCCTCCCCCGTTGGGGAAGCCTTCCTTTTCTTCTCTCCCCCCCGCTGGGGGAGAGGCCTCTTTCTTCTCCTCCTCGTCCTTGTGGGAGGAGTCCGCCTCGGAGTCATCAGACGATGAGTCCGATAGCACCTGGCGCCGGGAACTCCTCCGAGTTCCCGTGGCCTTCTCCTTGGCCTTCTTCTCCAGCACCACGTAAGGCGCCAGGGCCAGCAGTCCTGATAATCGAGCGTCCGCTGGGTCTTCTGGAAGGGGAGCCGGACAGTTAACCTGTCCGAACGTCTCCTTGCAAGCCTCAAAGGTTATGGGAGTTTAGATCCCACATAGAGTCAAACTATGGAAAGCAAGTGTCCCGTAAAGGATAATACAGCTAACCTCACCAGCCTGACGCTACGAGCTGAATCCGTGATCTTCGGTAGCGGATGGGGGAGCCTCGGCGCCCTTGAACAGCACCCGCCAGGCGTCTTCGTACGTAGTGTCGAAGAGCCTGCTCAGGGTTGGGTGCTGTGCCAGATCAAACTCCCACAAACTGAAAGCCCGCTGTTGGCACGGGAGAATCCGGTGGATGAGCATGACCTAGATTACGTTAACGAGCTTGAGCTTCTTGTTCACCAGGGTTTGGACGCAGGATTGAAGTCCGGTCAGCTCCTCCAAATCACCCCACGTCAGGCCCTTCTCTTTCTAGGAGGTGAGCCGTGTGGGGATCCCAGATCTGAATTCGGGGGCCGCTGCCCATTTAGGGTCACGCGGCTCGGTGATGTAGAACCACCCCGATTGCCACCCTTTGATGGTTTCCACGAAGGCGCCCTCGAGCCATGTAATGTTGGGCATTTTCCCACCATGGTGCCTCCGCACTCCGCTTGGAAGCCACCCACCACCTTTGGCTAGACATTAAAAGTCTTCAGCCATAAGCGGAAGTGGGGCTGGACGCAGAGGAAGGCCTCGCACATGACGATAAACGCCGAGATGTTGAGGATGAAATTTGGGGCCAGATCATGGAAATCCAGGCCGTATTAGAACATGAGCCCCCGGACAAATGGGTGGAGTGGGAAGCCCAGTCCGCGGAGGAAATGGAGAAGGAACACCACCCTCTCATGAGGCCTGGGGGTGGGGATGAGCTGCCCCTCATCGGGGAGTCGGTGCGCCATATCGCTGGACAAGTATCCGGCCTTGCGCAGCCTCTTGATGTGCCCCTCCGTGACAGAGGAAGCCATCCACTTGCCTCCCGCTCCGGACATGGTTGGAGAAGGTTGAGGTGAGATGTGCGGATTTGGGCGCTGGAGCTCGAGTGCGTGGAGATGGATAAGCAAAGAAGGAGGAAGGCATAGGTGAAAAGGTGGATTCTTATCCCCTTATATATGAGCGGACGAAACTACGCGTCCCCACCAGCCCAGTAAAACTCGCTTATCTCCCAAGCACCGCAATCAATGGCACGGTTGGCTTACCCACATCCGTATTGATGAGAATCCTGAAATAAGGGGACACGATCTCTGCTTTGACAAGACGTGCCAAGGAAACCGCTTCGCTAAACGCGCTGAGGTGGAACAGTTAAAACAATTCGAATAAAGGCTTGGCCGTGGTGTGACGTCATGCCGCGAAATACGTCAGCAGATTGAACTTGTGTAAATATTATTCTCTCTATGGTGGTATGTGGAATTTATTTTGCAGAGCCGGACACTATCGTGGTGCTCAAAATCTTCTATGAATTATTCGGAGGAGGAACCCTCCTTGCAATGCCGAAGACAATATGCGCGTCGGACTCGTCGTCATTGAAGCCTGGTTCGAGGGCTCTTGAGGAGTCTGGACTAGGGGTGTCCGGATAGCGAACTATCATCACTGGCGGACTCCAAGACTAAGAAGATACAAGATTGAAGACTTCGTCCCGTGTCCGGATGGGACTTTCCTTGGCGTGGAAGGCAAGCTTGGCGATACGGATATGTAGATCTCCTACCATTGTAACCGACTCTGTGTAACCCTAACCCTCTTCGGAGTCTATATAAACCGGAGGGTTTTAGTCCGTAGGACGAACAACAATCAGATCATAGGCTAGCTTCTATGGTTTAGCCTCCTCGATCTCGTGGTAGATCTACTCTTGTACTACCCATATCATCAATATTAATCAAGCAGGAGTAGGGTTTTACCTCCACCGAGAGGGCCCGAACCTGGGTAAAAACATCGTGTCCCTTGTCTCCTGTTACCATCCGCCTAGACGCGCAGTTCGGGACCCCCTACCCAAGATCCGCCGGTTTTGACACCGATAGCTTGCAAGGTGAATTCTTTGATGTGAGAGAGCTGAACCGTGAAGCTAGCGCGGAGGAATTGAAGATGTTGCAATACAACGCTCAAGCTTGTGATATCCTCTTCAATGGCTTGTGCCCCGAAGAATTCAACAAAATCAGCCGTCTTGAGAATGTAAAGGAAATTTGGGATACTTTGATTGATATGCATGAAGGTACCGACTCCGTCAAGTAATCCAAGTTGGATGTGCTCCAAAGTCAGCTTGACAAGTTCAAAATGAAGAATGGTGAAGGTGTCGCTGAAATGTACTCTAGGCTTGCTCTTATCACAAATGAGATTGCCGGCTTAGGGAGAGAAGAGATGACTGACAGATTCATCATCAAGAAGATCCTAAGAGCATTGGATGGAAAGTATGATACCGTGTGCACATTGATCCAAATGATGCCAAATTACAAAGATCTCAAGCCAACGGAAGTCATTGGAAGAATTTTTGCTCATGAGATGTCACTCAAGGATAAGGAGGAACTTCACAACAAGTCAAGTGGTGCTTACAAAGCCTCATGTGAAGCCCCCACATCATCAAGTGAGAAACAAACCTTCAATGAAGAATTGAGCTTAATGGTGAAGAACTTCAACAAATTCTACAAGAGTAGAAGCAAAGAAAGAAGCTCTAAGTCGAGGTCCTACAATGACAAAAGATCTTCTAGTCGAGAGCGCAACTGTTACAATTGTGGGAGACCCGGACACTACTCCAATGAGTGTACGACACCCTACAAAAGAAGAGAAGATTCTCCAAAAAGAAGAAGTAAAAGAGAAGAATCATCACCAAAAGAGGGGAGGAGTAGAGATGATCGTTATGAACGAAGACCCTCACGGAGAAGCAAGGATTCAGAAAGGAAGGAAAAGTCATCAAGGAGCTACACAAAACGAAGACATCAAGCTCATGTTGGTGAATGGGTATCCGGCTCCGACTCCGACAATCACTCCGAGAGATGCTATCACTCCGACTCCGAATATACTCAAGATGAAGGTGTTGCCGGTCTAGCACTTGTGTCAACCAACTCCTACGACATATCTGATTCACCAAATGAAGGAATTGGAAGATGCTTCATGGCCAAAGGTCCAAAGGTAACACACCCCGAGTATGTTGATTTCAATAGTGATGAAGATGACTTGCTAGGTGATGATGATTTACTTGTTGACAACTCTAGTGATGAATACTATGATGAAACGTCAATTAATCATGACAATCAAGATAAAACGAATGACAATGATAAGGAGAATATTGAGCTTCTAACTAAAGAACTAAACACTCTTAAGTTAGCTCATGAAACTATTTTCGAAGATCATCGAGAACTTTTAAGGGCTCAGGAGAAGTTACGCTTTGAAAAGCTCAATCTTGAGCAAGAGCATGAGTTCTTAAAGGCAATCAATGATGATCTCCGTAAGAAAAGTTCTTCTTACATTGCCAAGTGTTTACTCTTATCTACTTACATGCCTCAAGTCAAGTCTAGTAACAAGTACAAGAAAGATCCTTCCTCTAGTAGTAACAATAATAATGCCAAATCCAATATTGTTGCTTCTAGTAGTTCTATTGATTCCACTAATGATTCTCTTAGCCAAGTTACACTTGATCAAGAAAATAGCTTATTGAAGGAATTATAGAGAAAGATGTATACAAGAGCCTTGCGGGAGTAAGCAATTCGAGGAAATTATGCGCAAGCAAGGAAGGCACCGGAAGAATCAAGGTGTTGGTTTTGAGCGAAAGTTCAATGCCAATGGAGTTGAGTGGGAAGAAGATCAATACCCCAAGACGAAGTTTGTTCCTCAACAAGAGAAGTATGATCCTACTTCCTTCAAGGGAACACAAGCACAAGATGATCTTCCACCACAAGGCCACAAGAACAAAGGCAAGGACAAGCTTCAAGAGGAGATTGATGCATTTGAAGAAGCACCTAAGGCCTTGGTCAAGTGGGTTCCCAAGACTACGTCAAGTTCTACTTCATCAAGTACAACTACAACTCCAAGGATTCCCATCATGATGATGTGGATCCCGAAGAAGAAGAACTAGAGAGTTCTTGAGGGTGACTCCGCCAACATTCTTCACTCATATCATTATGGCAAGGACAAGTGCAATCAACTTCCACATCTTGCACTAGTTCAGGGAGTCACAAACCCTCATGTTGGTAAGGCAAGGGACAAGGTAACCTAATGATTTCATGGACATCATTTTGTGTGTGCATCACTCTATGTCTATGGATATTCTTGTTTGTTCCTTGTGGGACTAACCCATGTAGGTATTGAAAGTGCAACTCACACCAAAGGATTGCTCCAAATGATCTACATCAACATTGAGCATCCACATCTTCAACACCTACATGAAGTCATCATCGACAAAACCCAAGGTTAGTTCATCCCTCTAAGGGGGGATCTCAAATCTAGGGGGAGCTTAACTCTAAGAATTGAGTCAAAGCAACTCTAATGATGTGAACACATCAATGCATTATGTAAAATTGGTAACCCCACTTGAGCTTAAACGATGAGTATGACCTATGATCAAATGTTCTCATTTGACTCCTAAGTCAATATACTCATATATAGACGACCTAGTCATCGCCAATTGTTTGATAGATGCTAGAATTGGTTGTGCATGCTTTGCCACATATTTCATTTGCCATTTTATTGTGTGAGCATGTTGGATGCATATTTTACTCATTCAAGGACATCCACTTGTTGCTTTGATTGATTGGCTTCTTTTTCATTGGCCAAGTGGATGGACAAGAATGCATAAGAACCTTCTCTAGCTATCTATGCTTTTCTCGTCTCAAACTCTATTCATGCTACATCACAAAATTTGATCAAGTCAGATTCGAACCACTCTGTGTGAGGAGCACTCGGAGTCCCCGATTTGTCATAGACTTAAACTTCCAAAACTTCTTTTTGATTCTCGGTCCGACCGATTCCTCCATTTCGGTCCTACCGAGATCACTAAGTCGATCTAGGTTTTCAATCTCGGTGCAACCGATTTGAACTTTTCGGTCACACCGAGTTGCTGTAACTGTGAACAGCTATGCATCTCCGTGCCATCGAGTCGTTCCACTCGATCACACCGACAGGGTTGGGCTATATATACACACGGGCAAAATTTGGAAAACTTTCTCCAAACCTCTTCGCCCGCGCATAGCTCGCTCTGCCTACTAGGTCTCCGGATCGTCGACTTTGTCGCCAGCCGCCTCCTGTCGCTGGTCTCCGCCGCCGTCAACGGATTTCTTCTCTGCTGTTGCCGCCGTAGCGAGTTCATCGCCAAGCTAGGGTATGAACTCGATCATAGTGCTATCCTCGTCTGATTCTTAGCACATTGTGTTCATTATGATTCCTGCCACGATTGAGACACTCCTATCCAGTCAAAACAATCCTTAGAATAGTTGCGATTTGAAAATTTAGGGTTAGGTTTCCGCCGAAACCATCTCGGACCAACCGAGTTGAAAAACTCGGTCCCACCGATTCGGCTAACGCCATTGCACTAGTAACTCTCGGTCTGACCGAGAATTGCTAATCGGTGTGACCGATTTTAGAACTTTGTGAAACCCTAGCAGTCTCGATGCCACCAAACTGTGACTCGGTCCGACCGAGTTCACTTGTTTAGGTTCCAAAACTGCTTCGGTATCACCGAGTTTGAAAATCGGTTGATCTGAAATGCTTTCTGTGGAAAACTAAAACTAAGTTTTTGAATCAGTCTTTTGCAAAAATCTCTGCATTTTGTGATGCTCATCCACTCTATCTCATCTATAACTATTCACAGGGTCAGCAGTCAGTGTTTGCAGCATGTCATACCAAAGTGATAGTTAGAACAGGGAAGAAGAGCAGATTCACATGAGTGAGGGCACTAGTCCCTAAGGTTCTTCAGATGATGGCAGTAGAAGCACTCCTAGCAATTTTCCTAAAGCAGCCACAAGAACCAGAAGGAAGAGAACCTCAGACTCTAAGGATTAGGGCTATGTGGCAGCTGAAGATGAGGCTACTTGCAAGAAAGTAGTGCTCAAAAAGGAGTATGGCTCAGCAAAGAACACAAAGCCTGGACTCAATAGGAAGGTCCCTGCCAAGAGGACACCTATGCTAAAGGTCAGAGGATCAACACAAGTACCTGAAAAGCCTGATCCCAAAGAGGCACCTGCAATAAGAATTACCACTTCCAAACCCAAGAAGGTTCCCACTGGAGAAACCATGAAGTTTACTATTGAGTCAGAGGATGAAGCTGCTGGTCAAGATAAGAAGAAGAAGAGAGCCATATCCACTATTGCCAAGGTTCTTAGCAACCCGAGGGAGTCCTGGACTAGGGGTTGTCCGGATAGCCGAACTATCATCATTGGCCAGACTCCAAGACTATGAAGATACAAGATTGAAGACTTCGTCCCGTGTCCGGATGGGATTTTCCTTAGCGTGGAAGGCAAGCTTGGCGATACGGATATGGAGATCTCCTACCATTGTAACCGACTCTGTGTAACCCTAGTCCTCTCCGGTGTCTATATAAACCAGAGGGTTTTAGTCCGTAGGACGAATGACAATCATACCATAGGCTAGCTTCTAGGGTTTAGCCTCCTTGATCTCGTGGTAGATCTACTCTTGTACTACCCATACCATCAATATTAATCAAGCAGGAGTAGGGTTTTACCTCCACCGAGAGGGCCCGAACCTGGGTAAAAACATCGTGTCCCTTGTCTCCTTTTACCATCTGCCTAGACGCACAGTTCGGGACCCCCTACCCGAGATCCGCCGGTTTTGACACCGACATTGGTGCTTTCATTGAGAGTTCCTCTATGTCGTCGCCATCAGGAAGGATGCCTCGTCCCGTCTTTAAAGACGGCACCGTTGCCAAAGGAGCTTTGGCCATCGGCCAAACTATCCGGCTAGGCGGTTTTCTTATGACCGCCTGTTCGGCCGCCGCGCCGACGATGACCTCTCGGGTCATCAAAAGCGATCTTCACGTCAACTCGGAACTCGCCGAGCAGCTAGATCTGATGGAGCTCTCCTCCGTAAACGATCTCTTGGATCGCATCGCCGCCCTGGGAGTCGCTACAGACTACGATCAGATCGGGCCTAAAACCGATCTGCGAGAGATCAACTCTCCCCAGGCTACCCACCACGTTGCTGTGGTGGAGGAACAGCACGGCTACTCTTCTTCAACATTAAGGGAAAGCTATGTCCGAATTCCCAACCCCTCCATGACAGATTCCCGCGGAGGGACGGACGCCGATCAAGCCCTGAACCTAAAGTCAGGCAGCGGGCCGGATTCGTTGGATAACATCCAGCAACCCAAGCTTCCAAGTTCGGAAACTTTCCGGCCCTTGAGTCTTAGATTGGACGGGGTTCCGAATTTAATTCCACCCGCCCACCCAAACACAAGCGATCTATCCCGAATCCGGCAAGAGCCCGCTGAAACAGTACACCATTACTGGGCCAGATTCCTCCTGGTTATGGACAGGATAAAGGACTGCCGTGAGGAAAGCGCAATCTCAATTTTCTGCAATAATTGCACGGACAAGGGGATCATGAACGCCATAAGTCGTCGCGAAATTACACGGTTCGCCGCTTGGCGTCCATAGTACGAAAGTACTATGCAATAGAGAGTGCCTGGAAAACCGAAACCAAATTTTGGGACAATCCGGCTCCGAACACGACCCTAGTCCAAAATAAAAGGGTGCATCATATTCAGGCACCTGGGTTAAAAACCAAAAAGGGCACGGAAGTCAAATTCCAAGTCCATCCAACGGACCCTACAAAGACGGCCTCCATTGGGGCACAATTAAGCCCTGATGTAGACGCCGCACTACGAGAATTCCTACGAGAAAATTGGGACATTTTTGCCTGGCACCCTTCAGACATGCCAGGAATCCCATGATGGCTGGCAGAGCACAGCCTAAATATCCTAAAAGGATTCAAGACAGTCAAACAAGCTCTTCGGCGATTTTCTGAACCCAAAAGACAAGCAATGGGAGAGGAGCTAGCCAAACTATTAGAAGCCGGATTCATTAGAGATAAAACATCCGGACTGGCTAGCAAACCTGGTAATGGTACCAAAGAAGGAAAAATCCTGGCGCCTGTGTGTCGATTTCAAGGACCTTAACAAGGCTTGCCCAAAGGATCCCTTACCCCTTCCCCGCATCGACCAAATTATCGACGCTACCGCAGGGCACGATTCATTGTGCTTCCTCGACGCATACTCCGGCTACCATCAAATCAAGATGGCGGAGCTAGACCAAGCCGCAACGACATTCATCACTCCATACGGGCCATTCTACTTCAACACAATGCCCTTCGGGCTCAATAACGCCGGCGCAACATATCAGCGCATGATTCAGACATGTCTGGCAAACCAGATTGGCAAAACGGTGGAGGCATACGTAGACGATGTGGTCGTCAAATCCAAACACGTCGAAACTCTAGTAGACGACATGAGGCTCACATTCGACAACCTCCGAGCATATGACATTAAGCTCAATCCGGAAAATGCATTTTCAGCGTACCAGCCGGAAAGCTCTTGGGCTTCATTGTATCCGGTAGAGGAATTGAAGAAAACCCAGCCAAGATCCAAGCTCTGTCACAATTGGTGTCGGTGTACTAAAGTAGGGGGTACCTTAGTACCCCAAACTTGTGCACGGGCAGTCGCAGAACCCCCACGGCAAGGCTTGCCGGGCGCCCGCCAAGGCCCGCCAAGGCCCTTTGTCATTTCCTATTACTGCCATTCAAGAACAAAGTATCAACTGAGAAGACACAGATCCCGCCAAGAGAAGCTTGCCGGGGAGGACAAAGGCACCAGCTAGAGGAGCTTGCCGGGAAGACCAACCAAGGCGTTTCCAGAAGACTTGCCGTGGCGCCCCGCGCGCCCCGGCAAGACCCGACGACCAGCAAGCTTGCCGGCACAACAAGAAAAGGGCCGCGGCAAGGCACTTGCCGCGGCGAGGCTGCCACCCTACACCCAAACTCCAGCGCATACAGCGACGTGTCACCCCAGGACCGTCCCAGGGGCACGTGGCGAGACGCTGCACAGCCATGCGGAGCGAGGTGGCGGGTGGAGCTGACAAGGAGGCCATCATGGCAACGGTGGCACACCTAGCAGTCGTTTCCTTGCCTTTGTTGGGGCGACCAGACGGGCATTAAATGCCCTTGTCCCTGCCGTCGAGTTAGGTAGGGGACACTTTGTTCATCCTTGTTGTACCAACCTGCGTTTTTACCTTTCTACCCCTCTTCTTACGCTGCCACCTGTTGGCGCCCCTTGAACTATAAAGGGAGGCCCATGCGCACGTCGAAGGGTTCGGTCCATTCGACACACGCAACACCACCATACGCTTTCGCACTCTCGAGCAAGATCAAATACAAACACAAAGCAGCGATAGGAGTTTTATCTCTCCGGAGAGCTCGAAGCTGGGTAAAATCGCCCGTCTCCCTGCGCTGACCTCGATCTGCTCTGCGCCCGTCCCCCGCTCCTTGCCGGACTAGAAGGGCCCCTGCCCCATAGGTGCTCGTGGCCCACGAGAGACGCCCGACATCTTTGGCGCGCCCGGTAGGGGGTGCGTCGAGTCGTGAGCATCGATCCGGTCTCCAGCGCTTCATCAACGGCTTCATCGACATGCCACCGAAGAAGAAGGCGGAGGTGGCCGCTCCGTCTACATCGATTCTACCACCACCGCCGAGCAAGCGGGCGGTGGAGTGACGCCAGCGGAGGAGCGGGCGCCGACGGTGGGACTCACGTCATCACCGGTCCAAAAACAAGGCCACAAGCGTCGGTGACCGTGCATACACCACACCCTTCCCGGGAGGTGCAAGGTGAAACAACGCCCGGTGCTCTAGCACCGTGCTCGCGATGGAGCAAGGCCAAGCTGGTGGGTCGCGGGACGTTCGAGGTCAGCATGCACGCCAGCATGCTGGCGCGAGTGAGGTACGGTCACCCGGACTGGGTGTTGCACCCCCCAATCTAGTTGGGAGTCCGAGCACATCCCGCTCCTCGCGCCGCTCGTCGCCCCCGCCACCCAAGACAGCAGAGGAAGAGCTGGCCGAGCCACTGCTACGGACTACCCTCGGCGCCACACAAGATTGGCGGCGGAGGATGACCATTTACAACCTCATAAACCGCTTAGCAGCGACAAGCCCGGCAACGAAGCGCGCCGAAGCCCGGCAAGGCGCCCGGCGCAAGCCGCGCCGACAAGACCATCGGGGTGCCACTTCCGTGCACTCCCAGCCCGAAAACCAAGATCGCGGCTCGCGGACCAACCCCGACGCCGACTTCGACCGCGTCGTCGGACCCGCGAACCCGCCACGATCAGCGCCACGTTCTCCAAACGGCGGCATGAAGACGCCGACTTTTCGATCGGCGCCGGAGAAAGCGGCGTCAATCGACCAGCGCTGGGCCTTGTCGATGTGCACGCACCGGGGAACCGGCGACTTGTCGTCGCGGCGGGTTGCCTGCGTTCACCGTGAATCGTGGCAAGTCGATGGCCCAAAACCAAGAACTTCAAGCGGGCGTGCCGAGAAGTGCGATGGCAGGATACATCCGTCGGAGTTCCTTAGCATCTACACCATCGCGGTGCAGGCTGCCGGAGGGCGCGACGAGAAGATCCTCGCCAACTACTTCCCGCTGGTGCTCAAGCCCAACGTCAGATCTTGGCTCATGCACTTGCCGGACGGCTCCATCTCTTCATGGGCTGACCTGTGTCATCAGTTTGTTGGCGCCTTCACAGGCGGCCACAAACCCCATGGCCAGGAGAGCGATCTGCATCTGCTCATACAGAAGGAGGGAGAGCCCCTGCGCAAGTACATACAGAGATTCAGCCAGGTGCAGCGCAACATCCCAGACGTCCACCCTGCTGCAGTTATCAGCGCGTTCCATCAGAACGTGCGTAACCGCAGGATGAGGGAGGAGATGGCGATGTGCAAGATCAGAGATGTCGGCGAGCTCTATGCTCGGCCGACAAGTGTGCAAGGGCTGAGGAGGAGGAAAATCCCGTAGAGATTGTAGGAAGCGAAGGATCGGCGGTGAGGATGCCGCCCGGCAAGGAAGAACGGCGACGGAACAAAAGGAAGAGAAAGGCTAAGGATGTGCTAGGTATCGAGCATTCGGCAATGGGGCGGCTCCGACAAGGCCAAAGCTGATGACTCGGCGAGGCTGTGGTAGCCGCCGACAAGCGAGGATGGCTCGACAGCGATATTGCAAGATTCACCGCACCAAGGGCCATGACCTCCAAACCTGCAAGAAAGTGGAGCAGATGGGCGGACTCTGAAAGCTGAGTCTGGCGCGCGACAAGGAGAGAGCCCAGGGAGGTCGCGGAGGATCCGGCAAGAAGCTTCACACCCGTGGAGGGCACCGCGGCAAGGCCAAGCCACGGCAAGGAGACAGGCCCCCCCGCGGCCGCGACAAGGACGAAGATGATGAGATGGAGGAAGATGAGGCTGATGACCAAGAGTTTCAGATGGCAACGGAGGTGTTGTGCATCGACGGCGGTGCCTCTCTGCACACCTCGCACCACCAACTCAAGCAGTGGGTGCGAGAAGTGAACGCAGCGGAGCCGTCCGTCGAGTCGCGCAGGCCTCTGAAGTGGTCCAGCACGCCCATCATCTTCGATGTTGAGGACCACCCTGATCGCATCACTGCGGTCGGGTGCTTGCCAATGTTGGTCTCACCAACAATCCACAACCTCAAGGTCACGAAGATGCTGGTCGACGGCGGGGCCGGCCTGAATCTGATCTCTTCAACAGTGCTCAAGAAACTCCAGATCCCCGATAGCGAGCTCGAAGAAACTGGTACCTTTCAAGGGATAAACCCGGGAAGGAGCAAGCCGAAGGGGAAGATCACGCTGCCGATAGCGTTTGGCAGCGAGCTGAATTTCAGGGACGAGAGAGGTCACGTCGAGCGTTGCCGATATCCCTAGCCCTACAATGGGATACTTGGCTATCCAGCGCTCGCCAAGTTCATGGCAGCCT
This sequence comes from Aegilops speltoides, assembly GCA_021437245.1. Taxonomy (NCBI): domain Eukaryota; kingdom Viridiplantae; phylum Streptophyta; class Magnoliopsida; order Poales; family Poaceae; genus Aegilops; species Aegilops speltoides. The sequence continues at coordinate 488,702,423 of CM038146.1, forward strand.
CTCACTACGCATACAATGTGCTCAAGATGCCTGGTCCGATAAGTGTCATTTCTGTCCAAGGTGACAAGAAGGATGCACTTATCTGCACCGACAAGATGTACTGGGAAGCAGCAGCCGCGGCAGAACGCAAGCCACTTGCCGGTGAAGCTCCCCGGGCGAAGAATAAAGCCAAGTCCGGCAAATGTAGCTCTGATGCCCACTCCGGCAAGCGCACTTCTCCGGAGTGCTGCGCTGCCGTCGAGGACGCACCATCAAGCTCCACCGGCAAGTGCAAGAAGGCAAAGGCAGCTCCACCAGAGACCAAGAAAGTGGCCGGCAAGGAAGACGGCACTGGTGGTACCTTCACCATCAGTGCCACGCTTGATCCTAAATAGGAAGCGGCTCGTTGCTCTGCGCAGGCGAATGTCGATGTGTTTGCATGGCAACCATCGACATCCCGGTGTTCGAGGAAGTAATTGAGCAGCACCTTGCCGTCTGCCCTCACGCGCGGCCCATCAAGCAAAAAGTCAGAAAGCAAGCAGTAGAGCGTCAAGAGTTCATAGCAGAGGAGATTAGGAAGTTGGAAGTGGCAGGCCTGGTCCGAGGAGTACTCCATCCGACGTGGCTAGCCAATCCAGTAGTCGTGCGCAAGGCAAACGGGAAGTGGAGGCTTTGCATCTACTTCACTGATGTTAATAAAGCCTGTCCCAAGGATCCATTCCCCTTGCCGCGCATCGACCAGATTGTTGACTCCACAGCAGGATGTGATCTGCTTTCGTTCCTTGATGCCTACTCAGGATATCATCAGATCTTCATGGCGGAAGAGGATGAAGAGAAAACCGCATTCATTACTCCATGTGGCACGTACTGCTTCGTACGGATGCCTTTCGGGCTAAAGAATGCTGGTTCAACATTTGCGAGGGTAGTCAGCCATGCTTTTGAGCCACAGCTGCACAGGAATGTAAAAGCTTACATGGATGACATAGTGGTTAAGAGCAAGAACAAGGAGACTGTGATCCAAGATTTGGATGAGACTTTTGCAAATCTGCGCAAGGTCAATCTCAAGTTGAACCCCGAGAAGTGTGTGTTCGGAGTCCCTTCCGGCAAACTTCTCGGGTTCTTCGTGTCTCGGAGGGGGATTGAAGCCAATCCCGACAAGATCAAGGCCATTGAGCAAATTGAAGCACCAAAGCGCGTCAAGGATGTGCGAAGGCTTGCCGGCTGTGTTGCTGCTCTCAGTAGATTCATCTCCAAGTCTGCCGAACGCGCCTTGCCATTTTTCAAAATCTTGAAAAAGGCGGGTCCCGTGAAATGGACTCTGGAAGCGGAGGCTGCGCTGCAGGACTTGAAGAAATATTTGTCCTCCACTCCAACACTTGTCGCAGCTAAGCCGCAAGAGAAGTTGCTGCTATACCTGGCGGCAACCAATCAAGTGGTTAGTGCTGCGTTAGTGGCGGAGAGGAGGCGAGCGATGAGCCAGCAGCAGCATGGGCAAGCGAGTCGATGACAAGCGAGGGCTTCCCGACAAGCTCTGGCCCGGCAAGCCCCGATCCCACGAGTTCTGGCTCCGCCAAGGATGGATCTGTGCAGTTGCCGGAAGAAAAACAAAAGAAGAAGGTGCAGCGCCCAGTTTACTTTGTCAGTTCCCTTTTGCAGGGGGCTAGATCAAGGTACTCTGGTGTGCAGAAGCTGCTCTTTGGCCTACTCATGGCCTCAAGGAAGCTGCGCCATTACTTTCAAGCACATGAGATCACGGTTGTCACTCGCTTTCGTTGAAAAGGATACTGCAGAATCCAGAAGCAACAGGCAGGATTGTCGAGTGGGCACTGGAATTGTCGAGCTTTGGCCTCAAGTTTGAAAGTACTTCAACTATTCGAGTCGGGCTTTGGCAGAATTTATAGCAGAATGGGCGCCAACACGGATGAAGAAATTCGGAGAGGAGCATCCCGTCAAGGAAGTCGACAAAGAATGGATCATGTACTTTGATGGTGCCTTTTAAGCTGCAAAGCGCCCGGTCTTGGCGTACTACTCGTTGCCCCCAGGAGAGCACCTCAAGTATGTGGTACAAATGCACTTTCCCAAGGAACAAGCAACAAATAATCTCATGGAGTATGAAGGCTTGCTTGCCGGACTCAGGATAGCAGCAGAGCTTGTGATTAAGAAACTTATTGTCAGGGGTAACTCACAGCTTGTCATCCGCCAAGTCAACAAAGATTACCAAAGCCCGTTGATGGAGGCATACATTGATGAAGTGAGAAAGCTAGAGGAGCATTTTGACGGCCTACAAATGGAACATGTTCCAAGAGCACAGAATGACGTTGCAGATGGCCTATCAAAATGTGCCGCACTTAAGTTGCCTGTGGAACCAGGGATTTTTGTGCTCAAGCTAACTCAGCCATCCGTCACACCATCAACTGGACAGAGCAAGAAGAGGAAGTTGCCTGCCGGCGACCACTTTCCGGCAGAGCTCCCCGGAGCCGCCGCAAAGAAGGTTCCCAGGATCAACACAGAAAGCGCTGAGGAGCAGTCCGCTCCGACAAGCCTCGGAGCTTGTTTCGTCGAAGCAGACACTCCCGACAAGCTGTGTCCCGACACACTTGCCGGGGAACATCTCGCTCCGGCAGGATCCCCGATCCTTGCCGTAGAAACGGATGTTCCCGCAGCCGCGTTTGCGCCTTTAGTCCTCGCTGTCGAGCCACAAGCTCCAGCCTGGGCACAACCGATAGTCCATTTCCTTCAGACAGGAGAACTTCCCGAAGAGCAGGAAGAAGCGGAAAGAGTAGCCCAGCAATCAAGTATGTACCAGTTTGTTGATGACATACTGTACAGAAGAAGATTCAACAGAGTGAAATTGAAGTGCATTCCCCGGGAAGATGGACAAGAGCTGTTGGCAGAGATACATGGAGGCATATGTGGTCACCACATTGGCGCAAGAGCACTTGCCGGCAAGGCTTTCCGGCAAGGCTTCTTCTGGCCGACAGCCCTCCAGGATGCAACTGCACAAGTAACCAAGTGTGAAGCGTGCCAGTTCCATTCCAAACAGATTCATCAACCAGCTCAAGCTCTCCAAACAATCCCTTTGTCCCGCCATTTTGGTGCAGGGGCTCGACATCTCGGCCCCTTCCCCGAGCCGTCGGGGCTTTGAGTACTTATGCGTTGCAATCGACAAGTTCACAAAGTGGCACGAAGTGGAACCGGTGAGGAAGGTGACAGCACAATCAGCGATCAAGTTCTTTAGGTCGATTGTTGCGCCATTTGGGATCCCTAACAGGATCATCACCGACAATGGCACACAATTTCTGAGCCACACCTTCATGCAATTCGTCCAAGATCTTGGCACCAAGATCTGCCGCTCTGTTGCTCACCCGAGAAGCCACGGTCAAGCGGAGAGGGAGCGCTGAAGTGCTCGCGGGCTCAAGACCAGAACTTTCGACGGGCTGCACAAGTGCGAAAAAATTGGATCGGCGATTCCGGTGGTTCTGCGGGTCGTCGGGACGACGCCAAATCGAGCCACCGGCCAGACACCTTTTGCTCTTGTCTATGGAGCGGAGGCAGTTCTCCCCACGGAACTCGTATATGGATCGCCACGAGTGCTCGCTTATGATGAGCTTGAGCAAGAGCAGCTGCGCCAAGATGACGCGCTGCTCCTCGAGGAGGATCGTCTTCAGGCTGCTGTGCGAGCTGCTCGCTACCAGCAAGCTTTGCGCCGCTATCATAGCCACAAAGTTAACGCCAGAAGCTTCGAGGAAGGCGACCTTGTTCTTCGGCGCGTTCAATCCGCCAAGAATTCAAACAAGTTGACGCCAAAGTGGGAGGGCCCTTATCGGGTGAAACGAGTCACTAGGCCCGGCGCTGTCCGCCTTGAGACCGAAGATGGCATTCCGGTGAGCAACTCTGGAACATAGAACATCTTATAAGTTTACCCATAAGGCGCGGTTGCCGGACCCGTTCCGGCAACCACCTTTTGTACAAGCCTTGCCGCTGTCGCATGTAACACTTTGTACAAAGCCGGGCGCAGCCCCCGTGCGTAAATAAAGTTTATGTGCCCTGCACACCTTATCAAATTCAGTGCATTTTTCTTTTTTGCATATATATCTGACACTTTGTGCAGCACTTACCCCCGGTAAGCAATAAGGAACCTTAGGGTCCCATATCATTATTTTCTCTTCTTTCTTCTTAAAAAAGAGGATTCCTCCGCCCACAAGTTCACCAGGGGGGCGGGGAGATAAAGGTCTGGACCGAGCGCTGTCCAAAGGAATCTAGCCTTGCTGGGACGAAGAAGACAGAAAAGCTAAGTAGCCAAAGTTTAAGCTTAGTCAATCTTAAATTTTTCAAGTTATATTCCTTGAACGTTCGTGCCTTGTATGGAAAACCTGTGCGCGGAGGAATCGACTCATGGCTAAGTTGCGCTCTTGCGTTATTTTCGAGCCCGCTCAACAATACAAGTGAGCTGCAACTAGTCCCAACAATATTTCTTGCCGGGCGCAACACCGCCAGCGGGCTGCTGATGTTCCGCACTCAGCAAGTGTGCTTGCGCCGGCAAGGTCCCTCAAAGCGTAGGGTAAAAGCATACAAGGGATGCAACAGAGTAAAGGAAATAACATAGCAAGCAATGCACAGAATAGAGTTATATTACAAGAATGACTTATTGTGGCACTGACTAAATTGTTCTCATAACTGAAACGGCAGCAGCAAGAAAAAGGGAGAAGAAGGGCGACCTAGTCCACGCGCCCGCCGTCGACCCTCCTGACCTCGTTCACCTTGTCCACAATGGGTGTGATGATGGCCCTGAGCTCCTCAAGATTAGCGCCCTCTGGCAGCTTCTTGGTGACGCGGGAGAGGTCGATGCCTGGGTTGCGGAAGAGGACCTTCACCAACACCTTCTCCAAGACCCCGGCGCAGATCGCGCGCGACTCGGCGGCCAACTGCTTCGGGATCCTTTCCCGGAGCTGCCGGAGAGGCGTCACCACATCTTTGAAGAAAAGCGTGAGCTTGGCGTTGGGCTGGAGATTCTCCTCAGTAGAGTACCCGAAGCCCGTCAAGTTCAGCTCCGCCAACTCCTCGTCAATGAGCGCGGCGATGTTGACGAGGCCCTCCGTCTAGAGCTCCACTGTGGTCTTGAAAGCGTTCTGGGTCTCGGCAGCCCTCGTCAGCAGCTCCTTGTTACCCTTGAGGTCTTTCCTCAGGATATCTTCTCGCTTCTTGGCGGCGTCCAGCGTCTCCGTCAAGGTGGCCAATTTCAGCCCTAGATCAGCGCTCGAATCCTTGGCGGCGTTCAGCTCCTTGATCTTCTCGGAGAGCCGAGCTTCCAGGCCACCGTGGGCGCGTGCATCCTTCTCGCGATCACGCTGGAGTGCGGCAAGCTCTTCATTCTTCCTTGTCACCTCCGCCTCCAGCTTTGTCACCTTCTCCTCTAACTCCTTCCTGGCGGCTTCAGCAGCCGCGGCGGCATCCTTCGCCTCCTTGAGCGCCCCGCCAAGTGATCGTTCCCGGACGGCGAGCTCCTCGTCATGGCTGTCCAAGTACGCCTTCCTCTGTATCAGCTCACCGTCCCGCCTGGACAGCTCCTCGGCGGCAAGCCTCTGCTGCTCCTCGGCTTCAGCCTTCTCCAGGATGAACGCCTTCTTCGCCTCGTCGAGCTGCGCCCTCTCCTCAGCAATGGACCGGAGGGCCTCCTGGTTGCGGCTCTTGAGCTCTTGCGCATGTTTCTCTATATCAACTCCCGCCTGCGCGACAAGCACTTCCCGGGACTCAAGCTTCGCTTGCCGGGCACGGTAGAGTGACACCAGCTTTCGGAGCAGCTGCTCCTCCTCGGACTTGCCGCTGCTGCTGCTCGGCCTGTCAACCACTGCCAGCCCAGCAAAGGCAAGTACTTCCCCGTCGAACTCCTCTCCTTCAACCGGCGCCCTGGAGCTCGATGCCCAGGGGAGCTTGATATATACGCCCTCGCCGGCTTTCAAGTAAGCACCGGGCTGGGGCTCCTCGGAGCCCAGCGCTGCGTCAGTGGCGGAGGGGTCAGCAGTCGGTGCAGCGCCTCGCGCTCCTGCGTCCTCCGGGTCGTCAGTGCGGTCGTCGGACCCCTCGCCAGCCCCTGTGCCAGCGGCCTTGGCGGCCTCTTCACCGGCGGGCTCCTCCGCGCCGGCCTCTTCCTCATCAGCGGCGGCATCCCCAGCGTTGCCACGCCCGCCCTCCTCACCGGTGGCCTCAGCTTCCATCGGGTCCCCAAGGGGAGGATCTGAAGACAGGGAGAGGAAGGGAAAGTCAAGCAAATACCCAAGAGAAAGAAAAGGGAGAGTCCCCGACGAGGAGGGTCACCTGTGCTGGGCTCTGTGATCATGGGCTCCACCACCGGGGGCTCACTGGTTTCACCCCTTGCCGGAGATCCCTTCCTTGCCGGAGAGGGCTCCCATATCGGGGAATCGGCCCTCGGTGGCGTAGTCGAAGCCGATGACACCTCCGGCTCGGCCTCCGACTGCTCCTGGTGGGCCTGTTCTGCTCCTGCATACAAAAGAGTCAATAGTCAAGATGTTGGCAGAAGAAGAAGCAACCATGGGCGCCCCACGACAAGAAGTGAATCAAGGCACTTATGCTGGGGGCTGTGCTGGGAGCTGCTGCGAGGGGAAGGGACCGGGTCCGTCAAAGTGGTCTCGGACGTATCTTCTGCCGCCACAGCAGGATCGTCCTCGATGTTAACCATGGGAACCTTGGCCCTCTTCGCCGCCCTCTCCGCCAAAGTCCTGAGACGGAACAGGGGTTTGGAGAGAAACAGACTAGATACAAGACAAACAACAACAAGGATCAAAAGAAAGACGAGTACAGTATAAAGAAAGCCTTACTCCTCCTCCTCCTCCTCCTCTTCATCATCATCGGAGCTCAGCGCGGAGAGGTCGAACTCCGGTACCCTCTCAGCGCGACGTGGCGGAGGAGTAGGCTCCCTCCGGCGCTTGCCGAGGGCTGCGGCAGATCAGCGTGGCGGCCGGAAGACCCGCCTCGATTGCGGCGCGGCCTGGGACCCTCCCGCGGCAATGGTACTGGCCGCGGTGGAACGTGTCCCACGGCGCCGCGGCTGCTGAACGGCCTGCTCCTCTACCACCTCTCCGACTCGACGGAGGCGCCTTCTCGGACGGAATTGGGGCTGCGCTGTGGGCTCCGCCTGCGGCAAGTTGCTCGAAGACGGCTGGCCGCTCGCGCCCTCGACGGACTCGCCCGTTCCGGCCTCGACCTCCCCTTTGCCATCGCCTTCTCCGGCAAGTTCGTCCTGGGCGGCGAGGCTTGCCGCCACAGCTGCATCCGCCTCCACCAACGTGAAGCCAAACTCGCCCGCTGCGGCGGCTGCCGCCGCCTCTTCGGCCCTGCTAGCGATATACGCCAGCTCATCGGCAGTGGTGGCACGGGTGAGGAGCTTCTGCTCGTCGGAGTTGACTGCCACCTCCGACAAGTCGTCGAAGAATTGCTGCACGACCTCGGTAGCGGGCTCTATCCAGTTTGCACTTATCCCATGCGTGTCGCACTCCGGCATCATTGCGCAGATACGATCGCGCTGGGAGTTATTGCACAAGGGGACGACGCCCTGCACCAACTGGGACCACTCTGGATGATTGGCGTCATGCTTGAACATCTCCCTCAGCATCGCGCCAAGCTCCATGACCGTGAAGTTGAAGTTGAGGCCTGGGCGCAGCCTCATGAAATCCGCTGGGCCGCTAAACAGCCAGGCGGGCCTCCCCCTCGCCTGCAGAGGGGCGATACGACGGCGAAGGAAATCCGTGCCAACCGCCCCTGTTGTGAGTCCGGCATGCCTGAGCCGGAGGATTCGGGTGGTAGCGATCGTCAGCTTGGCATCGTCCGGCGACAGAGCACTCCAGTCGTTGCCACGCACCACCCGGGTCTTGCGCAGCTTGGTGAACGACGGCGGATTGGCATCACAGATCTAGCACCACTCCGCCCTCCACTCGTCCCACTTGCTGCGGAGCTCGCCCGTCAAGTATACCTCCTTCATGCCCATCCAGGAGGTCCAGGCAATTCCGCCAGCCAGTGGCTCCCCTTTCTCGGCCCGAGGAGAGAAATAATGACGGAAAAGAGCCACATTGGGGAGGATACCAACGAAGTTCTCGCAGAGGTAAAGCGAAAACCGCCATTGTCGAGCGGCGTTGGGGTGAAATCAAGCAGATGAAACCCGTAGGTGTTCATGATGTCGCAAAAGAAATCGGAGAAAGGTGGGCAGAGCCCGCAATAGAAGAACACAGGGAAGAAGTAGTACCCTTTGGGGCACTTCTTCGATTTGGAGGCCTCCGCGGAAAGCACCGGCGTGCGCGGATGCGCCCGCGTTTCCGTCGACCAGAAGAGGTAGAACTCCGGCCGCAATGCCTCCGGAGTGAGCTCGGGGGGGGGGGGGGAAGCACCTGCTTCTTGCGTAGCGCCTCGAGCTCCAGCGCCTCAGCCGACTTCGCGGCCTTCACAGCCTTCGCAGCCTTCGTAGCCTTCCCGGCCTTCGGAGCCATGGCGGAGGCAGTGGGGGGAGGCGAAGACGACGGCGGCGACGGCGACGGCGGGCGGCGGAGCACTGTTTTCTTCTCGATTCAGGAGACGGAGGAGAGCGGCGGAGCTTTCGGAGGAAGGAACTGCAAGTGGCGAAAATGGGGGAACGGCCCCTCTTCCTCTGCTTATAAACGGGGGATGCGAACGTTACGCATTTCGTGGAGTTAAGTATTGACCACGTTCTCTCCCACGACGCTGCAATCGGCGCGTGCCGTTGCGAGAGGACGCGCTGGACACGGAGTCCGATTTTGTGTGGACCCAGGCCCCGCGTGCCCGTGCACTGTTCTGGGCCTGGCCCAACAACGCTCGGCACCGTGTATGGCCCAGGCCCGGGGGCTCCTGTCGGTGTACTAAAGTAGGGGGTACCTTAGTACCCCGAACTTGTGCACGGGCAGTCGCAGCACCCCCGCGGCAAGGCTTGCCGGGCGCCCGCCAAGGCCCGCCAAGGCCCTCCGTCATTTCCTATTACTGCCATTCAAGAACAAAGTATCAACTGAGAAGACACAGATCCCGGCAAGAGAAGCTTGCCGGGGAGGACAAAGGCACCGACAAGAGGAGCTTGCCGGGAAGACCAACCAAGGCGTTTCTAGAAGACTTGCCGTGGCGCCCCGCGCGCCCCGGCAAGACCCGACGACCGGCAAGCTTGCCGGCACAACAAGAAAAGGGCCGCGGCAAGGCACTTGCCGCGGCGAGGCTGCCATCCTACACCCAAACTCCAGCGCATCCAGCGACGTGTCACCCCAGGGCCGTCCCAGGGGCACGTGGCGAGACGGTGCACAGCCATGCGGAGCGAGGTGGCGGGCGGAGCTGACAAGGAGGCCATCGTGGCAACCGTGGCACACCTAACGGTCGTTTCCTTGCCTTTGTTAGAGGCGACTCAGACGGGCATTAAATGCCCTTGTCCCCTGCCGTCAGAGTTAGGTAGGGGACACTGTTGGTCACTGTTGTACCAACCTGCGTTTTTACCTTTCTACCCCCTCTTCCTACGCTGCCACCTGTTGGCGCCCCCTTCAGACTATAAAAGGGAGGCCCATGCGCACGTAGAAGGGGTTCGGTCCATTCGACACACGCAACACCACCATACGCTCGCACTCTCGAGCAAGATCAAATACAAACACAAAGCAGCAGTAGGAGTTTTATCTCTCCGGAGAGCTCCGAAGCTGGGTAAAAATCGCCCGTCTCCCCCGCGCGCCCGACCTTGATCTGCTCTGCGCACGTTCCCCGCTCCCTTGCCGGACTAGAAGGGGCCCCCTGCCCCATAGGTGCTCGTGGCCACAAAGAGACGCCCCGACAATTGGATATCCCAAAAGACCTCAAGCAAATACAAAAAATGACTGGATGTGTGGCGGCTCTAAGCCGCTTCATCTCCCGCTTAGGAGAAAAGGCATTACCCCTTTATCGCCTCCTCCGGCGCACTGAACACTTCGAGTGGACGGATGCCGCCACGGCCAGACTCGAAGAAATAAAGGCCATATTGGCAACAAATCCGGTCCTGGCCGTGCCCAACTTGGGCGAACCAATGATATTATATATCGCGGCAACACATCAAGTCGTAAGCGCGGTGCTCGTCGTCGAACGAGAAACGGACGGACAAAAGTTCCCTCTTCAAAAACCAGTGTACTATGTATCCACTGTCCTAACTCCATGCAAGTCCCGGTATCCACATTATCAGAAGATAGCGTACGCAGTGTTCATGGCATCCCGGAAGCTTCGACACTACTTTCAAGAGTGTTCGATAACAGTAGCCTCCGAAGTACCTCTCAATGACATTATAAACAACCGCGACACGACCGGTAGGATCGCAAAATGGGCCATCGAGCTCCTACCATTCGACATAACCTATAAACCACGGCGAGCTATCAAGTCGCATGTTTTGGCCGACTTCATCGCCGAATGGACTGAAGCCGAACTCCCTAAAGAGTACTGGCCGGCCTGGGGGCTGGCATCGTCTAGACGTCCCCAACCGGAGACACAGTCCAATACGTACTCCAGATAATGTACACGGACTCCAACAACGCAGCCGAATACGAGGCCCTTCTACATGGCCTCCGGATGGCGGTCTCCATGGGCATTAAACGCCTAGAGGTGCGAGGATTGAACCTCGCGATATCCCAAATAAATGGAGACTTGACGCCAAGGATCCGAAAATGGCAGCTTCAGTAAAACCGTTCTGAAAATGTCAGCTCGGTTTGAAGGGCTCAATTTCACCATATAGCACTGGGATAATAATCAAGCGGCGGACGTGTTAGCGCATCAGCGCAAAGCGCGATGCCGTCCCTCCCAATATCTTCCTGGAACGGCTTTTCAAGCCATCCGTACTATGGGAAGGGGAGTCCGGAAACAACAATCCGGACCCAACCGCACCACTCGACCCCGCACACTCTGACACAATCAGCGGTCCTGCCAATGAAACAACACCTTCAGCCCACGAAATAATGGCAGTCATTGCCCCGTGGACCGAGCCATTCCTAGCTTACTTAACTAGGCACGAACTTCCCGAGGACCAAAACGAGGCCCGCTGCATAGTACGGCGATCTAAAGCCTATAAGGTCCATGAGGGAGAGCTCTATAAAAAAAAGCACAACCGGAGTCCTTGAAAGGTGTATCTCCGAAGAGGAAGGGCGAAATCTTCTGGCTAAAATTCATGTCGGACTCGGTGGGCACCACGCCGCAGCCCGACCCCTTGTAAGCAAGGCCTTCCATACAGGATTTTGTTAGCCAACGGCCCGGACAGACGCTCAGGATTTAGTCCAACGATGCGTCGGTTGCCAGCTCTTTGCTAATCAAAGTCACATGCCACCCACCGCCCTGAAAACTATACCCATCACCTGGCCGTTCGCGGTCTGGGGGCTTGACATGGTTGGACCCCTTAAAGGAGGAACCCACAAGCAAAAATACCTATTGGTCATGGTGGATAAATTCACCAAATGGATAGAGGCCAAGCCAGTTAAGATGGTCAAATCCGGACCCGTGATAGACTTCATATCAGGGGTAGTACACCGTTATGGTGTCCCCCATAGCATCATCACTGATAACGGCACAAACTTCACGGCCGACGAGGTTAAACTCTGATGGAAAAACATGGCCATCAAGCTCGACTACGCTTCAGTCTATCACCCTCAAACTAACGGTCTAGTCGAGCGAGCAAATGGTCTAATTATGAGCGGCATCAAACCCAGACTAGTGCGGTCCCTCAAGGAATCTAACACACACTAGGTAGAGGAGCTCGACTCCGAACTCTGGGGGCTGCGGACCACGCCGAATCGCACTACCGGATTCACACCATTCTTTATGGTGTATGGCGCAGAGGCAGTTTTGCCCTGCGACATAATTCATGACTCACCTCACGTGCGCATGTACGAAGAAAGAGAAGTTGAGCTGGATCGGCAGGACAGTTTGGACGCCTTAGAGGAGGAGCGCGACGTGGCAAAAGCTCGTTCCGCATTCTATCAACAACAGGCTCGAAGATATCAAAGCAGAGAAGTGGGGGCCAAAACTTACAATGTTGGCGAACTAGTTCTACGCCTGCCGGACAAGAAAAAGGACAAACTCAAGCCCAAATGGGAAGATCCGTTCATCATCGACCAAGTCTTGACCGGCGGAGCATACCGTCTGCGAAACGCATCGGATAACCGACTCGAGCCGAACCCATGGAACGCAGCCCGTCTCCAAAGATTCTACGCCTAGCGCCGGACTCTGAGTTTGTCTCCTTCCTCCGTCTACATTTTTTACTTTAGCTGTCTTTCATTTCTCTCTTTCCCCCTCCTTTTTTCTTAAAGCCTTTGGAGGCTCGTTTGCGCATTGTTCGGACACACTTGACGTGCTACTCGCACTCATTATACCTGGGGGCTTCTTTAACAGAAGCTTATTTATACGGGCTTTATGCCCAACACATGTGTCACACTTCCGCATGTACCTTTTATTCACCATTATATGCATCGATATGACTTAAGTTTTGGACAAGCTGGGTTGCCTGGCTCCTGTGCTCACCCCTACATTCCCAATTGTTCGGCTAGGAGGTAAAGGGAGCACCTCTGCGATTGTTACTGCCGGGTCAGCCGGATGTGTACCTCAGACTGGGTGAAGCCGAAAGCTAGCGTTCTTAAGGGAATATTCGGTCGGTGAACTAAAAGATGATTTCTTACCTATTTATTTATCTGCCCCCAGATGCTTTCCTGCTTTTCTTGCAGTCCGGACATGCACTTTAGGGCATGCCTCCCAGGGAAAGGAACCACTAACGGAACTATTCTCCTTGGAAGATGTTTCGTACTAACCATGTAATATAACATAACTAGTTGGGCACTTGTCTGATAAAGCACTCATGACCCCTACGCCTGGTCTCCATGCATGCCGCGGTTTTTTAATAACCGTGAGGGTATTCAGACACACTCCGACTATCGGGTCCCGAGGTTGAAGCGAAAAGGTCCGCAATGACAAACGATCTACAATCCGGCTAGAAGGCAATTTACATGTCATTTTACATTACATAGTCAAATTGACTGATTGTATTCCTCTTCAATACCATCTAACAGGCTGTCTAGTTTACAGTCCCGCTGGGAATACTTTGTGGCCAACTCTACTTGGCCGTACATTAAGCTCACAGGGATCTCCTTCCCATTGGGCCCCACAGGTCCGACCTCGGCCATGTGGTTTGGGTCAGCCTTCGTGTACCTCGTCTTCACCATGGCCCAGGCCTCCCTGGCGCCTTGACGGCAGGCCGATATCTTCCACAGACGGAAGCGCCGCCGTGCTCCCTGAAGCTTCTCCGCAAGCCCTCCAAGACCCTCGGGTAGGGAGACGGACGGCCATAAGGCCTGGGCGACGCCACTCATCACCTGCCGAACTTCGTTCATGCGATTGCAGAGCTTCGAAGTAGGTCACCCGTTGAACCGGGCATTTCCTCTGCCGGACGGCCTGTGAGCATACCTACAGACATATTCCTGTTAATCGACTTCCTCACCAAACTCTAGCTTTCAAAAGTTCGTTCAAGCACTTACTATAAATGCCGCGACGAAGCCGCAGATTCTCCTTCACGGAGTAAGACAGCTGGACCCGAACATCTTTTAGTTCCTCGCCCAGCTGAGTGTTGGCATCTTGGAGGTTATTTTTATCCTGCTGCACCCTTGTAAGCACCTTCTCGCCGGCCTTTAGCTGGCGTAGTAGCTGCTGCTTGTCCGGATCTAGTCCGGCGCCATCTGCAATATTATTGTCAGACTTATATACACGCCGCACTTCACAAACTACTTATCTTCCGAAGTATATATTACCAGAGGGGGTCTCCGTGGATCCCCCTATGGCGGCTAGTGCGGCCTCAAGTTGGGCCTTGCACTCTTGAAGCTCCTGGGACAGGTGGGTATTCTTCTCCGTAAGATCATGCATAACAAATGATCCTTAAATCAGTTATTCTAACTATTTTAAGTCTCGGGGGCTACTGGCATATATAACTGTCAAAATTCCTCACCCGTATGTCTTTCACATACTGCTCCGTGGCTCTGGCTAGACCATCTTGAGCAGCACGAGGTGCACATCTCCCAAATTAAAGGCATTTAACGCCTCCGAAGAGAAGCATGCGTCACAAAGAACTGTCCGGCAGCGCCTGTGATTCATGGCGCTCTCCACCTCAGATTTGGTGGCGGACAACCTGTCGGCGTCCTCCGTTGGAGGAGCACCCGACGCGCGCCTTGCGTTCGCCTCCCCCTCCGGACCTGGCGTTGGAGCCTGGCCGGCGGAGGTTCGATTGGCAATCTCTCCGGACACAGTCCGGCGAGCGCTCTTTCTCCTGAAAAAACCACGAGCGTTAATATGCCTTCCAGGAATCTTTCCCAGAAACATGGTGGCGCGCCATGCCGTTGTGGCGATGTCTCGATTTGCGCCGCACTTCTCTTCCGCTTGCCGGGCCGAGCTGCCCCTTGTTGGCCATCCGCTGCGTGTTCGGCTTCCCGCCTCGAAGGCACCTCCTGCGGAACACTATTGGTATACGGTGGTCAAAGATAAGCATGGATGAGTAATGGTATCAGGACTACGGTCACAGTTACCTGGGAAACCGGAGATATTCCGGGGTAGTCGGCCGTAATGGCGACCAAAGCATTGTCGATGCTAAGTTGGTAGAACACCCCATCGATCAGCTCCACCTTTATGTCCGGATCCTCTTCGGAGGCCGGATCGAGGGACCGTCCCGGATCCTCGGGTTGTGGAGCTGGGTTGTGTATGTCCTCCACGGCCCGGCGCAGTTCCTGCGCCAAAATCACAAAGTGAGACACTTAATTTTGGGAATATGGATCAGATAGACAAACGTCCGCTTACCCATCTTCAAGGGTTGTTCATGGAAAATCCATTCGATGGACTAGCACAGAGGAAGTCCTCCTTCTCCCCTTTGTACAGGCCGGACAGGATCTTCACCAGATTGGCGACCGATCCCGGCCCCTTGCGGCCATGACGGGTGGCATCATCCTCCCCGTTGAAATCCCACATAGGGTGGCCCCTATACTGGAGTGGCTGCACCCCTCGCATAATGCATGTGGTCATGACCCCAATCATGGTCAATCCGGAATGAGCCAATAACCTTATTCGGCCCATAAGATATTGGACGTCTCTGTCATTCTCCCGTTGAGGGCTCCGCGAGCGCCAACTCAGGCGTTTCTTCAAAGGAGCGTTGCTGAACTCCGGGAGGCCGATCCGAACTGGGTCCGGTAGCGGGGCGTCCTCCATATAAAACCATTTTGAAGGCCAGTCTTCGGACGCCTTCTTTGGGGTTCCGAATAGATATCCGGTCCCGGCGATGCGCCATAGTTCGGCTCTGCCCACTTGATATATCGACCCCTCATGAGAATGGGGTACGAGGCAGAATAATCTCTTCCACAGCGCAAAATGGGCCTCGACGCCCAACAACAGCTCGCAAAGGGCCACGAAGCCCGCGATGTGCAGGATGGAGGCAGGCGTAAGGTGGTGAAGCTGGAGCCCATAGAACTCCAGGAGCCCTCGGAGAAACGAATGTATTGGAAATCCGAGTCCTCTTTTTAGATAAGGGACGAAGCATACCCGCTCTCCTTTGGAGGGATTGGGGATGCTCTCCGCCTGCTTTCCGCCCTTGTAGGTGGCAAGTCCGGCTCGAACCGGAACCATAAAGGCCGGGGGAAGAGATCCCTCGGCTTGAAGCGTCACCAGCTCACTATGCGGGACCGAGCATCTCCCCCAATCTCCTGGCTGAGGGCTGGGAGCGCGAGAGGAGGAGCCGCGTCGACTCTCCATGATGGAATGGATTTTTGGTCAGAAGCGCTCCGATGAAGACTCGCGGAAGGAGGATGGTGTGATTCGGATCTAGATCCCCGCCTCTCTTTAGAGGCAGCTCATTCGTGCAGCTAGGGAGTAGAATGTAAAAAATGCCCTGGCTTTTCGCATTCGTTCGACACGTGGAAGATAGCCATTATTGGACATGGAAGCCAAGGAGCGCAGCATTTATAAGAAGCCGGACACCATTTGGCGAGTACATGGAAGTAGGAGAAGAACCCGCCTTGCAATGCCGAAGACAATATGCGCGCCGGACTCGTCGTCATTGAAGCCTGGTTCGGGGGCTACTGAGAGAGTCCTGGACTAGGGGGTGTCCGGATAGCCGAGCTATCATCATTGGCCGAACTCCAAGACTATGAAGATACAAGATTGAAGACTTCGTCCCGTGTCCGGATGGGATTTTCCTTGACGTGGAAGGCAAGCTTGGCGATACGGATATGTAGATCTCCTACCATTGTAACCGACTCTGTGTAACCCTAGCCTTCTCCGGTGTCCATATAAACCGGAGGGTTTTATTCCGTAGGATGAACAACAATCATATCATATGCTAGCTTCTAGGGTTTAGCCTCCTTGATCTCGTGGTAGATCTACTCTTGTACTACCCATACCATCAATATTAATCAAGCAGGAGTAGGGTTTTACCTCCACCGAGAGGGCCCGAACCTGGGTAAAAACATCGTGTCCCTTGTCTCCTGTTACCATCCTCCTAGACGCACAGTTCGGGACCCCCTACCCGAGATCCGCCGGTTTTGACACTGACACTACCCCTCTATGAGGAGAGACTCTGAGGAAGAGGAACAAGAGGTTGCTGCACCAGCACCCAAGGCACAAAAGCTGATGGGTGATGCTATAAAGTCAGGGGCTGCAACACCAAAGCCCAAGGAAGCACCCAAAGCTGCCCCCAAGCCCAAGATTGCACCAAAGAGGAATACTAGGAGTATTTCAGCTGCTGAGAAGAACAAGGCCCCAGTGCCAGAAGTTGCTGATAAGGAAGATGATGAAGGACAAGTCCTGAGAAAGCTAAAGCCAAAGATTCCAGACCACAATGATGCTCATCCTGTGGCTGAGAACATGAAGTTAAGAAAGGATGCATGACTCATATTGTGGAGGTTGTCAGATCCATAGGTTATCAGGAGAAGGACTGCTGTTGATTACAGGTTCCGTACAAAGGAACAGTTAGATTTCTATGAGACAGTGCTGTTGGACAAGAAGCCTATAGTGTGTGACATGAGGTGGGTCGACTGGACCTACATGAAGGAGAATGAAGAACACTATCCTGGAGTGCAAGACAGTTTCATTGCTTGTGCAGTTGTAGACTTTGTTGGGCAGAAGCTCACAAAGTGGAATGATGAGCTGATTATGCAATTCTACTCCACAACACATTTCTATCCAGATGCCAGGATAGTGTGGATGTCTGAAGGTACAAGGTACCAGTCAACCATTGAGGAACGGGCCAATCTGATCAATGCCCTAAAGGAGAGTGAAGATGACTTGGATGTCTATGCCAAGAAGAAGATGGATCACAATACCATGGCTCATATGTACAAGGAAATCCCAGATGCTGCAGTTGAGACACATAAGTTTGGGTCAGTTCATTATCTTCTGTCAGGACTCCCAACAATCAACTGGATCCTAAGGCATACTCTTTTGCCCAAGTCAGGTGACCACAACATGATTAGAGGGCATGCTATTGCTACACTTGTTTGATGTGCCACAGAAGTTCAAGGTCATAAGCCTCATTGTTGAGACCATCAAGAGGACAGCAGCAGACCAGAAGAGAAGTTGTGGGTATGCCCCACAGATTCAGGAGCTGATTAACTCTAAGATGGGCACATGCACATACTTGCTGGAGAAAGAACATTTTGCTATCTATCAAGAATTTGAGGACAATCAAGTTGTGATGAATGAGAATGAACCATCATCAGTACAAGCTCAAGAGAAGAAGGAGAAAGCAAAGAAAGAGAAGGCTGCCAAGATGCCAACTCAAGAGGAGGCATCTGAGTACTTTTTGAAGAACAAGGAGGAGCAGCTTGGTTACTTGATAACATCAACTCTGAGGTTTGAGAAGGGGTTGGCCACCCTAACTCAAAACCAGGAGAGCCTGGAAAGAATCATGGAACAAAAATTCTATGATCTAGATGTCAAAGTAACTGAGATTCAGACAGTTGTGGAGCAGCTATTGGATGATATGCAGGAGAGGAAGGGCAAGACAACCACTGATGCATTTTCCAGAGTGCCTAGAGCTCAGAGATCAGCTGTTGTGCCTGTGACAGACACCAGAGCCACTTCATCTGCACCAGCTACAACTCCTACAGCTCCAGTGCAACCAGCTCCAGCACCAACTCCTCCAGCTCCATCCACATCAACTGAAGCCTTCGTCCAAGGAGCCATCTCTACACCACCACCTGAAGATCAAGCCTGAGAGTCGATCTAGTACTATGCATTTTCTATGAACTTTTTGGTAACTTGTTGCCAAAGGGGGAGAAAAATGTATAGATCATAGGCTTCGAGAGAGGGAGTGTTGCTTTTTGTTCTCTCTTGCTTTGGTGGTTAAAACTTTGTTTGCTTTTGATTGCTTGAGATACTATGCTATTATCTGTGAGGCATTGATGATCATGTGTTTGATCATAAGCTACACTTACGCTTGTTAGATGATATTATCTTACCTATCCTTATATGATCATTTACTTTGCTTGGTGATGAGTGCGTGTATTCAATCTTTATTATTTTGAGCGCTCCACCAAGATGTATGTGACATGGAAGAGTAACCCATGAGCCTAATTCCTTGTGCATTTGCAGTCCAAAGAAAATCTTAAACTATGCACAAATTTAGGGGGAGCTCTTGCTTATCACATACTTCTCAAAGCGACGATGTTTTTCAATCTTATTATCATTTGTCGAAGCTTTGATCTATATGTTGTCATCAATTACCAAAAAGGGGGAGATTGAAAGTGCAACTGTCCCTAGGTGGTTTTGGTAATTCATAACAACATATAGCTCATTGAGCTAATGTTATTCCAAGACTATTATTTTAGGAAAGCTCAATGAATGGCATGGCATGGATGATGAAAGTGGATCCCTCAAAATATCAAGGACAAAGGATTGGCTCAAGCTCAAAAGCTCAAGACTCTTCATTTTACAATTTAGTGATCCATCACATTGAGTCTATAGGCAAAGCCAATACTATCAAGGAGTGATGAGGTGTTGCTTAATGAGCCTCTTGCTTCAAGTGCTTAGTGATATGCTCCAAAAACCCTCAACTACTTTCTCACATCCACATATGACCTAAACCCAAAGTCAAACTCGGCCATACCAATTCTTTCTATCCGGCGCCACCGAGTTCAAATGTCATAGCCACTGCCACAAACCCTAGGCAAATTGGTCTTACCGATAGGGATCTCGGTCTCACCGAGATGGGATTGTAATCTCTCTGTTTCCTTTTGTAACGTTTCGGTCTAACCGAAGTGAGCAATCGGTCCCACTGAGATTGCAATGTAAACTCCCTGTTTCCCTTTCATAACATTTCGGTCTCATCAAAATGAGCGAATCGGTCCCACCGAGTTTACCTGACCAACTCTCTGGTTAGCTTATTACCAAAATCGGTCTCACCGAGTTTGTGTAATCGGTCTCACCGAGATTACGTTATGCCCTAACCCTAACCATATCGGTTCTACCGAGTTGCATGTCGGTCCCACCGAAAATCCTAACGGTCACTAGGTTTACTAAATCGGTCCGACTGAGTTTGTTGATTCGGTCCCACCGAGTTTGGTAAATTGTGTGTAACGGTTAGATTTTGTGTGGAGGCTATAAATACCCCTCCACCTCCTCTTCATTCGTGGAGAGAGCCATCAGAACAAACCTACACTTCCAACTTACCATTTTTGACAGAGAACCACCTACTCATGTGTTGAGGCCAAGATATTCCATTCCTACCATATGAATCTTGATCTCTCGCCTTCCCCAAGTTGCTTTCCACTCAAATCTTCTTTCCACTAGATCCAAATCCCATGAGAGAGAGTTGAGTGTTGGGGAGACTATCTTTTGAAGCACAAGAGCAAGGAGTTCATCATCAACGCACCATTTGTTACTTCTTGGAGAGTGGTGTCTCCTAGATTGGCTAGATGTCACTTGGGAGCCTCCGACAAGATTGTGGAGTTGAACCAAGGAGTTTGTAAGGGCAAGGAGATCGCCTACTTCATGAAGATCTACCGCTAGTGAGGCAAGTCCTTCGTGGGCGACGACCATGGTGGGATAGACAAGGTTGCTTCTTCATGGACCCTTCCTGGGTGGAGCCCTCCGTGGACTCGGGCAACCGTTACCCTTCATGGGTTGAAGTCTCCATCAACGTGGATGTACGATAGCACCACCTATCGGAACCACGACAAAAACATCCGTGTAGCCAATTGCGTTTGAATCCTCCAAACCCTTCCCTTTACATTCTTGCAAGTTGCATGCTTTAATTTCCGCTGCTCACATACTCTTTGCATGCATGCTTGAATTGTGTGAAGATTTCTTGACTTGTCCTAAGATAGCTCAAATCTACGGAAGTCTAAAATTGGGAAAAGGTCAAGTTTTTAATTGGTCAAGTAGTCTAATCACCCTCCCTCTAGACATACTTCAAGGTCTTCATAACTTATACATGTTCCTATGACTATGAGATTATGCAACTCCCGAATACCGGAGGAACACTTAGTGTGCTATCAAACATCACAACGTAACTGGGTGATTATAAAGATGCTCTATAGGTATCTCCGATGGTGTTTGTTGAGTTGGCATAGATCGAGATTAGGATTTGTCACTCCGATTGTCGGAGAGGTATCTCTGGGCCCTCTCGGTAATGTACATCACTATAAGCCTTGCAAGCAATGTGACTAATGAGTTATTGACGGGATGATCCATTACAGAACGAGTAAAGAGACTTGCCGGTAACGAGATTGAACTAGTTATTGAGATACCGATGATCGAATCTCAGGCAAGTAACATACCGATGACAAAGGGAACAACGTATGTTGTTATGCGGTTTGACCGATAAAGACCTTCGTAGAATACCTATGAAACATATGAGCATCCAGATTCCGCTATTGGTTATTGACCAGAGACTAGTGTCGGTCATGCGTACATAGTTCTCGAACCCGTAGTGTCCGTACGCTTAACGTTCTGTGATGATCGGTATTATTAGTTTGTGTGTTTTGATGTACCGAAGGTTGTTCGGAGTCCCGGATGTGATCACGGGCATGACGAGGAGTCTCGAAATGGTCGAGACATAAAGATCGATATATTAGAAGCCTATGTATGGACATCGGAATGGTTCCGGGTTAGTTAGGGCATTTACCGGAGTACCGAGGGGTTACCGGAAACCCCCGAGGAGTATATGGGCCTATTGGGCCTTAGTGCACTACTAGGAATATGCTTATAGATAGAAGTTTACCAGTAGCTCCTATTTATGACCCCACGCCACTAGCATTTACCAGTAGCGCTTGGCAGAAAACACTCTACTACTAATAAATAATAGCAGCGTTTGTTAGCTTGGGCCGCGCTACTGTTACATGGGTCGCTGGGCAAAAATAGTAGCCCACTTACCTGTAGCGTTTGTTTTGAACAGGCGCTACAGCTGGTGGGCTTAGCAATAGGGCCGGCCTCTAACCAGCGCTACTACTAGAGGAAAAGAAAACCGGCCCGAGCGCCCCCGCACCCCCTCACTCTCATAATCGATCCCCTCCGGTCAAGTATTACCTCTTAGCTTGGTGCTTATATTTTGTAGTATAAAATGTTGTCTACATTTTCAGCCACTTGTGAATTCTGTTTCCGCAACTGAATCTTTGTACATAAACTTTGCTTCCTTGTTCGCAATAGGGGGCTTTGTCAATTATGCAATGCCTCTTTAGGCAAAGGAGCATGATGTAAATTGACAAAGCCCCCTATGGACCCAAATCTCTATCCATCTGATGCTGTTAGTGAGCCCATTTTTGGTAAATTTCAGAAAAAGAAAACACAGATAGACAGAGAGTTGTATTTGATCGAAAGGGGGGGTGTTTGCCTTTTATAGTTTTAATTATTGTGCATCTGATGCCAAAGGTGGAATGGACATTTACTTATTGTGTTTTGTGAATCTTGTGACGTGCTGTTTTGGAAGATTCTAAGCTGGTTCAACTTTTGGATGTGGGAATAGATAAAGTGATCCCCTGGATTGAACTACTTTTGCTTGTCTGCTTGCGCAATAATGGCAATATGCCATTTATCTTATTATTAGGCTCTGTTTGGGTTACATGATCTCTATTAGGTTATTGTCTGAACTGAACTACAATTTAGTTGTTATTTTGCTTGCCATGTGAACCTCATGTGTATTCTCTATGATGTGAACCTGATGTGTATATTATTCAAAACCTGATGTGTATTGAAAACTTTATGTTTACTTTTTGGATCGTTAATCCTTTAATCATATTGCTTTAGGGAAATGGCGCCATGACCACCACCACCATGTCGACGGTGCAAGTCAAGGTGGGCCAGCAGCCTTGCAACTGGCACGCTGTTCGGCATCTACTTCTAGTCTAGTTTTCTTCATGCGGCGGTAATAAATTATATGAAACTAGTAACTACTATTTTGTTTTTAGTGTTATTGGCATTAATGCATCGTGTATATATCATTTTGCTTTTTGTACACAGATCGTCCCATGCAATGTGAGGTCAGAATTCAACAAGCTGACCGGAGACTCTGTGACCTTTGAGGCTCCTGGGGGCCCCTACACTATGGAGGTCGAGAAAGGATGAAATATGACGCAGGTGAGAGGAGATGGATGGGTCTATCTCATCGCCCACATGCGTATCACCGATGGTGAGTTGATCAGCTTCTCCTTCAGAGCGGAAAGACCCAAGCTGGCCGTGATTTATGTCAACAAAGTAGAAGATTATGATGATGATGATGACCCACTTGGTGAAGCCATCGTAGCTTAAAGAATGAAGTTGAGTGAGGAGGAGGTGTGCAACCTATGGGACATTATTCCACCATGTGCTGACTTCGTCGGGGTGCCATTCATGACCCGCCTGACAAGTACCATGGTTGATCGGCATATCATGGTATGTTGCATTTACTGTAGTTTTTATACTAATTTGATGATATGCTTTATTGTTATACTTAGTGTAGAGTCCGATGATATATATGTTTAGTGAATCTTATATGCTTAGTGAATTCGATGATATATTTTGTTTTTAGAGTAATTTGATGATATGCTTTATTGTTATACTTAGTGTAGAGTCCGACGATATATATGCTTAGTGCATCCGATGATCTATATGCTTAGTGAATCCGATGATATATATGCTTTATTGTTATACTTAGTGTAGAGTCCGATGATAGATATGCTTAGTGAATCTTATATGCTTAGTGAATCCGATGATCTATATGCTTAGTGAATCCGATGATATATATGCTTCGTGTAGAATCCAAAGAACTGTTAATAGTGTAGAATCCATATATACTTATTAGTAAAATTCATGCTTAGCAGAAATGTATTACTGTCTTTTGATAGTGTAGAATGTGTGAGGCTACCTATTAATTGATATGTTTTTCTTATTCAGAGATTGCCAAAGAGCCTATCTGAGTGTTGTGGTATCAAGCTTGATGAAGAAGGCTCTGCTGGAATACGCCTTACCGCGAGGGGCTCCGTCACCACTTGTATGTACGGCATGGACACGGACGGTCGCACACACTTCAACTCAGTTGGGTGGAAGAGCTTCCTCGTCGGCAAGAATCTTCATGTTGGACAGGCAATCCTAATTACTATCAGGAACACCCACCGCCCAGGCTTGAGGATGATGGTCGTCATTGATATCATCTAGAACTACATATGCTTGCGTGTAGGGCTGGAATTCAAGCCGAGTCGAGCCAGCTCGGCTCTACTCGCTAGAACTTGTTTCGTTAACGAGCTAGCTTGACTCGACTCATTACTATAACAAGCTCAAATCCAAGATTGGCTTGACTCGTATAGCTCGCGAGCTAGCTCGTTTAGCTTGTTAAGCTCGTGATAGATATGAACTGAAAACCTTAAGAATATGGTAAAAATATATATTAATTGGGAATGTAACATGTACATATTAAGCATGTACGATGTTCACAAACAATTGTAAGCAGTTTAACTTACAATTGCCAGTACCATCAACATGCTAGCAAGTCAGTAACATATACATGACCACAATTCCACATACAATGGTACATGACCACAATAATCAACAAGTTAGTAACATTTACATGACCTGACACTACTAGGAAAAGGCATGCTAGTGGCGCACTAGTTTTGCCTTCTAATGGTGCACTACTACTGCGCCACTGGCATCATGCCATTAGAATTAAATTCTAATGGCGCACTGCCGGTGCGCCATTAGTATCTGGTGTTCTAATGGTGCACCACCTTGTGCGCCATTAGTATAGTCTGCAGTGCACCATTAGAATGCCTCCCAGGGGCCATATGTACAAATGTGCTATGGCATTCTAATGGCGCATCAGCTGCTAATGCGCCATTAGTGTGATGATCACAGTGCGCCATTAGTGTCTTTTGTGGTGCGCCATTAGTATGAATATTAGGTTTTTTTTTTGCTTTTCTGATTTTTGCACAGGTTACAAAATATATTATTGGATAGAATATAGACAGCAGCACACAACAACATCAGATTCATCAAATACAATAGAAGATTAGTCTCCGAATACAATTCATCATATTAGTCTCCGGATTCAAAAGACCGGACAAAGATAAAACATTACAAGTCTCAAGACCGCGAGTATCGAGTTTGCCTTCACATTACAAGTCGATATCGATCATCTAAACTACCATCACATAGAAGAGAGCTGTGGTCATCACGATGAGCATCATCGCGATCAAACTGGTCTTCATCCGGTTCCTCGAACGCACCCTCCTCTCTCCTGCTAGATAGCGGGCGTATCTAGATTCGGCCTCCGCCCTAGTGGTGTACCCTTTGTAACTATTACCGCTGAAACGGTGAACCTGTCTCCGACACTCCTCCCAGTCATCGTAGACTCCGGGAACCTTACCCTTGTACACGACATACGACGGCATCTCTATGCACAAGCCAAACAACAGACAATACATAAGCAATGTGTAAGTATGCAACAAAAGGATCGGAAGAGAAAAGCAAGACATTAATAGCACGATTCATGGTCCTACTAATAAATAGCATCGATTACATCTAAGTTGAACAACCGTCCAAACCAAAGAGACATACGAATTCATTTAAAAGTTTAATTACAACATGAGCCAATCAATGTTTCAAAACTACACATCACTACTTTCGACTCGACTCATCGGACAGGAGTGTGGATGAAGCCGCCGTCTGTCGCGATGGTCATGAAATCGCGGTCGTTGTCACCCTGCATTTGTAGCATTCCATCTATCTCACTTTGTTGGACGGTTGATTTCGAGGAAGAACTGCCCGACGTATGAAGGACATCTTGATGGATGATGTCCGCAAACTCGAATGGATGCGAAGAATTCTTGTGCGAGGTCCGTGTCTGGACTGCCGACAAGCTCATGGACCAATCTTTGAGATTATCTGGTAGCGAAGGTGATGATGGTCCCTTACGATCGCCCGCATGTGATGGAGGGCGTAGTAGGCATCCTTCTGACCGCCAGGAGGCTGCTTGACGCAGCAGAACTTCATATTGTGTGAGAAGATGTGCTTGCCGTACTTACGAACTGTCCTGGTGAAGGTGCCTCCAGATTTGGCGTGGCGGGAGAACATCATCAAGAACTTTCTTCACATTTGTGTAGTCTATCATGGAGTTACGGTTCGGGTTGAAATCGTGGCCATGGAATATTTGGGCTTAATAGGATGAGTGTGCAATGTGTCACCGCACGTAACACGGAATGTTAGAAAAAAAAGAACGATCAAAATCTAAGAAATCATATGTTACGGGGCGGTTAAGGGATGACTTACTCGGGAAAGTAAGGCAC
This sequence comes from Aegilops speltoides, assembly GCA_021437245.1. NCBI lineage: Eukaryota > Viridiplantae > Streptophyta > Magnoliopsida > Poales > Poaceae > Aegilops > Aegilops speltoides. Next base: position 488,728,186 of record CM038146.1, read on the forward strand.
AAGGAAGTTATCCTTATCTGCGTTTGCCAGAATGACGCCTTCGAGGTGTGAACTCGCAACTTGGCGGTCCCCAGCGCTGCTCAAGTGCTTGGCATGCATGTAGAAGGGGTCGACTATCACGATGTCCGGGGTATTGTCTCTAATGATCCGCATCTGCATGCTCAGCGAAAACAGCCGAACGAAGGTGTAGTGCAACGGATGAAGGTTAAACATAGCAAAGATGTCATCAAACCGCAGGACGATCATACCCCCGATGTCGCCATCCACAAAGCCCTTGCTCTCTGGCACCTTGGCCACGAAAACCGGGTATGCCACATCCTTCTCTCTGAGACGCCGCTTCTCCAAAATCAGAACACTGTCGTGCAGACTCCGCATAGCACCGGTTGCAGCATTCAGCATATTTGGCGGTAGCATCACCCTACCCACCACATGCACCCTCCTCGAGATATCCTTAGGTGAAGGTGGCCCGTCCTGAGCACGGATCGAACTCGGTGCCGACTGGCTCGCACCGGCGCCCTTGTTAGTCTTTCGTTTCTGGCCCTTCTTCTTGATCTCCTGTAATGGGACCGAGTTCTGCTCACAGACCACCTTCTTTAGTGTGTTGGGGCTGATAATATTTCGCGCCTCAGCTATCTGAGGCTCGGTGAAGACGGGAGCTGGAGGCGTGTCCTGAGAACTGAACGCCAGACGACGCTTGTTGCAATTGGATTTCTCCGCCGTACCAGCTAGATCGCGGTGGTCTTGGCTGGGTTCTTGAGAAAGAGGCCCGCAGAACTCCTCAGCGTACCCATGTTCGGCAAAGTACTTGTCAACTTTGGTAAATATACCGTCGTCGTTGTCGTCGCCGTCCGGATCCTATGCCATAGGGCTGTCCGGATCCTGTGCCATAGGGATGTCCGGCAGGTCCGGTAGCGTTGCGGCGTTCTTGCCATGGCTTGGCACCGCACGATCGGGCGGTCTTATCGTGGGTGGTATCCCCGCCTCAAACGAATCCGCTCTTCAGCCATAGCAGGGCCAGTTTTACGCGAGTGCCGAGGGTCATCTCATCTTCTTCGTCGGCCCCAGCGGGTCGAATCGGAGGTAACAGCTCGTCGCAGCCTGGCAGCACCCGGACCACTTCAACCCTATACATTGTGGTTGGCATCGGATTACCGTGGAACATGGGGTTGCCCGGTTGAACGATTCTGCCCTTGGCGACATCGACCAACTCGGCGCCCACGAAGTGCAGAAGAGTGCAAGGAACGTCGGTGGTGCCCTGCGAAAACATGTGTAGGGCGTCAGGGATGCCCAGTCAAAGGCAAGGAGATGAAGTCATCGGCCGAGAGGCTTAGTTACCGTGATGCCGTCGAGCTCGGCTAATATCGAGGCACCGCCAACGGCGGGCGTGCAACTGACGGAGGGGGCGCTTGCTGGCGAGGTGCCGGTCGGCGTACACACGGGTGCATTAAGCTCCGTGCCGGTGCCGGAGACACGAATACCGCCTCCGCCGGAGACACCAATGGCGCCGCCGCCGGAGACACCAATGGCGCCGCCGCCGGAGACACCAATGGCGCCGCGCCGGAGACACCAATGGTGCCGCCGCCCTTGCAGGCGAAGGTTGGCCGTGAAGCTGGGAACCGGGAGGCCCTTTGGCCGCCCGCAATCCACGTCGTCAGCTCATGAATCAACGTAGGCACCATGGCTTCGAGCCGTTCCCAGCTGTTGTTCCACTTGCTCTTGGACAAGCTCCGAATCCGCGCCACTTGTGCCTTGAGTGCTTCAACCTCGCGTCGGCTTTCCGAGCTGGCCTTTTTCTCCTTCCGCACACCAGCGGTATAGTATGACCCCATTTTGTGGACAAGCCTTTGCCGCCACACGACCAGCCGACGTCGGCTTATCGAGCTTATCCTTCTTTTCATTACGCTCAACGCCCTATTTAAAGGGGTGTCGAAGGGGAGCTCTTAGACGACCCAGCGCCATCGCTTTCATTGTCTGCGAAAGGAACATGAGCCATTTAGAAATATTGGGGATTAATTAGAGTGCAACCATATGGAGCTAATTACGGGGTGTATTCCTTACGAGAACAAGCTCAAGCGCCCTAGTCTTCGGATCCGTGGTAAGCTCCTTTGTTATCGGGTCCTCCTTGTACCGGCCCCGACATAGTTCCTGGTCCGCTTGTCACCGCTGTATTTCTCGAAGCGGGCGGTAGGCCTTGCTCGGCATGCTCGCGCCCTCCTTGTCCCATATAGGCTCCGCCACTCTATAACCGCGGGACCGAGTTTGTGTTCCCTAAGTTCAACTCCGCATTTCTTTCCCCATCGACTTGATTCGAGCTTGCGGGGCTCGCACTTGATCTTGAACTCCTTGTACTCATCTTCGCTCATCAAATGATATTTCGCCTTGATCTTGTCATAACTATCACCTTTATCAATCATTCTCTTCACCGCGCTTCTCCAAGTAGACAGGCCGTGCTCATCTTCGTGAGGGCGGCATTGTTCACTCTATTCCCCGAGAGGTGTGTTTTCAAATCGGCGGGAACTTGTATCGTTCGTGCAGCCGTGAAGAGGAGGCTGCGCAAATTCCTCGGTCCTTATGCCTAAGGTTCTCGGTGTTGATCGAGACGGTGTTCGGAGAATGCACCCGAGCTGAACCGCGTACCCCTTGACTATATGTATGGGCTCTGTTGGATTCCCGTCCGAGTCCACTTGAGTGAATTCCTCCTTGACGGTGCGGAGCGCATTCGGGCGCCGGTCCTTCCTTTGCTTCTTCGGTTGGCTGCCATCTGTGTGTGCGCCGCCACCATCTGGGTGTGCGCCGCCATCATCAGTGGTGACATCCTCGACGGCACCATCAGTGGTGTCATCCCCGACGCCACTAGGGGTTGTGTAATCAGGATCGGTGTCTTCCGCGGCGTCATCATAGCGGTGAGGTTGTTGTTCCTCCATCTCTTGGGACAGCTCCCAGAATTGCTTGCCGCCCGAACCACCGGCCTCATCGTTGTGGGCCATGTTTTCTCTAAATAGGAAAAAGTTTGGTCAAAAGATGGTTATTGTCAAGGAACAAGATCATGGTCTCATGATTTAGGGTTTGTCGACACCGAGGCACCCTAAAAGCCTAAGCTTTCATCATTTAGGTTCTCATCGACACCGAGGCATCCGGGGCAGCCAAGTTAAGTTTTCATCATTTAGGGTTTATCGATGCCGTGGCACCCTAGGTTGGGCCTAATCACTTGGCTCTATTGCCACCTATGTTGGGTTTATCATCTAGGATTTATCGATGCTAAGGATAATTCTAAGTTGGGCCTAATCACTTGGCTCTATTGCCACCTATGATTTAATGCAGCAAGAATGGCAGGGCAGTTGATCCTACTTAACTAAGTACTAAGATAGCCGGCCCGTGCATTAGTCATAAGTATTTTATATGTCCTATTTTTAGCAAGTCATGCTAAAATTCACGGAAAATTTCAGCATGACCTTTGCTGAAAATAGGACATATGGAGTACCAATTTGCGGAACGGAAGTTAATCGACATTCCGCAAACTCAAGGGCCTCTCGGGTACTGCAAATTCATCACGACACAATGGTCGGAGACAAAACCCAACAAACTAGCAAGATGATCATCATCCTTCATATACACTGGAGTACAATTAATGCTTTATAATGTTCCATCATCATTACGAGAAAATTGACAATTGTCCATAACAGTTAAGCTGAAATGCAGTACTCACTAGATCTATCCATCACCCTAGAATAAAAATGCACTCCTAGTACATGGCTACTACTATTTTTCTGCTGCTAGGAAAAACATCACTCATTGGAAATGAAAATCTCAGTACCAGCATTTTGAACTTTGAAATGAAATACAGTAGTAGTATTAGTAGTATATGGAGTAGTATCTTGTCTGTGTGCTATCTGAAGCAGAGCATGGAAGCAAGTTTTGAGCATCGAAAGTTCCAATAGCACGTTGCAACAACTATTTGTGCAGAGATAAGCATGAACAGAGACAATAACTATAGGATTTGTTTGATGATATCTTTTTTATACACTTACTAAAACAAGTGTGATACCAATTGGATCATTGTTCACTGTAATCTTTTCTTTTGAACTGAAAAGGGAGGTCAGTTTTTTCAGAGAGAAAATAAATCTGCAGATTCAACTAATGATACTATGAACTTTTGATCTGAAAGAACATTTTGTCAAATGCAGCAAGCAGAAACAGAGAAATCTCCTAAAGGTGTCCTAAGCACCTGCCGTTACTCTTGGAAGTAATGCAAACATGTAAAAGTTATTACTGTTGACAGTACTACTCAAATATCCTGATCATGGTTCATGCCCTCAGACACATCAGCACCTCAAGAATGCCATGACAAAAATGAAAAGGACCAAGACAATCACCACACAAGTGAAGAGAGAACTCGGGGCCTCTTTGACAAAAATGAAAAGGACCAATAGAATGAAAAGGACCAGTGAGATGAAAAAACTAAGGTAAGGGGGGACATCAAAATGCAGAAGTGCATAACACAAGCTCACCGACATAGACACACATAACTGAATATTTTGACTGAATATTTTGACAGTAAATGCAGAAGTGCAGAAGTGCATCAAACATTATAATGCCGCAGGGCAAGGTCTCAAGTTACATGATCAGTTGTGCTTGACTGAATATTTTGACAGGAAAAATTTGACTGGAGTAACAAAGGCATAACAGTAGAAATTACAGGTGTAGATTGCTCTGTTCAAAAAACTTCCTATCAGTCCAACAATGTTTCTGAATCTAAACTTTTTCAGTTAACAGAACCTAAACCTGAAAATGTTCAGTTAACAGAAAGGAGGGAGGGGAACCGATGCATCTCACCGAGAGGAAGACGATGGCGAGCTCGTGCAGGGCCGGGGTTGACGAGGTGACGCGGATCGACGGTGAGGCGTCGGTGTCGTAGAGGCGCTAGAGACCTTGCCCTGCGAGACAGAGAAGGGGCCGTCTGCCCTGGCGCAGGTGAGGGGCAAGGGGAGGAGGAGGAGGGGGAAGGGGAGGAGGATGGTCGGGGGGCGTACGGTGCTGCGTTGCTGCTCGGCGCCGACGACGAGGAGGATGGCAAGGACGTTGAGGGTCGGGCGCGGGGTGGGGGGGGGTGGGGGGGCGGCGGGGTGGAGTCCGCAGGGTGCGGGCGCGGGGGGGGGCGGAGGGGGTGGGGGCGGGGGGGGGGTGGAGTGGAGTCAGGTGGGGGCGGGGCGGGGCGGCGGGGTGGGGGGCCCGGGGGGGGTGGAGTCCGCAGGGTGGGGGCGGGGGGGGGGGGGGGGGGCGGGGGGCGGGGGTGGAGTCCGCGGGGTCGGGCGGCGGCGTCGTGGGTCAAGGCGGGCGGCGCGACGGTTTGGTCGAGTGGGGATCCGCGAGGGAGGAGAGAGGCCGAGGGAATAGGTGGAGGAGGAAGCTTTCTAATGGCGCACCACACCCCGTGCGCCATAAGTACAACTATTCTAATGGCGCACCACCCTCGGTGCGCCATTAGAATTTTGTTTTAACCTAGCCTAGTAGCCATATCTACAGCCCAACCCTATCTACAATGTAACCCACCCACTAGCCCGGTGGTCAAGACGCAGCACACACACTCAGAGGTCCTGGGTTCGATACCAGGATCCCCAATATTTTTTATGCATTTTAAATGGTGTTTTCTATATTTATTTGTGTTTAAATATGTTCAAACTTGTTTAAATCATAACAGTAATATTTTTGTGCATTTTAAATGCCGTTTTTATATTTATTTGTGTTTAAATATGTTCAAACTTGTTTAAATTATAACAATGTAATATTTTTTATAAAAATAGTAAAAAAATTAAAAATATGTTCAAAAGTCTTGGTGCGGGGGGCGGGCGGTGCTCATGGTGGAGCGGGGAGGTTGCGATGGGTGGAGCTAGCGGGAGGGTGCGAGTGCGATCGAGATGGAGGGGATCGAGATCGAGATGGAGGGGGAATCGAGATCAAGTGTCCTCATGAATTCAAAAAGTGCCCATGAAATTTAAAATATTCATGATATCAAAAAGTGCCCATGAAATACAATCGAGAAATGAAGACTACGATTTAAATACAATCGGTCTTAGCTAGCTATCTGTTTACAATCTTCTTGCCCTTCTTTTTCGCAAACGGAGTTCTTCTGTGGAACGGACGTCCTTTAGGTAGGGTGGTCCTGCTTCTTCTTGTGGTGTGTGCTGCTACTTCATCGTCGTCGTCATGTTCGATCTTCGGGTCGTCGTACTTGTCGAAGTCTTGCTCATTGGCTACTCCATCCATTCCGATGATCTTCCTTTTGCCTCTCCTCATGACAACACGACTGGGCTTTGGCGGGTCGGTAATGAAGAAGCATTGGTCCACTTGGGAAGCCAGTACCCATGGCTCGTTTTTCGCGGTGACGTTTGCCATGATCTTGGATTTGGCCGGGTATAACCATGGTGGTGAAATACGGTCTTCTTTTATGACGTTTTGGCCCATCCGACACGGAACATCGGGACCTTCTCTCCGGCAGTAGCTCAGCTCCCAGATCTCCTCGATCCTTCCGTAGTATCTGTCCTTGTCGTTACGGTGTAGGATTCCATCGTTACCCGGAGTTCGATAACCATCGCTCTTCATGTCCTTGTCCTTGGTGTAGAATGTGTAGCCGTTGATATAAACGCCTCATAGGTCATCGAGTTGTGCTCGGCTATACGTGACAAGGCGAATATGAGTTGTTCTTCCGCGGAAGAATCCTCACGTAAAGGGTACGGCGAAGCTTCGCTTGAACCAACGCGTGAAACATGAGTTGTGCTCTTTGAGTATATCTCCGTCCGTCCTTTGTTGGCCTCGGTCATTGTACGTCTTCTTAATAAAGGATTTGTGCTCTACCACCCAAGGATTGACCACGCCTATGTGTTGTAGCGCGACTAGGTTTGCTCTTTCAAATCGGCGAGTCGACCCTCGAAGTCGACATGCATTTTGGCGACCCTCATGGTGACCCCATCCAGCGAGCCTGCCGAGGTGCTCGCTGACGGCAAACCAACGGGTTCTCGATGCCTAGATAATTCGTGTAGTAGGAGATGCACTCTTCGGTCAGAAAGCCCCTGGCTATGCTTCCCTCTGGACGTGACATGTTGCGAACGTATCCTTTGATGACACCATTCATCCTTTCGAACGGCATCATGCTGTGCAGGAACGTCGGCCCGAGTTGGATGATATCCTCCACTATATGGACCAGCAGATGCACCATAACGTCGAAGAATGCGGGCGGGTAGTACATCTCAAGCTCGCATAGTATCACCACGATCTCTTCCTGTAGCCTTCTGAGTTGCCTCACGCCAATCGACTTCCAAGAGATGACGTCGAAAAAGTTGCACAGGCCAAATAGCGTTTCACGGACGTGCGCGTCCATGATCCCACGGATTGCAACTGGAAGTATCTGCGTCATCAGCACGTGACAGTCGTGAGACTTCATCCCGCTGAACTTCTGCTTCGCTGGGTCTAGGTATCTGCTTATCTTCCCGCGTAACCATAAGGAAGTTTTACTCCTAGGAGGCAGGTGAAAAACTGCTCGATCTCCTCCTGACTTAGAGTGAAGCACGCGGGAGGGTAGTCATTTCCGGTCTTCTTGGCCTTTTTGCCTTTGCGATGACTTTCCGTGTCCTGCTTCGCCTCATCATCATCATCATCATTAGCGTGAAGCTCCTGCCTGATGCCCATTGATTTCATGTCTGCCCTTGCTTTCGGCCCATCTTTGGTCCTCTCTGGCATGTTGAGCAGGGTACCAAGCAGACTCTCGCACACGTTCTTCGTGATATGCATGACATCAAGGCTGTGAGGCACACGGTGGATCTTCCAGTACGGCAAGTCCCAGAAAACAGACCTCGTTTTCCATACCTTCAGCAGCGGCTCTGGCGCCTTTCGCATCTTTCCCGGCAGTGTGCAGTCTTTCCAATTTTTCAACAGCTTGTCTATTTCTCGCCGCTCCTCGTACGGGCGTTTTGGGTTCGGTTTCACCATCGAACAGATCCTTGCGTTTCCTCCACGGGTCATCGTCGCGAAGCCACCTTCGATGTCCCATGAACACGGTTTTCGAAGACCCGGGATCTCTATCTAGCTGGCGATACGTTGTGTCATCCATGCACCTTACGCATCCAGAAAATCCGTGGACTACCTACCCCATGAGATATCCGTAACCGAGATAGTCGTGCACCGTCGTGAGCAGTGCGGCTCTCATAGGGAAATATTCTTTCTCTGCGGCGTCCCACGTATTGGCTGGCGTTTTCCACAGCGTGTCTAGCTCCTCCTTCAAAGAGCCCCGATCTGATTGATGTCGTTCCTGGTTGTTTCGCCCTTCAAATAGCATACTCATGTGAATGTACTTCCTCTTCATGCACAACCAGGGGAAGGTTGTACATCCACACAAACACAGGCCAGGTGCTATGTGTGCTTCTCTCGGCTGCCAAACGGATTGACTCCATCGGTGCTCGCGCCAAAGACGATGTTCCTTGGATCCTTCCCAAATTCTGGGTCTTGAAGTTCAATGCTTGCCACCGCTCGCATCCTTAGGGTGACTCAGATCTTGTCTTTTTATCTATCTCCGGATCATTTGCGTCATCTTTCGCTTCTTCTCCTCCCTATCCGCGTGCCAACGCAGGAGCTTTGCTACCTTAGGGTCCGCGAAATACCGCTGCAGACGAGGAGTGATCGGAAAGTACCACACCGATTTTCGAGGAGCTATCTTGTATCGAGTGACGCCGCACACCGGACATATGGTAGACTCCGCGTGCTCGTCCCGATAAATGATGCAATTGTTCATGCACACATGGTATTTCACGTCGCGGTAAATCCAGGGACACACGATTTTCTTCGCCTCCTCGAACTGGTCGGGCACTTGTTCCCCTTGGGAAGACGTTCGTGCGAATGACATGTTCTCGTCGAAGCACGCGTCGGTCATTTTGTGTTTTACCTTCATCTCGAGCCATGAGCGTTACTTTCAAAGGGTATCCTCGGCCTGCATCCTTCATACAATGGAGTAACGCGTCTATCTCCAGTTGATCCAGCTTGGCTTTCTCTCGGGCGGCAGCTCTTGCGTTATCCGTCCGCTTGAGAAGCAGCTCTTGAATATGAGGGTCCTGCACCCAGCCTCCATCGTCGTCTGCTCCGGCATCTTCATCTTCATGATCATGCCCTTCGTCTTGATCTTCCTCATCATCATGTACGACATCTTCTACATGATGATTGTGTACAGCATCACCGTCGTGATCATGTCCTGGAGATTTTTTGTCTTCTCGCCCGCCCTCGCCGCGGTGGTACTTGTCTTGTTGCCCTTCCTCCTTTCTTGCCCGGCCCCGGCCATGGACGACTTGATAGTCATCTTCATCACCTTGCCACTGATAGCCATCCATGAAACCGCAAGAGCAGGTGGTCCCGCACCTGCCCGGAATCCGGGTCCGCAATAAGGCTCTTCAGCTTGCATCTTCGACATGGACATCTTATCTCCGTCTCCTTCTTTTGAAGCATCTCGGCCTTCGCGGAGCTCAAAAACCTATTCACGATGCCTTCAGTCATCATGCGGACCATATGGTCGCTCGAGGGTAGAGCAAAACGATATGTTAGAACCAAGAAAAATTTGGCATGACCTTCCTAAAAATAGGAACAAAAAGAATGCATAGTGCCAAAATTCTCGCTAAACGGAAATGAATCAAAACATTCCGCAAAATATTGGCAACTATCGCATATTTCAAATACGGTACCTTCAAACACAAACATATATGCAACACCACAAACACTTGCAACACCACAAACATACATAGATCTAGCTAGGCCACAAAAGTGCATGTGCACGTTGTTGGAGCGAGCTAGGGAGAAAAAAAGTAGATCTATATCATGAAGATAGCTTTCCTTACTTACCTATCAAAAAGGTAATTTCACCACTTAATTTTGTTGAATCTATGGTGGAAATGAGGTGAGGAGGAGGAGATGGCCGAAATCTTGGAGAAGGAGGTGGATGGAATGAAGTGGGGAAAGTGAGTGGGTAGGTGTGGGCTGTCCAAAATATCTTGTTGGTCCCAGGTTAGTAATGGCGCACCCTCTGCGGATGCGCCATTAGTAACCCTGAGTTACTAATGGCGATCATCAGAGGGTGCGCCATTAGTAGTTTTGCAAAAAAGAATAAAACAAAATTTCTGATAATGGCGCACAGCCTGATTGGTGCGCCATTAGTAGTTATATATAGTAATGGCGCATTGTAGACCTCATGCGCCATTAGTATGTATGGGAAAATGGAAAAAAAATAATTCATACTAGTGGTGCACCCTGTCCACGGTGCGCCATTAGTAGTTATATATAGTAATGGCGCATTGTAGACCTCATGCGCCATTAGTATGTATGGGAAAATGGAAAAAAAAATAATTCATACTAGTGGTGCACCCTGTCCACGGTGCGCCATTAGTGTCTTCCACACTAATGGCGTATCAGGAACAGGTGCGCCATTAGTATATAGTAGTGGCGCACTGCCTCCACGGTGCGCCATTAGAATCAATCCTATCTATAGCCCTTTTCCTAGTAGTGTGAGAGGTGGGCTTACCCGGTACTGCCACCGTCACGAACTCATGATTCAGAAACAGAGGAGGTGGGAGGGGAATCGACAGACTGGTTTCTCGTTATTTTCCTAGGGATGGAAGGAGAGGAATCGTGCAGTGTGTCTCCTGGGTAGTTAGGCCTTGTATTATACGGATGTGCCTTGTGTTGTGCCTATGCGGCTGGCCTGGGATGCAAGTTGGTGATGGGTGGCTGATTTTATACCGAGCCTAACGAGTTACACGAGTACTCGTTAACTCGACTCATTTAACTTGGTCTATAAACGATCTTAAAATAAAGCTTGGGTCGGCTCATTATTTTTCGAGTTCGAGTCGATTCAAGCCAAGTCATGAGCTACTTGTTTAGTTCGCGAGCTTTGAGCTTTTTTCCAGCCCTACTTGCGTGTGGCTGCTGAACCATATATATGCTAGTATGACTGCCTAGTAGACTTATCAACTATGATTTATCCATGCATTGTTGACTACTATATATGGGTTTGTGAGACTGTGTGGTTATATTAAATGTGGTATTGTCGTTAATGTTTGTGAGATGGTTCTGTGAACTTAGTCGTTAATGTTTGTGAGATGGTTCTGTGTTTATTTGCACTGGACTTGCCTTGATTTCCATGAATATTGCATCTGACATTTTTTTATTTCTATTTGCCTAGTTGTAGCGTAGGGAGAAAATAGGGCGCTACTACTACGTGATGATAGTAGTAGCGTTGGTAGACAAATAGACACTACTACTAAGTATCTTAGCTGCAGCGCTGGTTTAGAAGCACGCTACTGTTAATTATTAGCTGTAGCGCCCTAGCTGTAGCGTGCGTGCCCGCGCTACTGGTATGTAAAAAACCAGCGCCACTAGTAAGGTTTTCTCTAGTAGTGGTGGGAGAGAGGAGGAATCGGCCAAGGTGGGGGTGTCGGTGTCAAAACCGGTGGATCTAGGGTAGGGGGTCCCGAACTGTGCGTCTAAGGTCGATGGTAACAGGAGAGAAGGGACACGATGTTTACCCAGGTTCGGGCCCTCTCTATGGAGGTAATACCCTACTTCCTGATTGATTGATCTTGATGAATATGAGTATTACAAGAGTTGATCTACCATGAGATCGTAATGGCCAAACTCTAGAAGTCTAGCCTATATGACTATGATAATGAATATCTCTTTCCGGACTAAGTCCTCCAGTTTATATAGACAATGGGGAGATCTAGGGTTACATAAGGTCGGTTACAGAGAAAGGAATCTACATATCCGGTCACCAAGCTTGCCTTCCACGCCAAGGAGAGTCCTATCCGGACACGAGTGCAGTATTCGGTCTTCGTATCTTCACGGCCCACCAGTCCGGCCCATGGCTAACAGGCCGGACGCTCGAGGACCCCTTAGTCCAGGACTCCCTTGGTAGCCCCTGAACCTGGCTTCAATGACGAGGAGCCCAGCGCGCAGATTTGTCTTCTTTATTGCAAGGCGGGTTCCCTTCTTTCCGAACTCCAAGGATAGTCTCTGGACGTGATGATTATATCCAGACCTGTAACACACATCACACACAACCGCAGAGAGAATATAATATTTCACGGGTCCAATCCGCTGACGACTTTTTACAACGTGACACCATGCCTGTCCGGTCATAATTTTGGACCATTTTGTTCTACCGTTCCACATTTCGAGACGCAGTTGCCATTGGCACGTCTTGTCGAAGCAGAGATCATGTCCCCTTATTGAGGGATTTTCATCAATACGGGTGTGGGTAACCCAACCGTGCCGTTTACACAGCCCTTGGGAATAGGCGAGTTTTAGGGTGAGTGGGGAGGCGTTTGACATTCGTGGCCTTTATAAGGGGATGAGGATTTGCCCTCGTTCACCCACGCCTTCTTCTTCCTCTGCCCATCCATTCTCGAGCTCCAGCGCCCAAGCTCTAGCCTTCCTCGCCCGAGAAAGCGCTCCAACCATGTCCAGATTCGAAGCTGGAGGCAAGTGGATGGCCTCCTCCATCAAGAAGAGAGATATCAAGGAACTCCGAGAGGCCAGATACCAAGCCAAGGAGATCGTTCATCGACTCCCGGCCAAAGGGCAGATCGTCCCCACCCCCGAGCCTCATGAGAGGGTGGTGTTCCCCGCGCATTTCGTCCGCGGGCTGGGATTCCCTCTCCACCCATTTGTCCATGGACTGATGTTTTACTATGGGCTAGACTTCCGTGATCTAGCCCCCAACTTTATCCTCAACATCTCGGCATTTATAGTCGTGTGCAAGGCCTTCCTCCGCATCCCACCTCACTTCGGCCTATGGCTAAAGACTTTCAATGTGAAGCCGAAGGTGGTGAGCGGTTAACAAGCAGAATGCGGAGGTGCCTGCTACGTCTTGAGCTTGCATTGGTTTTCCTCAAAGAGGAGAGGGTGATGCAGCAGAGTAGCGTAAGTATTTCCCTCAGTTTTTGAGAACCAAGGTATCAATCCAGTAGGAGCACTAGTAGAAAACCACCAATCAGTCCCGGTTCGTAAGGGCCTTTAGTCCCGGTTCGGGAACCGGGACTAATGGGTCGTTACTAATACCTTAACCCATTAGTCCCGGTTCAGACACGAACCGGGACCAATGAGCCTCCACGTGGCCCTGTGCGCCGAGCCAGTCGAGGGCCTTTGGTCCCGGTTGGTGGCTCCAACGGGACCAAAAGGCGCCCACGTGTCTGCATTCCGATGGCCTGGTTTTTGTTTTTTTTTGATAGGAGGGGTTGGGGGTTTTGGGGGGTTAATTTAGGTGTTTGTTAGCTAGTAATAGAGAGAAGTGTCCTCTCTTAATTATGTCCGTGCTTGCTCGACGCCACGTAGTAAATATACATAAGTGATCGAGAGAACCATTCAATCTGAAGTTCGTCATGCATACCGAGTGATCGATCGACCTCTCCTTCTACGAGAGATTGGTCGAACAACAAGTTTTACTGGCTACATACATGTACAATCTATATAAGATCTCTTAATTACAAACCACTAGCATTTGAATTCAAGTTCCACATGGTATTCTCCGGCTTTACTGATGACGTGATCAAGAAAGAATCCCGCCAATTCCTCTTGAATTGCTTTCATGCGGTCTGGTGGTAGGAGTTCATCCCGCATCTGCCAAGTCTAATTAATTTGAAGAAGGGGGTTAATTAATACATATATATGAATGAAACTCAACAGAAATGATGGTGTAATAAAATGAAATTGCGAATATTATTGCTTACGCACTTCATATTGTCTTCTAGAGTAGCCCCGCTTGTTTTTCAATGTCGCGTTGTGGATGAACTCGCACACGTAGTATCCACAGTAATCATTCCCTTCCTCCTGCCACAAGCACTTTACGAGAAATAGAGGTCAATCAAACTGATAATGAAGCATTATATAAATGGCATTGATGAAAGTATAGCTATAGAATCAACGGGAGATGCGCCAAGAGTACTTACTTTGGTATGTATATCGCAGCTCCTTGGCAGTCCGGAGCTTGTGCGGTGAACTGTTTCCAAACCCTGCAAGACAAAGAAAATATTTGTTATTACTTGAGATATCAGGAAATGAACAAAAAGTTGCCGATATGGTGCGATAATGATCGATTGAACTTACTTGCTGAGCATGTCAGTCATGTCCGCATAGGTGTTGGGATCTTTCCGTGCGAGTCTAAGACGGTTACTAGTCCACGCTCAAGCTTAATCTCGAGAAGAATATAGTGGAACCTGCGCATGCATAACTCATCAATTACATTAACCTCGCCGAGTAATAAGGAAAACCGAATATGCACACGACAGTAACACTCACGGGCCGTGGTAAGGAAAGAGTATGGTATCTTTGTTTTGATTTTTGATCAATGATTGTAGCAAGTTGTCCTCGGCCTCTTGGCGTATGCGTTTCAACAGAAAAACATCTATGATATTTGTGTTAATGAACCCAATATCATAGATTTCATTTTTTTGCACTCGACGATCTTCAATCTGCATAATATATTGAGGATAATTAATTATAAATACATGCAATGAAAGAGCCGAGCTATATATGAAGACTAATGATGAAGTAGTACTTACAGCAGTAGCAAAAACCATTAATTTATCGAGGGCCTTTTGATTGAAGAACTCAAGAACTCCTCAAATGGAATAGACAACACATCATTTGAAACGAGGTCGTGCTCCTCTTTAATTTTCAGATACAAAGTGTTCGTCCCCTCGGACTCTCTGCAGGTTTTCATGTACCAACTGTGGAATCTTAGCATCATTGTTGTCGAGACTTTTCATCTTTGACGAGAGGCTTCCGTGCTCAGATCTGAATAAGTCCACCTCCATGAAATCAGGAAGTGCATCGTCAGGCAGGTAATCTTCAAGATTGCCATAACCGGCCACCGTCCCCGGAGGATTAGACACATTCAGCGGGGGGCACGATTGCTGTGCTTGTTCGCCGAGCTGGGCAATTTTTTTCCCCTTTGACCGTTGTTCTTTTGACCTTTTATCCCTGACAGTAGTTCCCGACCGCTTGGCTTGGAGATATGTACATTCAGATGTCGCTCATAGTTGGTTCTCGGCGGAGACTTTGGTGGTTTCCTCGGGGCATCGAGAGTGCGCTTTGCTTTCACGGATCGACCTTCTCCTCCGGAGGTGGATGTATCTTTGCTTTAACCCTTCAAAGAACTCCTTCACTTGGCTCTGCACGATCGATCGTTTTCCTCCTTGCTCCTCTCATACGGTAACTTCTCTACAGGCTTTAGAGGTGGACCGTATCTGATTGCCTCTCTCTTCTTGTGCTGCTAGACGCCGGAGCAGGCGGGCAGCGGCTGCGGCGTCTGTCTTCCTTCGTGCTTGCTTACGAGGCGGAGGAGAAGGACTACGACGCGCCGGAGCAGCCGGGCGGGCGGGTCTCTTCCGCCCTTGCTGGCGAGGCGGAGAAGGAGGAGGCGGAGTGCCGCCACGCGCCGGAGAAGGGGGCGGAGTGCCGCCACGCGTGCCCTGATCTTCACTCGCCGGAGGAGGAGGCGGTGGAGGAGGCGGAGTGCCACACAAACTGAGAACTCGCAACCAATGCAATAAAGGGGTTGTCAATCCCTTCACGGCCGCTTGCGAAAGTGAGATCTAATAAAGAGAGTAAGATAAGATAAATATATTTTTGGTATTTTATATTATAGATGCAAAAAGTAAAGATGCAAATAAAAGTATATTGGAAGCAAATATGATAAGAGATTGACCCGGGGGCCATAGGTTTCACTAGTGGCTTCTCTCAAGATAGCATAAGTATTACGGTGGGTGAACAAATTACTGTCAAGCAATTGATAGAAAAGTGAATAATTATGAGATTATCTATGCATGATCATGTATATAGGCATCACTTCCATAACAAATAGACCGACTCCTGCCTGCATCTACTACTATTACTCCACACATCGACCGACTCCTGCCTACATCTAGAGTATTAAGTTCATAAGAACATAGTAACGCATTAAGCAAGATGACATGATGTAGAGGGATAAACTCAAGCAATATGATATAAACCCCATCTTGTTATCCTCGATGGAAACAATACAATACGTGCCTTGCAACCGTTTCTGTCACTGAGTAAGGACACCGCAAGATTGAACCCAAAGCTAAGCACTACTCCCATGGCAAGAAAGATCAATCTAGTAGGCCAAACCAAACTGATAATTCGAAGAGACTTGCAAATATAACTCAATCATACATAAAAGAATTCAGAGAAGATTCAAATATTATTCATAGATAAATTTGATCATAAACCCACAATTCATCGGATCTCGACAAACACACCGCAAAAAGAGTTTACATCGAATAGATCTCCACAAGAGAGGGGGAGAACATTGTATTGAGATCCAAAAAGAGAGAAGAAGCCATCTAGTAATAACCATGGACCCGTAGGTCTGTGGTAAACAACTCACAACTCATCGGAGGGGCAGGGATGTTGATGTAGAAGCCCTCCGTGGTCGATTCCCCCTCCGCTAGAACACCGGCGAAGGCTCCAAGATGGGATCTCGCGGATACAGAAGGTTACGGTGACGGAAATTATGTTTCGTCTGCCCCATGGATGTTTTCGGGGTACGTAGGTATATATAGGAGGAAGAAGTACGTCGGTGGCCGCCCGAGGGGCCCACGAGACAAGGGGGCGCACCCTATAGGGGGGCGCGCCCTCCTATCTCGTGGGAGCCTCGGTTGCTTCTTGACTTGCACTCCAAGTCCTCTGGATCACGTTCGTTCCAAAAATCACGCTCCCTAAGGTTTCATTCCGTTTGGACTCTGTTTGATATTCCTTTTCTTCGAAATACTGAAATAGGCAAAAAAAAATAGCAATACGGGCTGGGCCTCCGGTTAGTAGGTTAGTCCCAAAAATGATATAAATGTGTAAAATAAAGCCCATAAACATCCAAAAGGGGTAATTTAATAGCATGGAACAATCAAAAATTATAGATACGTTGGAGAAGTATCAAGCATCCCCAAGCTTAATTCCTGCTCGTCCTCGAGTAGGTAAATGATAAAAAAAGAATTTTTGATGTGGAATGCTACCTAGCATAATTCTCAATGTAATTTTCTTTATTGTGGCATGAATGTTCAGATCCAAATGATACAAAATAAAAGTTCATATTAACATGAAAGTAGTAATACTTCAAGCATACTAATCAAAGCAATCATGTCTTCTCTAAATAACTTGGCCAAAGAAAGTTATCCCTACAAAATCATATAGTCTGGCTTTTGCTCTATCTTCATCACACAAAGTATTTAATCATGCACAATCCCGATGACAAGCCAAGCAATTGTTTCATACTTTAATAATCTCAAACTTCTTCAACTTTCACGCAATACATGAGCGTGAGCCATGGACATAGCACTATATGTGGAATAGAATGGTGGTTGTGGAGAAGACAAAAAGGAGAAGATAGTCTCACATCAACTAGGCATATCAACGGGCTATGGAGATGCCCATTAATAGATATCAATGTGAGTGAGTAGGGATTGCCATGCAACGGATGCACTAGAGCTATAAATAAATGAAAGCTCAACAAAAGAAACTAAGTGGGTGTGCATCCAACTTGCTTGCTCATGAAGACCTAGGGCATTTTGAGGAAGCCCATCATTGGAATATACAAGCCAAGTTCTATAATGAAAAATCCCCACTAGTATATGAAAGTGACAACATATGAGACTCTCTATCATGAAGGTCATGGTGCTATTTTGAAGCACAAGTGTGGAAAAAGAGATAGTAGCATTGTCCCTTCTCTCTTTTTCTCTCATTTTATTTTTTTCTTTTATTTTTTTTTCTTTGGCCTTTTTTTTCTTTTTGGTCTTTCTCTTCCCCCCCTTTTTTTCTTTTTGTAAAGTCCGAAGTCTCATCTCGACTTGTGGGGGAATCATAGTCTTCATCATCCTTTCCTTACTAGGACAATGCTTTAATAATGAAGATCATCACACTTTTATGGATTTACAACTCAAGAATTACAACTCAAAGCTAGAACAAGATATGACTCTATATGAATGCCTCCGACGGTGTACCGGGATATGCAATGAATCAAGAGCGACATGTATGAAAATTATGAAGGTGGCCTTGCCACATGTACAATGTCAACTACATGATCATGCAAAGAGCAATATGACAAAAGTAATGTGTGTCATATGAACGGAATGGTGGAAAGTTGCATGGCATTATATCTCGGAATGGATATGGAAATGCCATAATAGGTAGGTATGGTGGCTGTTTTGAGGAAGGTATATGGTGGGTGTATGGTACCGGCGAAAGTTGCACGGTACAAGAGAGGCTAGCAATGATGGAAGCGTGAAAGGGTGCGTATAATCCATGGACCATTAGTCAAAAAAACTCATATACTTGTTGCAAAAATTTAGAAGTCATCAAAAACCAAAGAACTACGCGCATGCTCCTAGGGGGATAGATTGGTAGGAAAAGACCATCGCTCGTCCCCAACCACCACTCATAAGTAAGACAATCAATAAATAAAATTGTGCTCCAACTTCATCACAAAGCGGTTCACCATACGTGCATGCTATGGGAATCACAAACTTCAACACAAGCATTATTTAAATTCATAATCACTCAACTAGCATGACTATAGTATCACTATCTCCATGTCTCGAAACAATTATCAAGCATCAAATTGATCGTAGCATCCAATTCACTTTCTATGATAGTTTTTATTATACCCAACTTGGATGTTCATCATTCTAGGACCAACTTAAAAACCATAGCAAATACCATTCTGTTCTAAAAGACTCTCAAAAAGATATAAGTGAAGCATGAGAGACTAGTAATTTCTTCAAAATTAAGTCACCATCGTGCTCAAAAAAATATAAGTGAAGCACTAGAGCAAAAACTATCAAGCTCAAAAGATATAAGTGAAGCACATAGAGTATTCTAGCAAATTCTAATCAAATAGGCTTCTCCCAAAAGGTGTGTACAGCAAGGATGATTGTGGTAAACTAAAAAGCAAAGACTAATATAATACACGACGCTCCAAGCAAAACACATACCATGTGGCAAATAAAAATATAGCTCCAATTAAAGTTACCAATGAACGAAGACGAAAGAGGGGATGCCTTCCCGGGGCATCCCCAAGCTTAGGCTTTTGGCTATCCTTGAATATCTTGGAGTGCCTTGGGCATCCCCAAGCTTAGGCTCTTGCCACCCTTTATTCCATAGTCCATAAAAGCTTTACCCAAAACTTGAAAACTTCACAACACAAAACTCAACAAGAAATCTTATAAGCTCCGTTAGTGAAAGAAAACAAAACCACCACATAAGGTACTGTAATAAACTCATTATTTATTTATTTTTGTGTTAAACCTACTGTATTCCAACTTCTCTATGGTTTATAAACTATTTTACTAGCCATAGATGCATTGAAATAAGCAAACAACACACGAAAAACAGAATCTGTCAAAAATAGAATAGTCTGTAGCAATCTGTAACTAACGCAAACTTCTGGAACTCTAAAAATACTACCAAAATAGGAAGTCCTGGACAATTTTTTTATTGAACAGAATAAAAAATAATCAACACAAAAGCACGTTCCTGTGATTTAACAAAATTATATTCGTGCGTGCAAAGTTTCTGTTTGTCAGCAGAATCAAATTAACTATCATCATAGGTTATCCTATAGGTTCTACTTGGCACAAACACTAATTAAAAGATAAAAACACATCTAAACAGAAGGTAGATGCAAGAATTATTACTAAACAGGAGCAAAAACAAAAAAAACATAAATAAAATTGGGTTGCCTCCCAACTAGCGCTATCGTTTAACGCCCCTAGCTAGGCATAAAAGCAAAGATAGATCTAACAGGTGCCATCTTTGGCACTAAATTCATAAGTAGCCCGCATGATAGATTCATAAGGTAATTTGACTTTCTTTCTCGGAAAGTGCTCCATGCCTTTCTTTAATGGAAATTGGAATCTAATATTCCTTCCTTCATTATCAATAATCGCCAATCGTTCTAAGGAAAGGTCTACCAAGAATAATAGGGCAAGAAAGATTGCAATCTATATCAAGAACGATAAAATCCACGGGCACCAAATTTCTATTTGCAACAATAAGAACATCATTGATCCTTCCCATTGGCTTTTTAATGGTGGAATCCGCAAGGTGCAAATTTAAAGAGCAATCATCAAGATCATGGACACCTAGAATATCACATAAAGTTTTCGGAATCGTGGAAACACTAGCACCCAAATCACACAAAGCAAAACACTCATCATCTTTAATTCCAATCTTTATAGTAGGTTCCCACTCATTATTAAGTTTTCTAGGTATAGAAACTTCCAAATTAAGTTTTTCATCATAAGATTGCATTAAGGCATCAACAATATGTTTGGTAAAAGCTTTATTTTGACTATAAGCATGAGGAGAATTAACAACGGATTGCAACAAGGAAATACAACCTTTTAAAGAACAATTATAATAATCAAATTCCTTGAAATCCGAGATAGTGGGTTCAATACTATTTGAAGTTGAGGACTCTCCAATCCTACTTTTACCAAATTTAGCATCAAGATCTAAAAATTCTGAATTCTTGGGACACCTTCTAGGCAAAGTTGATTCATCATCAGTCCCATAATCATCAAAATTCATATTAGAACACATAGATCTAATAGGAGACGCATCAATAACTTTAAGATCCTCATCATTATTTTCATGGAAACTAGAAGAACACGCTTTTATAAAGCTATGTTTTTTAGCACGCAATCTAGCGGTTCTTTCCTTACAATCATCAATGGAAAATATCATTACTTTGAGAGACTCATTGATATCATGCTTAGGAGGAGAAGATCTAAGTTTAAGAGAATCAACATCAAGCGAAAGTCTATCAACGTTCCTAGCCAAATCATCAACTTTGAGCAATTTTTCTTCAAGCAAAGCATTAAAATTCTTTTGAGAAATCATAAATTCTTTCACACTATTCTCAAAATTAGAGGGCATCTTATTAAAATTACCATAAGAATTATTGTAGGAATTTCCATAATTATTAGAGGAATTACTAGGGAACGGTCTAGCATTAAAGTTTCCTCTATAAGCATTGTTTCCAAAACTATTCCTACCAACAAAATTCACATCCATAGATTCATTATTATTATCAATCAAAGAAGAAAAAGGCATATCATTGGGATCAAGAGGAGTATTTTTAGTAGCAAAGAATTTCATAAGTTCATCCATCTTTCCACTCAAAACATTGATTTCTTCTATAGCATGCACTTTTTTACTAGAAGATCTTTCAGTGTGCCATTGAGAATAATTAGCCATAATATTATCAAGAAGTTTTGTAGCATCTCATAATGTGATTTCCATAAACGTGCCTCCCGCGGCCGAATCTAAGAGATTTCTAGAAGCAAAGTTCAAACCGGCATAAAACTTTTGTATGATCATCCATAAATTCAAACCATGAGTAGGGCAATTGCGAAGCATCAATTTCATTCTTTCCCAAGATTGGGCAACTTGCTCATGATCAAGTTGTTTAAAATTCATAATATAGTTCCTAAGAGTGATGATCTTAGCGGGAGGAAAATACGTAGAGATAAAAGCATCTTTGCACTTGTTCCAAGAATCAATACTATTTTTAGGCAAAGACGAAAACCAAACTTTAGCATGATCTATAAGTGAAAACGGAAATAACTTCAAGTTGACAATATTGTTATCCGTATCTTTCTTCTTTTGCATATCACACAAATCAACAAAGTTTTTTAGATGAGTAGCGGCATCTTCACTAGGAAGGCCGGTGAATTGATCCTTCATAACAAGATTCGGCAAAGCAGTATTGATTTCACAAGACTCAACATCATTAAGAGGAGCAAACGGAGTACTAAGGAAATCATTATTATTGGTATTCGAGAAATCACACAATTTGGTATTATCTTGCGCCATGGCAACAAGTAATCCAACACATAAACAAACAGAAAAAGGCAAGCGAAAGAGAGATGAGGAGATTGGGAAAGGGAGGGCGAATAAAACGGCAATGGTGAAGTGGGGGAGAGGAAAACGAGAGGCAAATGGCAAATAATGTAAATGCAAGGGAGATGGGTTTGTGATGGGTACTTGGTATATCTTGACTTGAGTGAAGACCTCCCCGGCAACGGCGCCAGAAATCCTTCTTGCAACGTCTTGAGCTTGTGTTGGTTTTCCTCGAAGAGGAGAGGGTGATGCAGCAGAGTAGTGTAAGTATTTCCCTCAGTTTTTGAGAACCAAGGTATCAATCCAGTAGGAGGCTCCTCATAAGTCCCATGCACCCACACAAACAAACTGAGAACTCACAACCAACGCAATAAAGGGGTTGTCAATCCCTTCACGGCCACTTGCGAAAGTGAGATCTAATAAAGAGAGTAAGATAAGATAAATATATTTTTGGTATTTTATAATATAGATGCAAAAAGTAAAGATGCAAATAAAAGTAGATTGGAAGCAAATATGATAAGAGATAGACCCGGGGGCCATAGGTTTCACTAGTGGCTTCTCTCAAGATAGCATAAGTATTACGGTGGGTGAACAAATTACTATCAAGCAATTGATAGAAAAGCGAATAATTATGAGATTATCTAGGCATGATCATGTATATAGGCATCACATCCATAACAAGTAGACCGACTCTTGCCTGCATCTACTACTATTACTCCACACATCGACCGACTCCTGCCTGCATCTAGAGTATTAAGTTCATAAGAACAGAGTAACGCATTAAGCAAGATGACATGATGTAGAGGGATAAACTCAAGCAATATGATATAAACCCCATCTTGTTATCCTCGATGGAAACAATACAATACGTGCCTTGCAACCGTTTCTGTCACTGGGTAAGGACACCGCAAGATTGAACCCAAAGCTAAGCACTTCTCCCATGGCAAGAAAGATCAATCTAGTAGGCCAAACCAAACTGATAAATCAAAGAGACTTGCAAAGATAACTCAATCATACATAAAAGAATTCAGAGAAGATTCAAATATTATTCATAGATAAACTTGATTATAAACCCACAATTCATCGGATCTCCACAAACACACCGCAAAAAGAGTTTACATCGAATAGATCTCCACAAGAGATGGGAGAACATTGTATTCAGATCCAAAAAGAGAGAAGAAGCCATCTAGCTAACAACTATGGACCCGTAGCTCTGTGGTAAACTACTCACAACTCATCGGAGGGGCAAGGATGTTGATGTAGAAGCCCACCGTGGTCGATTCCGCCTCTGGCAGAACACCGGCGAAGGCTCCAAGATGGGATCTCACGGATACAGAAGGTTACTGTGGTGGAAATTGTGTTTCGTCTTCCCCTTGGATGTTTTTGGGGTACGTAGGTATATATAGGAGGAAGAAGTACGTCGGTGGCCACCCGAGGGGCCCACGAGACAGGGGGCGCGCGCTTCTATCTCATGGGAGCCTCGACTGCTTCTTGACTTGCACTCCAAGTCCTGTGGATCACGTTCGTTCCAAAAATCACGCTCCCAAAGGTTTCATTCCATTTGGACTCCGTTTGATATTCCTTTTCTTCGAAATTCTGAAATAGGCAAAAAAACAGCAATACGGGCTAGACCTCCGGTTAGTAGGTTAGTCCCAAAAATGATATAAATGTGTAAAATAAAGCCCATAAACATCCAAAAGGGGTAATATAATAGCGTGGAACAATCAAAAATTATAGATACGTTGGAGACGTATCAGTGCCATGGTGGGCAAGATGCCCAATGTCACCTGGCTCGAAGGCTCCTTTGTGGAGATGGTGAAGGGGTGGCAGTCGAGGTGGTTCTACATCACCGAGCCGCGCAACACCAACTGGGCGACGGCCCCAGAATTATGATCCGGAGTTCCGATGTGGCTCACCTCCTGGCAAGAGAAGGGCCTAACCTGGGGTTCCGTGAATGAGCTAACTGGGCTCCAAACGTGCGTCCAGAACATGATAACTAAGAAGATCAAACTTGTCAACGTGATTCAGGTCATGCTCATACGCCGGATCCTTCCGTGCCAACGCCGGAGCTGCTATTTGTGGGAGTTTGACCCGGCCAAGCACCAGATGCTACTAGAGCTCTTCGGCATGACGCACGAAGACATCTGGAAGTGCTCTTCAAAGCCGGCGAGACACCACCACCTATGATCGACGATCGTGGGCTTAGCTTAAAGCGCCAGGCTAATTCGGTAAGTTCTCACATGTTTTCAAGCTATAACCTTTATGGGCATATCTTGAGGAAGGAGTCTAAGCCTCCCTATCAATTTCTTTTTGGCCTGGACCGACGTAGCGGGGCAGATTAATTGTCCAGCTCCTCTACCCGAAGATGGAGAAACCCCACTCCTGACGACGATGCTGTTTCCAGCGCCTTTTGATGTGTCGGAGAAGAAGACCAAGAAGATGGCCAAAGGGACCAGGAGTGGCCTTCGTCGAAAGGGCGCTTCGGACATGTCGTCCGAAGACGAGACGGACTCTTTGGCCACCGAAGACGACGGCGAGGAGGAAGAAAGTAGCCCCCCTGAGGGGGGAAGGAAGAACAGGGGGGCCGCCGCAAATTTGGAGACGAAGGCGCCCAAGAATAGGAAGGACTCCCTGATGACCCACAAGTATAGGGGATCTATCATAGTCCTTTCGATAAGTAATAGTGTCGAACCCAACGACGAGCAGAAGGACATGACAAGCGGTTTTTAGTAAGGTATTCTCTGCAAGCACTGAAATTGTAGGTAACAGATAGTTTTGTGATAAGATCATTTGTAACGGGTAACAAGCAATGAAAGTAAATATGGTGCAGCAAGGTGGCCAAATCCTTTTTGTAGCAAAGGACAAGCCTGGACAAGTTCTTATAATGAGAAAAGCGCTCCCGAGGACACATGGGAGTTATCGTCAAGCTAGTTTTCATCACGCTCATATGATTCGTGTTCATTACTTTGATAATTTGATATGTGGGTGGACCGGTGCTTGGGTGCTGCCCTTTCTTGGACAAGCATCCCAATTATGATTAACCCCTATTGCAAACATCCGCAACTACAAAAGAAGTATTAAGGTAAACCTAAGCATAACATGAAACTAGTGGATCCAAATCAGCCCCTTACGAAGCAAGGCATAAACTAGGGTTTAAGCTTCTGTCACTCTAGCAACCCATCATCTACTTATTACTTCCCAATGCCTTCCTCTATCCACAAATAATGGTGAAGTGTCATGTAGTCGACGTTCACATAACACCACTAAAGGAGAGACAACATACATCTCATCAAAATATTGAATGAATACCAAATTCACATGACTACTAATAGCAAGACTTCACCCATGTCTTCAGGAACAAACGTATCTACTCACAAAGCATATTCATGTTCATAATCAGAGGGGTATTAATATGCATTAAGGATCTGAACATATGATCTTCCACCAAATAAACCAATCAGCATCAACTACAAGGAGTAATCAACACTACTAGCAACCCACAGGTACCAATCTGAGGTTTGGGTACAATGATTGGATACAAGAGATGAACTAGGTTTTGAGAGGAGATGGTGCTGGTGAAGATGTTGATGGAGATTTACCCCCTCCCGATGAGAGGATTGTTGGTGATGACGATGGTGATGATTTCCCCCTCCCGGAGGGAAGTTTCCCCGGCAGAATAGCTCCGCCGGAGCCCTAGATTGGTTCCACCAAGGTTCCGCCTCGTGGCGGCGGAGTTTCTTCCCGTAAGCTTTCTTATGATTTTTTTTCCAGGGTAAAAGACTTCATATAGTAGAACATGGGCATCAGAGGGCCACCAGGGGGCCCACGAGGCAGGGGCACGCCCAGTAGGGGTGGGCGCGCCCCCCACCCTCGTGGCCAGTGTGTGGGCCCCCTCTGGTACTTCTTTCGCTCAATAATTCTTATTAATTCCAAAAATGACTTTCGTGGAGTTTCAGGACTTTTGGAGCTGTGCAGAATAGGTTTCCAATATTTGCTCCTTTTCCAACCCAGAATCCGAGCTGCCGGCATTCTCCCTCTTCATGTTAAACTTTGTAAAATAAGAGAGAATAGCCATAAGTATTGTGACATATCGTGTAATAACATCCCATAATGCAATACATATCGATATAAAAGCATAATGCAAAATGGACGTATCAACTCCCCCAAGCTTAGACCTCGCTTGTCCGCAAGCGGAAGCCGAAATCGAAAAATATGTCCATATGTTTAGAGATAGAGGTGTCAAAAAAAATAAAATACGGACATGAGGGCATCATGATTGTTCTTATAACGGCAACATATATAGATTTTGTCATATGATTTCTTATGCTCAAGTAACAATCTATTCACAATGTCAAGTATGATTCAGAAACTTCATTGGGAACTAACAAACTATAATCTCAGTCATTGAAGCAATTGCAATTTATCATAACATCGGAAAGAGTCAAGAATAGAGCTTTTCAGCAAGTCCACATACTCAACTATCATTTAGTCTTCCACAACTGCTAACACTCACGCAATACTTGTGGTTATGAAGTTTTAGTCGGACACAGAGAAAGATAGGGGCTTATTGTGTTGCCTCCCAACCTTTTACCTCAATGGTAATGTCAACAATAATAGTTCATGCTAACTTACACCCAATTGGATATATATATATATATATATATATATATATATATATATATATATATATATATATATATATATATATCAGATCTTTCGAACACGAGGTGCTTGCTAAAGGATAAATAAAAAGGGAAAGGTGAAGATCACCTTGACTCTTGCATAATGTAAAAGATAGGCCCTTCGCAGAGGGAAGCAGAGGTTGTCATGTGCTTTTACGGTTGGATGCACAAAATCTTAATGCAAATGAATGTCACGTTATATTGCCACTTGTGATATGAACCTTTATTATGCAGTCCGTCTCTTTTATTACTTCCATATCACACGGTTGTATAAAGCTTATTTTCTCCGCACTAATAAGTCATACATATTTAGAGAGCAATTAAAAATTGCTTGCAACATGACAACTTACTTGAAGGATCTTACTCAATACATAGGTACGTATGGTGGACTCTCATGGCGAAACTGGTTTTAAGGATATTTGGAAGCACAAGTAGTATTTCTACTTGGTGCAAGGAATTTGGCTAGCATGAGGAGGAAAGGCAAGCTCAACATGTTGGACGATCCATGACAATATACTTTAACTGAGATGTGAGAAAACATAACCCATTACGTTGTCTTCCTTGTCCAACATCAACTCTTTAGCATGTCATACTTTAATGAGTGCTCACAATTATAAAAGATGTCCAAGATAGTATATTTATATGTGAAAACCTCTCTTTCTTTATTACTTCCTATTAATTGCAACGATGACCAAAACTATGTTTGTCAACTCTCAACAACTTTTATGTATCATACTCTTTATCTGTGAAGTCATTACTATGAATAAGATCAATATGAACTCTTTTATTTCTTTTATTCTTTCTATTTTCTCAAGATCATAGCAAGATAGCAAAGCCCTTGACTCAACACTAATCTTTATTATAGATAGCTCACGGACTCGATTACATAGATGGATCACAAAGCAAAACTCAAAACTAAATCATACCAAAACTTTATTCTACTAGATCAAGATATTACTAAAAGGATCGAACTAAGTAAAACGGTAAAGATAGGAGTGTGATGGTGATACAATACTGGGGCACCTCCCCCAAGCTTGGCAGTTGCCAAGGGGAGTGCCCATACCCATGCGATTATGTCCTCGGAGGTGGTGAAGAAGGAGTTGTTGATGATGTAGGCTTGTCGTCCGTATTCCAAGGCATAGGTTCACCATCATAGAAGGATGATCGAGTCTCCGGGATCCACAATATGCAGCCAAACTCATCCTCTTGAATGTATATTCATACTCACAGTTTTGGGTTTGCAGGTCATAGATCTGGGCTTGGAGGTGCTCGATTTTCTCATGAATTTGGAAGATGGACTCCCCAATGTTCTTGGCGTCTAGCTTGTGGTTGTTGGTGAGCTCCGCGATCATCTTCTGGTTGGCGTTAAGTCCGCGCTCCACCATCTCTTGGCACTTGAAAACTTGTTGTTCCATCGCTTCGAGCTTTGTCTCCACGCTTCCGGTACTCCTTGGTCCCTCCACATCGCAGATGTGCAGCACCCCCTCATGCATCTCAATGGTTTGAGGGTGATGCAGCACCTCCGTGAGGTAGGGGTTGATAACCCTCTCGAAAAACTTGTCCTTGGGAGCGCTTGGAGTCGTCATGGTGCTCTAGATCTGTCAGAAAAATAGCTCGAAACAAAGACAGAGGATATTTGCGTGATACGGTGGTCAAAACCTTCGGGAGATTATATAATGAAGTTTTACCGACCAAAAGAAGTATCATGCAAGAAAACGGAGTCTGGAGAGCATACAAGCTACCCACGAGGCAGGGGGTGCGCCCAGTAGGGGTGGGCGCACCCTCCACCCTCGTGGAGGCCTCGTGTCCTTCCCGGACTACTTCTTATTTTCCTATTTTCTTAAATATTCCAAGACGGAGAAAAATTTCTATTAGAATTGTTTTGGAGTCGGTTTACTTACCGTACCACATACATATTGCTTTTCGGAGTCTGAAACATTCTAGAAAGTGTCTCTTATGTATACCTCCGGAGTTACGGTCTCAATAATATTAGTTTCAACATTTATAGGATAACCTGAGATATAATGTTTGATTCTTTGACCATTTACCACCTTCGAATTTGTGCCTTAGAATTTGTTGAGTTTTATGGCACCGGAACGATAGATCTCCTTGATAATGGAAGGACCTTCCCATTTAGAGAGAAGTTTTCCTACAAAAAATCTTAAATGAGAGTTGAATAGCAACACATAATCAACTACGTTAAACTCACGCTTTTGTATCCTTTTGTCATGCCATCTTTTAACTTTTTATTTAAACAGCTTGGCATTCTCACATGCTTGGGTTCTCCATTCATCAAGTGAGCTAATATCAAATAACCTCTTCTCACCCGCAAGTTTGAAATCATAGTTGAGCTCTTTAATAGCCCAATATGCCTTATGTTCAAGTTCGAGAGGTAAGGTACATGCTTTTCCATAAACCATTTATACGGAGACATACCCATAAGATTCTTCTATGCAGTTCTATAGGCCCATAATGCATCATCGAGTTTTTTGGACCAATTCTTTCTAGATCTATTAACAGTCTTTTGCAAAATTAATTTGAGCTCTCTGTTACTCAACTCTACTTGACCACTAGACTGTGGGTGATATGGAGATGCAATTCTATGATTAGCATCATACTTAGCAAGCATTTTACGAAAAGCACCATGAATAAAATGTGAACCACCATCAATCATGAGATATCTAGGGACTCCAAACCTTGGAAAAATAACTTCTTTGAGCATCTTAATAGAGGTGCTATGATCAATACTACTAGTTGGAATAGCTTCTACCCACTTAGTAACGTAATCAACAGCAACTAAAATATGTGTACATCCATTAGAGGCAGGAAACGGTCCCATATAATCAAAGACCCAAGCATCAAATGGTTCAGTAACAACAGAATAGTTCATAGGCATCTCTTGACGTCTACTAATATTACCAATTCTTTGACATTCATGACAAGACAAGACAAACTTACGGGCATTGATACGTCTCCAACGTATCTATAATTTATGCTATTATATTATCTGTTTTGGATGTTTACGGGCTATATTATACACTTTTATATTATTTTTGGGACTAACCTATTAACTGGAGGCCCATCCCATATTGCTGTTTTCTTGCCTATTTCAGTGTTTTGAAGAAAAGGAATATCAAATGGAGTCCAAACGGAATGAAACCTTTGGAGCGTGATTTTTGGAACGAACGTGATCCAGGAGACATGGAGCTGAAGTCAGGGAAGCTTTGAGGAGGCCACGAGATAGGGGGACGCGCCCACCCCCTGGGCGCGCCCTCCACCCTCGTGGGCCCCTCGTGGCTCCCCCGACCGACTTCTTTCTCCTAATATTCCCATATACCATAAAACCATCAAAGACAACAATAGATCGGGAGTTTCGCCGCCGCAAGCCTCTGTAGCCACCAAAAACCTCTCGGGAGCCCGTTCCGGCACCCTGCCGGAGGGGGGTCCCTCACCGGTGGCCTTGTTCATCATCCTGGCGCTCTCCATGATGAGGAGGGAGTAGTTCACCCTCGGGGCTGAGGGTATGTACCAGTAGTTATGTGTTTGATCTCTCTCTCTCTCTCTCTCTCTCTCTCTCTCTCTCTCTCTCTCTCTCTCGTGTTATTGACTTCGCACGATCTTGATGTATCGCGAGCTTTTCTATTATAGTTGGATCTTATGATGTTTCTCCCCCTCTACTCTCTTGTAATGGATTGAGTTTTCCCTTTGAAGTTATCTTATCGGATTCAGTCATTAAGGATTTGAGAACACTTGATGTATGTCTTGCCGTGCTTATCTGTGGTGACAATGGGATATCACGTGATCCACTTGATGTATGTTTTGGTGATCAACTTGCGGGTTCCGCCCATGAACCTATGCATAGGGGTTGGCACACGTTTTCGTCTTGACTCTCTGGTAGAAACTTTGGGGCACTCTTTGAAGTACTTTGTGTTGGTTGAATAGATGAATCTGAGATTGTGTGATGCATATCGTATAATCATGCCCACGGATACTTGAGGTGACTATGGAGTATCTAGGTGACATTAGGGTTTTGGTAGATTTGTGTCTTAAGGTGTTATTCTAGTATGAACCCTCTGATAGATTGAACAAAAAGAATAGCTTCATGCTATTTTACTACAGACTCTTGAATAGATAGAACAGAAAGGATAACTTTGAGGTGGTTTCGTACCCTACCATAATCTCTTCATTTGTTCTCCGCTATTAGTGATTTTGGAGTGACTCTTTGTTGCATGTTGAGGGATAGTTATATGATCCAGTTACGTTATTATTGTTGAGAGAACTTGCACTAGTGAAAGTATGAACCCTAGGCCTTGTTTCCTAGCATTACAATACCGTTTACGCTCACTTTTATCATTAGTTACCTTGCTGTTTTTATATTTTCAGATTACAAAAACCTATATCTACCATCCATATTGCACTTGTATCACCATCTCTTCGCTGAACTAGTGCACTATACAATTTACCATTGTATTGGGTGTGTTGGGGACACAAGAGACTCTTTGTTATTTGGTTGCAGGGTTGTTTGAGAGAGACCATCTTCATCCTACGCCTCCACGGATTGATAAACCTTAGGTCATCCACTTGAGGGAAATTTGCTACTGTCCTACAAACCTTTGCACTTGGAGGCCCAACAACGTCTACAAGAAGAAGGTTGTGTAGTAGACATCAAGCTCTTTTCTGGCGCCGTTGCCGGGGAGGTGAGTGCTTGAAGGTATATCTTTAGATCTTGCAATCAAATCTTTTTGTTTCTTGTTTTATCACTAGTTTTGTTCATAAAATAAAACTACAAAAAATGGAATTGAGTTTGTCTCATACGCTTCATTTTTTTAATATCTTTCGTCAGTATGATGAAAAGGAAAATTGTGCTCAAGTGCTAGAAGAAGTCTATAAAATGTTTGATACAAAATCTTTGAATGATGAGCATCATTGCAATGTTGTTAGTATGAATTCTTTGAATATCCATAGTACTAATGATGATTGCACTAGTTATGATGAAAATGTCTCTTATAAGCATGTCGATTTTTGTGGAGAGCATCGGATTTGCATGGACACACCAAATAGGGAAGATAGATATTGCAAGAGGCATAAGCATTTAGAAACTAAATGGTTGCAAGAAAGACTTAATGTTAGTGCTGAAAATTTAAAATATCTCCGCCGTACTTGTGAACTTTGCAATGAACATGGTCATTTAAATCTTCGATGCAAATTGTTTCATGATCGAATCGTGTCCAAAAATTGTGATGATTTGATTTCCCTTGCACACTATAATGAACTTAGTTTGCTTTTGGGTTATGAAGAATTGAAACGTGCAACTAAGCATATTCCAGAATTTAACCTTGATAATTTTCTTGATATTGATCTAGATATAATTTATTTGTTTTGTGTGGTGAATTGCATTGAAAATCCTTATATTGCCAATTACCTAAAGAAAAGAAAGCAAATAGAAGATGAAGAGAATACTAATGAAAGGGAAGAGACTTCCCATTACCCTCCTATTATTTCTTATGATGAATCAGGTGACGAGGAGGAGCTTTCTATTCAACCAATCTCATTAATAAGGAGCTCAAAGAAGAAGGTTGAACCCACACATAATGTGAAGAAGAAAAAGAAAAGAAGGAGCAACAAAGGTAAAAAGGTATCTCTCTCAAATGAAGTTGCTCCTACTACTCATTGTGATGATTATAATTGCTATCTATTGGTGCTATCCATACTATTAATGATGAGAGTGATTATGCTTATGATATGAAAGGGCCCAAGCTTGGGGAAGGTATGTTTGATGAGGATGACATATTTGAGAATATATTTGCTGCAATTAATGTTTGTCCCAAGCTTGGGGATGCTATGTTTAACAAAGATGATATTTTTAGCATCCCAAGTTTTGATACGCAAAGTTGTTATGATGATAGCATGCCTCTTACCTATGATGATTATATTGATGAAAGTGGGTTTGGAAGAGTGTCAACTTTAGGAAGTAGTGATCCCACTATTTTGGAGGATGTTGAATCTTATTGTGATGAATATGAAAGTGGATTTGGAAGAGTGTCAACTTTATTTAGTGATGATTCCACTATCTTGGAAGAGGTTTCAATCGATTATGATGAGAACAAAGTTGCTACTTATGATGATTATTGTGATGAAACTTATGCTATAAAAAGTAGTGATGATTATTTTTATAAAACTTGTCATGATTATGATTACCCTTTTTCTGAACATTACTCTTTTAATTTGGAAACAATTTATAGTATTCGAGTCTTTTATGATACTCCCACTATTCCGAATAAGAAGAATTTTGCTTATGAGGAGAGTAGTAAATTTTCTATGCTTGTAGATCATGAAAATAATTCTGTAGGTGCTGGTTATATTGTTGAATTCATTAATGATGCTACTGAAAATTATTATGAGGGAGGAATATATGCTTGTAGGAATTGCAATAATATCAACTTTCTTCTCTATGTGCTTCAAGTTTGGAACTTATGCTTGTTTTGCCTTCCTATGCTAGTTGATTATTGTTCTCATAATGTAACACCCTCGATGCGGCTATAGCTCCCACGTGTCGAAGCACGACTTAGAGGCATAACCGCATTGAAAGCAATGTCGCAAGTGAGGTAATCTTCGCACAATCCATGTAATACATAAGGGAAAAGGTACATAGTTGGCTTACAGTCGCCACTTCACACAAATACATGAATAAAGCATTACATCATCCAGATACAATCAAGGTCCGACTACGGAACCAAAATAAAAGAAGAACAACCCCACATGCGACGCAGATCCCCGATAGCCGCATCGAGGGTGTTACAAGTTTTATTCCTGTGAATAATTTCGGGCATTTTTCAACGCATCACATCTCCGCAACTGTGGCTCCGTTTTGGGCGTATAATATGTCAAAATGTTCGCCTCGAAGAGTACATCATTTCATTCCATTGCATCATTTGCATTTGAGCCCATCTTGATGCCCGAAATGCTGTTGGAAGATAGCTTCAGATCGTTAGTTTCAGAATCTTATCAGTTCGAGCTCTTTTGTCATTTTTGCCATGAATTATGTGTGCACCCTATGAATTTGAGTCCTACATGTGAGTTGAACATTTCCATGCCATCTTTCCAAGGGTATTTTCCATGTATTTTTGTGAGCTATGTGTTGACTAGAACAAGCATGCAAAGTAGGGATGATGATGTTACTGATTTCAGGAACTTAGTGATTTCACTAAGTCATGTCCTGATGTTAATTTTATGCCATATGTTCATGTTGTTACAGAGAGATCTATGCCCTTTTTGAGCATGATCAGTAAGGGTGTTTTGGACATATGGATGTCCTCTATCCATCCATGCCTTTGTTGGTATTTATGGAGTAGTCTAGCATGTCATTTTCGTGCTCTACTTTTGCTTGAAAATGTTTCCTGGCAGACTGTTTGCGTGAGATTCAATTTTCACGAGGTCGGTGTAGTTGATCCGTCTATGCTATGATGTTGTTCTTGCCATGTATAGCTCTGAACATGCCTTCCTGATGTTAATTCCTGGTATGTTAGTATTTTCACTAAGTCTGTGAACCTGATATTTTGAGCACTTTCACCATGCTTGTTTGAACATGTTATGATGTGATTTAGCCGTAGCTCAGTGTTCCTCTATTGTTAAGCATCTCCTGTAGTTCGCTGCCATATGCTTTGTTTTTATGTTGGGGTGCTGTAGCATAGTTTTGTGTTGCGTGCTAAGTAGCATCGGGCTGTTAAACGCAGATTTGCGTCATTCTTGTTTTGCTTGTCATTTGCAAACCGTGCATCCGATTCCGGTGATCTTTATATCAATTTCAACCGAAATCATCTCATCTTTCCAGCGGCATACTTGGTTTGCCAAGTTGATGCCCGGTTCATCATTTTCCTTCCGGAGCATACATATGCATAGCATGTCACATCTCGCATAGCATGTCATGTATTGCATCATATTGCTTGTGCATATGTTCCTTGTTTGATTGTGGTTCCGTTGCTTGTGTTCTTGCTTTGGGTAGAGCCGGGAGACGAGTACGTGAACGAGGAGCCTGTTGAGAACGCCTCACGAGGATCCAGCCTTCGACAACTCGAGAACCTTACAGCAAGATGACCATACCTTCAAATCACTTCTATCTTTGCTTGCTAGATGCTCGCTCTTTTGCTATGCCTATGCTGCGATACCTACCACTTGCTATATCTTGCCACCCATATTGCCATGTCAACCTCTAACCATCCATGTCCTAGCAAACCGTTGTTTGGCTATGTTACCGCTTTGCTCAGCCCTCTTATAGCGTTGTTAGTTGCGGTGAAGTTGAAGTTTGTTCCTTGTTGGAACACGGATATTTTGGGATATCACAATATCTATTGTTTTAATTAATGCATCTATATACTTGGTAAAGGGTGGAAGGCTCGGCCTTATGCTTGGTGTTTTGTTCCACTCTTGCCACCCTAGTTTCCGCCATACCGTGTTATGTTCCTTGATTTTATGCTCCTTACACGGTCGGGTGATTTATGGGACCCCTAGACAGTTCGCTTTGAATAAAACTCCTCCAGCAAGGCCCAACCTTGGTTTTACCATTTGCCACCTATCCCTTTTTCCTTGGGTTTTCACGAGCCCGAGGGTCATCTTTATTTACCCCGGGCGGTGCTCGTCGTGAGTGTTGGTCCAACTGTCACCGCCGGTGGCTACCAGGGCAACTCGGGATGGCCTATCGGAAGTTTGGACAATCCGGTGTGCCCGAGAAAGAGATATGTGCAGCTCCTATCGGGATTTGTCGGCACATTCGGGAGGCTTTGCTGGTTTAGTTTTACCATTGTTGAAATGTCTTGATGTACCGGATACCGAGTCGATCGGTGTGTCTTGGGTGAAGGTTTATTCCTTCGATGACCGTGAGAGCTTGTGATGGGCTTGTTGGGACACCCTGCAGGTATTATCTTTCAAAGCCGTGCCGCGGTTATGAGGCAGATGGGAATTTGTTAATGTCGGTTGTAGAAAACCCGAAGTTGACCTTAACTAAAATACACCAACCGTGTATGTAACCGTGATGGTCTCTTCTCGGAGTCCGGGAAGTGAACACGGTGTTGGAGTTATGCTTGACGTAAGTAGTCGGGATCACTTCTTGATCGCTAATAGTTTCACGACCGCGCCTTTGCTTCTCTTCTCGCTCTCTTTTGCGATGTAGCCACCATATATGCTAGTGCTTGCAGCAGCTCCTCCTTTTGATACCAGCCTTCCTTGCTTAAATAGTTTTGATCTCGCGGGTGTGAGATTGTTGAGTCCCCGTGGCTCACAGATTCTACCAAAACAGATGCAGTATCGGCGATGCGGCAGATGGCGCCAATCGAGCTGAAGTGGGAATATGATGAGGCCCTTGGTCGATACTATGTTTCCTTTCCGGACGATTAGTAGTGGAGCCCAGTTGGGGCGATCGGGGATCTGCGTCGCATGTGGGGTTGTTCTTCTTTTATTTTGGTTCCGTAGTCGGACCTTGATTGTATCTGGATGATGTAATGCTTTATTCATGTATTTGTGTGAAGTGGCGACTGTAAGCCAACTATGTACCTTTTCCCTTATGTATTACATGGATTGTGCGAAGATTACCTCACTTGCGACATTGCTTTCAATGCGGTTATGCCTCTAAGTCGTGCTTCGACACGTGGGAGCTATAGCCGCATCGAGGGTGTTACAAGTTGTAATCAGAGCCATCCCCGACCTTAGGAGCCCCCACTGCTTGATCGTTTTTAGTGGCCGAGTTGTGTCTAGAAAAATGTTTTGAGTCATTTAGGATTATATATATCGGAGAGTTAGGAATTCTTTTTACTGCCCAGTCCCTTCGACCTTCTGGTGAGGTATCCGACGAGAGTTTTGACTCTTCTCTTCTCAAATTTCACTAAAAAATTTTTAGGATCACGCTGGTATCTTAGAATCGTTCGATGGTTTTATGATGACAACATTGTCTTGGTTGCCTCGACATTTAGGGGTTGTGGCAGTGTCCCGGGAGTTGAGCTCCGAGGTGTTGTCGCCATAATTTTATCGTTGCAGTTCGAATACCGAGTTTAGTACGCCGACATCGAAAATCTCTTTTATGCAGTTGTTGGTGAGATAACCCGCTAACCCAAAGACTATGGTGAGTACGGGAGTATTGCCATGACTCGTATAACGGATGCTTTTCAAGGTTGAGGTACACGATTTCAAGGTTTCTTGGTTATGTGTTGAAGGATGGATACAAATGGATGTAGGGATTGTTAGCTTGGGTGAGATATATATTGCTCCCTGTATCCCCAACACTGATTGCATAACCGGAAAGTTTCGGAGTTTATAGGTGGGATTCAAGTAGCTCTAGCATTTCTTCCGCAGATATTTGGTTTGTGATTGGGTAATCCTTACCACATATTTGTTCCATTCATACCTTGTTTTTTATTTTCATTCATCAATATCTCTTATCAAGTGGCTTCTCACCTTAATGGATGTGATGTTTACTTTGGAATTCATTTGTTCATCCCTGTTCGAATGTTTTTTGTGAAGACTATATGTTGCAATTTCTATCCGTTGATTCAACTTGTCTATCTGCTCATCAAGATGCTAACGAATGTCACCCTCTTCAGATGGCTCCACCAACGCGCCGTAATCCGTAACGCAGTGAGGGGAGTCAGCGAACCCTCCACCTCCACCTCCGCCTCCGGAGGCATGGCAAACTTTGATGGCAACCACTAACGCCAACGCCGCTTGTTGATTCAGCTGATGCAAGAGCGTAACCAAGGCCAAGGCAACCAAGGAATCAAGGTCAAGGGCAGTTCTATCATCACCACGCTTCCTACACTCAACCAGTTCCTTGCCAACCAGCCAAAGTCTTCCGCCATCTTGTGCGAGGCCACGACGCCGACGATTGGCTCGTGGATATCAACAAGCATTTTGAATGCAGCAATGTCGACACGAGGACTACGCCAAGTTCGCGTCTTTTCAGCTCAAGGATCAGCAGCCGATTGGTTCCAGCAATACAAGGATTCTAGAGGTGGTCGAGTGATTACTTGACTGATTTACATCGGGACTTTAAAGCTCACCACATTCCTTCCGGTGTTGTTGAGAGCAAGCGTGAGGAGTTCCGCAATCTCAAGCAAGGAAATATGTCGATGTCTGAATACAACATACGTTTGTAAACTTGCTCGTTTTGCTAAACAAGACGCGTTCTGATGAGAAAAGTATGATCTATCGTTCAGAGGTGGCCTTAGAGAGGATCTGCAGTTATCTCTTGTTCTTTCCGAGCCTACTCAGTTTGATCAATTCTATAATATGGCACTCAAGCTAGAAGGTGCTCAGCTCAAGTGTGAGGCTTCAAGAAGAGAATCGGGATGCAGTTCAGTCTTCTTCCTCCTCTCAAGTGGCAGCAAAGCAGCAAAAGTTCTACCTTCCTCCTCCTCCGCTCATCGGCCTTATCGCAGAAGAACTCAGGTGGTCGTGGATCTTCGCACCCACCCAACCCAAGCTACTGAACAAGACTCAGCCTCAAGCTCCAAAGTCAAATGCTCCTTATCACCGTCCGCTCTCAGAGGTGACTGCAACAAGTGTCGCAGAAGGGTCACTATGCTAACAAATGCCATAACCAAAGGCGCCTTCCTCCTCCTCCCCCGTGAGGTCTTCAAGCAATGCAAAGTGGTCAAGCATAATCCCAAGTATGCAAAGGTGAATATGATGAATGCAGCTCAAGCAGAGGATTCTTCAGATGTGATCATGGGTAATCTTCACATTAATGATATTCTGCAAAAGTTCTTTTTGACACTGGTGCATCGCTTAGTTTCATCTCAAACCATTTGCATCTAAGCATGAGTTGTCTTTCCAAGATTTGCCTAGACCATTAGCAGTTGTCTCTCGGGTAAATGCATGAACGCAAGCTCCATGGTTCGGATGTTTCTATCAAGATGGGTGACTATAGATTTGCTAAACCAATTGTTCTTGGTAACTCGATATTGATCTTATTCTTGGGATGGATGGCTTTCTCAAAGACAAGGCTCACTTGATTGTGCTGCCAGGAAATTCAATTGACACACCCTTACGAGGATGTTATCATCTATGCCGCCGTGATGAAACCATTCGGTTGTTTTCTCTCAATGAGAAGGGCGAGTTGAATGCTATCTCTCAAATTCCAAATCGCTTGTGAGTACCAAGATGTCTTTCCGTAAGAGCTTCCGGTATGCCTCATCATCGCGGTCGAATTCGTTATTGATCTTGAGCCGGCATCGAACCCGCTTGCAAGCGTCCTTACAAGCTTGGTCCCAATGAGCTGAAAGAATTGAAGAAGCAGCTCGATGAACAAGAGCGTCTGGTTTGATCGGACCGAGTTCATCTCCATGGGGATGTGGAGTTCTTTTGTCCGTAAGAAGGATGGCACGGACCGACTTTGTGTTGATTACCGTCCATTGAATAAGAAGACAATCAAGAACAAGTATCCACTTCCCAACATCAATGAGCTATTCGAGCAACTCAAAGGTGCTAAAGTATTCTCCAAGCATGACCTCCGTATGGGTTATCATCGATTCGTGATTCGTGAACAAGATATTCCCAAGACAAGATTCGAACAAGCTATGGTTCTTATGAATATACTGTCATGTCTTTCGGCCTTGTCAATGCTCCTCCAACTTTCTCTCGCATGATGAACTTTATCTTCAACCCCTACACAAATGAATTCGTCTTGGTGTATCTCGATGATATTTTGGTCTTCTCCAAGAACAAGCGAGGATCATGCCAAACATTTGCGATTGGTGCTCGACAAGCTCAGAGAGCATCAATTCTATGCGAAGTTTTCCAAATGTGAGTTCTGGCTTGATGAAGTTCTTTATCTTGGTCATATCATCTCAGCCAAGGGCATCGCTGTTAATCCCGAGAAGGTGTCTTCAATTGTGAATTGGGAACCTCCTCGAATGTCAAGCAGCTCCATAGATTTTCTCGGTCTTGCAAGCTATTGTCAAGATTCGTTGAGAACTTCTCCAAGATTGCAAAGCCTCTTTCCAACCTCCTCCGAAGCATGTCAAGTATGTCGGGACTTTGAGTGTGATGTCGCTTTCAACACCCTCAAAGAGAAGCTAGTCACAGCTCTGCCTTGACTCCTCCGATGAATCCAAGCCATTCAAGTTTTTCGTGATGCTTCCTTGCAAGGTCTCGGTGCTGTGTTAATGCAAGAGAAGAAAGTTGTGGCCTATACCTCTCGCCAGATTGAAGCTCAACGAAAAGAACTACCCCACTCACGATCTTGAGTTGGCGGCGTTGTCCATGCATTGATAACATGGAGACATCTCTTGTTGGGAAGGAAAGTGGACATTTTCACCGATCACAAGAGCCTCAAGTATATCTTCACTCAACCAAACCTCAACCTCGTGCAAACTCGATGGGTCGAAATGATTCAAGAGTACAATCCAAGTATTGAATATACTCTCGGCAAGGCGAATGTGATTGCAGATGCTCGAGCGAAAGGCTTATTGCAACAGCTTAATTCTCAAGCCCTTCCAACCGGATCTTTGTGAAGCTTTCCGCAAACTGAATCTTCAAGTTGTTCCTCAAGGATTTCTTGCCAACCTCATAGTCTCTCCTACTTTGGAAGATCAAATTCGTGAGGCACAACTACTGGATACCATGGTGAAGAAGGTGAAACGTGGTATTGACAAGGGTATTTCCAAATACAAGTGCTA
Source organism: Aegilops speltoides (assembly GCA_021437245.1). Lineage (NCBI taxonomy): Eukaryota > Viridiplantae > Streptophyta > Magnoliopsida > Poales > Poaceae > Aegilops > Aegilops speltoides. The sequence continues at coordinate 488,768,477 of CM038146.1, forward strand.
TCGCTTGGATGACAAAGGCACTCTTTTCTTCGAGGATCGGATTGTGGTTCCTAAAGGCGATCTGAGAAAAGTCATCATGAATGAGGCACACAATTCCCTCCTATCCATTCATCCCGAAGTACGAAGATGTACCATGACCTCAAGCGATCAGATTGGTGGACTCGAATGAAGCGAGAAATTGCTCAATTCGTGAATGAATGTGATGTCTGCAGAAGGGTGAAAGCAGAACACCAAAGACCAGCTGGTCTCCTCCAACCTCTTGCTATTCCAGAATGGAAGTTTGATCATATCGAGATGGACTTCGTGACTGGATTTCCTAAGTCCAAGCGTGGAAACGATGCTATCTTCGTTGTCATTGACAAGCTTACTAAAGTGGCTCATTTTCTTCCTGTCAAAGAATCTATCACAGCAGCTCAGCTGGCAGAGCTATACACCTCCAGAATTGTCTCCTTGCACGGTATTCCACAATTGATCTCTTGCACCGTGGAAGCATTTTCACTTCTAAGTTCGGGATTCTTTTCGAAGGCCATGGGCACCAACATTCGTTTCAAAGACAGCTTTTCATCCTCAAACAAGTGGCCAAGTCGAGCGAGTCAATCAAATCCTTGAAGATATGCTCGGGGCTTGTGTCATTTCTTTTGGCATGAAGTGGGAAGAGTGTCTCCCATATGCCGAAGTTCTCTTACAACAACAGCTTCCAAGCAAGTTCGGCAAGGCCCCATTCGAAATTTATATGGCGAGAAAGTGCCGACTCCTCTCAATTGGTCCGAGACAGGTGAACGCCAACTTCTTGGCAACGACTTGATCACGAAGTCAAGAAATGTGCAAAGTCATTCGTGAGAATCTTAAAGCCGCATAATCGCGCTGTAAGGGCTATTATGATGACAAGCACCGTGATGTGGCTTTTGAAATCGGAGACCATGTCTACCTCCGCGTCTCTCCAATGAAAGGTACTCGTCGCTTCGGTATCAAAGGGAAGCTTGCCCCTAGATACGTGGGTCCTTTCAAGATCATTGGCAAAAGAGGCGATCTCGCCTATCAACTTGAGCTTCCATCCAACTTTGCAAACGCACGATGTGTTTCACATGTCACAGCTCCGCAAGTGCTTCAAGATTCCTGAGCGCACTATCAACTTTGAAGAAATTGACCTCCAAGAAGATCTTTCTTATCATGAGCACCCCGTTGCTATTCTTGAAGAAACCGAGCGCAAGACTCGCAACAAGTCAATCAAATTCCTAAAAGTGAAGTGGTCACACCATTCCACCGAGAAGCCACCGGGAGCGCGAGGATCACCTCCGTTCGAATATCCGGAGTTCTTTCAGTCCTAGATCTCGGACGAGATCCTCTTGTAGTGGTGGAGTGTTGTAACACCCGGATGTATCTTTCCATATTTGTAACTCCAACTCTTGCCATTTTCGGATATGTGCTATGATATTCCCTCCGTGGTTGGGTTTTGTTTTCGTTTTGCATTTTGTTCATGTCATGCATCTCATATCATGTCATCATGTGCATCTCATTTGCATACGTGTTCGCCTCATGATTCCGAACATATTCCCGTTGTCCGCTTTTGCAATCCGACACTCCTATGTTCCCGGCGCCCCTCTTGTCCTTTTTCCGTGTGCGGGTGTTGAACATTCTCGAATGGACCGAGCCTTGCCAAGTGGCCCTGGTATAGCTCCGTAGACCACCTGTCAAGTTTCGGGTCATTTGGAGTTCGTTTGGTACTCCAACGGTTAACCGCACTCTCGCAAAGGCCTCTTTTGAGTTGCAGCCCAACAACCCTCCAAAACAGCCCAATAACCCATCTAAGTCACTTCCATGCCCTCGGTCGCTCGATCACGATCGTGGGCGAAAACTACACCTCATTTGGACACTCCTAGCTCCTCTACCTCTATAAATACACCCTCCCGAAATCCGGGTCCAAACCACCCAAAACCCTAGCCCGCTCCTCCTCCGCCCGCCGGACACGTCCGGATCGGGCGGACAGCGTCAGCACCGCCGCCGCCCGGCGAACCAGGGCGACACACATGGCACCGCCATCACACGCGCCCGCCCAGCCTGAGCCCCCTGGCCCCGCCCGCGCCAGCGCCGCCCGCGCGCCACGCGCCCACACCCGCCGCCCTGCCCGCACGCCGCCGCACGCTGGCCCCCCCGCCCGCCGCTCACACGCCGGCCGCCGCCACCGCGGCAGCGCCCCGCCAGCGCCCACCCGCCATGCCACGCCGCCGCGCCGCTGCCCGCCCGCCAGGCCCCGCCGCCGCCGACCTCCTCCCTCCGGCCGGAGCTCCTCCGGCGAGCTCGGATCCGGCCCGGCCAGATCTGATCTACACCCTAGGTTGACTTCTTCCCCCCCCTAAAATCCACTAAGTTTTATTCCTGTGAATAATTTCGGGCATTTTTCAACACATCACATCTCCGCAACCGTGGCTCTGTTTTGGGCGTATAATACGTCAAAATGTTCGTCTCGAAGAGTACATCATTTCATTCCATTACATCATTTGCATTTGAGCTCATCTTGATGCCAGAAATGCTGTTGGAAGATAGCTTCAGATCGTTAGTTTCAGAATCTTATCAGTTCGAGCTCTTTTGTCATTTTTGCCATGAATTATGTGTGCACCCTATGAATTTGAGTCCTACATGTGAGTTGAACATTGCCATGCCATATTTCCAAGGGTATTTTCCATGTATTTTTGTGAGCTATGTGTTGACTAGAACAAGCATGCAAAGTAGGGATGATGATGTTACTGATTTCAGGAACTTAGTGATTTCACTAAGTCATGTCCTGATGTTAATTTTATGCCATATGTTCATGTTGTTACAGAGAGATCTATGCCCTTTTTGAGCATGATCAGTAAGGGTGTTTTGGACATATGGATGTCCTCTATCCATCCATGCCTTTGTTGGTATTTATGGAGTAGTGTAGCATGTCATTTTCGTGCTCTACTTTTGCTTGAAAATGTTTCCTGGCAGACTGTTTGCGTGAGATTCAATTTTCACGAGGTCGGTGTAGTTGATCCGTGTATGCTATGATGTTGTTCTTGCCATGTATAGCTCCTATGCCATGTCTTCTTGATGGGTGTATGCTTAGTTTATCATGAGGTGCTCTGTAGTGAGTGCATCGAGCTCACGAACATGCCATGTTGAATCTGTTTTTGCCATGTCCTGAGATTTCACTAAGTCTGAAATCTGTAATAAAACTTACAATGTTTACATGGGTGCCATCATTTCTTAGAGTCCTTTTTGGCTTATGGTCAGTAAGGGACTATTGAAATAGGCTTTGAGTAGAATCATGTCATGCCTTGCTTTGCTATTATAAGTTCCTGTAGCATGTTGTTTACTTGCTCTAAACATGCCTTCCTGATGTTAATTCCTGGTATGTTAGTATTTTCACTAAGTCTGTGAACCTGATATTTTGAGCACTTTCACCATGCTTGTTTGAACATGTTATGATGTGATTTAGCCGTAGCTCAGTGTTCCTCTATTGTTAAGCATCTCCTGTAGTTCGCTGCCATATGCTTTGTTTTTATGTTGGGGTGCTGTAGCATAGTTTTGTGTTGCGTGCTAAGTAGCATCGGGCTGTTAAACGCAGATTTGCGTCATTCTTGTTTTGCTTGTCATTTGCAAACCGTGCATCCGATTCCGGTGATCTTTATATCGATTTCAATCGAAATCATCTCATCTTTCCAGCGGCATACTTGGTTTGCCAAGTTGATGCCCGGTTCATCATTTTCCTTCCGGAGCATACATATGCATAGCATGTCACATCTCGCATAGCATGTCATGTATTGCATCATATTGCTTGTGCATATGTTCCTTGTTTGATTGTGGTTCCGTTGCTTGTGTTCTTGCTTTGGGTAGAGCCGGGAGACGAGTACGTGAACGAGGAGCCTGTTGAGAACGCCTACGAGGATCCAGCCTTCGACAACTCTGAGAACCTTACAGGCAAGATGACCATACCTTCGAAATCACTTCTATCTTTGCTTGCTAGATGCTCGCTCTTTTGCTATGCCTATGCTGCGATACCTACCACTTGCTATATCTTGCCACCCATATTGCCATGTCAACCTCTAACCATCCATGTCCTAGCAAACCGTTGTTTGGCTATGTTACCGCTTTGCTCAGCCCCTCTTATAGCGTTGTTAGTTGCAGGTGAAGTTGAAGTTTGTTCCTTGTTGGAACACGGATATTTTGGGATATCACAATATCTATTGTTTTAATTAATGCATCTATATACTTGGTAAAGGGTGGAAGGCTCGGCCTTATGCTTGGTGTTTTGTTCCACTCTTGCCACCCTAGTTTCCGTCATACTGGTGTTATGTTCCTTGATTTTGCGTTCCTTACACGGTCGGGTGATTTATGGGACCCCCTAGACAGTTCGCTTTGAATAAAACTCCTCCAGCAAGGCCCAACCTTGGTTTTACCATTTGCCACCTATCCCCTTTTTCCCTTGGGTTTTCGCGAGCCCGAGGGTCATCTTTATTTACCCCCGGCCAGTGCTCGTCGTGAGTGTTGGTCCAACCTGTCAGCCGCCGGTGGCCACCAGGGGCAACTCTGGGATGGCCTATCGGAAGTTTGGACAATCCGGTGTGCCCTGAGAAAGAGATATGTGCAGCTCCTATCGGGATTTGTCGGCACATTCGGGAGGCTTTGCTGGTTTAGTTTTACCATTGTTGAAATGTCTTGATGTACCGGGATACCGAGTCTGATCGGTGTGTCTTGGGTGAAGGTTTATTCCTTCGATGACCGTGAGAGCTTGTGATGGGCTAAGTTGGGACACCCCTGCAGGGTATTATCTTTCGAAAGCCGTGCCCGCGGTTATGAGGCAGATGGGAATTTGTTAATGTCCGGTTGTAGAAAACCCGAAGTTGACCTTAATTAAAATACATCAACCGTGTATGTAACCGTGATGGTCTCTTCTCGGAGTCCGGAAGTGAACACGGTGTTGGAGTTATGCTTGACGAAGTAGTCGATCACTTCTTGATCGCTAATAGCTTCACGACCGCGCCTTGCTTCTCTTCTCGCTCTCTTTTGCGATGTAGCCACCATATATGCTAGTCGCTTGCAGCAGCTCCTCCTTTTTGATACCAGCCTTCCCTTAAGCTTAAATAGTTTTGATCTCGCGGGTGTGAGATTGCTGAGTCCCTGTGGCTCACAGATTCTACCAAAACAGATGCAGGTACCGGTGATGCCAACGCAGATGGCGCCACTGAGCTGAAGTGGGAATATGATGAGGCCCTTGGTCGATACTATGTTTCCTTTCCGGACGATTAGTAGTGGAGCCCAGTTGGGGCGATCGGGGATCTGCGTCGCATGTGGGGTTGTTCTTCTTTTATTTTGGTTCCGTAGTCGGACCTTGATTGTATCTGGATGATGTAATGCTTTATTCATGTATTTGTGTGAAGTGGCGACTGTAAGCCAACTATGTACCTTTTCCCTTATGTATTACATGGATTGTGCGAAGATTACCTCACTTGCGACATTGCTTTCAATGCGGTTATGCCTCTAAGTCGTGCTTCGACACGTGGGAGCTATAGCCGCATCGAGGGTGTTACACATAAGTTGTTTGCTCACAAAATACCTATGCATAGGAAGTGGGTTAGACTTAAATGTGCTAATCATATGCTTCATGATGCTCCCGTTATGTTTCAATTCTTATCTTTTATGTGAGCATCATGCCTAGCTAGAAAGGCATTAAAGAAAAGCGCTTGTTGGGAGACAAACCAATATTTACCCTTACTGTTTTTGTGTGTACACATGATTATGCTACTGTAATAATCATGTTTTATAGCTTTTGTTTCAAATAAAGTGCCATGTAAGACCTTTCGGATAGCTTACGGTGATAGTTGTGTTGATCCTGCAAAGAATTAGAAACTTTTGCACCCAGTAATTTAGTTTTGATAATTCACAGAAATGTGATTTTGAGCTGATTCGTTTTGCTATGGATTGGTACACAAATTTATTAGGCTTCCTAATTTGGTAGGAATTTTGGAGTTCCAGAAGTATAAGTTTAATACAGATTACTACAGACTGTTCTGTTTTTGACAGATTCTGTTTTCTATGTGTTGTTTGCTTATTTTGATGTATCTATGAGTATTATCGGAGGGTATGAACCTAGAGAAGTTGTAATACAGTAGATATTACACCAATATGAATTTAGAATGAGTTCATTACAGTACCAAGGTGGTGGATTTATTTTCTTATACTAACAGAGCTTACAAGTTTTCTGTTGAGTCTTGTGTTGTGAAGTTTTCAAGTTTTGGGTAAAGATTCGATGGATTATGGAATTAGGAGTGGCAAGAGCCTAAGATTGGGGATGTCCAAGGCACCCCAAGGTAATATTCAAGGACAACCAAGAGCCTAAGCTCGGGGATGCCCCGGAAGGCATCCCCTCTTTCGTCTTCGTTCATCGGTAACTTTACTTGGAGCTATATTTTTATTTACCACATGATAGGTGTTTTGCTTGCAGCGTCATTTTCTTTTGTTAGTATTTGCTTGCTGTTATTTATAATAATGTTTTGCATCTATATTTTCAATATAAATGTCAAGGATAGTCTTTACCATGCTTATTTTGCTAGTATACATGTTGCTGTTTGAAAACAGAAAGTTTACCGCTGTTGCAAAAATTCCCTAGAAAAGTCAGAGAATGGTATAATGTTGAAACCTTTTGAATGATGAGATATGATAAATCTTCTACAGCTTAGTAATTTTCTCATAATTTTCGGAGTTAGGTAAATATGATGAATCTTGCATTCTTTACAGACTATACAGTTTTGGCAGATTGCTGTTATGGTTGCATTGTTTGCATATGTTTGCTTGTTTAATGATTCTATTTGAGGATATGAGTATTAAATATGCAGAGACATTTAGTATGCAATGTTGAATAATAAATTTAGTGATTTGATACAATAGAAAACGATAAGGTTTTGCATTGGTTTATACTAACGTATCTCATGAGTTCTTGTTGAGTTTGGTGTGGATGAAGCTTTTGAGATTTAGGAAACCGAGATATAAAAGGAATTAAGGAGACACAAAAGCTCAAGATTGGGGATGCCAAAGGCACCCCAAGATAATATTTCAAGAAGTCTCAAGTATCTAAGCTTGGGGATGCCCCGTTAGGCATCCCACCTTTCTTCTTCAGCAACTATCGGTTAGTATCGGTTGAACCTAAGTTTTTGCTTCTTCACATGAGTTGTGATATCCTTGCAATGTCATTTTATTTTGTTTTGCTTGTTGTTTGAATAATATACCAAGATCTGAAATTCTTAAATGAGAGAGAGTCTTCACATAGTTACATAATTATTTAGCTACTCATTGATCTTCACTTATATTTTTTTGGAGTAGTTTGTCATTTACTCGTGTCTTCACTTATATCCTATGAGTAAATGGTTGAATGAGTTGAATGTCATAAATCTGAAATTATATATGTTTCATTTTCTTATCCCATGGGGAGTAATGACTTCACATGTAAGAAGTAGAGGTTGTAAATTTATTAAAGGTTAGCAAGCATTGTATTGGTCATTTGAACAATTCGTGGAAGAATATTTAAGGAAGAGAGATTTCACATATAAATATACTATCCTAGACAAATTTTATAATTGTGAGCACTCATTAAGTATGACATGCTAAAGAGTTGATGTTGGACAAGGAAGACAACGTAATGGGTTATGTTTTCTCACATCTCAGTTAAAGTATATTATCATGGATCATTCAAACATGTTGTGCTTGGCTTTCCCCCTCATGCTAGCCAAAATTCCTTGCACCAAGTAGAGATACTACTTGTGCATCCAAATATCCTTAAACCCAGTTTTTGCCATGAGTGTCCACCATACCTACCTATATGCGGTATTTACCTGCCGTTCCAAGTAAATTTGCATGTGCCAAACTCTAAACCTTCCAATAATAATCTGTTTTGCATGCCCGAATCGCTCATGTAGCGACTAGGGTCTCTCAGTATCTTCCATGCAAGGTGGGTTATTCTCAAGATGATTGGACTCCGCTCATCATTCACGAGAAAAATGGTTGGTAACCGGGATGCCCAGTCCCATGACCAAAAGATCAAAATCAAATCAAAAATAATTGCAAAACAAACTCCCCTAGGATTGTTGTTGGTATGGACGGTACCCCGTTGTTTCGGACGGCCGTGGAGTGTCATTGTTGGTGGAGGGGGAGTAAAAACATTACCATTCTATTTGAGAACCCCCTATAATGTATGTAGTATGGAAGATATTGCGAACTCTTGGTTGTTATGTTGACAATGAAAGCATACCTCTCAAAATTATTTTCATCTCTATTTCAAAATCGAGCTCGCACCTCTCAAGAATCCTCGCTTCCCTCGGGAAGGGCCTATCTTTTACTTTATGTCTTTTATCAGATGCAAGAGTCAAGGTGATCTTCACCTTTCCTTTTTTTTCATTTTATCCTTTGGCAAGCACCTCGTGTTGGAAAGATCCTGATATATATATATATATATACAGACGGTCTATTCTGCTAATATTAACAGAATAACTATTCTGCATACCACTTCGGCACTGCACGCTCAACAGAAGTGCACTGCATCATTTGACGACGAGCACTGCAATAGAGACTAGTGAACTTCTCGTCGGAAAAATCTGCACGCTTATCGGATTTTTTTAACCGTTTATCGGAATGAGGCGTGTAATATATCAATGTAGTCGAGGATCACCTTCGGATCCAAGAGCAGTGGCACATTTGTGCCTTTGGCTCTAGCGGCCCTTTCTTGCCTGTCTCTAATGATTTCTGCAAGTTCATCATCATCAGCTTCATCGTTAGATGGCACATGGAAGGCAACTTGTTTCTTCTTCGGACTCGGCTGAGGACCTCGTCCAGCAGTGGCCTTTGTCTTCAGCAGAGTGGAGCCTGATGAAGAATTTGGTGTAGCTGAGGAACTTGCTGAGACACCAGAGGCAATGGAGATGCCTGCAGTCCTTTGGCATGTGGCCAGGTGTACAGGTGTTGAGGACTTTGACGGAGCAACTAAGGACTTTGGATGAGCAGGAGCAGCGTGAGGAATTGGCCGTGAGGGCTTTGAAGATACTGGCCGTGAGGGCATTGCTGAGGAACTAGGCCCTGAGGGCACAGTTGATGAAGCACTTGGCTTGTGAGCGGGCTTCTTTGCCATAGATTTCCTAGGCTTGTCAGAGGCCTTTGTGGCAGCAGCAGCAACAGAGTCTTTATTAAATTTCCTCACTGCTTCTTTGGCTTGTCTAGCCAACTTGGCGTGGTGCTTGGCCCATTCTTCAGGAAAATCCTCACCGCGCTTGATGCTGGTGGAATCAGCTTCTTGGCCAGGTGCCAATGGAGCTCTTGGGCATGGAGGATATAGAGCGAATTTCTTCATATACTTTGGAGTTACCTATCTGTACTCCCTCCATTCTCTTGCCCATCTCCTTTCAATCCTCTGTATGCGCACCTTGCGCTGATTTCTGTTCTCTTTGCCGAACTTGGCCTCATCAGGTGTGCAATAGTCCTTATAGATGTCATCAGGGATCTCAAAAGCAGCCATGACCTCAGGCTTCTTTCCTCCTTTCTGTGGTTTCTTGTCAGTCAGGAGTTCATAGGCCGTCTTCTTGAAAAATTTGTGAAGATATACTCTGTTGATGATGTGGCACGCGGTATCAATTGCATCAATCCAAAAACGATGAGGCGTTTTGTATTCATCAAGCATAGTGCGAGCCATCTCAACAAGAGTTCTATTCTTGCGCTCCACGACGCCATTTTGCTGAGGAGTATAAGGAGCAGATAATTCATGAGTAATACCAAGTTCATCAAGATAGTCATTAAGACCGGAATTCTTGAACCCAGTTCCATTGTCACTCCTGATGTGCTTGATCTTCACACCAAAGTTGGTTGAAGCCCTCGAGGAAAATCGTCTGAAGACTTCCTGCACTTTATGTTTGTAAGTAACAATGTGTACCCATGTGTAACGAGAATAATCATCAACAATAACAAAGCCATATAGAGATGCATCATTGGTCACAGCAGAATAATGATTAGGACCAAAAAGATCCATGTGAAGCAATTCAAATGGTCGAGTGGTGGTCATGATAGTCTTCGCTGGATGCTTGGCCTTGGTCATTTTTCCAGCTTCACAGGCACCACACAAGTGATCCTTGAGGAATTTGACATTCTCAATGCCAATGACATGCTTCTTCTTTGCGAGCGTGTGCAGATTCCTCATGCCAGCATGACCAAGTCGTCGATGCCATAGCCAGCCTTCTGAAGCTTTTGCTAGTAAGCACACGGCAGGTTGTGGTCCTATAGAGAAATCAACAATGTACAAGTCTCCTCTCCTAAAGCCTTCAAAGACTTTGGAATTGTCGGCTTCCATGATCACAACACAACGATACTTGCCAAAGACAACAACCATAGCAAGATCACAAAGCATTGAGACAGACATGAGGTTGTATCCTAAGGACTCGACAAGCATGACTTTGTCCATGTGTCGATCCTTAGAGATCGCAACCTTACCTAGACCCAATACCTGACTTTTGCCTTTGTCAGCGAAGATGATATGCTTCAGATGTGACGGTGTTAAGGGAGCATCCATCAATAGATTCTTGTCACCAGTCATGTGATTTGTACATCCACTATCGAGGACCCACTCGTTTGCTTTGGGTTGATCATCCTGCAGATGAATTAGTGCAGCTTACAAACTCATATACTTCATCTGTGAAGAATATGACATCAGTATCATCAGTCCAATTTCATCAAGTAAATTGATCAGATAATCAGTATGAGGACGTGTTAAATGAAAGTTCATTTCATCATGATTCTCCTGCGTCCTTTCAGGCAATTTGTCAGGCCCCCAGCAAATTCTTCAGACATTAAAGCACGTCTGGAGACCTGACCCTGCATAAGAGATTAGTTCTTTTTCTTCACCACCCACATCTGGAGGGGTGGCAAAGAGTTCATCACTCTGCGAGCACCATATGAGAAAGGTGGCAAAGATGCCAAACCATTTCGTTTCACAAAAGAGGGGTTAGGGTAAGCATATGAATAAGCAGAGAAATTCTTCGAGGACTTATGAACATAATGATTTGAAGAATAATGCACATATTCATAGACCTTAGCTCTACCCTGCGAAACAGAATTGTTAGCACGATGATGTTCATATGAGGACTTTGATCCTTTTGAGGAATTTGATCCATGTGAGGAATTTGGTCTGTATGAGGACTTGGATCCATATGAAGAATTTGGTTCGTGTGAAGAGTTTGATCTGGGGTTCCTATTCTTCACTGGTGGTTTCATGAGGACATTCACCTGAAGACTTTCAACATAACTTTTGGGAACCCAGATTTTCTTCATAGGGGAATCGTTCCTGCAGTTAGTGCCAACATATCTAGCAAATACTTCACCATTCTGATTTTTGAACAGTTTATAGTTGGAGTCAAATGACTCATCAGAAGAATGAGGAGATTCACATGTAAAGCCAGATAAGTTAGATGGATCAACTGGAGGTCTCTTTGCAGCAACCCATGAGGTTTTGGGGTACTGCTCAGGCTTCCAATATGTTCCATCAGCATTGAGTTTCCTCTCAAAGGCAATACCCTCTTTCCTAGGGTTTCTGTTGAGGATCTGTTTTTTAAGCACATCACAAAGAGTCTGATGCCCTTTGAGGCTTTTATACATGCCTGTCATATACAATTCCTTCAGCCCTGCATTGTCAGTGAAACTAGCAATGCCCTCAGATGAGGAATTAGTGATAGCAGAGGCAGGTGAAGAATTTGTAACATTTCAAGCATTTGAACATTCAGGTGAAGAATTAGCAGATTCACGTTCAATGCACTTTAAGCATGGAGGATCAAATTCTTCCTGAGTGGCGCTGATTTGTTGAGCAAGTAATGAATCACGCTCCTTCTGTAGATCTTCATAACTCACTCTTAGCTTCTCAAGATCTTGCTTTCTTTGAAGAAATTCATAAGAAAGCTTCTTGTGATTAGTTAAGAGAGTTTTATGATGACTTTGAAGGTTGTCAAACTTAGACTGAAGTCTCTGAAGATTTTCAGTTAAGTCTTTAGTGCGGTCCATTTCATCACCCAACATATCATCACTTTTGTCTAGCATGTTTTGAAGCTTTTCAATAACCTTTTGTTGTTTCACAGCAATCTTAGCAAGTTTAGAGTAGCTAGGCTTGAGATTTTCATCAGATTCATCCTCACTTGATTCAGAGGAGGGCTATTTAGTTACCTTAGCAGCCTTTGCCATGAAGCAATAGGTGGGAGCATAGTCATCATTGCCTTCATCAACGTTGTTGGTGTTGCCATTTTCTTCAGAGTTGAAGATAGACCTGCTGAAAAATGCGGTCGCAAGAGCTAGACTCGCCACACCTGACTCAGACTCCTCGGATTCCTCTTCTTCCTCATTATCCTCAGATTCAGCCTCAGAATCCATTTCCTTGCCAATGAATGCCCGAGCCTTCTTCGAGCTGCTCTTCTTGTGAGATGAAGACTTCGAGGGTTTTGATGATGAAGACTTTGAAGATTTCTTCTTCTTCTTGGCATCATCAGAACTGTAATCCTTGTATTTCTTCTTCTTTAGTTCCTTGTCCCACTGAGGACAATGATGAATGTAGTGACCAGGCTTCTTGCATTTGTGGCATAGCCTTCTCTTATAGTCACATGATGATGAATCACTGCTCCTTGAAGATTTTCCAAAGCGACCACGTCTTGAGAATTTCTGGAACTTCTTCAAGAGCAGTGCTAGCTCCTGGCTCAATTCTTCAGGGTCACCAAGGCTACTACCAGAATCTTCACACTCAGATTCAGACACTGCCTTGGCCTTCAAGGCACGTGGTTTTCCATAGCTTAAACCATAGAGATCTCTCTTTTCAGCAAGCTAGAACTCATGATTATTTAGCCTCTCGAGGATATCAATGGGATCTAGTGACTTGTAGTCAGCACGCTCTTGAATCATCAGTGCCAGAGTGTCAAATGACGAATCGAGTGATCTCAGCAATTTCTTCACCACCTCATGGTCGGTGATGTCAGTGTCACCGAGCGCTTTAAGCTCATTTGAGATATCAGTGAGGCGATCGAAGGTTTGCTGAACATTTTCATTGTCGAGTCTTTTGAAGCGGTTGAAGAGATTGCAAAGAACGTCAACACGAGAGTCACGTTGAGTTGAGACTCCTTCGTTTACTTTGGAGAGCCTATCCCAGATAAGCTTAGCAGTTTCCAAAGCACTCACTATACCATACTGCCCTTTACACAGATGACCACATATGATATTCTTCGCTTGAGAATCGAGTTGCTTGAATCTCTTCACATCAGCAGCATTCTGGGAAGTTGTGACTGAGGGAACACCATTTTCCACAACGTAGCAGAGATCGTTGTCAATTGCTTCAAGATGCATTCGCATCTTATTCTTCCAGTAGGGGTAGTCCGTGCCATCGAAGATAGGACACCCAGTAGAGACCTTGATCATACCTGCGGTCGACATAACTAAAACTCCAGGCGGTTAAACCAAAATCACACAGAACAAGGGAGTACCTTGCTCTGATACCAATTGAAAGTGCGTTATATCGACTAGAGGGGGGTGAATAGGCGATTTTTATGAATTCTTCACTAAGGAATTTGCCAGTGAGGAAATTCCTTAGTGAAGTACTACTTGCAGCGGAATAAGTACTCAGAAGTAAGCATAACAGAATACACACATTGTCATCATGATGAAATGAAGACAAACACAGAGTACAGAAAGCGTAAACACAGGATAACACAAGATGAAGACAAACAGACTGAAGAAATTGAACTGAGGAAATTGAGAAAGTCTTCAGTCAAAGTCTTCAAACACAGATATGAACAATCACTCAACACAGTAATGAGGAAATGGAAGAGTTGAGGAAATAGAACCAGTAAGGTTGGTGAAGACAATGATTTGGTAGACCAGTTCCAACTGCTGTCTCAGTTGTACGTCTGGTTGGAGCGGCTGAGTATTTTAAACTCGAGGACACACAGTCCCGGACACCCAGTCGCTGAGCACGCAGCTCAGGACACCAAGTCCTCAACAGATTCTCCTTGAACTAAGGTCACATGACCTCGCCCAATCACTCGTGGTAAGTCTTCAGCGACTTCCAAACCTTCACAGACTTCGTCACTCGGCGATCCTCAATTCCTCTTGATGTTTCTAGACCATGACGCCTAACCGTCTGGAAGAAGCACAGTCTTCAAAGGTAACAAGCGCCGGATCCACGCAGGATCAATCTCTTGATGATGCTCAATCACTTTGGGTTTGTGGGTGTTTGGGTTTGGATTTTCCTCACTCGATGATTTTCGCTCAAAGTCCTCGGAGGATGGGTTGCTCTCAAATGACAAGTGTCAGTTTCTCTCGGAGCAGCCAACCAGCTAGTGGTTGTAGGGGGGCGGCTATTTATAGCCTAGGGAGCAGCCCGACATGATAAGACATAAATGCCCTTTAATGATATGACCGTTATGTCGATAAGATATTTTGGGACAGCTGGCGCGTAGCACAGCAATGGTCGGAAATTTGACTCTCAAATTCCTCAGGGCTATCATGTTCCTCAATGTGTAGGCAATCCGCACTGGCAAATTCCTAACTCCTCAGTCAGAACAACTTCCTCAGGGACCAGAAGAACTTCGTCTCTCACATCGATTTAAATTGATGAATCTGTATGAGATTTCCAATGGCTTCACTCAAGGGATTGGTAGGTGTAGGATTTTGAGTTGAGCATCACATGGAAATTTTTCCTTAGTATTTCCTCGACCCCCTTTAACAGTACGGTGTTTCCTATGACTCAAGAAAGAGAAAAACAAAACTATGAAAACAAAAGTCTTCAAGCTTCATATTTCTTGCATGAATATCAAGTCTTCACGGACACACCAATTTCTTCACTTTCAAAGTCTTCATGAAAGTCTTCAGGAATACCAAAATCTTCAGTCGAAGATATTCATTTTTAGGGGTCGACTTTCTCTATAAATATCAAACTCCTCATTGACTTATAGACATGTGTACACTCATAAACACATTAGTCCCTTAACCTATAAGTCTTCAATACACCAAAATCACTAAGGGGCACTAGATGCACTTACAGCTCCGATGGAGTTCGTGTATGGTTATCGGCTCGAGCGTGACTAGGTTTGTCCAGTCCAAATAGGTAGTCGTTGTCACGTGTCGAGGCACATCCTTGCGATCCATAGATCGATCTTGTATGTCCTGCTCAGCTGCCCATAGTTTGCCGGAGGTCATATGTATGACCCCGAACTATTTTGTCTCTATTTTTCCGGGGCAGCGGGGCAGGCTGTTCGGCTTGAATTGCCGCTCTATCCCGACCACGAGGTGGTCGATCTGGCACACTATCCTGACCGCGTAGTGTTCGGTCAGCCGCGTTACGCGAGGGAGGTATGGGCTCCGTCGCCTCTCCGTCAAACTGAGGTAGCAACCTTCGCTTTGGGTTGCTCTTAGCTGGGCGTCCGAAGCCGTTTTCTTCGGCTGCCAGGACATCAGTCAATCTGTCAACGCGCAGATCTTGGTCAGCTTGAAGCTGCTACTGTTTCTTTTTCATGCTCCTTGAGGTGGCTATTAGCTGGCGCTCAAAGCGCTCCTGCTCCAGAGGCTGCTCTGGCACGATGAAGTCATCGTTGCCGAGGCTTGCCTCCTCCTCGGAGGGCGGATGGTAACTGCCATCCTCCGAGTCTTCTTCAATTGCCTGTTTGTCAGGGCTGACTTGCCCATCTTCCTGATGATATTGTTTGGCAGTTTGTTCATCGGGTTCTTCTGTGACTTCGGCACCCTCCGGAGTGTTATCGTCCCCTGTGCCGGTGTTGTTGTCCCTGCTGCGGCGGGATTTAGAGCGGCGCCGCTAACGCCGACGCTTTGGCTGTGTTTTAGGAGGGTCCTCCTTTGCTGGGTTTTCCTTGTCATCGCCGCTATCATTTTTTGGCGTATCTACCATGTAGACGTCGTATGAGGAAGTGGTCGTCCATCATCCAGTGAACGGCGGGTTTGGGGCCTCCTTGTCTCCGGCATCATTGTCCATACCGTCGATGTCTTCGGAGTCATAGTCGGGCGCGTCGGTTAAGTCTTCGATAGTGGCTATGAAGTGGGTGGTGGGTGGGGAGCGAACTTCTCCTTCATCATTGGCCCCCAGCTTGAACCGGATATAATTCGGCTGTGAGTCCCCCGCCAAGGACAAGTTTCTTAATGAATGTAGCACATCGCCCAAGGGTGAACGCTGGAAGATGTCTACAGCGCTAAACTCAAAGATCGATAAGCGATCCAGTTCGGCGTCCGCGAATGCACATGGCTCGTAATTTATGACCAGAAACGAGTCCGGAGTTTCGGTGACAAAGACGCCGTGTGATTTTAGGTCTATGTTCGACTCCAATGCCGTGGAATCTGCGGCCACCGAGGTGGGGTTGAGCCTCCCATCCTCGGATGGCGCAATATGCTCCAGATCTACGACCGGAGCAATTACAGGAGCAATCTCTTGGATGCGGCCCGATGACAGATTTAGGTCATGTTCATCGGGGTGACTAGGAGCGGTTGTCGCGGTCTCGAATACGGAGCTGATTAAATCTCCACGGATGTCCGCGACGTAATTCGAGCTCCCAAATCTGACCTGATGGCCAGGGGCGTAGCTGTCGATCTGCTCCATGTGGCCAAGCGAGTTGGCCCGCAGTACGAAGCTGCCGAACACAAAGATCTGTCCGGGGAGGAAGGTTTCCCCTTCGACAGCATTGTTGTTGACGATTGAAGGAGCCATCAAACCTTTTGGGGACGGCACAGTGGAACTATCAATGAAAGCACCAATGTCGGTGTCAAAACCGGCGGATCTCGGGTAGGGGGTTCCGAACTATGCGTCTAAGGTCGATGGTAACAGGAGACAAGGGACACGATGTTTACCTAGGTTCGGGCCCTCTCTATGGAGGTAATACCCTACTTCCTGCTTGATTGATCTTGATGAATATAAGTATTACAAGAGTTGATCTACCACGAGATCGTAATGGCTAAACCATAGAAGTCTAGCCTGTATGACTATGGTAATGAATATCTCTTTCCGGACTAAGTCCTCCGATTTATATAGACACCAGGGAGATCTAGGGTTACACAAGGTCGGTTACAGAGAAAGGAATCTACATATTTGGTCGCCAAGCTTGCCTTCCATGCCAAGGAGAGTCCTACCGGGACACGGGTGCAGTCTTCGGTCTTCGTATCTTCACGGCCCACCAGTCTGGCCCATGGCTAATAGGCCGGATGCCCGAGGACACCGTACCCGAGATCCGCCGGTTTTAACACCGACAGGGGGCGCCCCCCAAGCCCAATCGAATTGGGAGGGGGGTCGGCCCCCTTTTCCTTCTCCCTCTCTCCTCCTTCCTACCTCTCCAACTCCAACTAGGGAAGGGAAGAATCCTACTCCCGGTGGGAGTAGGACTCCCCCTAGGGCGCGCCATAGAGAGGGTCTGTAACGACCAAATCTCGAAGGATTTGAGTCTCTGTGCTTATCGTGCTAGTCCATGGATCGAACTCGCTAGCACACACAGTATAGATGAATACCAGAATAGCAAGTGCATCATTTATTACATCGTATGATCCAGAATATATAAAATAAAACAATCTGCATAGCACTTGGCTAGCTTTATTCAATCAAACAGCGGAAAGTAGCAGAAAATAACGATGAGTCCCATCATAGCCCACTGGCGATGCTGAGTGCAGACTCGCGACCCTAACGGTACCTTACTCTTCGTCTGAATATCCTGCAACATGAGACGTTGCAGCCATATAGGTCAATACTTTGAATGTATTGGCAAGTTACACAGGAGTAATAATATAGCAGACCTACATGTATATGCATAGTACGACAAAAGGAAGGCTTGAGGGTTTATTTTGCAGAAAGCTGATTTTGTCCTCATAACTACCTAATAGTCATATTTTTATTTAGTCCTTTTATTGCTACAATTAAATACACAAGGTTGAGTTGGCAAAATCAACTCCAACCTACCCTTTATTAAGTTGCCCACAAATATTATTAAGTGTCACATCTGTCAAGATCATCCAACAACTGTAATGGCATAGTGGCTCAAATTTACCCATAACCGGGGGCACGGCTAATCATGATTAGTTTTAATACTCTGCAGAGTTTTGTATGCTTTACCCACTGGACCCAATCTGAAGATTGAGACGAAGTCTTTCAGAAGAGGTTCCCTTAACCACCGACGCCACATCCCACCTACATATGCTACATCTGTCGACCACGATGCGGGCAAGGGTTCCAACAATCGATCAACTAAGCCGAGCCCATATAGCCAAGTGGCCGCACATGGAAGCTACTAGTCACTAAGTCTGTCTCGATCTTTTTGAACAGGCGGCATTCCACTTAGGGTGCACTCTCATGAGCGCATGGCCTTAGAAAAGGTGCAAGACCCCATGATGCCTTCCTCAACACCAAGCAATACCACTTCCGCCCAGAGGTGAGTTAAATCTGAGTTACTACTCAATTTGTTAAAATATATATAATCCTCACATAAACTCAATGAATACACGAACCACCCCGCCTACAAAGCATAGCAACCTACAACTACCACGATTTGCAAAGACGGAAGATAGCTCAACAAAGATATAGCAAAATAATATAGTAATCATATACATGCATATATTCATAGTGTGATATAACTACATGCATAGAAAACAATAGGTAAAGGATGATCAACATGTAACTTGCCTTGGTTCTGGTTCAGAAAGTCACACTCCTGACAATATTTTGTGTCGCACTCCGGACAATCTACACGTTCACACAATTCAACAAATCAATCACCGGAACACGAAAAGAACCAAAATAAAAACCAACAGCAAGAAAATCATTTCAAAAACACAACAACAGCAGCATAAAAGCACCTAAATTGTACTACGGTCATGACGCAAAAAGAAACACTCGATTCCGATAAACGGTTTGAGAGTTACGGCCTCCCGAAGGTTTATTTCAAATTTGAACGAATTCAAATTTAAAAAGTGCAAACATGCGCAAAGTTGGTACTGTCATAATGTACTGATTTTTGTGAGTGCATAGGAAAAAGAATTACCTAAATTGGACTTATATAATAAAAGATATAGCTAGTTGAAGTTAGAGTTGAAATCTGAAAATAAAACAAAAGAAAACAGAAATCTCCTGGTTCCTGTGCGGCACTGTAGCTACGCCTGTAGCAGTCCGCCACGTGGCAGTTTGTGATTGGCTGAAACGTGGTCGTGCGCGCGTGCTCACCCAAAATAGAGGACAGCGGCGGCGGTCTCTGGCGTTGGCGGCGGCGCTCCTCCGGTGGGTCTCCGGCGAAGTTGAGGGGGTGGACGGGTGCGGCGTTGTGTGGCGGAGGTGGTGGTGGTGTTCAATGGCGACGGGGCTCCCTCCGTAGGCGACAGCGACGAGGTGAACCACGGTGGTGCTCCGGCGAAGTTGGGCGGCGGCGGCGGCGTCGTTCTGGTGATCTGCAGGTCAACCCGAGGTGTCAAACGAGTGCGGCGTCGAGAGGGGGTTCGAACGGTGCAAGAGTTCCGGCTGTACGAGCTCTTACGACGGCGCAATCTTCCGGCGAACGGCGGTGGACGGCAGAGCTACGGGCGAGATCCGTTCCGCCCTAACCAGAGCGTGCGGCGACAAGGAAGATCGAGGAGTGGATGCGGGGTCGCCCTGGGTCTTCTGCTTGCACACGGCGACTCGGGAGCGCTCGAGGTGGACCAGGGACGCGGGGTGAACCGGCTCGGCCTCGGCGTGCGTGCGGTGCGTGCGTGTCCGGCTCGGTGGAGAAGAAAGCGACGCGGGGCGGGTCGGGCGTTGCGGGTCGGGCACGGTGCGGCGGCGCGTACCGCTTCGCGACTGCGAGCGAGCGGGCTGCGGGAGCTGGGCTAACGGCGCGGGGGACTGGGCCGCGCAATGTGGGGTTAGGTGGGCCGCGGCGTCGGCTGGGTAGCTGGGTAGCTGGCTGGCCGGCTGGCTGTTTTCCTTTTTTTTAAACAAAAACTACAGCAGCAAAACTAAAAATAAATAAAATAAAATACACAATATAAATTCTAAATAAAAATACCTAGACACACTGTAAAAATAGCTCTACAGCTATAAACTACGGGAACACTAGTTCCAACTCTAATGCAATTTTGTAAAATCATTTTTATGCAATAGGCCACTCAAACAGCAATAAAACAAACAAATAAAATATTTTGTAGATCACAAAAATTACCAGAACATATCATATGAACTGGAAATAGTATTCTGCACATTATGAACATTTTTAAAATAGGGGAGAAGTCATGTTATCTCCACTCCAAATAAATTGCCTTTTTGTTGCATAATGATTTGAATATTCTGAAAAAGCAAATAATGAAATAAAAATATGATATGCATATAAATGATCTATTAACATCCTAATTTAGGAAAATTGGGATGTTACAGGGTCGGCCCTCCCCTCCACAAGTCCTTTATATACGGGGGAGGGGGCACCCCATAGACACACAAGTTAATTGTTTAGCCATGTGTGGTGCCCCCTCCACAGATTTCCACCTTGGTCATATCGTTGTAGTGCTTAGGCGAAGCCCTACGTCGGTAACTTCATCATCACTGTCATCACGCCGTTGTGCTAACGAAGCTCTCCCTCGACACTCAGCTGGATCTAGAGTTCGTGGGACGTCACCGAGCTGAAGTGTGCATATCACGGAGGTGTCGTACTTTCGGTACTAGGATCGTTCGGATCGTGAATACGTACGACTACATCAACCGCGTTGTTGATACATCTCCAACGTATCTATAATTTTTGATTGCTCCATGCTACTTTATCTACTGTTTTGGACTATATTGGGCGTTATTTTCCACTTTTATATTACTTTTGGGACTAACCTATTAACCGGTGGCCCAGCCCAGAATTGCGGTTTTTTGCCTTTTTCAGTATTTCGAAGAAACAGAATATCAAACGGAGTCCAAACGGAATGAAACCTTCGGGATCATGATTTTCCAACCGAACGTGATCCCGGAGACTTGGACCCTACTCAAAGTAGTGCCCGAGGAGGTCACGAGGGTGGAGGGTGTGCCCCCTACCTCGTGGGCCCCTCGGAGCTCCACCGACGTACTCCTTCCTCCTATATATACCTACGTATCCCCGAACGATCAGAACAGGAGCCAAAAACCTAATTCCACCGCCGCAGCCTTCTGTATCCACGAGATCCCATCTTGGGGCCTGTTCCGGAGCTCCACCGGAGGGGGCATCCACCATGGAGGGCTTCTACATCATCACCATAGCCCCTCCGATGAAGTGTGAGTAGTTTACTTCAGACCTTCGGGTCCATAGCTAGTAGCTAGATGGCTTCTTCTCTCTTTTTGGATCTCAATACAATGTTCTCCCCCTCTCTTGTGGAGATCTATTCGATGTAATCTTCCTTTTATGTGTGTTTGTTGAGACCAATGAATTGTGGGTTTATGATCCAAAGATTATCTATGGAAAATATTTGATTCTTCTCTGAATTCTTTTATGTATGATTGAGTTATCTTTGCAAGTCTCTTCGAATTATCCTTTTTGGTTTGGCCAACTAGATTGGTAGTTCTTGCAATGGGAGAAGTGCTTAGCTTTGGGTTCAATCTTGCAAAGTGTCCTTACCCAAAGGATGTAAGGGCAGCAAGGCACGTATTGTATTGTTGCCATCGAGGATAACAAGATGGGGTTTTTTATCATAATGCATGAATTTATCCCTCTACATCATGTCATCTTGCTTACGGCGTTACTCTGTTTTTAACTTAATACTCTAGATGCATGCTGGATAGCGGTCGATGAGTGGAGTAATAGTAGTAGATGCAGAATCGTTTCGATCTAGTTGTTTTGGACGTGATGCCTATATACATGATCATTGCCTAAATATACTCATAACTATGCTCAATTCTGTCAATTTCTCAACAGTAATTTGTTCACCCACCGTAGAATACTTATGCTCTTGAGAGAAGCCACTAGTGAAACCTATGGCCCCCGGGTCTATTCTCATCATATCAATCTATATCACTTTATTTACTTGCTTTGTTTTTACTTTGCCTTTTACTTTTACTTTGCATCTATCTATCAAAAATACCAAAAATATTATCTCTATCAGATCTCACTCTCGTAAGTGACCGTGAAGGGATTGACAACCCCTAAGCGTTGGTTGCGAGTTGCTATTGTTATGTGTAGGTATGAGGGACTTGTGCGTGGTCTCCTACTCGATTGATACCTTGCTTCTCAAAAACTGAGGGAAATACTTACGCTACTTTGCTGCATCATCCTCTCCTCTTCGGGGAAATCCAACGCAGTGCTCAAGAGGTAGCAAGAATAATTTCTAGCGCCATTGCCGGGGAGGCTCATGCAAGCAAGTCAACCATACCAAGTACCCATCGCAATCGCTATCTCTCGAATTACATTATTTGCCATTTGCCTCTCGTTTTTCTCTCCCCCATTTCACCCTTGTCATTTTATTTGCCCTCTCTTTCCCAATCTCTTCCTCTCTTCCCGTTTCCCTTTTTTCCCGTTGCTTTTCTGTTTGCTCGTGTGCAAGTTTGCTTGCTTGTCGTTATGACTAGTCTCTTATTGTCTCCGTTATCTCCCGAGAATGAGGTCTTAAATTTTAAACAAAGGGAGGGAGAAAATCTAAAAGATGCTTGGTAAAGAATTTGCAATGCTCAAAATAAATCTAGCAGGAAGCAATCTACCTCAGTTCTTCTTCGCAATTTTTACGTAGGTGCTAATCCTTGGTATAGGTATATCCTTTATACCATTACCGGAGGGAATTTTTTGGGTAGCCATACTTTTGATTCTTATAATGCTTTAATAGATATATTTGGCTCACCACCCCTTTTGATTAATGGAACTACGTTAACTTTGGAGCATGTTATGCAAAGGCTTGAAGCTATTGAAAATAAAGTTGCTACCATTGAATCAATTGAAAATCTTAATAAAAAGATCCACAATCAAATTCCCTAATATGGATCTAAGGTAGGAATGACTTTGAAAAATATTAAAGAAAAAGATCCCATAGTTAATGAAAAAATAAATCTAGACTCTACAAGAATCGATAAACTTGAGGGTATTATTACTAACTGGGGAACCGCTTTTTCTTCCGTGCAAAATACTCCAAGTTCTTCTACCAAAAATACTAAGCTTATTTATGTTCCTAAGAATAAGGGTGAATCATCTAGTAAGGAAACTGCGGATCTTAAATCTATAAGCGTTCATCCCAATCTTTTTTCCATCATTAAGGAACCTTTTGCTATGAATGAATTTTTTGATATTTTGCCTAAAAAATTGACAAT
Source organism: Aegilops speltoides (assembly GCA_021437245.1). Classification (NCBI taxonomy): domain Eukaryota; kingdom Viridiplantae; phylum Streptophyta; class Magnoliopsida; order Poales; family Poaceae; genus Aegilops; species Aegilops speltoides. The sequence continues at coordinate 488,791,761 of CM038146.1, forward strand.
TACTAGAAAGAAAGAAAATTTCAAAGGAGGTAGATGCCTCATTGAAGTATTGCCTATCAAAGATGGCAATACCTAGATCTATCCTTGCTTTTATGCCTAGCTAAGGGCGTTAAACGATAGCGCTTGTTGGGAGGCAACCCAATTTTATTTTGTGTATTTTGTTTTTGCTTCTGTTTAGGAATAAATAATCCATCTACCTTCTGTTTAGATGTGGTTTTATGTTTTAATTAGTGTTTGTGCCAAGTAGAACCTATAGGATAACCTACGATGATAGTTGATTTGATTCTGCTGAAAAACAGAAACTTTGCGCGCACGCATTTAGTTATGATAAATCACAGGAACGTGTTTTTGCGTTGATTCTTTTTGCTGCTGATCAATAAACAAATTTTCCAGGACTTCCTATTTTTGTAGAAGTTTTAGAGTTCCAGAAGTTTGCGTTAGTTACAGATTTCTACAGACTGTTCTGTTTTTGACAGATTCTGTTTTTCGTGTGTTGTTTGCTTATTTTGATGAGTCTATGGCTAGTAAATTATTTTATAATCCATAGAGCAGTTGGAATACAGTAGGTTTAACACCAATATAAATAAAGAATGAGTTCAGTACAGTACCTTGAAGTAGTCTTTTGTTTTCTTTCTCTAACGGAGCTCACGAGATTTCTGTTGAGTTTTGTGTTGTGAAGTGTTCAAGTTTTGGGTGAATTCTTTTGATGGATTATGGAACAAGGAGTGGCAAGAGCGTAAGCTTGGGGATGCCCATGGCATCCCCAAGATAATCCAAGGACACCAAAAAGTCAAAGCTTGGGGATGCCCCGGAAGGCATCCCCTCTTTCGTCCACTTCCATCGGTAATTTACTTGGAGCTATATTTTTATCCACCAACATGATATGTGTTTTGCTTGGAGTGTCTTGTATTATTTGTGTCTTTGCTTGTTAGTCTACCACAACCATCCTTGCTGTACGCTTCTTTTGAGAGAGTCATACATGAATTGAAATTTGTTAGAATACTCTATGTGCTTCACTTATATCTTTTGAGCTTGATAGTTTTGCTCATAGTACTTCACTTACATCTTTTGAGCGTGATAATTTTTGCTCTAGTGCTTCACTTAGATCTTTTAGAGCATGGTGGTGGATTTGTTTTAAAGAAACTTTTGATCTCTCATGCTTCACTTAGATTATTTTGAGAGTCATTAATAGCATGGTAATTTGCTTAATGTTAATATACTTGGTGTTCAAGATATGTGAAACTTTCTTTTGAGTGAATTGAATACTAAGATAAGTTTGATGCTTGATAATTATTTTGAGATATGGAGGTGATAATATCAAAGTCGTGCTAGTTGGGTGATTATGAATTTTAGAAATACTTGTGTTGAAGTTTGCAAGTCCCGTAGCATGCACGTATGGTTAAAGTTGTGTAACAAATTTGAAACATGAAGTGTACCTGGCTTGTGCATCCTTATGAGTGGCGGTCGGGGACGAGCGATGGTCTTTTCCTACCAATCTATCCCCCTAGGAGCATGCGTGTAGTACTTGATTTTTGATGACTTCTAAATTTTTGCAATAAGTATATGAGTTCTTTTGACTAATGTTGAGTCCATGGATTATACGCACTCTCACCTTTCCGCCTTTGCTAGCCTCTTGATGCCTGCATTGCCCTTTCTCACCTTGAGAGTAGGTGCAAACTTCGCCGGTGCATCCAAACCCCGTGATACGATATACTCTATCACACATAAACCTCCTTATATCTTCCTCAAAACAGCCACCATATCTACCTATCATGGCATTTCCATAGCCATTCTGAGATATATTGCCATGCAACTTCCATCATCATCATCATGACATACATTACTGTTGTCATATTGCCATTGCATGATCATGTAGTTGACATCGTATTTGTGGCAAATCCACCACGCATTACTTTCCATACATGTCGCTCTTGATTCATTGCACCATCCCGGTACACCGCCGGAGGCATTCATATAGAGTCATATCTTGTTCTAAGTTTCGAGTTGTAATCCTTATGTTGTAATCGATAGAAGTGTGATGATCATCATTATTAGAGAATTGCCCAAAAAAAAAGAAAGGCCAAAAAAAAAGGCCCAAAAAAAGAAAAAAAAAGGGGGGCAATGCTACTATCTCTTTTTCCACACTTGTGCTTCATAGTAGCACCTAGTTCTTCATGTAGTGAGTCTCATATATTGTGCTTCAAAGTAGCACCTTGTTCTTCATGTAGTGAGTCTCATAAGTTGTCTTTTTATACTAGTGGGAATTTTTCATTATAGAACTTGGCTTGTATATTCCTACGATGGGCTTCCTCAAATGCCCTAGGTCTTCGTGAGCAAGCGAGTTGGATGCACACCCACTAGTTTTCTTTTGTTGAGCATTCATAGCTCTAGTGCATCCGTTGCATGGCAATCCCTACTCCTCATGTTGACATCAATTGATGGGCATCTCCATAGCCCGTTGATTAGCCTCGTCAATGTGAGACTTTCTCCTTTTTTTTCTTCTCCACACAATCCCCATCATCATATTCTATTCCACCCATAGTGCTATATCCATGGCTCACGCTCATGTATTGCGTGAAGGTTGAAAAAGTTTGAGATTATTTAAGTATGAAACAATTGCTTGGCTTGTCATCGGGGGTATAGAAGTTGGGAACATCTTTGTGTGACGAAAATGAAGCATAGCCTAACTATATGATTTTGTAGGGATAAACTTTCTTTTGCCATGTTATTTTGAGGAGACATGATTGCTTTGATTAGTATGCTTGAAGTATTATTATTTTTGTGTCAATATGAACTTTTGTCTTGAATCTTTCAGATCTGAATATTCATATCACAATTAATAAGATTTACATCGAAATTATGCCAAAAGTATCACTCCGCATCAAAAATTCTTTTTTATCATTTACCTACTCGAGGACGAGCAGGAATTAAGCTTGGGGATGCCTGATACGTCTCCAACGTATCTACAATTTTTGATTGCTCCATGCTACTTTATCTACTGTTTTGGACTATATTGGGCTTTATTTTCCACTTTTATATTACTTTTGGGACTAACCTATTAACCGGAGACCCAGCCCAGAATTGCTGTTTTTTGCCTTTTTCAGTATTTCAAAGAAACAGAATATCAAACGGAGTCCAAACGGAATGAAACCTTCGGGATCGTGATTTTCCAACTGAACGTGATCCAGGAGACTTGGACCCTACTCAAGTAGTTCGAGGAGGTCACGAGGTGGAGGCGCCCTGGCGCCCCCTACCTCGTGGGCCCCTCGGAGCTCCACCGACGTACTCCTTCCTCCTATATATACCTATGTATCCCCGAACGATCAGAACATGAGCCAAAAACCTAATTCCACCGCCGCAACCTTCTATATCCACGAGATCCCATCTTGGGGCCTGTTCCGGAGCTCCGCCGGAGGGGGCATCCACCATGGAGGGCTTCTACATCATCACCATAGCCCCTCCGATGAAGTGTGAGTAGTTTACTTCAGACCTTTGGGTCCATAGCTAGTAGCTAGATGGCTTCTTCTCTCTTTTTGGATCTCAATACAATGTTCTCCCCCTCTCTTGTGGAGATCTATTCGATTTAATCTTCTTTCTGCGGTGTGTTTGTTGAGACCGATGAATTGTGGGTTTATGATCCAGTATTATCTATGGAAAATATTTGATTCTTCTCTGAATTCTTTTATGTATGATTGAGTTATCCTTGCAAGTCTTTTCGAATTATCCTTTTTGGTTTGGCCAACTAGATTGGTAGTTCTTGCAATGGGAGAAGTGCTTAGCTTTGGGTTCAATCTTATGTGTCCTTACCCAAAGGATGTAAGGGCAGCAGCAAGCACGTATTGTATTGTTGCCATCGAGGATAACAAGATGGGGTTTTTATCATATTGCATGAATTTATCCTCTACATCATGTCATCTTGCTTACGGCGTTACTCTTTTTAACTTAATACTCTAGATGCATCTTTGGATAGCGGTCGATGAGTGGAGTAATAGTAGTAGATGCGTAATCGTTTCGATCTAGTTGTTTTGGACGTGATGCCTATATACATGATCATTGCCTATATATACTCATAACTATGCTCAATTCTGTCAATTGCTCAACAGTAATTTGTTCACCCACCGTAGAATACTTATGCTCTTGAGAGAAGCCACTAGTGAAACCTATGGCCCCCGGGTCTATTCTCATCATATCAATCTATATTACTTTATTTACTTGCTTTGTTTTTACTTTGCCTTTTACTTTTACTTTGCATCTATCTATCAAAAATACCAAAAATATTATCTCTATCAGATCTCACTCTCGTAAGTGACCGTGAAGGATTGACAACCCCTAAGCGTTGGTTGCGAGTTGCTATTGTTTTGTGTAGGTACGAGGGACTTGTGCGTGGTCTCCTACTGGATTGATACCTTGGTTCTCAAAAACTGAGGGAAATACTTATGCTACTTTGCTGCATCATTCTCTCCTCTTCGGGGAAATCCAACGCAGCGCTCAAGAGGTAGCAGTTGGCATAACGCTTCCGCTTACAGTCTACGAGGGTACGTAGACAACACTATCCCCTCTTGTTGCTATACATCACCTAGATGGGTCTTGCGTGTGCGTAGGAATTTTTTTAAATTTACTGCATTCCCCAACAGGTCCCTTGCGTCTGTAACAAGATGTGTCGTCCTCTCCTTTGTAACACCGTAAAGGTGTCACTCTGGACTGGAGGGGTTGAATACATCGCTTTATTGCAATGGCCATGACTTCAATTATCGAGAGCTTGAAATGAGCAAGTAATCTGACCTTGCTGACCAACCTCTTCACTTCTGCACTATCTTCTTCCTTGGGACTCCGGGGGCGCCAATTAAGGCGTTTCTTCAAAGGAGCACTGGAGAATTCGGGGAGACCGCGTCGAACTGGGTCCGGAAGGGGAACGTCCTCAACATAGAACCATTCCGAAGACCATTCTTGGGATACCTCCTTGGGTGTTTCGATCGGATAACCTGATCTGGCTATGCGCCATACTTCAGCGCCGCCCACTTCAAATGTGGAACCCCCTCGATGACGGGGAACTAGGCAAAAGAACTTTCTCCATAGTTCAAAGTGAGCCTCGCAGCCCAGAAACAGTTCGCAGAGAGCGACAAAGCCCGAGATGTGCAGAATAGAACCTGGGGTGAGGTTGTTCAGCTGGATCCCTTAGAACTCCAATAGACCCCTGAGAAAGGGGTGAATCGAGAATCCTAAGCCCGCAAAAGAAATGAAACGAAGCACACCCTCTCCTCCTTGTTGGGGTTGGGGAATTCTCTGCTAGCACATCATTACCAATCGAGGCCAATCCCGCTCACACAGAGACTAGATCTGCGAGAGGGAGATACCCCTGCGTCTGAAGTCAACTCAATTCGCGAAGAAGAGCTAGGAGCGGTGGCCATTATTCGAAGTTTTCGATGGCTGGTTCTGATGATCTCTACGCGATGTGGATGGCATCTGGGGATCTAACCTCTTTATATAGATGCTACCCCTGTGTGGTCAGGGGCTTATTTGTGAAAAATAATTATTATGGACCATTCGCATTCGCCCGGCGTGGGGAAATTGAGGTGATGACAGAAAGGAATCTTCATAGGCAGAACATGAAGGTCGGGATAGAAGTGTTGTCAGCCAAAGTATGATGAAGAACCTGCCTTGCAAAGCCGAAGACATAAGCCGGATACTACATCGTCATTGAAGGCAAGTTCGGGGGCTACTGGGGAAGTCCTGGATTAGGGAGTCCTTGGGTATCCGGCCTATTCGATATGGGCCGGACTGATGGGCTGTGAAGATGGAGTGGAAGATTATCCGCCGTGTACGGGTAGGACTCCTATATGTGTGAACGACAATTTTTGGTTTCTGGGTGTATTATTTCCTTCCTCGGCAAGCCGACTTTGTATGACCCTAGACCCCTCCGGTGTGCATATAAACCGGAGGATTTAGTCCATAGAGGCGATTAGAATTCTCATAGGCTAGACAACTAGGGTTTAGCCATTACAATCTCGAGGTAGATCAACTCTTGTAACCCCTATACTCATTGAATACAATCAAGCAAGGCGTAGGGTTTTACCTCCTTTAAGTGGGCCGAAACCTGGGTAAACATTGTGTCCCCATCGTCCCTTGTTACCATTGATCCTCAGACGCACAGTTCGGGACCCCCTACCCGAGATCTGCCAGTTTTGACACCGACAACTACCGCTTGGCCTCTGCCGGTAAGATCAATGCACAACCGATGAATTGCTCCAAGGTCGGGGAAGAGAATGTGGGTGCACATGATTTGTGTACTCATACGTCTCCATCGTATCTATAATTTTTGATTGTTTCATGCCATTATCTTACAACTTTCACATACTTTTGGCAATAATTTATATTATTTTTTGGACTAACATATTGATCGAGTGCCCAGTGTCAGCTCCTGTTTGTTGCATGTTTTTTGTTTCGCAGAAAATCCATATCAAACGAGTTCCAAACGCAGTAAAATTTTACGTAGATTTTTCCTAGAATATATGTGAATTTTAGGTGCAAGAATCAACCCAAACGAAGGCCCACGGGCTTCACAATGGGGCAGTGCACCACCACCCCCAGGGCGCGCCAGGGTGCTTTGTGGGCACCCTGTAAGTCGGGTGGAGTTCTTCTTCATCCGCAAGGAAGCTTATATCAGGAAAAAAATTGTTAATATTTCAATCCCATCGGAGTTACGGATCTCTGGATCGGAATTAATCAAGGACTAATACTTTCAACAGCCTAGTGGATAGCAAAAGAAACCCAAAGCCATCTTGCGTTGATCCTCAAGGCGAAGTACCACAATGACAAATCCATTTGGAGAGCTAAGCCAAATATACTAAAATCTACTTTTGGACAACAATTCTCAAGGTGAGACCTCTTCTGATTTTGACTTCTTTTTACCAAATTATTGATGGCAGCCATTTGGAGTTGTCCTTGGTCCTCTCAATGGCAAAGTATTTATGATAATATGATTATTCAACAATAACCTTTTGTTTATCCTGCTACGGTTAAGAACCTTTGGAACCCGAACCAGAAAACTTGGAACGTTGATTTAATCAACTCTTTGTTCACTCCACATACCATGTGCGCTATTTTGCAAACCCCTATTATTAATTCTTTGGAGCAGGATGTCCTAGTTTGGAAACTAAGTCCTGCATGTCATTGGTCTTCTCAAAGTGCTTATAAACATTGCTTCAATAGTCTTGCTCTGTCGGATAACCAGAGACCAAAATTAGTTCCCTAGCAGATTGTTGGTCTTCTTAATCAAGTATGGCAAGAAAAATGGATTGTGCTAAGAGTTGAAACTTTTTCTTGGAGGGTTCTTCGTCGAGCTCCTCCCACTGGTAAACGAGCAAATAAGTTCTCCAAACACATTATGGAAGAGTGTCCTAGATGTGGTACTTTAGAGGATGAAATGCACATGTTTTTCCTATGTCCTTTCTCTAAAGCTGTGTGGTTCTCCTCTCCTTGGTTCACCAGAACAGAGGTCATTGCAGCAAATCAGCATTCAATCCCTCAAATAATACACGTTTTGCTCACTTCTGCTCATCCTCATATCAACATCACTACTTTCACTTTCTTGTGGTGTACTTGGAAGGTAAGAAATGATGCTCTATTTGGTAGAAAATTCTGCAAACCGTCTCCATGTGCTTCCCGTAGCTAATGCAATCATGTAATCTCTAAGCTAGAAGATATACTGACTCCCGAGGAACAACGCTTCACTCTTTCTACAAACCAGCAGTTGGTGCCAGAACAAGACTTTTTTGCTTGTAGGCAATGGCATGTTTTGTGATGCGGCCTGGAAAAATGAAGGAAATGTCCATTCATCTCAGGCAGGCATTGGAATCCTCATACAAACTGGAGGCAATCAACATTGCCAACAACTGCATGTCTTCGCTTTGTCTCCACCTGCATCTTCTTCCCTCCAGGATGAAGCTTTCGGGTTGCATCTTGCTACCATGCTAGCTGAAGCGCTTCATATACAAGAACCATGCTTCTACACAGATTGCTCTATCTTGGCACTGGCAGTAAAGCCGACATCTATCTTCAAGGATGCGGGTCATTGGAGCATTAGGCCCACAATTGCAACTATTCAGGCCTCTCCCATATTCCATAGCAACAGGATAGCTCATGTCAACATGCACTTTAATGTTAAGGCACATTATCAAGCAAAACTAGCTCTCAAAATTCACAATAGGCCTCTAGCTGTTAGGTGCCTTTCTTCGAATGCAGGTGTTTTGTCTTGGTAGGGATGTTCTCTCCATGTCAAGTGTGAGTCCATTCACACTCCTCTCTGTAAAATGTTGCTAAGTAAATACAAATCTTTTCATGTTAAAAAAAGAGTGCTAGGAAGGATGTGGAGCGTCCATCGATCTCGATGAGCTATCGTTCGACACTATGCACTAACATGGAGCACCGAGAAGTTTTGGGAGGTGATAAGTGCTCGTGTGATTATGCACAACATGATTGTGGAGGATGAGCGTGATGACAACATCTACGACCAAGGGTTCCAATTTCAGGGTGAAAATGTTGCTAAGTGAATACAAATCTTTTCATGTTAAAAAAAGTGCTAGGAAGGATGTGGAGCGCCCTTCAATCTCGATGGGCTATCGTTTGACACTCTGCACTAACATGGAGCACCGAGAAGTTTTGGGATATGATGAGTGCTCGTGTGATTATGCACAACATGATTGTGGAGGATGAGCGTGGTGACAACATCTACGGCCAAGGGTTCCAATTTCAGGGTGAAAATGATGCTAAGTGAATACAAATCTTTTCATGTTAAAAAAAAGAGTGCTAGAAAGGATGTGGAGCATCCTCTCGATGGGCTATCGTTCGGCACTATGCACTAACATGGAGCACCCAATAGTTTTGGGAGGTGATGAGTGCTTGTGTGATTATGCACAACATGATTATGGAGGATGAGCGTGGTGACAACATCTACGGCCAAGGGTTCCAATTTCAGGGTGAAAATGTTGTGCATGAACACCAAAAACCAACAACATTTGAACAGTTCACCTAATTTCATACGCACCTCTAATATGACTTGGTGAAGCACATGTGAACTCATCTTGGCAACTGTTAGATGTATTAGTTCATTTTTTCCGATGTATTCGTGACAATTTGAATATGGTTGTAAAGTTTGTGTTTTTTATTCGGTTGCGAAGCTATTCATTATTATGGTACTATGTGATTTATTTGGTTATAATAAATTATATGCAATGTTTCTTTTTAGTTTAAGAAATGTCTACATTTGGCCGCCGGCTGGCTGGCCGGACCAAAAGTGTCGGCGGGCACTGCCAGAGCAACCAAAAAAAAGGCCGATCGCCGTCCCTTTACCTGACCGAAACAAACAGAATCCGGATAGGCCGGACATCCGTTTGAAATCATGGATGGTAGATATTTTGTCTGCGAGGAGGATGCACGTATGCAGTTCTATCAATAATCTATCTACAAAAAATACTAAACCACAACCACATTCTATCGGAATTTCACTCGGAGCTGTGGCGGGACAAATTCTCAAAAGGAAAAAGGGGTTATGGCGGGATTTCAAATTTTAAGGCGCGATGAAGAAGCGACCGGTCTTTGGGTCCGTTGCAAAGTGTCAGAGGGACCAGCGAAGAGATAGAAAAGCATGCCGCCTTTGCTTCATCACTTCATAAAGCCATAGTTCTTGTTTCCTAAAATATAACTAGGAAAGAGATTCCGTCCACGGGTTCAAATTTTCCTTTGGAAAAAATGGAGGCCGTGCGGGGACGGAGAGGCACACGGGCTATAAGACAAGAGCCTCCATCTCGCCACACACCACACCACCTCCTCCTTTCTTCCTCCCTCTCCGCGCCGCCACCCTCCTCCTCCTCCCTTGTCTTTCAGCGAGGAGACGAGAACGAGATGGCCGTCCTCCTCCGCGCCCGCTCCCACCTCCTCTCCGGCGCCATCAGGCGTGGCTTGCTCGGGTAAGCAGCAACCTGTCCTCCTCCTCCTCACTGGTGGAAAAACAGGCTTTCCGTCCAGCCCCATAAGTCGCGAAGCTGTAGGAACCGCGACCAATGGACCTTTAGTCGCGGTTCTGGAGGTGAACCGCGACCAAAGGCCTGGGCCCAGGGCGCTCGGTTGACAGCTGGCGGACGGGAGGGGCTTTAGTCCCGGTTGGCCTGGCCAACCGGGACTAAAGGTCCTCAGGCTGGCCCGAAGGCCTTTAGATCGCGGTTGGCCAGGCCAACCGGGATTAAAGGTTAGACCTTTAGTCCCGGTTGGTCTGGCCAACCGCGACTAATGGCCCGAACCTTTAGTCGCGGTTGGCGAGACCAATAGTCCCGGTTGGTCTGGCCAACCGCGACTAAAGGGATTTGAGGCCTCATTTTCAAACTCTACCCCCGGATCGCCTTTTCAGTTTTAGAAAAAACAAAAGAAAATTATGGAAATGTCAAAAAAATAAAATAAAATAAGTTTTCCATGTGATATGTGGTCTAGTTGTTGGGAAAATTAACAAATATGAATTTCGACTTTATTTGCAAAATCTCTCTGGAAATTCTTAAAATTGGCATAACTTTTGCATACGAACTCGGATGAAAAAGTTTTTTATATGAAAAATCATCTACTCAAAAAGTTACATCCGAATTTAACCGGGGAACCCGTTAAACATTTTAGAATCCCCAAAACCTAACAGAAAAAAGATACGGGCTTTTAAGTTCGAGAGGCAAAAAATTCAAAAATTTCAAATTGTGGTCAAACTGTGGTCAAACAATGGTCAAACTAATTATTCTAGAATATTAGTGTTACTAAATAATTATTTCAGTTTTTTAAATTTTGGTCAAATCTGGTCAAACTGTGGTCAAAAATGGTCAAACTAATTATTCCGAAATATTAGTGTTACTAAATAATTATTGTTTTTTAAAACAATAGTTTCAAACTCAAACAGTGAAATGTGTCACTTCATGCTCAAGCTAAATACCTGAGGGTTAATAGAATTGACATCCTACTATTGTCAGGAAAACAACAAGTGCAGACTATGAAACGAGGAGAATAGAACCCGGAAGTTAAGCGTGCTCAGTGGGGAGTGGGAGGATGGGTGACCGTTCAGGAAGTTAGATGATTTGGAATTATGAGGGGTGATTAGAGATTAGAGGATAAATTGAGCAGTGATGAGGGGTGGTGATTAGAGATTAGAGGTTAAAATAATTCAGAAATTTGAAAATAAAAAAAAATGAAAAAATTCGCAAAAAAAATTCGTAAAAAAATTTAAACCTGCGGAGGAGGCCTTTAGTCCCGGTTAGCCACGAGAACCGGGACTAAAGCCTTTAGTCGCGGTTCGTAAGAGGCGCGACTAAAGGGGGGGGGGGGTCTTTAGTCGCGCATAGTTAGTCGCGGTTGCACAGCCGCGACTAAAGGCCTTTGCGAACCGCGACTAAAGGCCTTTTTTCTACCAGTGCCTCCTCCTCCTCCTCCCGTCGCTTCTTCCCTTCCCGTGCCCTTTCCTCCTTCTCTCACTCCTCTGTGTTGTGTTTCTGTTCCAGGGAGCGCGGGCGCGGCGCGCGACGGTTCTCGACGGACCCAACCGCCGCCGGCGAGGTTGCGGCCACCGGCCGCGGTGCGACGACCGGCGGGTAAGATCTCCTCCTCCTCCTTCTTTCTTCTTCGCGATGCAACTTTTCGATGGCGTGGCTTTTTTTTTGATCCCGTCGGTTCTCGTCGATCCCCCGGCCCATATCGTGAAAGTTCTGATATTTATCTCCATGCATGCAGGGGTCCGACGAAGACGAACGGCGGCGGGCCAGCCAATGGACGAGGGGCGGCCAACGGCGGGTTAGATCCGGCCCTCGTCCTCCATGTTTTTCTGTTCTCTTCGCCCTGCGCTTCCGGAAAGACTAATTCTTTTGTTGTGCGACGGACATTGCAGGGGTGGAGCGAGCGGAGGCGGGGCTCCATCCAACGGCGGCAGAAGCACCGCGGAGAACTCCGGCCGGTAAGATCTCCTCCTCCTCCTCTTCTTCTTCTTCTTCTTGTTCTTCTTCTCGATGCACCTTTTTGATCGTTTGGCGCAAAGACTAATTCTTTTGTGGTGCGACCGACCGTTGCAGGTGGTCAGCGAGCGGAGGCGGGGCTCCGGCCAACGGCGGCGCCGGGACCGCGGCAAACTCCGGCGGGTAAGATCTTCTCCTCCTCTTCTTCTTGTTCTTGTTGTTCTTCTTCTTCTCGATATGCAACTTCTCAATGATTTCACAGAAAGACTGACCCTTTGTCGTGCGATGGACCGTTGCAGGGGGCAAGCGACCGGAGGCGGGGCTCCGGCCAACGGAGGCGGCGGCGGCCTGGTCACCGGCTCCGGCAACGGGTAAGAACTAAAACCCCATGCATCTTTCCTCTTTTCGTGCTTCCTCGTCGCCATCGGCCTCTGCGCTCGCGTGTTTTTTCATCCCCTTACCTTACGAGCGACGATGATGAATGATTGCAGCCATGGTGGTGTATGCGGGGTGCCGCAGCTGCGTAAGGACGCTTTTGGGGCAACCCGCGCAATATGGGACGAGTACAACGTCCGCGCGGCCAAGGACCGCAAGATCTTTCAGGAGATCAGGGCCTTCAAGAAGGAAACCGGGTAATTTTCCATTTTCCCATGCCTCTTGCGCTCTCTCACTAAGCTCAAGTGTTAGATTAGATGGTTTGTTGATGGTTATTTTGCTTGTGCTTGATGGGTTGTTGATGTTACTTTGCAGCACGAACTATGTTGATACCAAAGTTCATCTAGTTACGAGCACGTACCGTATGGTGACAGCGATCGGGATGCTCATGCTTGCGTGTGCTGTCGGCGTGTCTCCACGCATCAAGCAGTCTGTGATGGATGCCACGGCCATGGAGGTGGCAGAGGACCTCAAGGCCGACCAAGGTGCGTCCCAACCTTGGTCTTTCTCTCTCTCAGTACAGTTTGCGTGGACGCATGCATGCCCTCTGTAGAGTAGCTAGTAATAATACTACTTGTACTAGCCTGGTAGTAGTATGCCTCTGTTGGTTTAGTTTGGATCAGCCTTTGCATGCATGCCCATGCCCTCTCTTTGTACGAGTAGGACCAGAATTTAGATTCGATTTGCCTCGTGTGAATTGATGTAGCATGTGCTAAAAAAAGATTTCCTACTCCCATTTAATGCAGCTGCAGAAGGCAAGGCGGAGTAATCTTACTCTGATCAAGAAGAAGAGGAAGAAGAGGATGCATCAGTCAACCGTTTATCACCTCTTCAATTTGTGGCCTCACTGCCCTCGTGTCCAAGAGGCCTCTGTTTTTTTTCCCTCCAAATACATGTTTTCTTGCTCTATTCCATTCGAATTCGGGGAAATTCGTGGCTACCATATGTGTGCTATAATGCCCCCCTGGTATCTTTCATTTTGATACTTGTTGTTGTCGTCGCTCTCCCTTTACCCTAGCTCTCTCTCTCTGTCACCTCGCCTTAGACCAAACCAAAGCAAGGAAGAAGAAGACACAAGGAGAAGGGGGACACGGTGGAGTTCCGGCGCACGAACGCCACTTCCTGAGCACAAACTCAGCTCACTCCACGCCACTTACAAGCAGTGCATCAGGAGTATTTATACGCCGTGCACATACAACGGCCGCATCCACTCCTGCCCACGCACCCGCATGCAGCGCCTGCACCCACGATCTGCATGCCCGGCCCGCGCGCGCTCCCAACAGCTTCATACCGCCGCAGCCCCGCTGCACACTTTGCCACGCCCGCGCTCCACAGTCTCGCGCCACAAGACGCACGCAACAGGACGCGACCGGGTCCAGCGCCCGGCACGGCCACACCCTCGTGCAGCGACTCGCTAACCAACTCACACACACGCACACACACGCACGGCCACGGACCCGGCACGCCCTGGCTCGCAACCGACGCGTCCTGGGGTGGCTTATGCCCAACACTCACCCCCCTAAGCCACGAACTCAGAGGAGACCGACGTCCTCGACGCCGCCGTCCGCCAACAACGCGCGCTCCGCCGCGCCGTCGACGTCGTCGTCGTTGTAGCCGCCACCGCCCAGACGTCGCTGCCACGCTTGTCCACGCCGTCGCAGTGCCCTTCGCGTGCACTCACCACGTCCCCGCGCTCCCAACCCGCGCTCCCGCCGCGCACGTACGCGATCTGCGCAACCAGGTCCAGCGCCTCGACGTGGTCCGCACCCGCGGTCCCGACGTGCCCGCTACGTCTGGCGCGCGCCCATACACGCGCCCGACGCGGTGAGCCCGTCGCCGCGGCTTGTTCTGCCATGCTCCGCACGCCACCAGCCCGCGCCATGATCGCGCTCCGACGCGACCAACGCGGCCGATCCGGCGTGTCCCGAAGCTTGGCCTTCCCTCCGCCGAGCCGCGCCGCGCCACCGCAGCCTCTGCGCCACCGCAGCAGGTCCGCCATGCCGCCACGCCCCCAAGACGCACGGCATCACCATGCTCCGCCGCCGCACGGGACGAGCGCCATCGCCGGCGAGCGCCGCCATTGCTGCCGCGCCTCCGGCACGGCAAGCACGCCCAAGACACCAAGCTCATGATACCAATTGTTGTTGTCGTCGCTCTCCCTCTACCCTAGCTCTCTCTCTCTGTCACCTCGCCTTAGACCAAACCAAAGCAAGGAAGAAGAAGACACAAGGAGAAGGGGGACACGGTGGAGTTCCGGCGCACGAACGCCACTTCCTGAGCACAAACTCAGCTCACTCCACGCCACTTACAAGCAGTGCATCAGGAGTATTTATACGCCGTGCACATACAACGGCCGCATCCACTCCTGCCCACGCACCCGCATGCAGCGCCTGCACCCACGATCTGCATGCCCGGCCCGGCCGCGCGCTCCCAACAGCTTCCGCGCCCGCCGCAGCCCCGCTGCACACTTTGCCACGCCCCGCGCTCCACAGTCTCCGCGCCCGCCGCGCACGCACGCAACAGGACGCGACCGGGTCCAGCGCCCGGCACGGCCACACCCTCGTGCAGCGACTCGCTAACCAACTCACACACACGCACACACACGCACGGCCACGGACCCGGCACGCCCTGGCTCGCAACCGACGCGTCCTGGGGTGGCTTATGCCCAACAATACTCATGTATTCGAGTACTAAACTATCAGATTGTGCTGCTCAAATATTGCTTTCTTAGGCATTCCTTTTCTGTCTATTATCTTGGTCGATGAATTAAATCGGCATTATCTTGGTCGGTGAATTTACAAGAATCCATTTTGCTTTCCTCATAGCAATACTATCATTGTACTCAGCCTAGTCCGATAAAGAATCACACTGCCTAGCCTCTAACCTAGGCTAGCAGGTAGGAAAACCATCATTCACCCTCAACTAGACTAGGCACGTAGACTGAGATCATGTGACTTGCCTCTTGGCAGTCACGCTGTAACATGCGGCTGTAAATCCAACGTTCATTATTGATCCAACGTACAGCAACGGTTGAAGGCAAAGACGGCCCAGACTTCAGCGATTTAAGCCAGATTTAAGCCACATGATTGGAACCCTGTCTGTTCTGTACAGGTTTTCGATACCTCTGCATGCATCTATCTAAACCTATGAATCTGCTATTAAGTCAACCATAAATCAATCTCTAGAATAAAAGAACAAAAACTCAGCAAGATCAAGCTCACAAAGCTACATACTCTATATTTTTCTTTTACCAAGCTACATAATATATTTTTTTCCTTTACCATACAAATACATTTGCTATTAAGGACATCTCCGAGGCCGACCCTTGAAACAGACAAATATTAATTATTTTGTCCACGGACTGGTTTGGACCAGTACGCAAACACTAATTCAGAATTAAATTCATTACATTTTATATTATTTTTTTGGCGGGTGACATTTTTGATATATTTTAAATAAACAAAAACGCCTCGAAGTTAATCTAATCTAAATCTTCGCCAGCCGTCGTGAGCCCCCAAAAGTGTCCGACAAGTCCTTGTTGTTCATCACTCGGTCCAAACAGATGCGGGTGGTCTAAGGATTCGGGTTGAAGATGCCCTAAGCCAACTACGAATCAATCTCTACAAAAATCAAAAGAAAAAAAAACTCAGCTGGATCCAGCACGCACCAATCTGCAATGGCAAGACTAAACTGTACAGCTAGATCCCAGAGGCAAGCCGGAGCGTCTTGGCAAGCAAGCACACACCGACTGCCTCCTTAGTCTCATGCGCCGACTGCTCAATAGCAAGCCGGAGCGCCTTGGTGTTCCTCTGCCGGAGGCAGCGAGCGTTCGTCTCCGCCGTCGTGAGGGACCGACGGTAGACCCATGCGAGGAGACGCGCGTCCTCGTCAGGGTCCGCCCCCATCCCGCGGCGGCGGCACGTGGAGTGCTTCGGCGTGTCCACGCTGCCCGCGTGGAGGAGAGGCCGGCGGGGGAAGGAGATGGTGTGGACGGCGCTGTCCGAGCATCGCTGCGCGCAGGCCGGGAGGTTCCAGCTCCGGCGTCCGCGCTGCGCCGGCGCTCCAGATCCGGTGCTGCTGCCGGTCTCCACCTTCGACCTCTCCAACGCAATGCGGAGGGCCATCTTCTCCTCGTAGTCGAGCTCAGAGCCGGAGTCGCTGTCGGAGTTGGTCATCATAGTGGATTGGATCGGAATCAGAGATGGAGAGAAGAGGACGGAGAGTGTGTGAGCTAGGGTTTGGAGCGAGGCATCCGGATTGGGATTTTCTATGGGACAGCTGTGGGGTCGGTGGTGGGCCGGGCCTGTCAGGCGGACACGCCCGACGTTCCCGCGCCGCTCCATATCTGTCCTATATTTGGACTGGATATAAGAGGTGTCGGCCTGCTCGGGCGTTTGTGCACGGTTTAAGAGGTCCGGTTGGGTCGATTTTTTTTGACCGATCGGTGACCGGACGGCCTATCCGGGCATTTGAGGCGGGTATGAGAGGCCCGGCTGTAGATGTTCTTTTATTTTGTAGAGATTGATTTATGGTTGACTTAATAGCAGATTCGTAGGCAGAGGTGTTGCAAACCAGTACCAAAACAGACAGGGTTCCAATCACGTGGCTTAAATCGGTGAAGTCTTGGCCGTCTTTGGCCTTCAACCGTTGCTGTACGTTGGATCAATAATGAACGTTGGATTTACACCCCGCATGTTACAGCGTGACTGCCAAGAGGCAAATCACCTGAAACCAGTAGTAAATGCACTCCTCCCATCTCGTGGCAACTGGTAGCCACTACTGTTGCTTCACTATGAATCACACTTGTCAAAAACTAATACTCCCTCCGTCTGGAAATACTTGTCGGAGAAATGGATAAATATGGATGACCAACTCCAGATCCATATTTATCCATTTCTCCGACAAGTATTTCCGGACGGAGGGAGTATTAGTTTTTGACAAGTGTGATTCATAGTGAAGCAACAGTAGTGGCTACCAGTTGCGGCGTGGAAGGATCATTCACTTGGCTAAACATAAACACGTCAGTGATTGTGTGCTTGAGCATGGGTTGAATTTCGTGGAAATTTCTGAGGCAGATAAATGTGACTTCCGTGCACATGTCTTTGACCATTGTCTGGTGGTTCTGACTACACATGGCACTGTTTACCTCCACGTGGACGGTCCTGAGGAATCTTACTTGGGATACAGACCACAACCATGGACTTGTTAGCTTTTCCGGATGGCGAATTTCACATCAAATTCCATCTTCGAAACAGAGCTGATAATTTAACATGGAGTCTAGTCGCGGTCTATGGGGCTGCCCAAGATGATAATAAATCTGTTTTCCTTCGGGAATTGGTAAACCTGGCTAAGGATAACCCGCACACAATGCTTATTGGAGGTGACATCAATATCCTTAGGTACGAGGAAGAGAAAAATAATGACCGTTTCGACACTCACTGGCCTTTCTTATTCAATGTTGTGATTGGCAGTTTGAATCAACGGGAAGCCAGTATGTCGGGGCGAATGTTCAATTGGGCAAACAATCGTCCGGTGCCGACGTACGAGAAACTCGACCGGGTACTCATGGATACCGAATGGGAATTAAAATTTCCTCGTGTAGCAGTGCGTGCCCTAGAGCGTATTGAGACACTTTCGAAACATGCACCCATCATCTTGAGTCTAATTCTGCTAGCCCTCCCGCAGCTCGCCGCCCATTAAAATTTGAACTGGGATGTTTACCAACATTATGGCTTTGCGGCTATAGTTAAGAATGTATGGGAGAGGCCCGCTGAAAGATCGAGGATGTCGCCTAGAGGGGGGGTGAATAGGCGCTTTTAAAAAAATTACGGTTAAGGCTTGAACAAATGCGGAATAAACCTAGCGGTTAATCTATCAAGCACAAAACCTAAAACAACTAGGCTCACCTATGTGCACCAACAACTTATGCTAAGCAAGATAAGCAACTATGTGATAGCAAGATATATGACAAAGAAAAATATGGCTATCACAAAGTAAAGTGCATAAGTAAAGGCCTCGGGTAAGAGATAACCGAAGCACGCGGAGACGACGATGTATCCCGAAATTCACACCCTTGCGGATGCTAATCTCCGTTTGGAGCAGTGTGGAGGCACAATGCTCCCCAAGAAGCCACTACGGCCACCGTAATCTCCTCACGCCCTCGCACAATGCAAGATGTCGTGATTCCACTAAGGGACCCTTGAGGGCGGTCACCGAACCCGTACAAATGGCGACCCTTGGGGGCGGTCACCGAACCCGTACACATTGGCAACCCTTGGGGCGGTCACCGGTACCTGTCAAATTGCTCGGGGCGATCTCCACAACCTAATTGGAGACCCCGATGCTTTCCCGGAGCTTTACACCAGAATGATTGAGCTCTGAACAACACCAACCGTCTAGGACGCCAAGACACCCAAGAGGAACAAGCTCTAGGGTGTCCAAACACCCAAGAGTAACAAGCTCAATGGTACCTAGCACCCAAGAGTAATAAGCTTCTCAACTTGTAACTTCCACGTATCACGTGGAGAACTCAAACCGATGCACCAAATGCAATGGCAAGGGCACACGGAGTGCCCAAGTCCTTTTCTCTCAAATCCCACCGAAGCAACTAATGCTAGGGAGGAAGATGAGAGGAAGAACAAGAAGGAGAACACCAAGAACTCCAAGATCTAGATCCAAGGGGTTCCCTTCACATAGAGGAGAAAGTTATTGGTGGAAATGTGGATCTAGATCTCCTCTCTCTTTTCCCTCAAAAACTATCAAGAATCCATGGAGGGATTGAGAGTTAGCAAGCTCGAAGAAGGTCAACAATGGGGGAAGAACACGAGCTCAAGGGATAAGGTTCATTGGGGAAGAAGACCCCCTTTTATAGGTGGGGAAAAATCCAACCGTTATGCTCACAGCCCGCACCGAGCGGTACTACCACTCCAAGGAGCAGTACTACTGCTAAGGGTAGCGGTACTACTACTTGCGAGCGGTACTAAAAAATTACATCCGTCCCTACCACCGCTGGACTTGTGACGAGTTTTTGGTACCGAGCGGAAGTAGCCACGGAAGTAGTCGCGGTAGTACCGCTCCAAGCGGTAGTACCGCTCCCAAGAGCGGTACTAAAAAATTACATCCGCAGCAGCCCCTTTTAAGGACACCAAAACTGACACAACTTCTGCAAACGGACTCCGAATTCGACGAAACCAAGTTTGTTGGAAAGCTAGCGACAAGGGCTAACACAATCTTGATAGAAATACCAATAAGAAGCAAATGACAAAAGTCCCAAAAGAAAAAGGTGAGAACTCTTCCTCGGATAAGACCGGCAAAACCTCCAACACCGAAAACATCATAGAAGACGCATGCAAACTCCGTTTTCGATGAACTCAAGCTTTTCATCAAGATGACCATAAGCTCTAAGACTCACAAAGAGAACCAAACAAGAACCAAGAAACATGATGCAAGGATGCAATGGTTTGAGCTCTCTGCGAACGATACGATCAAGCTACTCATCAAGAGCCCTCCTTGATAGTACGGCAATAGATCCTATAACCCGGTCTCCCAACTACCACCATGAGACCGGTAAAATAGAAAACCTATCAAGGACAAACCTTTGCCTTGCACAAAGTCCACTTGAGCTCGATGTAGACGATCTTGACTTCCTCAAGTTGGACCACCTTGATTGCGTTGGCTCGGTGAATACTAGTAGATTGATCCCCCATGCTCCACTATGGGTGAGCCACTCTTCGGCACATCTTCACAAGTCCATTGTCACCACAATGGACGGCAAGCTTCAAGCACTTGATCTCTTCGTGATGCATCACTTGAACGTGCACACCGCAACCTAACCCCACAAAGAACTCTCACAAAGACCATGGGTTAGTACACAAAGCGTAATTGACAATGCTTACCATACCATGGGATCACTTGATCCCTCTCGGTATATCTTCTACGCTTTGTGAGTTGATCAACTTGATTCACTCTTGAGTTAGTCTTAATCAACCTTGAACCTTTCCAACTCTCATCATTTGGATGATGCCTTGAAGGTAAGCATGAATGATCACACAATCTTCTTCTTCAAGACATGCTTGCAATAAGCTCAACTCTCACATGACCAATCTTTGGATAATTCCTTAATAGCACATTGGTCGACACAAGCTCTCCTTGAAACCAACACATGTACTCCAAGAAAATCCTATGGACAAGACCTTCAAATATAACTCAAGGCATCCATTAGTCTATAGAGATTGTCATCAATTACCAAAACCAAACATGGGGGCACCGCATGTTATTTCAATCTCCCCCATTTTCGCAATTGATGACAATCACTTTCAAGAGAGTTTATACAAGGAGTTATGCACCACCATGCAATGCAACAACCAATGATGCATGATAATGGGATGCAAATGCTTAGGAACCAAAACCAAAGCAAGGAGAAAACTCTGAAGACTTCTCCACAAAACTCTCTGAAACTCCTCCCCATTGGCATCGATTGCCAAAATGGGTGAAAAGCTTAGAAGGCCAATATATAGAGTGTTCCTCCATAAATTGTGTATCTCTCAAAAAGAGAGTGGAATGCAATACACATATCCAATGGTAAATACTTGGAGGAAGACAAACTATATTGAGGCCCAAAGATTGCAAAAGAATGATATGCCACAAAGACATAACAAAGAGAGAAACAAGAAATCGAGCAATCAAAAGATACCAATTGAAGCAAGCAATCAAAGGATATCAATTGACCAACTAGACCAAAGATCCTATGAGCCACATGAATGAAGGATATTATGATATGAGCAAAGGAGTGTTCTAAATAATCTAGAGAAGCTCCCCATGATTTGTGCACACATAATAATTTTTGTATTTGGATACAAAGTGCACAAAATAGGATCATAGCTCCCCCAAAATCAATAGAAGCAAACAACAAGTGCAAGTGAGAATAAAGGAAACTAAGGCTAGCACTTGCAACAAACACATGGTTGAGCAACATGTAAAAGAGGCAACTTAAGAATAGGCTCAACCAAAATGATGTGTGTGAGTCATGGCAAAACACATGAGAAGACTAATATACGGATGAGCATAAGCATCAACATAGTCTCGAATGAATGAGATACACGGTGCAAAGCCTTTCATTCTCACACACAACTAAGCAAATGGGTTCACAAGAACACTAAATATGCAAAATGAATAACCAACACTTGTGACAACCCAAGGTGAAGATAGAAAACATAAGCATCATCAAGCCAGGGGATACCAATTAAGATGGCAAAAGCCTCGTCAAGACAAGCATGAGGAAAATAATCTTCACCACACAAGAGTGCATCAAGATGCAACGAGATAAGACACGCACTCAAGGCAAAAGCTTTCACAGAGCCACCAAAGAAATAACATAAGAAGGACAAGGTGGACGTGAAAGAAAGGAAATCATCTAGAGATGTAATTTCTCTCAAGTGTATAAGGGTCTAGGTAGACGAAATCATGACGATATATATCTACAAAGAAGGATGTACACCCGAAATAGTTACAACATGAAGGAACAAGATATCCAAAAGGAAGTCATACATATACCAATAAGATATGTGCTTGGAAGCATAGCCCAAGGCTAGATATGGTCTTATTGTATATAAATGAATTCCTACCACACAACCATCAAAGACATCACAACTAGCAACAAGAGATCATTGTTGGGATGCTTTGAGAAAGGAAACAAGTATCACAAGAAAGAAAGAATAACATGCCATGATACGATCTACACCCGATTGATGCATTAATGTGTGCATGTAGTAGATGATGATACTTGTTACCGAGATAGCATTGGAAGGATGTAGTAGATACCAACTGAAGGTAGAAAGTAGTTCATTGATCATCCTATCTTGACTCCAATAAGCACATGGTGACAACACCTTCCTTTTGAATGAGCCGAGTATCCAATGCATCTCCAATTGTTCCTAAAACAACAACAGAAACAAAATGGTACCCAAACTCATTGGGACCAAAGAGTTAGAGAACCAACAATACATAGGACAAACTCCACATAGATGTGTGCATATAGATATGAAAATAAATCTCATGCACATCTCATCCAATTTGAGACTTGGTGGAGTTTCCCCTATATATTGGGTCAAAGAAAGAAAACTTGCCAAAGGAACTACATGAAGTTAAAATGCATGCTCAAGACTTTCAAGAACCGATACCAAAATATAAGGAAAAACCAAGTGAAAAGGATACCAAATGGACAAATCATCACTTGGAAGATATCATTAAAAGATACATCAAGGAATGAGATATCCATTGGAACACACACAAAAAAGATGTCAAACTCCCAACGGAGAGGATGGTTCCAAACAAACCAAGCTCTCTACAAAGTTTCATGTTGGCACAAAGTACCAAAAGAAACGACTTTCCATCCACCAACACACACTTAATATGGATCACAATATGAGCGTTTTATAGAAAATAGGATAGCTCCCCCAAGACTAGTGCATTATAAAGAATTTGCATTTGAATACAAAATGCACAAGGTGGGATCACCACTTTCACTATATCTATAAAACACTAAACAAGATCAAGAAAATAACAAGATCCACAAGTGGTATGGAAAACAATGGGAGTTGACACAATCCTAGGCACGAGATAAGGCAAATAAAAGCAAAGGCCAATGTAAAGATGATCAATAATTTCTACCACACATGTGAGTACCAATTGTCATAAGACAAGAAGTATTTGGAAATAATTCCCGTTGGTAGATAGCAAGGATATCCAACATCATCTTCACACCAAACACAAGCAAATTGCAACTTGTAGAGCTAACATGCCACCTAGGAACAAGATAATCTACAATATCAACACTAGGTGACAAAATCTCAAATGTACATTTCTAGGCTAGTAATATACATAGCATATTACTCCCCCATAATGTGATACCAATGAATAAAACTTAACAAGAGGCAATAAGAGGATCCAGCAAGAGATAATTAATGGACAATTTAGAATTTGAATTTCTCATGAGAAGACATACCACATAACAACTAGACAATCTTGAAATATCAATACTAGATGGTATTGCTCATGTCACACATTTATAGGACTGTGAGGTGCACAAAGCACATCACTCCCCCATAATGGGATATTCCATTAATCTCTCACAAGAGCCAACTAAGAAATAAACAAGATGCAAAAGGCTCAATGCATGACACACACATACATGATGTGCAAACAAACACAGACATACTTGATTGCTCAAGATAATCAAGTTGGAAGCACAACATATACAAACACATGCAAGGAACAAAACCAAAACATGCAAGTGGGCAAGTAACTTTCAATGTAAACAATTTAAGTACAAGTTACCGCAAGGAGGCACATTGGATATAAGATATAAGCTTGATGATACAATTGACTTGGCTTGAGGCAATAAGAGGGATGAAGTCCCCTTAATTCTTCATAATGTAGCCAAGTGTCCAATGCCCTCCAACAACACCTATTGATCAAGTTTGAGCTAGTTGGTCCCCAACCAAGTTTGGTCCTAAGAGGTTAGTCACAATAGGCTTGGCTACCCAAATGGTTCTTTGCTTCAAACCACTTTGAGTACCAAAAAACTTGGCAAACACATTGCCAACCTTATCCTTACCAAGATAATAGACATCATCAATGATAATTGGGTTGGATGAGGTACCATTTGTGCATGAAGAAGCGACGTGACCTTTTTCACGACATAGGTAGCAACGTCTACTTTTTACTTTCTTCTCACTTGATTTCTCAACTTGAGATTGAGAATGAGAGTGAACTTGTGGCCGCTTCCCTTGTTGCTTGTCACTAATGGCCTTCTTCTTCAAAGGGCAAGATCTAACATGATGCCCTTCAATTTTGCACTTGAAGCAAATGATCTTGGCCGAATTCTTGACTTGTTTTTGGCCCTTCTTCATGTTGCTCTTCGACTTCTTCTTCTTATTGGAGTTGAATCCAAGTCCACCTTTGTCATTGGGGGACTTTTGCACACTCAAGATATTGTTGAGTGTGACCTTCCCTTCATGACACTTGTCCAAGTCTTTCTTCAAAGAAGTGACTTGGGCCTTGAGCTCGTTGATTTCCTCTACATAGTTAGTCTCAACACAAGTACTAGAGAAAGTATAAGCTTCATCGTTAGAGTAACAAGGCAAGGAAAGCAATCATCACAAGATGTACCAACATTGTGAGTAGATGAATTACAAGGACTAGCACATGGCAATATATAGCACTTTGACTAGATGTAGTGCTAGTATCCACATGAGGCTCACTAGATGTTACCTTAGCAAGCATGGCCTCATGAGCTATCTTTAGCACATTATGGGATACTAGAAGATCATCATGAGAGTTTGAGAGCTTTTCATGACTTTCTTCCAATTTCCCATATTTGCTAGATAGCAACTCAAGTTGAGCCTGTAGCTCAACATTATCCTTCAATATGGATGCTTCACAAGAGATAGAGTTAGTAGCACAAGCATCATCATTAGCAACAAGAGGAGAAGACAACTTGGTAAGCTCTTTTGAATAAGAAGCTTTAAGTTGAGCATGAGACTTGGTGGGTTTGATGAGCTCACTCTTAACGACCCTTGAGCCATTTTCGAGGTGCTCAAAGTCCTCAAGGAGTTTAGCATGCGCAACTTCAAGCTCCTCATTTTTAGTTTCAAAATCATTGGCCACCTCAAGAGCTCTATCACGAGATTCCCTTACTCTAGATAATTCTAGAGCAAAAGTCTCCTCAAGAGATTCCTTGGTGGTTTGTTCAAGTTCAAGAGCTTGAGAGAGGTCCGCAATCTCATTAGCGTAATCATGCTCATGACCTTCCATTTTCTCAATGGTGACCTCATGCTCCTCGAGATGAGATTCCAACTCCGCAATATATTTCTTGCCCTCAATGGCAATGGACATAATTTCCATGAAGTTGGAACGAGCAATTTTATTTTTATGAAGAGCTTTAAAAACCATTTCCCCCTTAATTTTTAAGGAGGCAACATTATCATTCTCTTCATCATAATCAACATCATCATCATTCTTGCCATCATCAATATCATCACAAGATATATTGGGATTCAAAGTGGGAGATACCTTTGAGGCCTTGGCCATAAGGCAAAATGCAATAGATGATGATGTAGGATCCCTTGAAGCACCATTAAGACCACATCTTGTGGCAATCCACATGTAGGTGAAGTAGAAGAAGTTGAGAAGGCAACACGGCCGGAGGAGGAGGGAGAACAATCACCCCCACAAATCTTGGACACACCATATTTATCTTGAAGCTTTGTCCATAACTCATGAGCATCTCGGAACGACATGAGTTGAAATATAACTACATTGCTCAAAGCATCGAAAAGCACATTAGAAGCTTGAGCATTGAGATAAGAGTTTTTCTCATCCTCTAAAGATAATCTTTGGGGATCCTTTGGAGGAGAAAACCCCATATCTACAATTCGCTCCAAATTTGCGTCCATGAGCCTAAAGAGGTTAAGCATGTGAATTACCCAAACATCAAAATTTGTGCCATCAAAATTAAGAGTGTCAGAGAATCCTAATCCCCTAGTCGACATCTTTAATCTCTAGGCGGTTAAGCCTAACAAAGAGAGACGAAGCTCTGATACCAATTGAAAGATCGAGGATGTCGCCTAGAGGGGGGGGCGTGAATAGGCGCTTTAAAATAATTACGGTTAAGGCTTGAACAAATGCGGAATAAACCTACAGTTAATCTGTCAAGCACAAAACCTAAA
Organism: Aegilops speltoides; assembly: GCA_021437245.1. Classification (NCBI taxonomy): domain Eukaryota; kingdom Viridiplantae; phylum Streptophyta; class Magnoliopsida; order Poales; family Poaceae; genus Aegilops; species Aegilops speltoides. The sequence goes on from CM038146.1 coordinate 488,817,895, forward strand.
ACAACTAGGCTCACCTATGTGCACCAACAACTTATGCTAAGCAAGATAAGCAACTATGTGATAGCAAGATATATGACAAAGAAAAATATGGCTATCACAAAGTAAAGTGCATAAGTAAAGGGCTCGGGTAAGAGATAACCGAGGCACGCGGGGACGACGATGTATCCCAAAGTTCACACACCCTTGTGGATGCTAATCTCCGTTTGGAGCTGTAACGCCCGGATAATTAGGCTACAGTAAAACTCTTCTAATGATGCCATGTCATCTGTGTTACTGTTGCTAATCAAGTGGTAGTTCAAAATCATTGCAAATTCAAAATATGAATTAGTGACAAACACCCTAAGTTTTTGAAAGTCAAAGCGAAAATGTTCGGGGGTTGCCAAATATTGCACTGGTAATTATGGTGAAGCAAACACCTTTTTATAAAATGCCTAAATGCCCTAAAACTAAATAAAACAGAAAGGGAAAATAAATAAAAGAAAGAAATTACACAAAAAACAAAAAAAGGGGGGAAGCCCCCAGGACCAGCCAGCCCAAACCAACCGCACAGCCACCGTCCGTGCCCCCAGCCCCTGAGCCAGCCTGGCTGCCCAGCTGCCCAGCCTCGCCGCAAGACCCTTCCTTCCTGTTTCCTGACGCGCCGCACTGGCGCTGTCGCCACCAGACCTTCGCCCGGCGACGGGAGGATAAAACGCCACGGCCCCTCTCGGCCTCGTCGGATCCCCTTTCCGCAGATATTTCTCCGCCCTCCAGATCCACGCGCCTCTCCCCCCTCGTCCCCCTCGCATCCGGACGCCACCGATGCCATGGCTCGCCTAACCACGCCACCGAGCCCACCTCACCGCCCCACGGTGTCTCCAAGGCCGCCGTCGTCCACTCCCTCGTCTGGCGCAACCCGTTGGAGACCGGAGTCACCGCGAACGCCCACGCCGCCGTCTTCTTCCTCTACTCGACAAACGTCGCCGCCGTTCTTCTTCGTCTCCGTCGGCGCCCTGCAGCTACTAACCCATTCACGGCCATCGTGCGTGCGCTAGGTGAGCTTCTCCTCCCCTGCTGCTCTTCGTTGGCCCCCCTAGCGCTCAGAGCCAGCCGCCGCCATTGCCGAGGCTCGTCGCCATGGCGTACCTCGCCGCCGTGGCCACGACCGCCGTCGCGCACGCCCGAACTCGCCATTGCACTCCTGGGATTCCTAGGAGCCCAACGCACCCACGCAATAGCCTTCCCGTGCCTACTAGCGCGTTTCTCGTCGGGGACCCGACCGCGCCGCCGCCTGCGCGCGTCGCTGGCGCCCTTCCGGTAACCAAATGGTCACGGGGCCGAGCCCGTTGTGCTCTGCACGTCGCGCAGGTCCACCCTAGCCTTCCCATTCGCCCCGAAGCGCGCTGTGTCGCCATCTTCGTCGCGCCCGAACGCAGCGCGCGCGCTGCCGCCGGCGACCATTCCGGCCGCTCACGCCGTCGTGCTCCCCTCCATTAGACGCGGCGCGAAGAGGCCGTTCCAGAGAGCCTGGCCGCGCCCGATTTGGTGCCCGTAGACGATTTCGCCAACTCCGCGAGGGCCGCCGCTGTTGGTCGCCGAGTCGCTCCGCACCGCCCGCCGACGTGGCTGGCGGGCCCCACCTCGGTCGCCGTCAGGCCCTAATCGCCACGTTGACCAAGTCAATCATACGACGTGGCAGCTACTGCCACTGACATGCGGGCCCATCCAATAAAACAAATAAAGACAAATAGATAAACTGCTAATTAATTAAATAAATTAATTAAAACCTAATGTCTCACTAACTACTGGGCCCTACCTGCTAATTAACCCATTTAATTAGTTTCAAAACCCTGTTAATGCCCCTGACAATGACATGTGGGTCCCACTGGACCCACCTGTCTGGTTTGACTGGTCAACCGACCAGTTGACCTGCTGACATCACGCTGATGTCATGCCTACGTCATCACACACTGTTTTGGATAATGTTGGAATTAAATAAATAATTAAAATCAGAAAATGATTTAAATCTTTAGAAAATCATATCTTTTAATCCGTAACTCGGATGAAAATACTTTCTACATGAAAGTTGCTCAGAACGACGAGACGAATCCGGTTACGCAGCCCATTCGTCCACCACACACCCCTAGCATACCGAACACGCAACTTTCCCCCTCCGGCTCCTCTGCCCGAAAACGCGAAACACCGGGAATACTTTCCCGGATGTTTCCCCCCTTCGTCGGTATCACCTACTACCGCGATTGGGCACACCTAGGATCGTTACTTGTCATGTCATGCATCGATATGTATTTGTTTGCATTGTATTCATTGTTTCTTCCCCCTCTTCTCTCCGGTAGACCACGAGACCGACGCTGCTGCTGCCCAGTACGACTACGGAGTTGAGGACCCCTCTCTCTTGCCAGAGCAACCAGGCAAGCCCCCCCTTGATCACCAGATATCGCCTATTCTCCTCTATACTGCTTGCATTAGAGTAGTGTAGCATGTTACTACTTTCCGTTGATCCTATTCTGATAAATAGCCTGACATTGTTGCTACATCTGTTGATACCTTACCTGCAATCCTAAATACTTAGTATAGGATGCTAGTTTATCATCATTGGCCCTACATTCTTGTCGATCGCCTTGCTATACTATTGGGCCGTGATCACTCGGGAGGTGATCACGGGTATATACTATACATACATACATACTACAGATGGTGACTAAAGTCGGGTCCGCTCAAGAGTACCCATGAGTGATTCACGGTTGGGGCTGAAAGGACCTTTGTCCCGACGGCCCTCTGTGTGGATCTTTGTGGCGGAGCGACAGGCAGGTTGAGACCACCTAGGCGAGAGGTGGGCCTGGCCGATCGGCGTCATGTTGCTTCATAATAACACGCTTAACGAGATCTTGGTATTTGATCCGAGTCCGGCCATTTGGTCTATACGCACTAACCATCTACGTGGGAGTAGTTATGGGTATCCCGGCGTCATGGTATCAGCCGAAGCCTTCTTGACGTCAACGACTGAGTGGCCCGCGCCGGATTGGGCGTAAGCTTTCGCACTTGTATTAAGGGGCTAGTTACGCTTCCGGCACAGACATAACGTCTTGTGTGTGCTCGAGGCGATGGGCCTGCACTGCTGCGCTTAGGTTTAGACCGGCGTGCTGACCTCTCTGTTGTGGCTAGGTGGGGCTGCGAGGTGTTGATCTTCCGAGGCCGGGCATGACCCAGGAAAGTGTGTCCGGCCAAATGGGATCGAGCGTGTTGGGTTATGTGGTGCACCCTGCAGGAAGTTAATCTATTCGAATAGCCGCGTCCCTCGGTAAAAGGACGACCCGGAGTTGTACCTTGACCTTATGACAACTAGAACCGGATACTTAATAAAACACACCCTTCCAAGTGCCAGATACAACCCGGTGATCGCTCTCTAACAGGGCGACGAGGAGAGGATTGCCGGGTAGGATTATGCTATGCGATGCTACTGGAGATGCTACTTGGAGATGCTACTTGGCGATGCTACTTGGAGGACTTCAATCTACTCTCTTCTACATGTTTGCAAGACGGAGGCTGCGAAGCGTAGTCTTTGACAGATTAGCTATCCCCTCTTATTCGGCATTCTGCAGTTCAGTCCCACCGATATGGCCCTTTACACATATACACATGCATATGTAGTGTAGCTCCTTGCTTGTAGTACTTTGGATGAGTACTCACGGTTGCTTTCTCCCCTTTTCCCCTTTCCTTTCTTTTCGGTTGTCGCAACCAGATGTTGGAGCCCAGAGCGACGCCACCGTCGGCGGCGACTACTACTGGAGGTGCCTACTACTACGTGCAGTGGCCGGCGACGACGAGGAGTAGTTTAGGAGGATCCCAGGCGGGAGGCCTGCGCCTCTTCGATCTGATCCCGCTTTGTGCTAGCCATCTTATGGCAACTTGTTTAACTTATGTCTCGTACTCAGATATTGTTGCTTCACTGACTTCGTCTATGATCGAGCACTTGTATTCGAGCCCTCGAGGCCCCTGGCTTGTATTATGATGCTTGTATGACTTATTTTACTTTTAGAGTTGTGTTGTGATATCTTCCCGTGAGTCCCTGATCTTGATCGTACACGTTTGCGTGCATGATTAGTGTACGATTAAATTGGGGCGTCACAAGTTGGTATCAGAGCCGACTGCCTGTAGGAATCCCCCTTCCACACTCCTTGGCCGAAGTCGAGTCTAGTCACTACAAAACTTTTACTAACTTGGCTGTGTGCCTTACGGGCCCACGTCGCCATTGGGTGGTACTAGGATCTTTTACTCCTCGACCTTTACTCTGGGACTCTGAACTCTCTTCTACTCGGGTTAAACGAATTTACTAACTCTAACATTAGGATCCCGTTACCACGTTCACCCCAAAGTTGGATAAGCCATAGTTATTCTGTAGGATAGTATTTTGAATAGTACCCACATTGTCATTTGACTCCATTGAAACATCTTTATTTTCAGATGGAACCCACGAGGCAGGTCATGCGCCACACGACGGCCATTGGTGCCTCAGGGTCACCTGCTGTGCTAGCTGAGATGATGACCTATCTGGGTTATCGCTGGCACCCTGAGTACACCGTCTATGAGGAGTACCAGGACTTTAACCAGGAGCAGTACCGTGCCATCGTCCACCTCTACTCTCGGGAGTATGACTCCACTACCGTGCTGCACACCGCTCATGGTGTTGGAGTGACCATCGAGATGGCAGTTCATGATGCTGCCTATGCTGCTCTGACACGTCTTCGTGGAGAGTATCGGGCGTTGGACACTTCCCCTTTCAGGCACATTGCTATCGCATCCGATGTTGGTGCGGAGGGATACTACACTGCTGCCTACTCCACCGTCACTCGAGAGCCCTTCCACCATCAGAGACTGGTTCTGCATGCTGATGGGTTGGACCGAGCTAACCGAGCTCTTCGCCATGAGCTGTACACCACTCGTCGGCACCTTTACAAGGCTCTGATGCTGTTGCACCCCTTTGTTCTATCTAGACAGCTACCGCGTTCTGCGATCTACCCAGCCAGATCGTGATGCCCGGCGGTGTCGGTTGGCGAGGTGGAGGCTACTCTCCGCACTTGGTCCTCTTCGCCACCGAGCGCCGGGTTCTACACTGAGTATCCGCGGCCCCGTGCGCCGACGTGAACTATCCGTTGCCTCACTATCGGTTGTCGGGACTCGACTACCTCCTGATACCTCCACGGGACTGATGTAGTCTTGCTTATTAGTATTAGATGCATTCGCGAGCCTGCGTGCCGCCTTTGATGACTTAGTCTATGTACTGAACTCTGTGTACTGAACTCTATGTCCGACCCTTTTGTAAGTTGTGCCGACTACTATGTGGTATCTGTCGTGCCCTTTCATTATGCATGATTCATCATAAATGATTATTGTCTATGCAAATTTCTCAATGCTGAACTACCCCTGTTATATATTAGCAGGATGGTTAGACCAGCTGGTCGTGGTCGTGACGACAACGCCCCACCACCGCCCGAGTACATGGCTGGTATGGTCCAACAGCTCGAGATGAATCGCCAGTTCATGGAGAATGTAATGGCTCAGTTCCCTCGCCCCAATATGAACGAGCAGCCAGCCCAAGTGACTCTGCAGGATTTCATGCGCCTCAACCCAACTGTGTACCGCAGCTCAACTCAGCCGCTAGATGCTGATGACTGGCTCCATGACATCACCTATGAGATGGAGTCTGCTGAAGTAGCCCCTGCCCGCTATGTCACCTTTGCTTCCTTCTTTCTGAAGGGACCCGCAGCTCAATGGTGGGACAGCCACAGCGTACTCGCCCGTTGGGACAATATCACTGGCGGACTTTCAAGCTGCCTTCCGTGCCGCTTCATTCCTCGGGGATCATGGGCGGGAAGAAGCGTGAGTTCCGCAACCTCACCCAGGCAACAAAACCGTGGAAGCTTATCGGCGGGAGTTTCGGACTTGTCGCTATCTTATGTCAAGAAGACATTGCAACTGATGCACGCAGACAGGAGAAGTTCCGTGACGGCCTTCAAGCTGACATCAAGCTCGCACTTCTAGTGCATGACTTTGCCGATTTCGCCACCTTGGTGAACAAGGCCATCAATGTCGAGACTGGTCTACAGGAATACCAGAGCTCTCACAAGCGCAGCCGTGACACGGGCTCATCTTCGGGCCCGTCCTCGCAGAAGCGCAAGATATGGATTCCCAACAGCATGTACCAGCCGAATGCACCTGCCCCAAGGCAGTCTTATGCTGCACCTCGTCTGCCTACTGCTCCAACTAGGCAGGCAAGGCTTCCAGCTCCGCCACCCCAAGCTCCTATTCCCACTCCCAATAATGGCCTGTGCTACAAGTGTGGTCAACCAGGCCACCGTGCTAGGGATTGCAATCGAATCGAATCGAGTCAATGGCCCTTCCGCCATCGCGCGGAAACAACCAGCCCTCAAGAACAACAAGGCCAAGTCTTATGGTCATGTTCATGCCAACCACGTTGATCTGAACGAAGCCCAAGACCAGCCGACTACTGTGATGGGTACACTCCTCGTAAATTCAGTACCAGCATCCATTTTATTTGATACAGGTGCATCGCATTCATTCATGTCAGAAGATTTTGCATACAAGCACGACGTTAAATGTGAGCAGATGAACACTTCGGTAGTGGTAAAAACCCCCGCGGGACAATGTCAGACCTCCATGGTTGGCATCGACGTCCCTGTGGAAATCGAAGGATTGGAATTTCACACCTCGCCCATTATCCTGAAGTCGTCTAACATTGACCTCATTCTGGGAATGGATTGGTTAAAGGCGCATACTGCTTCTATCGTTTGCGCCACTAAGACCGTCCATCTACTACACCCTTCAGATGAAATAGTTACATACCAAGCTCACCTGGTGCAAAATGCCGAGGCAAGGCTTTATGCATTGAATGCATTGAACGCTGCACCACTCGAGGGCATTGAAAACATTCCCGTCGTGCGTGAATTCCTAGACGTCTTTCCTGAAGAACTCCCAGGAATTCCCCCTGCTAGAGCTGTCGAATTCGTCATCGACTTGAAACCAGGCACCACTCCTATAGCCAAGCGACCCTACAAGATGCCGCCGCATGAACTCCTCGAGCTTAAGGAGGAAATCGATAAATCTCTTCAAAGTGGTTTCATTCGCCCAAGTTGCTCTCCTTGGGGAGCACCTTCTCTCTTTGTCAAGAATAAGGATGGGACAAACCGATTGGTTCAAGACTATCGCCCTATTAACCAAGCTACCATTCAGAACAAATATCCTCTTCCTCGGATCAATGATCTATATGATCAACTGGCTGGTTCGTCAGTATTCTCTAAACTCGACTTGAGGTTGGGTTACCACCAGATCCGTGTTCGTGAAGAAGATATCCCGAAGACCGCATTTGTGACTCGCTATGGTTCATACGAGTACACCGTCATGTCTTTTGGATTAACCAATGCTCCAGCCACCTTCTCTCGTCTGATGAACTAGATCTTTATGGAATACCTCGACAAATTTGTCGTGGTTTATCTGGATGATATCCTTGTATATTCCAAGAATGAAGAAGAACATGCTGAACATCTTCGTCTTGTTCTGGAAAAGCTTAGAGAGCATCAACTCTATGCCAAGTTCTCCAAGTGTGAATTCTGGCTTCCCGAAGTAACCTATCTTGGACATGTCATCTCTAAGGATGGTATTGCCGTTAACCCTGAACGAGTTCAGGCTATTCTCGATTGGACTCCTCCGAAGAATGTCAAGCAAGTCAGAAGTTTTCTCGGTCTCGCCAGCTATTGCCGTCGATTCATCGAGAACTTCTCCAAGATTGCCAGGCCCCTGACTAACCTGTTGCATAAGGGCGTCAAGTTCCAATGGACAGATAAATGTCAGGAAAGTTTCCAGGCACTCAAAGACAAGTTGACTTCTGCCCCAGTACTAGCTCCTCCTGATACTAAGAAGGACTTCGTCATTTACTGCGACGCTTCCCGTCAAGGATTAGGCTGTGTCCTAATGCAAGACCGCAAAGTTATTGCTTATGCCTCTCGGCAATTGCGCCCTCACGAAGAGAACTACCCAGTTCATGACCTCGAGCTTGCTGCTGTCATTCATGCACTGAAGCAGTGGCGACATTACCTTCTCGGTAATCGTTGCGAGATCTTCACTGACCACCAAAGTCTGAAGTATCTGTTTACTCAACCGGACCTGAACCTCCGCTCAGCAGAGATGGATGGAGATTGTTGCAGACTTTGACTTGGGTATTTCCTATACACCAGGCAAGGCTAATGTAATGGCTGATGCCTTGAGCCGCAAGTCTTACTGCAACCACCTCCAGATTCACAAGGTTCAGCCCTCACTTGTTGAAGAATTTCGAAAGCTGAACCTCCATATTGTTCCTCCGGGTGCGCTCGCTCCCCCTCCTAAGGAGTTTCGCAAGATGAACCTCCATGTTGTTCCTGTGGGTTCTCTCAATACCACAGTTGCGAAACCAGATCTTGTGGACACCATCAAATGGATACGTAAATGTGACGATGAAGTCCACAAGATTAAGCGACCTCAAAGAAGGAAAGCCCTCATTCTTCATCGTTGCTGATGATGGCACCTTATTCTTCAAAGGTCGCCTAGTAGTTCCGAGTAAGAGGGAAAACCTGGATATGCCTCAGAAGGTTATGAAAGAAGCTCATGATACGCCTCTATGTATCCATCCTGGTAGTACAAAGATGTACCAAGACATTCGTCAGAGATTCTCGTGGTCTAACATGAAGCAAGACATTGCTCGCTATGTTGCTGAGTGTGACGTTTGCCGTCGTATCAAAGCAGAACATCAAAGGCCTGCTGGAACTTTGCAACCTATCTCTATTCCTGAATGGAAATGGGACCATGTTGAAATGGACTTCGTCCTTTGGATTTCCCAAATCGCAAAAAGGTAAAGATGCTATTCTTGTCGTCATTGACCGCTTTCTAAAGTTGCGCATTTTACGCTGTCAAGGAAACGATCATCGCTAGTCGGTGGCAAACCTCTACATGTCCGAATTGTCTCGCTTCACGGTATTCCATTGGTAATCGTTCGAGACCGTGGCAGCTTATTCACTTCAAGATTACGGTCAAGTTTCCAAGAAGCTATGGGCACTCATCGCCCTTCAAGCCTTTGCTTTTCATCCTCGATCGCAAGGGCAGGTTGAGCGTGTCAATCAAGTTCTCAAGACATGCTTCGAGCTTGTGTTATTTCCTTCGCAAGAAATGGGAGGAATCTCTCCGTATGCTGAGTTCTCTTATAATAATAGCTATCAAGCTAGTCTCAAGATGGCCCCTTGAAGTGTTATATGGACGAAAGTGCCGAACCCCTCTGAACTGGTCAAAAACTGGGGAACGTCCACTCTTCGGTCCGGATATTATCCAACATGCCGAAGAACAAGTCCGCATTATTCGCGAGAATCTCAAGACTGCTCAGTCACGCCAAAAGAGTAATTATGACCGTAAACATAAGGACATGGTCTATCAACCTGGCGAAAAGGCTTATCTTCGAGTCACGCCAATGAAGGGTGCTCACCGCTTCGGGATCAAGGGCAAGCTAGCTCCTCGCTATATTGGCCCATTCACTATTCTCGAAAGGCGTGGAAAAGTGGCATATCAACTAGAGCTTCCGCCGAACCTTTCTCAGGTTCACGATGTGTTCCACGTATCACAGCTCCGCCGTTGCTTCAAGGACCCAATCCGAGGAGTGGATCATGAAGTGCTCGAATTGCAACAAGATCTCTCCTATAAAGAGCATCCGGTCCGCATTCTCGACCAAGCTGAACGCCGCACACGCCAGAAGGCGATCAAGTTCCTCAAAGTCCAGTGGTCGCACCATTCTGAAGATGAAGCCACTTGGGAACGTGAGGATCGCCTGCGTGATGGATACCCCGCATTGTTTCCTTCTACCTCCTAAATCTCGGGACGAGATTTCTTGTAGTGGAGGAGATTTGTAACGCCCGGATAATTAGGCTACAGTAAAACTCTTCTAATGATGTCATGTCATCTGTGTTACTGTTGCTAATCAAGTGGTAGTTCAAAATCATTGCAAATTCAAAATATGAATTAGTGACAAACACCCTAAGTTTTCGAAAGTCAAAGCGAAAATGTTCGGGGGTTGCCAAATATTGCACTGGTAATTATGGTGAAGCAAACACCTTTTTATAAAATGCCTAAATGCCCTAAAACTAAATAAAACAGAAAGGGAAAATAAATAAAAGAAAGAAATTACACAAAAAACAAAAAAGGGGGGAAGCCCCCATGGCCAGCCAGCCCAAACCAACCGCCTTGACCACCGTCCAGGTGCCCCAGGGCCAAGAGCCAGCCTGGCCGGCCCAGCCGGCCCAGCTCCTCGCCCCGCACCCCTTCCTTCCTGTTCCTCGGACGCGCCCCTTCTGGTATGCTGTCGCCACCAGACTCGCTTCACGGGCGACGGGAGGATAAAACGCCACGGCCCCCTCTCGGCCTCGTCAGATCCCCCTTTCCCCGCAGATATTTCTCCGCCCCTCCAGATCCACCGCGCCTCTCCCCCCTCGTCCCCCTCGCATCCGGACGCCACCGACGCCATGGCTCCGGCCTAACCACGGCCACCGAGCCCACCTCACCGCCCCACGGTGTCTCCAAGGGCCGCCGTCGTCCACTCCCTCGTCTGGCGCAACCCGTTGGAGACCGGAGTCACCGCAACGCCCCCGACGCCGCCGTCTTCTTCCTCTGCTCCGACAAACGTCGCCGCCGTTCTTCTTCGTCTCCGTCGACGCCCCTGCAGCTACTAACCCATTCACCGGCCATCGTGCGTGCCGCTAGGTGAGCTTCTCCTCCCCCTGCTGCTCTTCGTTGGCCCCCTAGCGCTCTGTAGCCAGCCGCCGCCATTGCCGAGGCTCTGGTCGCCGCGGCGTACCTCGCCGCCGTGGCCACGACCACCGTCACGCACGCCCGAACTCGCCGTTGCACTCCTGGGATTCCTAGGAGCCCAACGCGCCCACGCAATAGCCTTCCCGTGCCTACTAGCGCGTTTCTCGTCGGGGACCCGACCGCGCCGCCGCCTGCGCGCGTCGCCGGCGCCCTTCCGGTGACCAAATGGTCACGGGGCCGAGCCCGTTGTGCTCTGCACGTCGCGCAGGTCCACCCTAGCCTTCCCATTCGCCCCGAAGCGCGCTGTGTCGCCATCTTCGTCCGCGCCCGAACTGCAGCCCGCCGTGCTCGTCGCCGGCGACCATTCCGGCCGCTCACGCCGTCGTGCTCCCTCCATCGAGCGCGCGCGAAGAGGCGTTCTCCAGAGCTCTGGTCGCGCCCGATTTGGTGCCCCGTAGCACGATTCCGGCCAACTCCGGCGAGGGGCCGCCTCTGTTGGGTCGCCGGAGTCGCTCCGGCACCGTCCGCCGACGTGGCTAGGCGGGCCCCACCCCCTGGGTCGCTGCCTGTGGGCCTGGGGGCCCCAACTGGCCACGTTGACCAAGTCAACCGCGCTGACGTGGCAGCTACTGCCACTGACATGCGGGCCCATCCAATAAAACAAATAAAAACAAATAGATAAAATGCTAATTAATTAAATAAATTAATTAAAACCTAATGTCTCACTGACTACTGGGCCCTACCTGCTAATTAACCCATTTAATTAGTTTCAAAACCCTGTTAATGCCCCTGACAATGACATGTGGGTCCCACTGGACCCACCTGCCTGGTTTGACTGGTCAACCGACCAGTTGACCTGCTGACATCACGCTGATGTCATGCCTACGTCACCACACACTGTTTTGGATAATGTTGGAATTAAATAAATAAATTAAAATCAGAAAATGATTTAAATCTTTAGAAAATCATATCTTTTAATCTGTAACTCGGATGAAAATACTTTCTACATGAAAGTTGCTCAGAACGACGAGACGAATCCGGTTACGCAGCCCATTCGTCCGCCACACACCCCTAGCATACCGAACACGCAACTTTCCCCCTCCGGCTCCTCTGCCCGAAAACGCGAAACACCGGGAATACTTTCCCGGATGTTTCCCCCCTTCGTCGGTATCACCTACTACCGTGATTGGGCACACCTAGCATCGTTACTTGTCATGTCATGCATTGATATGCATTTGTTTGCATTGTATTCATTGTTTCTTCCCCCTCTTCTCTCTGGTAGACCACGAGACCGACGCTTGCTTTGCTTGAGACGACTACGGAGTTGAGGACCCCTCTCTCTTGCCGAGCAACCAGGCAAGCCCCCCTTTATCACCAGATATCGCCTATTCTCCTCTATACCGCTTGCATTAGAGTAGTGTAGCATATTCTTGCTTTCGTTGATCCTATTACGATGCATAGCGACATTGTTGCTACATCTGTTGATACCTTACGCAATCCTAAATACTTAGTATAGGATGCTAGTTTATCATCATTGTCCCTACATTCTTGTCGATCGCCTTGCTATACTATTGGGCCGTGATCACTCGGGAGGTGATCACGGGTATATACTATACATACATACATACTACGAGATGGTGACTAAAGTCGGGTCCGCTCGAAGAGTACCATGAGTGATTCACGGATTGGGGCTGAAAGGACCTTTGTCCCGACGGCCCTCTGTGTGGATCTTTGTGGCGGAGCGACAGGCAGGTTGAGACCACCTAGGCGAGAGGTGGGCTGGCCCGATCGGCGTCATGGTTGCTTCATAATAACACGCTTAACGAGATCTTGGTATTTGATCCGAGTCGGCCATTTGGTCTATACGCACTAACCATCTACGTGGGAGTAGTTATGGGTATCCCGACGTCGTGGTATCGGCGAAGCCTTCTTGGCGTCAAGAATCGAGTGGCGCTACCGGATTGGGCGTAAGCTCGCACTTGTATTAAGGGGCTAGTTACGCTTCGGCGCACAGATAACGTCTTGTGTGTGCTCGAGGCGATGGGCCCGGACCCTGCTGGCGCTTAGGTTTAGACCGGCGTCTTGACTCTCTGTTGTGGCTAGGTGGGGCTGCGGCGTGTTGATCTTCCGAGGCGGGCATGACCCAGAAAGTGTGTCGGCCAAATGGGATCGGCGTGTTGGGTTATGTGGTGCACCCTGCAGGAAGTTAATCTATTGAATAGCCGTGTCCCTCGGTAAAGGACGACCGGAGTTGTACCTTGACCTTATGACAACTAGAACCGGATACTTAATAAAACACACCCTTCCAAGTGCGGATACAACCCGGTGATCGCTCTCTAACAGGCGACGAGGAGAGGATTGCGGGTAGGATTATGCTATGCGATGCTCTTGGAGATGCTACTTGGAGATGCTTCTTGGAGATGCTACTTGGAGGACTTCAATCTACTCTCTTCTACATGTTTGCAAGGCGGAGGCTGCGAGCGTAGTCTTTGACAGATTAGCTATCCCCTCTTATTACGGCATTTTGCGTTCAGTCCATCGATATGGCCCTTTACACATATACACATGCATATGTAGTGTAGCTCCTTGCTTGCAGTACTTTGGATGAGTACTCACGGTTGCTTTCTCCCCTTTTCCCCTTTCCTTTCTTTACGGTTGTCGCAACCAGATGTTGGAGCCCAGAGCAGACGCCACCGTCGGCGGCGACTACTACTCGGAGGTGCCTACTACTACGTGCATGCCGCGGACGACCGGGGAGTAGTTTAGGAGGATCGAGGCGGGAGGCTGCGCCTCTTCGATCTGTATCGGTTTGTGCTAGCCATCTTATGGCAACTTGTTTAACTTATGTGCGTACTCAGATATTGTTGCTTCCGCTGACTTCGTCTATGATCGAGCACTTGTATTCGAGCCCTCGAGGCCCCTGGCTTGTATTATGATGCTTGTATGACTTATTTTACTTTTAGAGTTGTGTTGTGATATCTTCCCGTGAGTCCCTGATCTTGATCGTACACGTTTGCGTGCATGATTAGTGTACGATTAAATCGGGGGCGTCACAGGACTTCTGCAAACGGACTCCGAATTCGACGAAACCAAGTTTCTTGGAAAGCTAGCGACAAGGGCTAAGACAATCTTGATAGAAATACTAATAAGAAGCAAATGAGAAAAGGCCCAAAAGAAAAAGGTGAGAACTCTTCCTCGGATAAGACTGGTAAAACCTCCAAAACCGAAAACATCATCGAAGATGCATGCAAACTCCGTTTTCGATGAGCTCAAGCTTGTCATCAAGATGACCATAAGCTCTAAGACTCACAAAGATAACCAAACAAGAACCAAGAAACATGATGCAAGGATGCAATGGTTTGAGCTCTCTGAATGATCCGATCAAGCTACTCATCAAGAGCCCCCCTTGATAGTACGACAATCGATCCTATAACCCGGTCTCCCAACTACTTACCATGAGACCGATAAAATAGAAAGCCTATCAAGGGCAAACATTTGCCTTGCACAAAGTCCACTTGAGCACGATGTTGACGATCTTGACTTCCTCAAGTTGGTCCACCTTTCTTGATTGCGTTGGCTCAGCGAAGACTAGTAGATTGCTCCCCCATACTGCACTATGGGTGAGCCACTCTTCGGCACATCTTCACAAGTCCATTGTCACCACAATGGACGTCAAGCTTCAAGCACTTGATCTCTTCGTGATGCATCACTTGAACATGCACACCGCAACCTAACCCCACAAGAACTCTCACAAAGACCATGAGTTAGTACACAAAGCGTAATTGACAATGCTTACCATACCATGGGATCACTTGATCCCTCTCGGTACATCTACGCTTTGTGAGTTGATCAACTTGATTCACTCTTGACTTAGTGTTGATCAACCTTGAACCTTTCCAACTCTCTTCATTTGGATGACGCCTTGAAGGTAAGCATGAATGATCACACAATCTTCTTCTTCAAGACATGCTTGCAATAAGCTCAACTCTCACATGACCAATCTTTGGATAATTTCTTAATAGCACATTGGTCGAGACAAGCTCTCCTTGAAACCAACACATGTACTTCAAGAAAATCCTATGGACAAGACCTTCAAATATAACTCAAGGCAACCATTAGTCTATAGAGATTGTCATCAATTACCAAAACCAAACATGGGGGCACCGCATGTTATTTCACCCGCCATTGGTCACACACCAATCCAGAGATGGAACTTCTTCGAGCCACTAGGTAGATCCTAACCGGATGGGCGGAACATACCAGTGATATGCATAAAAAAGAAAAGCAATGTTTTTGAACTATTATTGATGACCTCGATAAAATTGCGGAGACTCGCACTTTGTCTCAACATGAGATTGAAATAAAAAATCAATCCAATGAGCAGATGACACGTCTATTGCAAGAAGAGGAACTCAAGTGGTACCAAAGATCCGGGCCCATTTTATTTTGGAGGGAGACAATAATACACGCTATTTCCAATTGGTCGCCAATGGGCGGCACCGGAAGAAGTGTATTTTTAGTCTCTAACAAGATGAGGGATGCTACATCTTGAGCTTGCGTTGGTTTTTCCCTTGAAGAGGAAAGGGTGATGCAGCAAAATAGAGATATGTATTTTCCTCAGTTAAGAACCAAGGTATCAATCTAGTAGGAGATACAAGCAAGTCTCCAATCTATGCATCTGCACAAACAATCAAACACTTGCACCCAACGTGGTAAAGGACGTCAATCCCTTCAGGGTCACTTGCAAAGGTGAGATCTGATAGAGATAGATATAAAAGATTACGAAAACGTAAAACAAAGTAAAAGTAAATAAATTGCAGCGAGGTATTTTTTGGTTTTTTGGTTTATAGATCTGAAAAAATGATGGAAAATAGACCCGGGGTGCATAGGTTTCACTAGAGGCTTCTCTCTTGAAGGGAAATAATACGGTGGGTGAACAAATTACTGTCGAGCAATTGATAGAAAAAGCGCAAAGTTATGACGATATCCAAGGCAATGATTATAAATATAGGCATCACGCCCATGTCAAGTAGACCGAAATGATTCTGCATCTACTACTATTACTCCACACATCGACCACTATCGAGCATGCATCTAGAGTATTAAGTTCATAAGAATGGAGTAACGCCTTAAGTAAGATGACATGATGTAGAGGGATAAACTCAAACAACATGATGAAAATCCCATCTTTTTACCCTTGATGGCAAAAATACAAATACGTGCCTCGCTACCCCTACTTTGTCACCGGGTGAGGACACCACTAGATTGAGCCCCAAAACTAAGCACCTCTCCCATTGTAAGAAAAACATTCTAGTTGGCCAAACCAAACCGATAATTCGAAGAGAAATGCAAAGATATCAAATTATGCATATAAGAATTCAGAGTAGATTCGAATAATATTCATAGATAATCTGTATTGGAAAACATAGTAATTTCAAAACTATCTTAGACATCTTTTATAATTGTGAGCACTCATTAAGTATGACATGCTAAAGAGTTGATGTTGGACAAGGAAGACAACGTAATGTGTTATGTTTTCTCACATCTCAGTTAAAGTATATTGTCATGCATCATTCAAACATGTTGAGCTTGCCTTTCCCCCTCATGCTAGCCAAAATTCCTTGCACCAAGTTGTAACATCCCAAATTTTCAATTTGGATGTTTATAAATAGATCATTCATATGCATCCATGATTTATGCATTTTTGCCCCATTTGTATTATTTGATTTTGATCCAAGGAACTTTGAGCAATTCAAGGACCAAAAGAGAGAGTTGGAAGTTTCCCTAAAACCCACTTTTGAAATTTCAAAATTTGGAAATTGGATCAAACTTGGTTCCACCAAAAAACATTTATTTCCATTATTCCAAAAATAAAATAAAGAGAGAAGATAAAATGACTTCTTCAAAATCAGAAGGAAAATATTGTAATTTGAATTTGGAACCAAAATATATTTGTTGGGTTTTATTTGCAATTTATTTTATTAGTTTAGCAAAAATGTTTATTTTTTAAAAATTTGCATTTTAGGCCGGATAAATGTTCACAAGGTCATATATAAGACCATATTATTATGTGAACATTTTTCCTCAGATCTAAATAATAATTCTCAGAGAGCGAACAATTTATTTATTGATTATCTAGTCTAATGTTGTTATTAGTTAAGATTTCTCTCTGTCAGCCTATCTAGCCCATCTATCTCTTCTATTTTTTTCTCCTTTGCCCTTGGCCCAACTTCTCCCACTAAGGCCCATATCTTCCAGCCCAAACGATTTCCATCTTCCTCCTCTCATCGTTACAGGAACATGAACATAGAGCAACAGCCATGGACGCCTGTACCTCGATCCCTCCCTTCCTCTCCCTCTCCCAACTCAATAACTGCCGGAACCGGTTCCCCTTACCTCCCTCGACCTCTCCCATCCTCTGGTGCGCCTCAAAGACAACCATAATGGCCACCATGAGCGCTTGAAATTGCAGCCATTAACACATCTTGCCCCACCCAACTCTGGACCGCCCCTGCCCTATATAAAGAACCCCAGGGAGCCCCTCTCACCTCTTGTCCGAAGCCCTGTCCTTCTGGAGCTTTTCCCCCTATCTAACTTCGTCAATTGCTCGTCGGAGTTCGTGTATTCCGGCGGCTTCTCCACCGCGCCAGGAGACGAGAACTATCCCGTCGCACTGCTGCTCGGATCCGCCTCATCGTCCTCTACACCGTCCCGCACATATCCTTCGCCGAAGCACACAGGATCCACCATCTTCCTCATCTCCGGCGACAAGTCCGGTGAGCACCCAGCCAACCAATCAGAAAGTGCCATTTGGCATCTGGCCGAATTTGTTTCTCCTTTTCCAGTATTTTTTCCAATCTCAGATTCTATACCAATTCTTGGTTCTAGTATATCTTTTAGTCTATAGATCCGATTTAGTTGATTCTTTTTCCTACAGCTTCATAAAAATATCCTCTATCCAGAGAACCAAACGAAAAATATTTTTGAAAATTTTAAAATTTGAATTCAAACAGATCTGAATTCAAACTTCGTTAGGCCGTAACTCGAGTTTCGTAACTCCGTTTTAGGTGATTCTTTTTGCAAATCGATGATCGTAACGTGTACTTTCTGTTAAAACCAAAACCATTTATTTTTGTTGCTGTAAAAATTACGTTCTGTACAAAAACTTTATTTGGATGTTTTGGAGTTTTCCGAAGTCTTTTATTCGTTTTCTTTTTGATCCTTATTGCTTGATTGCTTATGATTGTCATTACATGCTTTGTTAGATCATCCGGAGTGCGAGGCTTGCTACTACGAATCTTTAGAGTTCAACGGTCGTCAACAAGGCAAGTTCACACTTTGATCATAATTTTCAATACCTAGTTTTTACTATGCATTAGTTTAAACCTCAAAGATTACATGAGTAGGATTGGCAACATGTGGTTATGCTATGTAGTTCATGTGGTAGGAACCTATGATCTTTGATCACCCCGGGAATATTCGTTATATCATATCTAGCTTAACCATGCACTTAGATGGGGATTGGTATGTGTGATTCATGCAAGTTGTGAGAGTTAATAATTTTGGATAACCTAAGGTGGCAACTTTAATACACATCTGGGTGGATTATTTGGGGCACCTGGAGTAACAAGTGCTAGCCCAAGGGGAATCCCGGAGTACCCGTGTGATTACCCTAGGGATCATAAGATATTTCATTCCTAGAAACTTCCGTGTGCAGCCACAAGCCATTATGGGCTCTGGCATAGTTGAGTAAGTTGTGTGACCTCTTTTCGTGGTAGACTAGCTGATGTAGGGGAAAGTAGGTGTACCGGTCTACCCATGGTTAAGGGGAAACGCTTCTAAAAAGCTATGTCTCGGTCTTCCGATCATGGAGGTGGTCGAGTCTTGTGGGGAAAAGTGCGCAAACCTCTGCAGAGTGTACAAACTAATCATGATTAGCCGTGTCCCCGGTTATGTACAACTTGAGTATCTAGAAGTGAATTATTGGTTGATCTCATCACTTTATTTAATGAAATTATTGGGTTACTAATAACTTGGGAATTTTGGGATTGAGTTGGAGGAACCTTCTCAATAATGGCATTTTAATTTAGTAATAAGTAAAAAAAATTATTCCTTTGTTGTAGGGTAAAATTGGCTTTATGCAAAAATTAAACTTAGAGCCTCCACCAGCTAAATTTGCATATAGAGATAGTTTCTTTTTCATTATTATTTTATGGTGTGAAATTGCCAGCATATTCCATGCGCTGACCTACACGGCTGCAACGTCTCATGTTTCTGACTTTTCCGACGAGGATTAAAGGTGCGATAGGTTGTTGTTCTGCACCTAGTTTGCCGTGGAGTTGGATGGACTCATTTACCTACGATGCTTCCGCAGTTATTTTATTTTAGATGGCCTTTGGCCATATTATTATAATAAATACTCTTTTGAGGACCTCGATATAATAAAGTGTGTGATTGAACTCTGTTATAATTCCTCGAGTACTGTGTGTGTCAGCAATACCGATCCAGGGATGACACTTAAGCACAGAGAATTCGACCCATTTGGGTCGGGTCGCTACAAGATGGTATCAGAGCACACACTGACTGTAGGACGCGACCAGTAGGAAATGGAAAACATAGGAAGAAAACTCTATTTTACGACTTCCTTAAATATCTGTTGGTCAATACTCTTCTCTATTCATTTCTATCTCTTCTCCACTTCAATAAAATAGTTGTCGAACCCCATCACCAAGTTGCTCAGCCCGATGAGACCATGACCTATGAAGAGATCATTTACGTAGAAGAAGAAGCTAGAGTTGACATTGATTTGAGGAGATTTATTTCAGACCACCACTACCAAGTTGAGTCCAACTAATGATTTGCGGTAGTATGAAGAGATCATATCTCTTGTGGATTTGACCTTACCTGTAGGTTTTTGCTTGTATGGTGTGATCTGTGTGAATTGCTTGATTTGAAATTTTCTTACTATCGTAAGCATACGGGTAGTGATTTCTCTCATTAGGCCCTTATTCTATTCTAATTTCTCATCCACTCTAAACCTAACAAATGCCTCCAAGACGTGACCCGGAATTTCCATCGGAACTTACCCAGTTGATCCAGAACCAGAATGCCCTCATGCAGCTACTCATCCAGAATAAGAAACAGAACAACAACAACAACCCACCGTCACCACCCCCGGGCGACAACCTTACCCGTTTTCTGAGGTTGAACCCACCCATGTTCTCTAGCAGTACGGAGCCGATCGTCGCGGATGACTGGCTTCGCAAGATCGGAAGGGATCTGACCACCGCAGGATGCACTGACGCTGAGAAGGTGCGCTTTGCCGCACATCAACCGGATGGACCAGCAGCCTCATGGTGGGAGAATTACACCACCACATTCCCCATAGCCAATGTGACTTGGGATCAGTTCCAGCAGGCGTTCCGTACCGCACATATTTCAGCGGGAGCTATGAGTCTGAAGAAGCGTGAGTTCCGCAACTTACGCCAGGGAAATCGTTCTGTTGGTGATTCTGTGGAGGAATTGAGCAAGTTATCCAGGTATGCTCCCGGAGATGTGGCCGATGATGCCGCTAAGCAGGAGAATTTTCTAGAGGGACTAAACGATGATTTGGGACTTCATTTGACTGTGGCTACCTTTAACAATTATCAAGAGTTGGTCGACAAGGCTCTCATTCTGGAAGGCAAGCAGCAGCAGGTGGAGAATCGCAAGAGGAAGTATGGACAGGGAAAGCACAACTCTGGAGTTCAGCAGAAGCCTCGCTATACCCCGTACTCGGGAAATAATGGATCAGGATCTGGCAAGTATGGTGGACACACTCACCATAACAATGGAGGACATTCACATCATGGAGGGAATGGACACAACCATAATGGCCATAGGAATGGCAATGGGAATGGAGGAAACAACAATCAGCATCACTCCAACCCCGCTACACTGGCAAAGAAGGATCTGACCCACATTACCTGCTTCAAGTGCGGGAAAACCGGACACTACGCCACCGATTGCCCTGAGGCGAAGAACGGGAATGGAAATGGAAGCTCTGGAGGCAAGAAGCCCAATCCCTTCACCAGAGGTCACGTGAACCATGTCAATGTGGAGGAAGTTTATGACCAGCCTGACATCGTTGTTGGTAAGTTCTTGGTTAATTCATTTACAGCCCTTGTTCTTTTTGACACTGGTGCATCACATTCATTCATATCAAGGGGGTTTGTGGATAAGTTTAAGTTGCCGACCGTAGCCCTTAAGTCACATATGTTAGTGAGTTCCCTTGGAGCAGAGTATATGGCTAGTCGGGGATGTTTTCAGTTGCCATTGACCATAGGGAGACACGTGAAAGGATCGATATGGTTGACTAGAGGGGGGTGAATAGGCAACTAACAATTTTTAAGCTTTATTTACCAAATTAAACTTTGCAACAAAATAGGTTCTCTAGATGTGCAACTAAGTGAGCAACCTATATGATGCAATAACAACTAGCACATGTGCAAGCAAGGGATACAACACAAGTAAGCTTGCAAAAGTAAAGGCACGAAATAACCAAGAGTGGAGCCAGTGGAGACGAGGATGTGTTACCGAAGTTCCTACCTTTTAAAGGGAAGTACGTCTCCGTTAGAGTGGTGTGGAGGCACAATGCTCCCCAAGAAGCCACTAGGGCCACCGTATTCTCCTCACGCCCTCACACAAAGCAAGATGCCGTGATTCCACTATTGGTGCCCTTGAAGGCGGCAACCGAACCTTTACAAACAAGGTTGGGGCTATCTCCACAACAATTGGAGGCTCCCAACAACACCACGAAGCTTCACCACAATGGAGTATGGCTTCGAGGTGACCTCAATCGTCTAGGGTGCTCAAACACCCAAGAGTAACAAGATCCGCTAGGGATAAGTGGGGGGAATCAAATATCTCTTGGTGGAAGTGTAGATCGGGCCCTTGTCACCCAATCCCGAGCAAATCAACAAGTTTGATTGGCTAGGGAGAGAGATCTGGCAAAAATGGAGCTTGGAGCAACAATGGAGCTTGGAGATGGAAGAGGTAGTCAACTAGAGGTAGGAGACGCCCCTTTTATACTCGTGGAAGAGATCCAACCGTTATCCACATGTTCAGCCTGCGACAAGCGGTACTACCGCTCCAGGGGCGCGGTACTACCGCAAGGCTGCGCGGTACTACCGTGGCGGACCACGGTACTTCCGCGGCACCAACAGAGGTCGGGACTTGCCTGACTTGGGTGCAGTACTACCGCTTGCGCGGTACTACCGCTCCCCCTTGCGGTACTACCGCAAGGCAGGAAAGTCATTGCCTACGAAGAGCGCGGAGGAAATAAATTACATCTGTGCCTACTTCCGCTGAAAATGAGGTAGTGCGAAAATCCGACGCGGTACTACCGTTGAGGCGCGGATGTAAAAAATTACATCCGCTCCTACTACTGTGACGCCGTGGTACTAGGTAGGAGGGCCACGGTACTATGACTCCTGGGAAGCGGTACTACCGTGAGCTCCCACGGTACTACCGCGCTGGACGAGCGGTACTACCGTGGGGGCGCGGATGTAAAAAATTACATCCGCCCCCACTACCGTACCAGAGCGGCACTAGGCCTGGGAGCCACGCTAGTAAGGCTCCAGGGGAGCGGTACTACCGTGACCCACAGCGGTACTACCGCTGGTGCTTGCGGTACTACCGCAAGTACAGTAGTAGCCGTCAGATTTAGGCACAACTAGGATAACGAAGAGATGCTCCAAAGTGCAAGGAAAGGTAGGACAAGTGTACGTGTTTATTCCACCCAAACCTTTCCAACGCGGACCCCCTCTTAATAATACGGCTCTCCTACGACTCAAATCCACCAAAGAGAAACGTAGAACAACGCCGACTTCAATAGTCTCTGAGGGGCACCGAATCGTCTCGTGCCTAGTGATGAAGTATCTGAGAAACTCAGGGCACACGATTAGTCCGCAAAAGTATTGTCATCAATCACCAAAACACTTAAGGGATACAAATGCCCTTACAATCTCCCCCTTTTTGGTGGATTGATGACAATAGGGATTTGCACATAGATGAGATAATATTGAGCAAAGACAAACCCCTCCTCTCTAAAATATAGATGGGCTCCCCCTAGATGTGTGCAATCTAGATGAATGCTTTGGACTGCATAGCACACAAACTAGGATCAACACTCCCCCTATATTTTAGAGACCAAGGCATGATAAATAACATCGAAGTAGAGCATAGCATTGTTGGGGAACGTTGCAGAAAATTTAAAATTTTCCTACGGTTTCACCAAGATCAATCTATGAGTTCATCTAATCAATGAGTGATAGGAGTGCATCTACATACCCTTGTAGATCGTGAGCGGAAGCGTTCAAGGGAATGGGGATGATGGAGTCGTACTCGCCGTGATCCAAATCACCGATGACCAAGTGCTGAACGGACAGCACCTCTGCGTTCAACACACGTACGGAGCGGATGACGTCTCCTCCTTCTTGATCCAGCAAGGGGGAAGGAGAGGTTGAGGAAGAAGACTCCAGCAGCAAAGACGCTGGCGTGGTGATGGTGGAGAAGCGATACTCGGCAGGCTTCGCCAAGCAACCGCGGGAGGAGGAAGAGGTGTAGCAGGGGGAGGAAGGCGCCAAGACTCGAGGTGCGGCTGCCTCCGTCCCCCTCCTTATATAGGCCCCAGTAGCCGCCCTAGAGATGGGATCTCTAGGGGGGGGCGGCCCAAGGGGTGGAGTGCCCCCCAAGGCAAGTGGAGGCGCCCCCTCCCCTAGGGTTCCCAATCCTAGGCAGGAGGGGGGCCCAGGGGGGCGAACCAGCCCACCAGGGGCTGGTCCCCTCCCCACTTCAGCCCACGGGGCCCTCCGGGATGGGTGGCCCCACCCGGTGGACCCCCGGGACCCTTCCGGTGGTCCCGGTACAATACCGGATGCCCTGAAACATTCCCGATGGCCGAAACAGCACTTCCTATATATAAATCTTCACCTCCGGACTATTTCGGAACTCCTCGTGACGTCCGGGATCTCATCCGAGACTCCGAACAACATTCGGTAATCACATACAAGTCTTCCTAATAACCATAGCGTCACCGAACCTTAAGTGTGTAGACCCTACGGGTTCGGGAATCCTGCAAACATGACCGAGACAGCTCTCCGGCCAATAACCAACAACGGGATCTGGATACCCATGTTGGCTCCCACATGTTCCACGATGATTTTTTCGGATGAACCACGATGTCGAGGATTCGATCAACCCCATATACAATTCCCTTTGTCAATCGGTACGTTACTTGCCCGAGACTCGATCGTCGGTATCCCAATACCTCGTTCAGAATCATTACCGGTAAGTCACTTTACTCATACCGTAATGCATGATCCCGTGAGCAAACACTTGGTCACTTTGAGCTCATTATGATGATGCATTACCGAGTGGGCCCAGAGATACCTCTCCATCATACGGAGTGACAAATCCCAGTCTCGATCCGTGTCAACCCAACAGACACTTTCGGAGATACCTGTAGTGCACCTTTATAGTCACCCAGTTACGTTGTGACGTTTAGTACACCCAAAGCACTCCTACGGTATCCGGGAGTTACACGATCTCATGGTCTAAGGAAAGGATACTTGACATTGGAAAAGCTCTAGCAAACAAACTACACGATCTTGTGCTATGCTTAGGATTGGGTCTTGTCCATCACATCATTCTCCTAATGATGTGATCCTGTTATCAACGACATCTGATGTCCATAGTCAGGAAACCATGACTATCTGTTGATCAACAAGCTAGTCAACTAGAGGCTTACTAGGGACATATTATGGTCTTATGTATTCACACGTGTATTACGATTTCTGGATAATACAGTTATAGCATGAATAAAGACAATTATCATGAACAAGGAAATATAATAATAATCCTTTTATTATTTCCTATAGGGCATATTTCCAACAGTCTCCCACTTGCGCTAGAGTCAATAATCTAGTTACATTGTGATGAATCGAACACCCATAGAGTTCTGGTGTTGATCATGTTTTGCTCGCGAGAGAGGTTTAGTTAAAGGATCTGCGACATTCAGATCCGTATGTACTTTGCAAATATCTATGTCTCCATCTTGAACATTTTCACGGATGGAGTTGAAACGACGCTTGATGTGCCTGGTCTTCTTGTGAAACCCGGCTCCTTGGCAAGGGCAATAGCTCGGTGTTGTCACAGAAGAGTTTGATCGGCCCCGGCGCATTGGGTATGACTCCTAGGTCGGTGATGACCTCCTTCACCCAAATTGCTTCATGCGCTGCCTCCGAGGCTGCCATGTACTCCGCTTCACATGTAGATCCCGTCACGACACTCTGCTTGCAGCTGCACCAGCTTACTACTCCACCATTCAACATATACACGTATCCGGTTTGTGACTTAGAGTCATTCAGATCTGTGTCGAAGCTAGCGTCGACGTAACCCTTTACGACGAGCTCTTCGTCACCTCCATAAACGAGAAACATGTCCTTTGTCCTTTTCAGGTACTTCAGGATATTCTTGACCGCTATCCAGTGTTCTTTGCTGGGATTACTTTGGTACCTTCCTACCAAACTTACAGCAAGGTTTACATCAGGTCTGGTACACAGCATGGCATACATAATAGATCCTATGGCAGAAGCATAGGGGATGACACTCATCTCTTCTTTATCTTTTGCCGTGGTCAGGCATTGAGCCGAGCTCAAACTCACACCTTGCAATACAGGCAAGAACCCTTTCTTGGACTGATCCATTTTGAACTTCTTCAAAATCTTATCAAGGTATGTGCTTTGTGAAAGACCTCTGAGGCGTCTCGATCTATCCCTATAGATCTTGATGCCTAATATGTAAGCAGCTTCTCCAAGGTCCTTCATTGAGAAACACTTATTCAAGTAGGCCTTAATGCTGTCCAAAAGTTCTATATCATTTACCATCAAGAGTATGTCATCTACATATAATATGAGAAATGCTACAGAGCTCCCACTCACTTTCTTGTAAACACAGGCTTCTCCATAAGTCTGCATAAACCCAAACGCTTTGATCATCTCATCAAAGCGAATGTTCCAACTCCGAGATGCTTGCACCAACCCATAAATGGATCGCTGGAGCTTGCATACTTTGTTAGCATCTTTAGGATCGACAAAACCTTCCGGCTGCATCATATACAGTTCTTCCTTAAGATGTCCGTTAAGGAATGCCGTTTTGACGTCCATCTACCATATCTCATAATCATAGTATGCGGCAATTGCTAACATGATTCGGACGGACTTCAGCTTCGCTACGGGAGAGAATGTCTCGTCGTAGTCAACCCCTTTAACTTGTAGATAACCCTTAGCGACAAGTCGAGCTTTATAGATGGTAACATTACCATCCGCGTCCATCTTCTTCTTAAAGATCCATTTGTTTTCTATCGCTCGCCGATCATCGGGCAAGTCTGTCAAAGTCCATACTTTGTTTTCATACATGGATTCTATCTCGGATCGCATGGCTTCAAGCCATTTGTTGGAATCTGGGCCCGCCATCGCTTCTTCATAGTTCGAAGGTTCACCGTTGTCTAACAACATGATTTCCGGGACAGGGTTGCTGTACCACTCAGTGCGGAACATGTCCTTGTGGACCTCTGGTTCAAGAGCAACTTGATCCCAAGTACCTTGATCATCATCATTATTTTCCTCTCCGATCGGTGTAGGCATCACAGGAACATTTTCCTGAGCTGCACTACTTTCCTGTTCAAGAGGTAGTACTTCATCGAGTTCTACTTTCCTCCCACTTACTTCTTTCGAGAGAAACTCTTTGTCCAGAAAGGATCCGTTTTTGGCAACAAAGATCTTGCCCTCGGATCTTAAGTAGAAGGTATACCCGATGGTTTCCTTAGGGTATCCTATGAAGACGCATTTTTCCAACTTGGGTTCGAGATTTTCAGGTTGAAGTTTCTTGACATAAGCATCGCATCCCCAAACTTTTAGAAACGACAGCTTAGGTTTCTTCCCAAACCATAATTCATACGGTGTCGTCTCAACGGATTTAGACGGTGCCCTATTTAAAGTGAATGTAGCTGTCTCTAGAGCGTATCCCCAAAATGATAGCGGTAAATCGGTAAGAGACATCATAAACCGCACCATATCCAATAGAGTGCGATTACGACGTTCGGACACACCGTTACGCTAAGGTGTTCCAGGCGGGGTGAGTTGTGAAACGATTCCACATTTCCTTTAAGTGTGTACCAAATTCGTGACTTAAATATTCTCCTCCACGATCTGATCGTAGGAATTTTATCTTTCGGTCACGTTGATTCTCTACCTCATTCTAAAATTCCTTGAACTTTCTAAAGGTCTCAGACTTGTGTTTCATTAAGTAGACATACCCATATCTACTCAAGTCATCAGTGAGAGTGAGAACATAACGATATCCTCCGCGAGCCTCAACGCTCATTGGACCGCACACATCGGTACGTATGATTTCCAATAAGTTGGTTGCTCGCTCCATTGTTCCGGAGAACGGAGTCTTGGTCATTTTTCCCATGAGGCATGGTTCACATGTGTCAAATGATTCATAATCGAGAGACTCTAAAAGTCCATCAGCATGGAGCTTCTTCATGCGCTTGACACCAATGTGACCAAGGCGGCAGTGCCACAAGTATGTGGGACTATCGTTATCAACTTTACATCTTTTGGTATTCACACTGTGAATATGTGTAATACTACGCTCGAGATTCCTTAAGAATAAATCATTGACCATCGGGGCATGACCATAAAACATATCTCTCATATAAATAGAACAACCATTATTCTCGGATTTAAATAAGTAGCCATCTCGTATCAAACGAGATCCAGATACAATGTTCATGCTAAAACTTGGCACTAAATAACAATTATTAAGGTTTAAAACTAATCCTGTAGGTAAATGTAGAGGTAGCGTGCCGATGGCGATCACATCGACCTTGGAACCATTCCCGACGCGCATCGTCACCTCGTCCTTCGCCAGTCTCCGCTTATTCCGCAGCTCCTGCTGTGAGTTACAAATATGAGCAACGGCACCGGTATCAAATACCCAGGAGTTACTACGAGTACTGGTAAGGTACACATCATTTACATGTATATCAAATATACCTTTAGTGTTGCCGGCCTTCTTGTCCGCTAAGTATTTGGGGCAGTTCCGCTTCCAGTGACCCTTCCCTTTGCAATAAAAGCACTCAGTCTCGGGCTTGGGTCCATTGCTTGACTTCTTCCTGGCAACTGGTTTACCAGGCGCGGCAACATCCTTGCCGTCCTTCTTGAAGTTCTTCTTACCCTTGCCCTTCTTGAACTTGGTGGTTTTATTGACCATCAACACTTGATGTTCTTTCTTGATTTCTACCTCTGCCGACTTCAGCATTGAAAATACTTCAGGAATAGTTTTCACCATCCCCTGCATATTGTAGTTCATCACAAAGCTCTTATAGCTCGATGGGAGCGACTGAAGGATTCTGTCAATGACTGCCTCATCCGGGAGGTTAATGTCCAGCTGGGACAGGCGGTTGTGCAACCCAGACATTTTGAGTATGTGCTCACTGACAGAACTATTTTCCTCCATCTTACAACTGTAGAACTTGTCGGAGACTTCATATCTCTTGACCCGGGCATGAGCTTGAAAAACCATTTTCAGCTCCTCGAACATCTCATATGCTTCGTGTTGCTCAAAACACTTTTGTAGCCCCGGTTCTAAGTTGTAAAGCATGTCGCACTGAACGAGGGAGTAATCCTCAGCACGTGACTGCCAAGCGTTCATAATGTCTTCGTTCTCTGGGATGGATGCTTCACCTAGCGGTCCATCTAGGACATATGCTTTCTTGGCAGCTATGAGGATGATCCTCGGGTTCCGGACCCAGTCTGTATAGTTGCTGCCATCATCTTTCAGCTTGGTTTTCTCTAGGAACGCGTTGAAGTTCATGTTGACATGAGCGTTGACCATTTGATCTACAAGACATATTTGCAAAGGTTTTAGACTAAGTTCATGATAATTAAGTTCATCTAATCAATTTATTTTGATGAACTCCCACTCAGATTAGACATCCCTCTAGTCATCTAAGTGTTACACGATCCGAGTTGACTAGGCCGTGTCCGATCATCATGTGAGACGGAGTAGTCATCATCGGTGAACATCTCCATGTTGATCGTATCTTCCATACGACTCATGTTCGACCTTTCGGTCTCGTGTTCGAGGCCATGTGCGTACATGCTAGGCTCGTCAAGTTAACCCTAAGTGTTTTTGCATGTGTAAAACTGTCTTACACCCGTTGTATGTGAACATAAGAATCTATCACACCCGATCATCACGTGGTGCTTGAAGCAGCGAACTTTAGCAACGGCGCAGTTAGGGAGAACACTTCTTGAAATTGTTGTAAGGGATCATCTTATTTACTACCGTCGTTCTAAGTAAACAAGATGCATAAACATAATAAACATCACATGCAATTATATAG
Source organism: Aegilops speltoides (assembly GCA_021437245.1). Taxonomy (NCBI): domain Eukaryota; kingdom Viridiplantae; phylum Streptophyta; class Magnoliopsida; order Poales; family Poaceae; genus Aegilops; species Aegilops speltoides. Next base: position 488,847,188 of record CM038146.1, read on the forward strand.
TAGTGACATGATATGGCCAATATCATATAGCTCCTTTGATCTCCATCTTCGTGGCTCCATGATCATCTTTGTCACCGGCATGACACCATGGTCTCCATCATCATGATCTCCATCATCGTGTCTTCATGAAGTTGTCACGCCAACGACTACTTCTACTTCTATGGCTAACACGTTTAGCAATAAAGTAAAGAAATTTACATGGCGTTCTTCAATGACACGCAGGTCATACAAAAATAAAGACAACTCCTATGGCTCCTGCCGGTTGTCATACTCATCGACATGCAAGTTGTGATTCCTATTACAAGAACATGATCTCATACATCACATATATATCATTCATCATTCATCACAACTTTGGCCATATCACATCACAAGACACTTGCTACAAAAACAAGTTAGACGTCCTCTAATTGTTGTTGCAAGTTTTTTACGTGGCTTCTATAGGTGATCTAGTAAGAATGTTTTCTTACCTACGTTAAAGCCACAACGTGATTTGTCAACTTCTATTTACCCTTCATAAGGACCCTTTTCATTGAATCCGCTCCAACTAAAGTGGGAGAGACAGACACCCGCTAGCCACCTTATGCAACTAGTGCATGTCAGTCGGTGGAACCTGTCTCACGTAAGCGTACGTGTAAGGTTGTTCCGGGTCGCTTCATCCAACAATACCGCTGAAGCAAGATAAGACTAGTAGCGGCAAGAAAGTTGACAACATCTATGCCCACAACAAAATTGTGTTCTACTCGTGCAATAGAGAACTACGCATAGACCTAGCTCATGATGCCACTGTTGGGGAACGTTGCAGAAAATTAAAATTTTTCCTACGGTTTCAGCAAGATCCATCTATGAGATCATCTAAGCAACGAGTGATAGGAGTGCATCTACATACCCTTGTAGATCATGAGCGGAAGCGTTCAAGGGAACGGGGATGATGGAGTCGTACTCGCCGTGATCCAAATCACCGATGACCAAGTGCTGAACGGACAGCACCTCCGTGTTCAACACACATACGGAGCGGATGACGTCTCCTCCTTGATCCAGGAAGGGGGTAGGAGAGATTGAGGAAAAAGACTCCAGCAGCAGCACGACGGCGTGGTGATGGTGGAGAAGCAGTACTCCGGTAGGGCTTCGCCAAGCAACCGTGGAAGGAGGAAGAGGTGTAGCAGGGGGAGGGAGGCGCCAAGACTCGGGTGCGCTGCCGCCTCCTCCCCTCCTTTATATAGGCCCCAGGTAGCCGCCCTAGAGATGGGATCTCTAGGGGGGGCGGCGGCCAAGGGGGGTGGAGTGCCCCCCAAGGCAAGTGGAGGCGCCCCCTCCCCTAGGGTTCCCAACCCTAGGCGCAGAGGGGGCCCCAAGGGGGGCGCACCAGCCCACCAGGGGCTGGTCCCCTCCCCACTTCAGCCCACGGGGCCCTCCGGGATGGGTGGCCCCACCCGGTGGACCCTCGGACCCTTCCGGTGGTCCCCGTACAATACCGGATGACCCCGAAACTTTCCCGATGGCCGAAACAGCACTTCCTATATATAAATCTTCACCTCTGGACTATTTCGGAACTCCTCGTGACGTCCGGGATCTCATCCGGGACTCCGAACAACATTCGGTAATCACATACAAGTCTTCCTAATAACCCTAGCGTCACCGAACCTTAAGTGTGTAGACCCTACGGGTTCGGGAATCATGCAGACATGACCGAGATAGCTCTCCGGCCAATAACCAACATCGGGATATGGATACCCATGTTGGCTCCCACATGTTCCACGATGATTTCATTGGATGAACCACGATGTCGAGGATTCGATCAACCCCGTATACAATTCCCTTTGTCAATCGGTACGTTACTTGCCCGAGACTCGATCGTCGGTATCCCAATACCTCGTTGAGTCTCGTTACCGGCAAGTCACTTTACTCGTACCGTAATGCATGATCCCGTGACCAAACACTTGGTCACTTCGAGCTGATTTTTATGATGCATTACCGAGTGGGCCTAGAGATACCTCTCCGTCATACGGAGTGACAAATCCCAGTCTTGATCCGTGTCAACCCAACAGACACTTTCGAAGATACCTGTAGTGCACCTTTATAGTCACCTAGTTACGTCATAACGCAGAGATTGCAAAGGTGAGAGAGCAGATCACGCAAGCCAAAGCGGATCTAGCAGCAGAGAAGGAGCGCATGGCCGCAGAGCGGGCCGCTTTAGATGCACAAGCTTACAGACTCATGCTCGACGAGCAGCGTCGCGCAGAGGTGTTAAAGCGGAAATACAGATCGCGCCGCCATCCGGATTTGATCCTAGAAACCTCTTTCAGACGCCGGAGCTGGACCCGACAACCCGCCCAAAGACAGGAGGTAAACCGGATCGAGTACGGGAGAGCGGAGCGGCGGTCCAACCACGCCAGATGGAGCCCCCACAGCGAGAATACGGTGGTTCCTCCACCACGGACGCCCGGGCATTACTCTAACCCGATGGACAACCTTGTTGCGGCTGCTGCGATTGAGGCGATCGATCGAAGGAGATTCCCCACAAGCAATTGAGACACGCGGGTTAAGGAGCTTCTCGGACTGCACTAATCCGGCAGGAAGCATATTCATATAGCGCGATCGGATTCACTCTCGCCCGTCAAGCGGAGTTACAGCGAGCGCATGGATGAACCGCCCTATCAAATGTAGCGGGACCGTGAAGCGGCCCAAGGCAACAACCCGATAGGCAGCGCTTCGTAATGCTCGGGAGGTGGTAGATCGGCCCGCACGCCGGGAGGCGAGTTAGCGGCCTGAGGTGATGCGGTTCAGCATCGCCGTTCGCCTACCTCCTTCACGGGACCAGAGTCTCCTCCGCTTTGGGAGTGCCTGTTTAACCCCGCTGCGCAATGTGCGTTGCCTAAGGATTTTAAAGGCCCGCGTAAGGTGCCAAATTACACTGCAGATCTATCCCACGAGGCGTGGGTTGAGAGTTACGAGATGGCCATGGAGATGCTTGGCGTTGATGAAGCGGCATGTGCAAAATACTTCACCATGATGATGGAGGCATAGCCGTGCTTGGTTGAAAAGCCTGCCGCCCAATTCGATCAATTCATGGGGTCAGTTACGGGCCCAGTTTATCCAGAATTTCAAAGATACATGTAAACAGCCGAAGTCTATAGTGGACTTGGCGGCTTGCGTTCAGGAAGAAGGGGAGTCCACAACCCGCTGGGTACGCCGTGTGTCTGAGATTTTACACTCCTCTGACCGGATCAACGCCGACTCGGCGATCATCACGCTAGAAAGCAACCGCGGTTTGAGCCTCAAACTGAAGCTGGGGCGTATGAAGCGGTTACGCAATGATCTGAGAACCCTCATGACCGCTTTGGTGAAATATGCCGATTCAGACAGTACCAAGGACCCTGAGGTAGATGATGACGAAGCAGGGAAGGGAAAGAAGAATGGCAACTCCAAGCAGCAGCAGGTCAAACCGGCAGGTCATGGAAGCTGGGGCAAGCGCAAGGCTGATGATTTTGTAGCTAACACTAATGCGCAGGACAGAGGCCCGCGGCGTAGAGGCAAGGCAAATCGGGGTCCAAATGATGGTGCGGGCCGTTTGAATTACTTGCTGAATCAGCCTTGTCCCAAACACGGGACGAAAGAAAACCCATCGAATCATCTTTGGAAAGACTGTTCTATTATGCAAGCGTTCAAAAATTCCGATGCTTTCCGATATGACAAGGGATCAGGTGGCGGTTCAGGATCCGGTTTTCATGGGCCGGGTCAGGACGGACTTCGGTTCGAGGCACAACCAGGCAATTTCAACAACGAGAATAATCAAGGTAGCCAGCAGCAGCAGCAGTCGAGCTATCGAGCCAGCCAAAGCGGTTGAGCGGCGGGCGGTATCATGTTTTCACAACCAGTTTGGACAAGCGGGATCGAAAGCTTCACAAGCGGGCTGTAAATTTGTTGAACCGGGCTGTGCCACGGTATTTGCGTTAGTCGAGCAGCCTATCGTATGGAGCGAGAGGACCATCCCCGGGTTGATAATCCGGTCACTGGCTTTGGTGGTAGACCCCCAAGTTGGGGGCTATAAATTTACTAAGGTGCTTATGGATGGAGGAAGCAGCATCAATATATTGTATTATGACACTTTCCGTCGCATGGGTCTCACAGATAAAGATCTCAGACCGTCCAATACGGTGTTCCATGGTGTAGTGCCAGGCAAATCTGCTTATCCTATTGGCAAGATAGCCTTGGATGTGGCCTTTGGAGATGAGCATGACTCCCGGTCTGAAAAGCTAACCTTTGAAGTGGTGAAAATCCGGAGCCCATATCATGCCCTGTTTGGACGGCCGGCTTATGCTAAGTTCATGGCGCGGCCTTGTTATATCTACTTGCAACTTAAGATGCCGGGTTACAAAGGAACAATAACGGTGCATGGAAGCCGCCGAGTCGCTTTGGAATGTGAGGAAGGAGATGCGACTTCTGTGCAGCGATGTCTGTGCCACAGAGGAGTTGAAATTTTATAAGGATAATGTTGATCCGGCAGATATGACCCCTCTGTAGAAGCCTACTACGGAACATGAATCGGATCTGAAATTCAAATCGGCGGCCGAAACCAAGCTTGTTGACTTTGTGCCAGGCGATTCATCCAAGCAGTTTACTGTCAGTGCCAACCTGGATCCTAAATAGGAAGGCGCGCTCATCGAGTTCATCCGTGAGAACCGGACATCTTTGCATGGAAGCCATCGACATGCCGGTGTACCGAGGAACTCGTTGAGCACACACATAATGTGGATCCTAAGTATAAACCGTGAAACAGTTCCTCCGCCGGTTTAATGAAGAAAGACGCAAGGCCATTGGAGAAGAAGTAGCCGAGCTTACGGCAGCTGGCTTTATCGTCGAGGTGTTTCATCGAGTGGCTTGCTAATCCGGTGCTGGTCCTTAAGAAAACGGCACTGGCGTATGTGTGTGGACTACAGATCTTAACAAAGCTTGTCCAGCGGATCCTTTTGCTCTCCCGCATTGATCGGATCATTGATGCCACGGCAGGATGTGGCGTTTAAGCTTTTGGGCGCATACTCTGGATACCATCGATCAAGATGGCGGTCGAGGACCAGGAGAAAAGCGGCGTTTATAACTCCCTTTGGAGCCTTCGTTATGTATCTATGCCTTTTGGGCTCAAAGCGCCCAAGCCACGTATCAGCGGTGTGTCTGAAATTGCTTGCATACACAGATCGCCGCAATGTGCATGCCTATGTAGATGACATTGTGGTGAAATCAAGGCGAAGGAGACGCGGTGGGCGATTTGAAGGAGACTTTCGACAACCTGCGCATTTATAAGATGATGCTTAATCCGGCCAAGTGTGTTTTTGGTGTTCCGGCTGGCAAGCTATTGGGGTTCCTGGTATCTAACAGGGGAATCGAAGCCAATCCGGAGAAAATTAAAGCGATCACCTCATTGGCTAAACCGAAGTGTATCAATGATGTCCAACGCTTGGCGGGCCGGATTGCGGCATTGAGCCGGTTTATCGGCCGCCTTGAGAGAAGGCTATTCCTTTATACCGATCTTTGAAGAAGACAGATCATTTAAATGCGAGTCCATTGCGGATGAAGCTTTCGAGGACCTAAAGCGGCAATTGGCCAACCCGCTTGTCCTTGCAGCTCCGATTGACACGGAACCATTGTTATTATATGTGGCAGCCAATGCACGGCGGTGGCGTCGCCATTGTGGTAGAGCGAAGGAGGCGGAAAGGAATATCCGGTTCAGCGGCGGTTTACTATATCGATGAGGTACTTATTGAGTCCGCATGAGGTATCCGCATTGGCGAAGCTAGTCTCGGTGTGTTTATGGCCAGCCGAAGCTGAAACAAGATTTCCAAGGGCATCCTATTACAGTGGTTAGTTCAGCTCCTTTGGGTGATATCATACAAAACCGGGAGGCGACTGGCCGGATTGCAAAATGGGCCATCGAGCTTGGGCCGTATGGACTCAAATATATACCACGCACAGCAGTGAAATCACAAGCACTTGTTGACTTCATTAATGATTGGACGGAGTTACAAACACCAGAGGAGAAGCCGGATCATACATACTGGACTATCCACTTCGATGGGTCGCACGGTTGGAAGGCTCGGGCTGGAGTCGTGTTAACTTCCCCACGAGGTGATAAGTTTTGTTCGTTCTCCGTTTAATGTTCCTTGTACTAATAATGCAGCTGAGTCTGAAGCTTTGCTCCATGGTCTCCGGATGGCTAAGAAATGAACTTAAGCGGGTTAAGTGTTTTGGTGACTTCGGACTGGTGGCGCAGCAAGTATCCGCACTGGGATTCTAAGGACCCCTCATGGCTGCATATCGACGAGAGGTGGATAATATTGCAGGGTGTTTCAAGGGATATCAAGTAGATCATGTGGATCGCCGGAAGAACGAAGCGGCAGACGCTTTAAGCCGTCTAGGTTCTCAGCGTAAACCGGTTCCCCCTAATGTCTTCCTCGACATCTTGCACAACCCGTCAGTTCAGCTCCCTGGTGAAGCGGATTTGGCAATTCCTGACCCGGAGGCCCAGTTGGTGGCAGCATTACACGCTATTCCGGATTGGACGGTGCCTTATCTTGCATATATGACTCGAGGAGAATTGCCAGGCGATGAGGTTCTGGCCAGGCAGGTAATCCGGCGCTCCAAGTCCATGACGATTATTAACGGTGAATTGCATCATCGCAGCGTTTCAGGGGCGTTCCAACGCTGTGTTTCCCCTGAGGAAGGTGGCGAAATTTTACGAGAAATCCATGAAGGGGATTGCGGGCATCATGCCGGTTCAAAGTCCCTGGTGGCCAAGGCATTCCGTCATGGATTCTACTGGTTAACTGCTCATGCTGATGCGGAGGACTTGGTCAAACACTGCGATGGGTGTCGAAATTCTCGAGCGTGCCCATATACCGCACAGAGTTGAGGATGATCCCAATAGCGTGGCCGTTTGCGACGTGGGGGCTGGATATGGTCGGGCCTTTTAAGAGATCCAAAGATAAGAAGACCCACTTGTTGGTGGCAGTGGACAAGTTCACCAAGTGGGTTGAAGCGGAGCCTGTCAGTAAGTGTGATGCGGCAACAGCGGTACAGTTCATCAAAAGGTGATTTTCGGTTTGGCTTTCCACGGTATCATCGCGACAATGGCACCAATCTGTCCAAGGGAGCTATGAAAGAATTTTGTGAAGCGAGCATATCCGCTTGATGTATCATCGATGGCGCATCCCGAGTCCAACGGGCAGGCAGAGCGTGCTAATCAGGAAATCTTGCGAGGCATCAAACCACGACTTCTGGTCCCATTACAAAGGACACCCGGTGCTGGGTTGAAGAGCTCCCATCGGTACTATGGAGTATCAATACTACGCCAAACCGTCCACGGCTACGCCTTTCTTCATGGTTTACGGAGCGGAAGCAGTTCTCCCCAGTGATATCCGGCATGATTCGCCCCGTGTAGCGGCTTATGTTGAAGCGGACAATGAAGCGGCGCGACGGGGCGCTTTGGACTCTTTGGATGAGGGCGTGATGTAGCAGCCGCTCGGTCAGCGATTTACCAGCAAGACCTTCGTCGTTATCACAGCCGCCGGGTTAAAACAAGAGCCTTTCAGGAAGGCGATTTGGTGCTTCGTCTCATCCAAGATCAGACAGACATGCACAAGCTATCCCCACCTTGGGAAGGGCCCTTTGTGGTCAGCAAGAATCTGCATAACGGCTCCTATTATCTGGTTGATATTCGAGAGCATAAAGACTCACGTACATCAGAGGAGGAGACCAACAGGCCGTGGAATATAGCTCATCTTCGACCTTACTACACATGAGTCATCGGCTCAGTTTATGTACATAGCATAACAATGTATATATTATCTTTTGATATAATAAAAATCAGGGCCTCAGCCAAAGCGGGGTCTCTGTCTTTCTTTTCATGCGTGGTTACACGGAGCGTTTCTTTTTTTTCAAAGCGGCCTCCGGTTTACCCCTTGACAATTATATTTATCACTTGGGGGCTTGGTCGTATCCGAACCAGTGCTACACCTCTTGATAGGCGAAAGCCACTAGATCATTTGGGGACACGGTCACGTCTGAACCGGTCACGCCTCTTGGTCGGCCAATAGGGCCAGCGCCACTTGGGGGCTTGGTCGAACCCGAACCAATGTCACGCCACTTGGCCGGCGTACTCGCCACGAGTCTTTTGGGGACCTGGCTGACTAGCACCATTGCTACACCTTCGGGGGGCTTGGTTGCATCTGACCATGGTAATGCCATCTGACCAGCTCCATGCAGCTTTCCTTTTTGCAAAGAGTTATTGCCTTTGTTGCCATATCTTGGTATTTGATTTTTGTTGCGTTTCCAACATGATGAATATTTTTTCCGGTTTAGCTGTCAGTAACAAGCTGATAGTGCACGGTCCGGTATTTCCCAAAGTTTTTACTTTTTCGGTTTACCATCTTCGGTTCATCTTTATGGAGAAACTTCGGGGCTTGTGCTCATTCAAAGACGCCTATATGGGGGTTATTGCTTCCCAAGGCGGTTATGGTTTTAACAAGAAAGCCTCCGCTTCAAGATTAGCTACGCCAGACTTTATGCCCAGATATGGCAGGTATTTGTATCACATACTAATTAATTTTCAATACATAAAGACATATTGGATGCCATAAACGGTGGCGGTCTCACCGCCACGAAGTTTACTCTTTTGGTTGCGAGGAACTGTGAATCAAACAAGGTTTACTCGATGCACGAAGGCATACCCAGGCAATAAAGTTTGGCTAAAGCTATTACAAGGCAACACAAGTGCCCAAATGATCATTGTTTTCTAAACCGGCTACCGGTTCAAGACTGTTCTTCGTCCTCCACCGCTTCAGCATCCTCCTCTCTACCCATTGGCTGGAAATCCACAGAAGTCCAGTCGATACCCATCAGCGCTTGAAAAACAGCTTCTTCATGAATCAAAGATGACGGCTCAATGTCAGGAGCGTAAGTGTGCTTACGGATGGGAGGGATCAAATTTTCTGGTTCAAAAGTTGGAGCGGACACACGCTTGTTCTGATCGTTGTATTGGGCTTGGTGGTGCTCCAAATCGGCTTCTTCCGCCAATTGACAAGCAAGTGGGCGTACTACACGGTTTATTGCACGCAAGTCCTCTTCATTAAAGTCCGAGCCATCTTCCTTCACACTGGGATAGCCCTGGGCTGCTTCCACTGGATCAAAATCTGGCACCCAGGCTTTGGCCCGGATCAAGGCGTTGATGGCTCCGGTTCGTGCAGCAGATTTCTTTACCTCCTCAATCCGGGAAGGCAGGATGGATAGCCGGTTCAAGGTGTCTTGGATAAGGGACGGCGCCGGGTTGTTATGTGACATTGTGGTAATCACACGTTGGGCTCCGGTATACAGCTGTTCTACTAAAGTGTACACAACCTTTAGTTTCTTCCGCACGTCGTTCCCCAAATGCCCAACGCGTGTGCCTGCATTTCATAACAGGACAGTTTTAAACCGGAGTGCTGGAGCAACAAGACAAGTAAATTACACTTATTTGCAGGGGGCGTACCGAAGATGGCCGCTGTCATAGAATGCACTTGCCGCTTCACGGCTGTCAGATCATCTACCACCGGTTTAAGGGCGGCTTCAGCATTTTCCGCCCGTTTGAGCAAGTTGGCCTTCTCAAATGGCCCGCATAGCCTGTTCCTTCTTCATTTTGTCCTTCGTTTCTTCTGCAGCAGCAGGCAATAGTCAGCTCCTTCTTGGCCTTGTGCATCTCGGCTCTCATGGGTCTCCAATGCTGCTCAGAATCGGCAATCCGCCATCCTTGATCGCCACATCAGCCTGCACATTGATAGCATCATCAGCCAGCAATTAAAGTGCAAGTCTCAACCACACAACATTGTTATATGCTTGACACTTGGGGGCTAATGTACCTTCAATTTTTTCTACTACTAATACATGGAAAAGTCCCAAGTTCAATACGCGTATTCAACTCGGCACTTGGGGGCTAATGGCTATTTGATTTTACTAAAAGTGTTGATAAGCAGCTTTTGGAGTACCGGTTTAGGTTTGCATACTTAAACCGGCCTTGGCGGTCATCAGGGAAGATTGCAAAGTCTATCAAAGAAAATTATCAAGTACCAGTTTGATCAAAGATTGCAAATCGGCCCTTGGGGGCTACAAGGATCACTATATCGATATGAAGGAAAGGAGCGTTACCTCAAACTTATCTCTCATCAGTTTCACCAAGCCAGCTTCATAATCACGGCTACTGTAAAGCCGGTTCAGGTATCCGGAATGAAGGTCTTGGGCGCTCATAGCGGCATATGTTTCCAGCTCTACATTCCATTTTCCTTTCTTAAAAGCGGCCGAGTCTTCTTTTACAGTGTGCCGGGTTAGAGTTGCGGCATTTCCCGGTTCAGAGTGGCCTGTTCCAGTAATTACCACGTCCTCATCTTTCGATTCGACGGATTGAGTGGGCACAGTAGTTTTGGCAGGGCTGTGAGGCTTTTCAGACCGGATGGTCTTGGCGAGCGGATCAACAGACATTGAAACATCCGTAGGCCTCTCTCTCCGAATCACATCTTCTTGAACCGGGATTGCTCGGGTATCTTCAAAAGCAACATTTTCATGATCCGGCGCCTGCTCATGATCTGAAGCGGCAGCCTTCTCAGTAGTTTTTTCTAAACGAGCTTTCTTGCTGGGTTTCGGTTTGGTCCTGAAGAAACAAGAATAAGGCACGTACATTACAGAAGAAATTGACAAGCATGTGGTCATATTGACTTACCCGACAGCTATCTTCAGTGGTGGCAGCTGAGTGGCTGACGATTCGCCAGAGGATGAATGAGAGGTGACCTGATAATCGGAGTCGGACGGATTAAGAGGTTGATGGAATAAACCCGCTTTGGAATTTAAGGTAATAAAATGGTTGGAAACCTCGGTGCGGCGCTTTCGAGCGGGTTGTTTGGTAAACCGCGAAGTAACTACTGTCCACTGTGCCGGGTTGTGCGGCGGGCTTCGTGCTGCTGCGTCTTCATAAGAAGTTTGGGATCCAAGTGAGCAAGAGGATGAGAAAAGTTAACTTTCCGGTTTGCCCGGCGAAGTTTCGGTGAAGGTAAGTTTGTTGAATCGGAAGAGAGAATGATTACCTCGGCAAATCCAGCGTTGCTGGCTTCAGCGTCATCCTGACAAGCATCGTCATCAATAAGACGTGTAAAAAACAAGCCAAGAGAATCAAGTTCCGGATTACCCACATCATCATCGATGGCCGGATCAGAAGAAGCCGTGGTTTTCCTCTTGTGGGCAGATTTCTTGACAACTTTCGTTTTGGGCCGGTTTTGCCGCCCAGCCTTGTCCGCTTTATCTTGCGAGAGTTTCTTACTCCAAAACGGGTCATCACCCTGGATCGGAAACAATTGAGAATTGTAAGTATGAAAGTATTGATAAAAGTTAATGATGGCGTGGTCAGAAGCTTACCGCAGGAGGTGCGTTGAAGGTGCAGTAAGGAGCCAAGCCGGTTTGGGCACAGAGGTGCTCCGGTTCGTTCAGCATCTTCCTCACTGAATCTGTGACTTCATCTTCAGACAATTCTAATTTGGTGTGTCGGAGTGGGTCATCAACACTGCCGGTATACTGGCACATCAAACCGGAACGCCGGCTCAGAGGCAGTATGCCCCAAGATAACCAGCAGCGTGCCAGATCGATTCCAGTCAAACCGTTGGCCATAAAGGCCCGGAGCTTGGATAGTTGGGGAGCGTATTTGCTTCTCTCTTTCGCGCTCAATCGTTGTGGAAAGGGATGTGTGTTGCTGAGCCGCTCTGGGCGGAAACCAGGTAAAGGATTTTCACCTTCAGGGGAGGTGTCTCTGCAGTAGAACCACGTTGCGTTCCATTCTTTGGGATGAGAGTGGAGCTTCACGTGGGGATAAGTGATTTCTTTTCTCTTCTGGATAGCCATACCGCCCAATTCAGTATTGGGGCCATCGGTAAATTCGGTACGGCGGTTTAGGTGGAAGAGATCCCGGAACAGCTCAACGGAAGGCTCTTCTTGCAGATAAGCTTCAGACAGTACTTGAAAATGACACAAGTTGGTAACAGAATTGGGGCCGATATCTTGGGGGCGGAGTTGAAAATTGGCCATTACGTCCCGGTAAAACTTTGACCCGGGCGGTTTGAAACCCCGGAACAAGTGATCTGCGAAAACTACGACTTCACCTTCCTGGGGATTGGGAGGACATTCCTCACCAGGAACCCTCCAATGGATGGTGTTTTGGTTATCCAAAGCGCCAATGGACACTAGCTCATTCAGTTGTGTCTCAGAGACGCGGGAAGGGACCCAGTTGCATTCATACACCTGTTTGGCCATCATGAGGTCTACAAGGAGAAGAATCCGGTTTAAGAAAATACTCATACAGGGTAATTGATCCAAGATATGACAAACCGGAGGATGATCCGATGAATCAGTTCGATACAGTACGGTGTCAGATATATGTTGGCGGTTCAACACAGGGACTAATGGTGTGCCGATGCCGGTTTAGCAATTTTTGTATCTATGGTGAGTTAAACCGCCTAATCTTGGCTTCAGAGGAAATCGACAGAAACAAGTTTCACAAGAGTTCATGTTGATCATGGATCAAACGCGGGTTTCCAGAAAACAGGAAAGGCGTCGCGAAAGTAAAGAAGAGGCAGGAAATGCACTATGAGGTATACGTATATATATATGCGGAAGAGCTATGGGATTTAGATGAGAAAGCGCAACAGATACACACGAATCTTCGTTTGATACAAAACAGGGATCATAATATCGCTCAGAGGTTAGAAAAGTGAAAGCATATGAAGAACACGGATGAAGCTTGAACCCTAGAACAGATCTAAAGATGATGAACAGATCAAAGAAGGATAAGAGGTTTACCGGAAGCAGAGGAGTTGATGCGAGAGGCCGTAGTATTCTGGTCCGAACAGGTTGATGCAGCGGCCACTGACGAAGCAGATGTCGATGGCGACGACGGAGCTCCAGAGGCAGCGGCGCAAGGAAGAAGACGAAGAGGAAGCGAAGGAAGAAAACCGAATGACCCTTTGGTCTTATTTATAAGGCAGAAAAATTAGGTCAAGCGCTATAAAGGATAAGCTTCAAAATGACGTCATGCCGGTTTACAGTGACCGGAAGCAATGATGTCATGCCGGTTTACAGTGATGACAAGGTGATGACTTACTACAATATCCAAGATGCAGGTCTTATAAAGGATTGACATGAACCAGTTCAAATCAATCTGGGGCCTAATGTTGGGGATATTACCACTAGGTGTAAACCGGCCAAGATTGGGCCGGGTTAGCTCTACTAGTGGTGTAGTTATGGAAAGGCCCAAGGCCTATAGTCGGTTTAGAACTTGTAGCCGTAAACCGGCCTGATGTATAACTTGTATTGTAAGTTAGGAATAGAGAGATACCAACCGGGATACGAGTATGAACCGGTTGGGACTCTGCAAACCGCCGGGCGTCACTCGTGTATATAAGGGGACGACCCGGCGGCGGTTCAAGGAGAGAGACAACAACAACTCGAGCCTAGGCGAAGCTTATCTGCTCCCTAGCCATCGAGACTACATCAATTCCATCACAACTAGACGTAGGCTTTTACCTTCATCGAAGGGGCCGAACTAGTATAAACCCTCGTGTCTTTGTGTCCGTTTTAACCCCTACAAGTAAACCCGTAGCGATGGCTCCACGACTAAGTCCTCATGCTAGGACATCTGCCGTGACAAATCCACGACAGTATCCGGGAGTTACACGATCTCATGGTCTAAGGAAAGGATACTTGACATTGGAAAAGCTCTAGCAAACGAACTACACGATCTTGTGCTATGCTTAGGATTGGGTCTTGTCCATCACATCATTCTCCTAATGATGTGATCCTGTTATCAATGACATCTAATGTCCATAGTCAGGAAACCATGACTATCTGTTGATCAACAAGCTAGTCAACTAGAGGCTTACTAGGGACATATTATGGTCTTATGTATTCACACGTGTATTACGATTTCCAGATAATATAGTTATAGCATGATAAAGACAATTATCATGAACAATGAAATATAATAATAATCCTTTTATTATTGCCTCTAGGGCATATTTCCAACAAGCATAAAGGTAGCACAATATATCACAAGCTCGCTAGGATAGATAGAGTGCATATGTCTTACACCATAAGAAGTAAAGCAACCCAAAGCAACTGAAACGAGGTTCAAAACGAGAAAGCAGCAGGAAACACACGAACACGACGCAAATCCCTACACTCTCTCCCCCTTTGGCATCGAGACGCCAAAAAGGCAGAGAGGACACCTACACACAAGGGGTGGCTCAAGCAGGGAACTCATCCCAAGCCTCCTCGTCAGACTCCATGGCGACAGGGATGGTCTCCTCGACGTCCTCCTTAGAATCAGTCCATTTGTAGCCTTGCTTCTCCATCCACTCGGCCTCTGGGGTGATATGATCCTCAAAACCACTAGACACTTCCTCGCCATACAGCTGCAAGATCTTCTTGTCCTGGCGGCGACTCTCCTTAGATGCCACGTGTGTCCTGTACTGCCCCTTGGCTTGCATGCAGAAAAGAGTCTTCATCTTGTCCTTCAGCTTCTTGGCCCACGAAGGCATAGAGGAACTCTAGGACGACCTAGCAGCACGGTCCTCAGCAACATCCTCGACGCTAGCATCCTCCTCATCAACAGCAGCCCTAGCAGCAGACGTCTCGGCACGAGTAGTGGTGTTGGCCCAGTTGGGTTTGACACGCAGACAGATGGGATCATGATGAATCCAGTCTGGAGCAAGGAACTCCTCACTAGGGAACATCTTCTCCCAAGTCTTCGAGATCAGCAGAAACAGATAGGGCCCATAGATAGGCACCTTGCGGTTGAACACTGCAAACCGAAGCTCACACCACATGATGTGTGAGATATCAAGTGGCTGAGACTGAGACAAACGAGCCTTCTCGCAAATGAGCATCATATCCACCATATAGGCATGAACCTTGTCTTTGTCACCAATGCGAGGGAACAAGGAGTTGCGGAAGATGCGATACATGATATCCAGAAAAGAGTTGAGCACCAACGTTGTCTTGCCATTGGCGAGCGCCTTCTCAACATAGTATTGTGCAAGCTTGTCCTTGTTGGCAGACTCAGCATTGGCATGGGGGCGAACACCCACTGGAGTGTCGAGCCCATCATCAGGAACCTGGAGAAAATCCATGAACTCCTTCCAAGTAGCAGTCAGCTGACGGCCATTGGTCATCCAGGTCATCCTCCGCTCCTCATTAGAGTGAAAGTAAACTGAGGCAAAGAACTGACAGATAAGCTCAGGGTCATAGTCAAGGTGAAAGGATATCACATGCTCAATGCCAAACTGCTCCACCAAGTCCAGAGCCTCTGCAAAGTACTCACGGAACTTGTCCTTCCTCATGTGATGCATTTCAATCCATTTCACATCCACGTAGGTATTCTGCTTGTTTTTGATGACATCCAGATAGATGAGAGTCTGTTGCTTGTTCCAAAACAGCTCACAACCTCTGACAGAAGAACGAGGGTGCACATACGGGTGGAGTTGCTTGAGACGGACATACTCTGACTGGGATATCTCATCCATGCCTTTAGCGGGTTCCTTGTGCTTGCTGGCTGATGTCTTGACATTGCGCTTGGGGGCAGAAGAGCCCTCCTGTGCTTCACCTGGATTGCGCAGACGCTTGGAGCCCGTGTCACGACTGGGATTGGAACGGCGAGAGCCACCACCTGAGACACGAACGCAAAACACCAACGGAACGCAAAGAGGATCAATGCAAAGACCACGGCAAAGCACAAGAAACACATAGAAAGTATACGTGAAAAGTTGCCATGAGATAGAGGTGAAGTACGGTAGTATTGCCGAACCTCTTGGTACTAAAATTTTAGTCTTGCTCAGTATGATAGTACTGCGGCGTGTACACGGTAGTACCGTGGTTGGAGCGATAGTAAAGTTTTAGTTCGCGATGAGTGCGGTAATGCCGCCAGAGGGCGGTAATAACGACGAGCGGTAGTACCGCGCCGATTAAGCGGTAGTATCAAGACAGCGTCGAATCAAACGACGGTTTGAATCCGAAAAGAACCGCGAAATCCCGGCAGTACTACAGTGATCAAATCTAGCACAGGACAAAGTACAAGTATAATTCCTATGCAACACTACGCTCCTTCATCCTACTCTTGCACAAATTAAGCCAAGGAATCTCAAGAACACACAAGTCTCCCCCAAAACCTAGAAACAACAAACACAATCAACAAGGAGAGGGAGTTGGGGAAAGACCTTGGTCCATAGCAAGAGCACGTGGTGGGGAATGATCCCACCGGACGGAATCACGGGAGGGCAGCCGAAGGCGAAGATCCGACGACGGACTCCGGCTCCATTCTTGAGCGAGGGAGAGAGAGAGAGACGAGATGGGGAACGGGCGAATGGGTATGGGGGAGTTAGAACTCCCCCTGCCCGTCCTTATCCCCACGCGCCCGAGTCGTCGCGGTAGTACCGCAGGTCATTGTGGTAGTACCGCTCGGGTGGATGTACCGCACCGAAGCGGTAGTACCGCTCTCCCAGGCGGCAGTAAAAAATTACTGCCGCGTGGGGGCGGTAGTACCGTGCTCCCCTCACGTGGTAGTACCGTAGCAGGCTGCGGTAGTACCGTGAGCTCAAGAAAATGCATGTTTTGACACACGAAAAGAGGCATTTGCAAAGAAACTTTTAGCACAAAAGACACCACAAGAGCACAAACAACCTAAGGGCAGAAAGGCAACAAGAGACCACCAAGCGACAAAACCTCTCAAAAAGATAGGGCGGTGGCTGAAGCCACCTATGTTTTAGTTAGATGGTATGGCACCGCGAAGAATTATCCTTGGGCCCATGACCAAAACTCGTCTTTGAAGCACAAGTACCATCAAAATGGCTAATGTGAAAGAGGTGATCGATTTATGCATAATGGGGGGAGGGAGAGTTCATTGAAAGAACAACACTCCCCCTATGTCCATGCCTACATCTAAACTAGACAACAAGTTGAGTGTGCTGGGGGGTGCACGGGTTCAAGTCACATTGCTCAAATCAATGATATTTAGCTCATGCCTTAACTCGCGAAATCTTGCTACATCCAAGGGCTTCATGAAAATATCTGCAAGGTTATCATGAGTGTTGACATACTTGAGCTTGATCTCCCCTCTCCTAATGTGATCCCGGATGAAGTGATACCGAATCTCAATGTGCTTTGTCTTGAAGTGTTGCACCGGGTTGAGAGAAATCTTGATGGCACTTTCATTATCACACCAAAGAGGCACTTTGTCACAAATGACACCGTACTCCTTTAAAGTTTGCCTCATCCATAGGAGTTGAGCACAACAACTACCGGCCGCCACATATTCCGCTTCGGTGGACGAGAGAGACACACAACTCTGCTTCTTGGAAGACCAACTTACCAAAGAGCAACCAAGAAATTGGCACCCTCCGGAAGTGGACTTCCTATCCACTTTGTCTCCCGCCCAATCGGAATCCGTAAATCCTTCAAGCTTGAAGTTTGCTCCTCTTGGGTACCATAAGCCAAAGTTTGGGGTATGAGCCAAATATCGAAAGATTCGCTTGACCGCCACATAGTGACTTTCCTTCGGTGCGGCTTGAAACCGTGCACACATCCCCACACTCAACATGATATCCGGTCTAGATGCACAAAGGTAAGGCAAGGAGCCAATCATGGAGTGATATACCTTTTGATCCACCGCTTTACCATTGGGATCAATGTCCAGTTGGCACTTGGTAGGCATTGGTGTAGTAGCCGGCTTGACATCACTTAGCTTGAATCTTTTAAGCATGTCTTGAGTGTATTTGGCTTGGTTGATGAAGGTTCCTTCTCTTCTTTGTTTGATGTCAAAGCCAAGAAAGAATTTCAACTCTCCCATTGAAGACATCTGGAACTTGGAGGTCATGAGAGCGGCAAATTCCTCATTGAAAGCTTTGTTAGGGGAACCAAAGATAATGTCACCAACATATAGTTGGCATACAAACAACTCCCCTTTGACCTTCTTAGTAAAAAGAGTGGGATCGATTAGCCCCACCTCAAATCCACGATCTTGTAACAACTCGGTAAGGTGGTCATACCACGCACGTGGGGCTTGTTTAAGGCCATAGAGTGCCTTATCGAGTTGATACACATGATCCGGAAGTAGGGATCCTCGAACCCGGGGGGTTGCTTGACATAGACCAACTCATTAATAGGACCATTAAGAAAAGCACTTTTGACATCCATTTGTTGCAACTTAAAGTTGTGATGGGAAGCATAGGCAATCAACAAACGTATGGATTCAAGACGAGCAACGGGAGCAAAGGTTTCACCGTAGTCGATACCCTCGACTTGGGAGTAGCCTTGAGCTACCAATCTTGCCTTGTTGCGAACGATGTTCCCATGAGCATCTTGCTTGTTCTTGAAAATCCACTTGGTTCCAATGACGTTGTGGTTCCCCGATGGCCTTGGCACCAATCTCCACACTTTGTTGTACTCGAAGTTGTTGAGTTCTTCATGCATGGCATTGAGCCAATCCGAGTCTTCAAGCGCCTCATAGACCTTTTGGGGTTCAACACAAGAGACAAACGTGTGATGTTCACAATAGTTTGCTAATTGTCTACGAGTGCTTACCCCCTTTCTTAGGCTTCCAACCACATTTTCCATGAGATGGCCTTGGGTGGTGAGCTTGGAAGCAATCTTCGCGGCACAACGCTCTAATTCCTCCTCGGGTGTGGAGGGAGGAGGGTTAACTTGATCATCTTGAGCGCCGTCTTGAGCTTGTTCTTGTTGAAGTTGGGTCTTGTATTCTTCTTGCTCCAAAATTGTCTTGAAGCAAGGGCCATGTGCTCATGATAATCATACTTGGTGCCTTCGGGATTGCTCTCCTCATCTTCCACTTCTTCCTCTTCTTCCATAATAACCTTGGCCTTCAAAGCAAGGTTGGGCTTCTTTGCCCTTTGAGAACGGAGCACCGCATTGTCGGCGGTCTTTTCCAAGATGCTCATTGCAACGAACTCATCCAACACTTCACTTGAGGTCATGGAGTGGAAGTACGGTCTTTGACGAATGACGGAGGACATGGCCTTGTTGTAGGGCATCATGGCCTTGAGGAACTTGCGCTTGATCCAATTGTCATCCGTGTCCTTGCTTCCATGATCTTGGAGTGAGACCGCGAGTTTGGTCACTCTTCGAAAGAGCTCACGAGGTTCTTCATCTTCTTTCATTGCAAACTCATCGGCTTCTTCTTGCATCACTTCATAGTTGGAGCGTTGAATGCTATTACTTCCTCGATAGAGAGACTCAACACATTTCCATGCTTCTTTAGCCATGGCATGAGGTCGAAGATGAGGGAGATCTTCGGGAAGGATTGCATCTTGGATGATGAAGAGAGCACTCTCATTGAATTGATTGTCCACGGCTTCTCGAGGGGTGAAGTTGCTTGGGTCATGAGGGTAGAAACCTTCTTCAATGATTCTCCAAAGGTCAGTGTTCACATGTTTTAAATGACGCTTGAAGCGATAAACCCAAGAATCAAAACCTTCATGTTTCTCATACTTAGGAGGAGGACCGGCATGATTTAAATGGGTAGAGGGAATTGGCCCTCCATAAATTGGTGGTTCCACATGAGCAAAGATGTCGGTACCATTTTTACCACTGGACATAGGAGCTTTCTCACTAGTAGCTTCCCCCTTTTCGGGGTTAGCATCCGTCAACGTGTTGGCGGGATCACCAACTTTCACGGGCGCTGTTGGGGATATGACTATTTGTGTAAGCCGCCCAGGAGGGGCCGGGTTACGCAAAGAGTATTCATCAGAGGAAGCCCAAGGCCAAGCATGAAGATGGCGGTTCAATAAAGAGCTTAAAGCCCACGGGCGGCTTAAGCCCATTGTAGTAAACCGCCATGATGGCATGACTTGTAACGTAAGGTAGATTTAACTGGTCACCGAGCCGGACTCTGTTTATAAGCCGGCCGGGACTCTGTAAGCCGGTGGGCGTCAACCCGTGTATATAAGGGGACAACCTGCTGGCGACTTAGGGCAAGAAACAACACATCGAGAACCGGGCATAGCGTGTCTCGCTCCCTGGTTATCGAAACATCAATACCAACCCAACTAGACGTAGGCCTTACCTTCACCGTAAGGGGCCAAACTAGTATAAACTCTCTCGTGTCCCTTGTCCCGATTTAACCCCTTCAAGCTTCCTAGTTGCAATGGCTCCACAACTAAGTCTTTTCACGAGGACATCTGACGTGACTATTTCGCGACAGTTGGCGCCCACCATGGGGCCAGCGCACGGTGGATTCGAGTTCTGGAAGGGCAGCTTCGAAGGGCTCAAGGGGTACGTAGTGGGCCGGATGACCAAGAGTCGTCGTAGCAAGATCTACATCGATGACGAAGGCTGGGGTCCCGACGCCGGCTCAATTGAGTATGGATACCGGGTCCCCTTCAGCGGAATCCACGTCTTCGTCGGCCGGATCGGTGAGCCGGGCCCTGAGCCGGACAACTGCACCGACCTCGTCGAGACGGCTCAACGTGCAAGGAAGACCCGGACTCAGCCGGTCTTGAGGCATGCCTTCGTGGGCTGCATCCATAGAGAGGAACTTTTTGGATCTGAAGATGGGGGTGAGATGGCCGTCCTTTCAGACGGTGACTCGTCTGCCGGCTCAACAGATTCGTTGTATCCGGTACAAGACGGCGCGCTCGGGGGCTGTTCCGATGGCATCAGTATTCTGGACCTTGATGAGCCGCCAAGATGGGCCGGGATTTTCATGGCTGGAACTCAGCCCGGTTCAAATTCTACAGCGGCAGCAGCGATCATGTCCGGATCAGGAGCAGCCGGGGCAGGCGGCCCCGTGCGCCCACCGGCTCAGGTGCTGATGGATCTCATGGACAAGCTTACGGCCCTGTTAACCACCACGGTTATCCCTGCAGATAAGGATGAGCATGACGCAGCGGTAGCTCAAGTGCGTGAGGAGATAACCCAGGCCACGGAGGCTTTGGCAGCTGAGGATACCAGACTAGCTGCGGAGCGGGTGGCTCTCGACGCCCGGGCACAGCTGTAACATCCCCAACATCACACTACAGTAATCTCCCCCTAATGAAGGTCATGTCATCATGATCATCATGCCAAAATGCCACTTGTCCAAAATCTGCTTCAAATTCAAATTGCATGTCAAATATTTGCTTCTTCTTTCATTCAAATAAAATAGTTCATCCTATGGCAAATAATCCCTCGATATTTGTCATGTTGAAGCCAACATTTTTGGAATTCCCAAATTGCCCCTGGGAATTTATTATCTGGTCTAGCAGTATTTAAGATGTCCTTTTCATTTTCTAAAAATGCTTGGACAACTCCTGAAATGCCCAAACTTTTTGTGGCAGTGCTGGATATTGCAAAGTAATTATGTGACCAAGTTTCACATTTTTGCAAAATCTTATGGAAGCTCAAAATATTACTAAACCCCTTTCTGTAAAAAGAAATAAAAAAAGGCCACTGTGCACTAGCCTAAGTGCAAAGTGCCTAGAGCCCAGCCCACCACGGCCTCCTCCGCCTCCCCCCTGTTCTCTGTTCAAGCGACCGAGGCACGCCCGCCGTCGCCGCCGAACCCACCTCACCGACCACGCCACTACAGGCGCTGCGGGTGGATAAAGATCCACCCCTCCTCCCCCTGGCCTCCTCATCCATTCGCCGCCCCCCCCCGCTCTCCCTCGTTCACCCCTCTTCTTCTCTGTCTCGTTCGCCCGTGCGCGGTCGTCGACGCGCCGCCGTCGATCCCGCGGCCACCGCCTCCCGATCGCCTCGACGACGCGCCCTACCTCTTTGCCTCGCTCGGCTGCCTCGACTACAACTCGTCATCGAGCTCGGGAATGACCGCACACTAGGGATCGACCTCACCTCTCCTTCTCGGTTGCCGGCGCCAGCCGTCGTCTCCGTCCAATGCTGCTGCTCCTAAGCTCAGACGGGCCTTTCTTGGCCGCTTGGTGAGCTCCTCTCTTCCTCCTTTCCTCTCCTCGCGCCGTGTCTTTTGCTGTAGCTAGCTCGCCCGCAAGCCGAGCTCCGCCGTCCGCCATTGCCGCCGTAGGGCTCGCCACCGAGCTCCTCCACTCGAGCTAGTAGCTCCAACGAGCTCCTGGAGCGCCGTAGACCCTGCCTAGTTGGTTAGTTTGGCCGCTCGCGCGCTCTAACGCTGAACCCGCTCGTGCCCGTACTCCAGTGCCATTTCTACTCGTCGTCGGCGCCATTCCGGTCGTTCCTGGCCCCGGCCGTCGCCTCCATCTTGCGTGCGACGTCGAACCGCTTTGAACGCACCTAGCTACGACCCCGGAAACCACCTGTGTGCGAAACCCGACCCCTCTCCCGACGTACACCGCTGCGGGAGGCTCGCCGGAGCACTTCCGGCGCCGACGCCGGCGAGGCTGACCTGGCGCTCACGTATGGGGCCCGCTGAGCCACTGACGGGTGGGCCTAGTTGACTCGTTGACTGAGTCAACCCACTGACATGTGGGGCCGAGTCAATAAAATGTTTTAGATAAATAGAAAATCTGTTAATTAAATTGATTAATTAATCTATTCACCAATTAGACACTGACAGTGGGCCCCGCTTGATAATTAGTATTAGATTAGTCCAATTAACACTGTTTAATTAGTCCAGTCACTGACCAATGGGTCCCACTGGACCCACAGGTCAGGTTTGACCCTAGTCAACCGTCCTGTTGACTGCTGACATCACCTCTACATCATGCTAACGTCATATTCCATTTATGTTAATATAAATAAATCCAGAAAATTGTTTAAACTTTGAAAATTAATAGAAAATAAACCGTAGCTCGAGATGAAAATGTTTTCTACATGGAAGTTGCTCAGAAAAATCCAACGAATCCGGATACACGGTCCGTTCATCTGTCGCATGCCCCTAGCATGTTGAACATGGAATATTCCCCCTCCGGTCATCTGTCTGACACAGGTCCGGAACCTGGAAAACCTTCCCGGTTGAATCCCCCCTTCACCTATAATGTCTAGGACCGCGTTAGAACACGTCTAGCTATGCTTGTTGTCCTGTTATACACTTGCTTGCTATGTATTTACTGTTTCTCCCCCCTCTTCTCTCCGGTAGACCCCGAGACCGATGCTGCCTCTATGATCAACTACATCGACGACGACCCCTCCTTGCCAGAGCAACCAGGCAAGCCCCCCTTTGATTATCCCCATATCGCCCGTGAGATAATTACGAGGCGTGGCCGGGCATTCTCAGCCCTTGCCGCAAGTCCTCGAGACGGGGCAACGGGGTCACATCTTTCGTGAGTCTCTGCTTGTTACCGCGCGTTCCTAATCCACTACGATTTGGATATTTGATCCGAGGGGCCTCTGGCCTGATAACACTAACCATCACGTGGGCATAGTATGGGCGTTCTGCGTCGTATACATCAGCCAAAGCTTAAAAGATGTCACGGCGGCGGCGCTGGTTGGACTGCGTAAGCACTGCCTTGTTGAAGGAGGTAGCTAGGTGCGCTCACACGGCAGCGTCGGAACGTCTTGAGTTCCCGGAAATGGCCCATGACCCACGGGGCATAGGTTTAGTCCGCGTGCTGGCCTCTCTATTAAGCCTAGGTCGGGTTGCGGCGTATTGTTTGGCGAGGCGGGCATGACCCAGAAAGTGTGTCCGGCCGGAGTTAATCGAGCGTGGTGGGTAAGTTGGTGCACCCCTGCAGGGAAGAACTAATCTATGCATAGCCTGTCCTACGGTAACGGACACTTGGAGTTGTATCCCGATCGATACAACTAGAACTGGATACTTGTGATGAGAATTGGATGGTGATGAGAATTGAATTGTGATGATAATTGGATAGTATGGCTCTGGGATTGCTTTCTCATAGGGAGTCGAGAAAGGATCTCTGGCCGAGGTTGATAACACTACTACTACTTTACTTTATGCTACTCTACTCCCTCCTATTTGCTGCAAGATGGTGGTTTCCAGAAGATGCTAGTCTTCGATAGGACTGGGCCTTCTCTCTATTCTGGCATTTCTGCAGCCCAGTCCACATATACAGCCTTCCTTTAATAATGTTGCATATGTAGTGTAGATCCTTACTTGCGAGTACTTTGGATGAGTACTCACGGTTGCTTTGCTCCCTCTTTTCCCCTTTTTCCATTCTGAAAGTGCAACTAATCCCCAGGTGGTTTTGGTAATTAATAACAACATATATATCATTGAACTAATAGTTTCTTGAGAACATTTCAGAAAGTTCAGTGATATGGGTATGGCAATGACTGAAGATGTGGACCCTTCAAAATGCTAAGGAAAGCATTGGCAAAAGCTCAAGACTCCATTTTTGGTTTAGTGATCCAAGATCACATTGAGTCTATAGGAAAGCCAATACTATTAAAAGGGGATGAGGTTATGATAATGATCTGGTTGCTCAAAGTGCTTAGTGATCTATCTCCCAAACTATCAGCAATCTTTCATTCCAACATATACTCATAAGTAATCTCGGTCCCACCGATTCCATAAACTCAGTCACACCGAGATGAACCACCTCAGCCACAAAGCCAAACCCTAATAATTTCGGTTTTTCCGATTCCAAACTCGGTCTCACCGAAACTAGTGTTGCCAAGCTTCTGTAACCTTCTGTCATCATATCGGTGTCACCGAGATGATAAAGTCGGTCCCACCAAGAATGGCAAACCCTAGTCTTTGGAAGAATCGGACTCACCGAGATTGTATTTTCGGTCCCACCGAAAATCCCAACGTTCACAAGATTTGAACTTTCGTTCTCACCGAGTTGTCAACTTCGGTCTGACCGAGATTGGTCAAATGTGTGTAACGGTTGGATTTTGTGTGGAGGCTATAAATACCCCTCCACCTCCTCTTCATTCGTGGAGAGAGCCATCAGAAAGAACTACCACTCCTACCTTACATTTCTGAGAAGAAAACTACCTACCCTTGTGTTGAGATCAAGTTGCTCCACTCCCACCATATGAAACTTGATTTCTAGCCTTCCCAAGTTGCTTTCCACTCAATCCTTTCTTCCACCACAGCCAAATCAGTGAGGAGAGTTGAGTGTTGGGGAGATTATCATTTGAAGCACAAGAGCAAGGAGTTCATCATCACCAACACCATCTATTACCTTTTGGAGGTGGTGCCTCCTAGATTGGTTAGGTGTCGCTTGGGAGCCTCCGTCAAGATGTGGAGTTGAACCAAGAAGTTTGTAAGGGCAAGGAGATCGCCTACTGTGAAGATCTACCCGAGTAAGGCTAGTCCTCCATGGGCATATGCCATGATGGCATAGACAAGGTTGCTTCTTCGTGGACCCTTCGTGGGTGGAGCCCTCCGTGGACTCTCGCAGCCGTTACCCTCCGTGGGTTGAAGTCTCCATCAACGTGGATTGACGATAGCACCACCTATCGGAACCACGAGAAAAATCTCCGTGTCTCCAAATTGCGTTTGCTCTTCTCCACCTCTATTTACTACATGTGCAATTTACTTTCCGCTGCCATTACTCTAGAATTGCATGTGTAGGGTGATACTTGACTTGATCATCATTGTGAACTTGCCAAAAACTTGTCTTAATCAAAAGGCTAAACTTTTAAATTGTCAAGTAGTCTAATCACCCCCCCTCTAGACATACTTTCGATCCTACAAGTGGTATCAGAGCTTTGGTCTCCATTGGATTGGTTTCCATTGCATGGGACTCCATAAGCTTGGTTTCACAACCTAGGAGAGTATGGCGTCTAGTGAGGGTAATTTTCGTAGAGGTCCTTATTTTGATGGTTCAAACTTTGCTAGTTGGAAGCGTAAAATGAAAATGCATATTCTTGGACATAACCCTGCCGCATGGGGCATTATTTGTGTTGGCTTGCAAGGTGAGTTCTTCGAGGAAGGAAAAGTTCCGGATCGTGAAGCTACAGCGGATGAATTGCGGATGTTGCAAAACAATGCTCAAGCTTGTGACATTCTCTTCAATGCTTTGTGTCCCGAGGAGTTCAACAAAATCAGCCGTCTTGAGAATGCAAAAGAGATTTGGGATACTTTGGTCGAAATGCACGAAGGTACCGAGTCCGTGAAGGAATCAAAGCTAGATGTTCTTCAAGGTCAACTTGACAAGTTCAAGATGAAGGAAGGTGAAGGAGTCGCTGAAATATACTCTAGGCTTGCTCTCATCACAAATGAGATTGCCGGCTTAGGAAGCGAAGAAATGACCGACCGATTCATCATCAAGAAGATTCTCAGAGCTTTGGATGGAAAGTATGACACCGTGTGCACTTTGATCCAAATGATGCCAAACTACAAGAATCTCAAGCCTACCGAAGTCATTGGAAGGATTGTTGCTCATGAGATGACACTTAAAGATAAGGAAGAGCTTCACAACAAGTCAAGTGGTGCTTACAAAGCTACATGTGAAGCTCCCACAACCTCAAGTGACAAGCTAGTTTCCAATGAAGAGATAAGCCTAATGGTGAAGAACTTCAACAAATTCTACAAGAGTAGAAGCAAGGAAAGAAGCTCAAAGTCTAGATCGTATGATGAAAAGAGATCTTCTAGTCGTGATCGAAACTGCTACAATTGTGGAAGACCGGACACTACTCAAATGAGTGCTCGGCTCCCCACAAGAGAGAGAAGAATCTCCAAGAAGAAGAAGCTCAAGAGAAGAGTCGCCTCGAAAGAGAGAAGGAGTAGAGATGATCGTTATGAGCGAAGATCCTCTCGGAGAAGCAAGGATTCGGAGAGGAAAGACAAGTCATCAAGGAGCTACACAAGAAGAAAACATCAAGCTCATGTAGGTGAATG
Source organism: Aegilops speltoides (assembly GCA_021437245.1). Classification (NCBI taxonomy): domain Eukaryota; kingdom Viridiplantae; phylum Streptophyta; class Magnoliopsida; order Poales; family Poaceae; genus Aegilops; species Aegilops speltoides. The sequence goes on from CM038146.1 coordinate 488,873,979, forward strand.
GGTCTCCGGCTCAGACTCAGACAATCACTCGAAAGAAGCTATCACTCCAACTCCGAATACTGATCAAGATGAAGGTGTTGCCGGTCTTGCTCTCGTATCCTCCAACTTCAACTCCTATGACATATTTGATTCACCAAATGAGGGAATTGGAAGATGCTTCATGGCTAAAGGCCCCAAGGTATCACACCCTGAATTCATTGACTTTGATAGTGATGAGGATGACTTGCTTGGTGAAGATGAGCTTTTACATGATAAATCTAGTGAGCCTAGTAATGATGAACATGCTAGTAGTCTTTATAGTCGAGAAGAGTCGAATGACAATGCTATGAAGGAGATTGAGCGTCTAACTAAAGAACTAAACACTCTTAAGTTAGCTCATGAAACAACTCAAGAAGATCATAGAGAGCTCCTAAGATCTCATGAGAAGCTACGCTTCGAGAAGCTCAATCTAGAGCAAGAACATGAGTTCCTAAAAGCTATCAATGACGATCTTGAAAGAAGAGTTCTTCATATCTTGCCAAACGACTTCTCTTGTCTAATTTCTTGCCACCTATTAAAACTAAGCATGACAAGCACAAGAAAAATTCTTCATCTAGTAGTAACAATAACCATGCTAAATCCAATATTGTTGCTTCTAGTAGTTCTCTTGATTCCACTAACAATGTTTCAAGCCAAGTTACACTTGAGCAAGAAAATAGTTTATTGAAAGGGATTATAGAGAAAGGTGTCTACAAGAGCCTTGCCGGAAGCAAGAACTTTGAGGAAATTGTACGCAAGCAAGGAAGGCACCGGAAGAATCAAGGAATTGGTTTTGAGCGAAAGTTCAACGCCGAGGGTGTTGAATGGGAAGAAGGTCAATATCCCACTCCAAAGTTTGTTTCTCAAAAGGAGAAGTATGATCCTACTTCTTCCAATGTGGAACAAGCTCAAGATGACCTTCCACCACAAGACCACAAGCTAAAAGGCAAGGACAAGCTTCAAGAGGAGATTGATGCATTTATTGAAGCACCTAAGGCCATGGTCAAGTGGGTTCCCAAGGAAACGTCAAGTTCTACTTCGTCAAGCTCAACTACTACCCCAAGGATTCCCATCAAGATGATGTGGATCCAAGAAGAAGAACTAGAAAGTTCTTGAGGGTGACTCCGCCAACATACTTCACTCACATTCATTTTGGCAAGAACTTGTGCAATCAACTTCCACATCTTGCACTAGTTCATGGAGTCACAAACCCTCTTGTTGGTAAGTCAAGGGACAAGGTAATCATTGCTTTCATGGACATCATCTATTGTGTACTTCAATCTATGTCCATGGATATCCTTGTTTGTTCCTTGTGGGACTAACCCATGTAGGTATTGAAAGTGCCGAATCCAAAGGATTGCTCCCAACTCTTGATGATCTTCATCAACATTGAGCATCCACATCTTCAACATCTACATGAAGTCTTCTCGACAACCCAAGGTTAGTTTGACCCTTTAAAAGGGTTCTCACATCAAGGGGGAGCTTTGCTCTAAAGAAATGAGCTAAAGCATCTTCAAATGATGTGAACACATTAATGCTTTATGTAAAAGTGGTAACCCCACTTGTGCTTAAACGATGAGTATGACCTATGATCAAATGTTCTCATTTGACTCCTAAGTCAATATACTCATATATAGATGACCTAGTCATCGACAAATTGTGTGCTAGTTGCTAGCATTTTGTTTGTGCATGTTTGACACATATTTCATTTGCTATCTTATTGTGTGAGCATGTTGGATGCATAATTTTATCCATTCGAGGACATCCATTTGTTGCTTTGGTCTTTTGGATTTTTTTCTTTTTGACCAAATGGATGAACAAGAATGCCTAAGTTCCTCCCCTAGCTATCTATGCTTTCTTGTCTCAAAGTCTATTCATGCTTATATCACAAACTTTGATCAAGTCTTTTTCGGACACACCGAGTGAGGAGCACTCGGAGCCACCGATCCGTCAAAAGCTTAACTTCCAAAACCTTCTAAGTATTTTCGGTCAGACCAACCCACTCAAATCGGACAGACCGAAAGCACTTGGATTGATCTAGGTTTTCACCTCGGTGAAACCGAGTTGCAAATTTCGGCGTGACCGAAATGAGTAACTGCTTGCAGTTAACCATCTCGGTGCCACCGAGTTTTACAACTCGGTCCCACCGACGGTGAAGGGTATATATACCGAGGGCAGCGTAGCGTTGATTCTTTCTTCAAACGTCTCGCCCCAAACCCTTTCTTGCCGTCGCCGTGGTCTCCGGATCGTCTCCGTGTCGCTTTGTGCGCCCTCGCCGCGGGTCTCCGTCGCCGTCAACGGACAATCTCTCCGTGCCGTTGCCGCCGTAGAGAAACTCCACCAAGTTAGGGTGAGTTTCGATCCCTCTCGTGTTTCAACCTCCGATTCAATGCACGATTTGTTTGCCCAGCTTCTTGCCACGTTTGAGATCTTCCTATCCAGCAGATTAGTTCTTAGAACGAAATTCAAGTAAAAATTTTAGGGTTAGGTTTCCGCCGAACACATCTCGGTGAGACCGATTCTACATTCTCGGACTGACCGATTTGGCCTCTGGCCATTGACCTTTGCACTTTTCGGTCCAACCGAAGTTGTGCAAATCGGTGCGACGAAATGAGGATTTAGTGAAACCCTAGTGTTCTTGGCTAGGCCGAAACCCATTTCGGTCCAACCGAAAGTGGTGTGAATGGTTCTGTTTAGACACTTCGGATTCACGAATTTTAGACTCGGTCGACGAAATGCATTCTGTGAAAACCTAAAACTGAAATTTGAACTTATTCTTTTGCAAAATCTTCGCAGTTTGTGATAACTCTTCTATTACGCCTATACCTAATCTATTCACAGGTTGTCACCATGTCGGATGCGGTGACAGCCGAGCAGTCTGAATCACCAATTGAGATTCCAGAGGCAGGCACTAGTCCTGAAGCCAGCAGTTTTTCTGATGATGGTGAGAGGAGCACACCAAGTGGTTTGCCTCCTGCTGCCACCAGGGCCAGGAAGAAGAGAAATTCTGATGAAGAGGATTCTGATTTCATAGCTGAGGAAGAGATCACATCTAAGCCAAAGAGGAAAGTGGTTGCTAAAGAGCATCAAGGGCAACAAACCAGGAAAGGCACCAGTAAAGTGAAGAAGTCCACAGTTGCTAAGAAGCTGAGCATGGAAGAAGAAACCTCGAGCAAGGTGAAGAAAACTTCCAAGAGGAAGAGGATAGTGCATGATGAAGCAGCTGATGATGATTCTGATGAGGAAGCACCTCAGCCTCCTCAGAAGCCTAAGTTGATGGGAGATGCCATCAGGGCAGGAGCACCTACAAAGTCTAAGCCTTCGCTCCGGCAAAGGCAGCTCAAGCCAAACTGCTGCCAAGCCAAAGAAGACTATCGAAACATTCCTGCTTGAGAGAAGAAGAAAGACAATGTGCCACCAGTGAGTCGGATGATGAGGCACTGTGTTCTTTGAAACTCCGTCGAGATTGCTGTCCACAATGATGCTCATCCTCGAGCTGAAAACATGAAGGAAAGAAAGGACAAAGGTCTCAGGCTATGGAGACAAGCTGATCCATATGCCATAAGGAGAAGGACAGCTGTTGACTCAAGGTTCCACACCAGAGAGCAACAAGATTTCTATGAGGCAGTGCTTATGGACAAGAAGCCCATTATTCTTGACACTAGATATGTTGTTGGGCATATATTGACGAGTGAAGAGCACGAGACTACTTTCCACATGTGCATGAGAGCTTCACTTGCATGTGGTGTTGCTGAGTTCGTTGGTCGAATCGATGACTTGGAATGATGAGATGATCATGCAATTCTATGCCACAGCTCATTTCTATCCAGATGGCAGGATTGTATGGATGACTGAAGGTCAGAGATTCTCTTCAACTGTTGAAGAGTGGGCTGCACTGTTGAATGCTCCAGTGTCAAGACAAGATGATGTTGATGTCTATGGAATTCCCAAGAAAAACCATGAGTCTATGAAGAACATGTACAATGAGGTACCAACTAAGGATGTAGAGATCTGGAAGCTCGGCTCGGTGTATCATCTCGAGTGCAGTCTCCCTACCACTAACACAATTACGAGGCATACCTTGATGCCCAAGTGCAGAGATCATCGCATGATAAGAGGCTATTCTATCAACATGCTGCATATACTAGATCGAAGGCACCTTTCAAGGTGATGGACACGATAGTTGAGACTATCAAGAGGACTGCAGCAGACTGAAGAGGTCATGTGGTTTTGCCCGCACATTCAGATGCTTATCAATGCCAAGTTTGGCACGGGCACCTACTTGTTGATTAGACCCCACTTGCCACTGCAGCCTGAGCATGAGGATAATGAAGTTGTGATGACTGAGGATGATCCCACATCTGTTGAAGGTCAAGCTAAGTCTGAAGCTGCCAAACAAGCTAAAGCTGAGAAGGAAGCAGCAGCAGCAGCTAAACCCAAGAGTGTTGGAGAACAGCTCCTTGAAGCTACCAGAGGATTGAACTACGCTGCCAAACATAGTGCGATCTCGGGAGAGTCTTGAGAGGATAGTTGAAGACAAGTTCCATGCTCTAGATGTCAAGCTGACTGAAGTGCAAGTCACTGTCAACAAGCTTGAGGCAGATATCGAGGAAGCCAAGAGAGAGAAGGAAGAGCTCATGAAGGAGATGCAGGATGACCTTGTCCAGGATGACTATGAGCAGCCTGCTCCGGTTCCCACCAGACCCAGATCAGCTGCTATTCCAGTGACAGACACCAGGGCTACTGCATCAGCACCTCCCACAGCTCCATCAGTTCCTCCTCCAGCTCCACAGACTTCAGCCGAAGCCTTTGCAGAAGCAGCTATCTCAACTCCATCAACCCAGACAGGAGCCGCCAGCAGAGTTCCTAGTGACGTTTAGCTCTATACCTTTTGAACTTTTTGGTAACTTGTTGCCAAAGGGGGAGAAATTGTATAGATCATAGGACTTCGAGAGAGAGAGTGCTCGCTTTTGCTCTTTCGTTTGCTGTTTTCTTTGAGATACTTTTGAGTTTTCCGAGACATTCTGTGTGTTTGATACTACGTTTGCTCTACTTTGATGAGTGCTTGATCATACTATGCCTTAATGTGTGCTTAATGCTTATCATATGTCATTCATATCTTGTATGATCATTTACTCATGTCTTGGTGATTGGGTGCATGTTATTCATTCTTATCATTTTGTGCGCTCCACCAAGATGTATGTGACATGGAAGAGTGACCCATGATCCTAATCGATTGTGCATTTGCATTCAAACGCAAATCTTAAATAATGCACAAATTTAGGGGGAGCTCTTGCTTATCACATACTTCTCAAAGCGACGATATTATTCATTGATTATATCATTTGTCGAAGCTTTGATCTATATGTTGTCATCAATTACCAAAAAGGGGGAGATTGAAAGTGCAACTAATCCCCAGGTGGTTTTGGTAATTAATAACAACATATATATCATTGAACTAATAGTTTCTTGAGAACATTTCAGAAAGTTCAGTGATATGGGTATGGCAATGACTGAAGATGTGGACCCTTCAAAATGCTAAGGAAAGCATTGGCAAAAGCTCAAGACTCCATTTTGGTTTAGTGATCCAAGATCACATTGAGTCTATAGGAAAGCCAATACTATTAAAAGGGGATGAGGTTATGATAATGATCTGGTTGCTCAAAGTGCTTAGTGATCTATCTCCCAAACTATCAGCAATCTTTCATTCCAACATATACTCATAAGTAATCTCGGTCCCACCGATTCCATAAACTCAGTCACACCGAGATGAACCACCTCAGCCACAAAGCCAAACCCTAATAATTTCGGTTTTTCCGATTCCAAACTCGGTCTCACCGAAACTAGTGTTGCCAAGCTTCTATAACCTTCTGTCATCATATCGGTGTCACCGAGATGATAAAGTCGGTCCCACCGAGAATGGCAAACCCTAGTCTTTGGAAGAATCGGACTCACCGAGATTGTATTTTCGGTCCCACGAAAATCCCAACGCTCACAAGATTTGAACTTTCGGTCTCACCGAGTTGTCAACTTCGGTCCGACCGAGATTGGTCAAATGTGTGTAACGGTTGGATTTTGTGTGGAGGCTATAAATACCCTCCACCTCCTCTTCATTCGTGGAGAGAGCCATCGAAAGAACTACCACTCCTACCTTACATTTCGAGAAGAAAACTACCTACCCTTGTGTTGAGATCAAGTTGCTCCAATCCCACCATATGAAACTTGATTTCTAGCCTTCCCAAGTTGCTTTCCACTCAATCCTTTCTTCCACCACAGCCAAATCAGTGAGGAGAGTTGAGTGTTGGGGAGATTATCATTTGAAGCACAAGAGCAAGGAGTTCATCATCACCAACACCATCTATTACCTTTTGGAGGGTGGTGCCTCCTAGATTGGTTAGGTGTCGCTTGGGAGCCTCCGTCAAGATGTGGAGTTGAACCAAGAAGTTTGTAAGGGCAAGGAGATCGCCTACTTCGTGAAGATCTACCCCGAGTAAGGCTAGTCCTCCGTGGGCGTATGCCATGATGGAGAAAACAAGGTTGCTTCTTCGTGGACCCTTCGTGGGTGGAGCCCTTCGTGGACTCTCGCAACCGTTACCCTCCGTGGGTTGAAGTCTCCATCAACGTGGATTGACGATAGCACCACCTATCGGAACCATGAGAAAAATCTCCGTGTCTCCAAATTGCGTTTGCTCTTCTCCACCTCTATTTACTACATGTGCAATTTACTTTCCACTGCCATTACTCTAGAATTGCATGTGTAGGGTGATACTTGACTTGATCATCATTGTGAACTTGCCAAAAACTTGTCTTAATCAAAAGGCTAAACTTTTAAATTGTCAAGTAGTCTAATCACCCCCCTCTAGACATACTTTCGATCCTACACATTCTTCTCGGACGATGCAACCAGATGACGGAGTCTAGGAGCCAAATGACACCTTTGATGACTGCTACTACCCCGAGGGTGCGTACTACCACGTGACGGACGCCGACGACCAGGAGTAGTTAGGAGGCTCCCAGGCAGGAGGCCTTGCCTTTTCGATCGATGTTGCTTTTGTGCTAGCCTTCTTATGGCATACTTGTTTAACTCTTGTCTGTACTCAGATATTGTTGCTTCCGCTGACTCGTTTGTATTCGAGCTGATGTATACGAGCCCTCGGGGCCCCTGGCTTGTAATATAAAGCTTTTATTATTTTAATTTGTGTCTAGAGTTGTGTTGTGATATCTTCCCGTGAGTCCTTGATCTTGATCGTACATATTTGCGTGCATGATTAGTGTACGATTGAATCGAGGGTGTCACAAGTTGGTATCAGAGCCGACTGCCTGTAGGTAGCCCCCCTTCCAACTCCTTGGCCGAAGTCGAGTCTAGTCTTTACAACACTTTTACTAACTTGGTTGTGTGTCATACGGACCCATGTCGCCATTGGGTGGTATTAGGATCTTTTATTCCTCGTCTGTACTCTGGGACTCTGATCTCTCGTCTATTCGGGTTAAACTTTTTACTAACTCTGACTCTAGGGTCTTGTAACCACTTCCTTTCAGAGAGCCCCTTCACTAAAGATGATCGCTTGCTTCGTCACACTACTAGGGAAAAGCCTAGCTGCAGCGCGGGTTTGGGCCCTCTCAGTAGCGCGGGTACCAGCGCTACTAATAAGGCGCTATAGCTAACGTATAGTAGTAGCGCGTGTTGACACACGCTACTGCTACACATGAATAGCTGCAGCGCTGTTTAGAAAAGGATGCTACTGGTATTATCTGCAACGCCGTTTTGGTGTAAGCGCTACTGGTAAGTCGGCGCTACTGCTAAATCCCCGTCGCTACTACTAGTTTTATTAGTTTTTTTCCCTGCAGATTTGTTTTTTATTTGTTTTGCATTTGAATAGGCTTTATACAATAATCTTTAGCATATCATCCACATACAAATGTAATCATAGCATATACATACAATTAGTCTCATCAAATCATGTCATCATCATAATCATCATCCAACACAAAGTGGTCTCTCGTCATCAATCTCGAAAATAGCGATACAAGTCTCAATTACTTGCAAATACACCGTCATCCATCTAAACAATGATATACATGAGAATAGCTATCACTTTGAGTACATGAGTTCGTATCCCTCTCTCGCATTAGCGTGAACCTAAACTAAATCATGCGTGTCGCCGAAACCGAAAACCGGTACACCTGGGCCTGACACTTCGGCCACTTGTCGTATATATACTCCTGGCGTAGCACTTCTTTGACATTTATGATCTATGCACCTGCATCGTCACATGAGTCGATGATATGCAACATATATAGTTGAGCAACACAAAGAGACAGACTTGGCAAAAATAGAAACAACATATCATAAGCATAAATAACAAAGTTCATCGTACCCAAATGACCTAACTAGAGTGATTTTCGCTAGTCGAGGAGGACGGTTTAATTACATCACAAATAAAGTTTCACCGTGCATAACTGAAAGTTTTGTCATAAAAGAAACTATGGACTAAACGGACACATTGTCATATATCGACAATCACTCCATCATGTCGTGCCATCCATCCAAGTCAGGGAGATAGTCATCGAGCTTTGTGAAAGGCTTCATGTCGAGACGCTGAGAGGCTATCCATGTTCGGACGTCTTCCCGCGACATTTGTCCTTCTACGCATGGAACATCCCTGTTTTTCGACGACCTCATTCATGATGATTTGGGCAAGTTTATTTGGATGTTATAGAACTCAGCTCAAGTCGATGATCCTCGATATCTCCTATGGCCTTTGCCCATTGCGAGAATATGGGCATCGCTAGATCTAGGTGCCATTTGAAGGTTCCGTGATCCCGTCGGTACTCCGGCATGTGGTGTAGGACATAGAATCCATCATTAAGAGAATCGTTCGATTGTTGGATGCAGCAGAAGTCGGTCTTATGGCTGAAGGCGTGCCTGCCGCCCTTTCCTTCTTGTCCCTAACCTCTCCACCCCTTGCTTGGTAGTAAAACATAGCATCGCCGAGAACATCTTTGATGTGGGTGTAATCGTTTTTGTGAATGTTCTTGACGAGTCCAAGTAAAGAGCGTGGGAGAATCGGGGTAGAGGATGATGAGGACGGCGCGCGCATGCCATTGCATAAAATAAGTACACCTCAAATTAGTTAGCCTCCACCGTGCAAATGAATTATTGAAATCGAAGGAAGGATAGCAGCGCGGATGACTTACACGGGATGATAAGGCATGAGAATCGCCTCCTTGTCCTTATTGGCGAGCATGAAACTGACGATGTAATCCCTCGTGTATTCACGATGCTGTGCACAGACTCCCAAGAAGGCCTCGTGCATGTAGTACGGGTCAGCGACACAGATATTTGCTATCTACTCAACCCCAATGATGTAGCTCATGTGCAAGGCATAAAGGCGGACAAAAGTAAAATCCAGCTTCTTCACATGAAACATGTCGAATATGTAATCGAATCGGAGGAAGAACTTATCCGCGGGGAAGCCATTGACGTACGACATTTGCTGCGAAACGTTAACCATGTAGAGTGGGTATCTTGGATCTTTCGAGGCGATGAGGCCGTTCTCTACCCGCAGCACATCGTCATGAAGTCTCCTTAGATCGCCGAATCTGGCCCGTAGCGTTGTTTCAGGTAGGATTGGTTTACCGGGGATATGCCATTTATCCGCATCGGGATATCTACGGTCCCGGCCGAGGCTGCCGAGGCGGCTGGATCATAGAATCAGCTTTTTGCCTTTCCTCGCTCTCTTCCTAGGCTTCTTTACCATCGGATGGTCGTCAATAACACGTTGAGACGGTAATTCAGGCACCGACTCATGATGCTCAAACCCTGAGGAGGCGCCAGTATAGACATACTGTTCAGCGCCATTGTCATCCTCATCATCATCCATGGCAACGTCATCAGCCTCTAATGGAGCCACATGCTTACCCCGTCCGCTATCACCCAACCCGACACCCGACGCTAATTGGGTAGGTGGGGTGTTGATGTTCATACCTTGCTTTGAGGCTGCGTGCTCGTGGGTGTGCTCCGCCGCCTCATTTAAGCAGACTCTTTGGCCACAACAGGACCCACCCATTGCAACAATCACCAAGCCGCCGAGGGTCTTGTCGTCATCCCCACTAGTATTAGAGGAAGCAAATTTCGTGGCCGGTTTGACATCGCCACGGAAACCTTGAAGACGTTCGGGGATCGACCGGCTGTGGAACAATGGTTCCTTCGGCTCCATTATTGTCCCCTTTCCCACGTCCACCTTCTGTTCGCCGATGGTGTACAATATGGTGCACGGGGTTTCGTCGGCCTGCAAATAAAAGTCTGTGCGTGAGACATCCGAAAGGCAACGAAAACGGGAGATTATACATTTATATTGAAGGGGGCCGGTGTGGAAGATACCGTGAGGGCGTCGAGCTCAGCCAAAGAGGAGGCACCACCGAGCACGTCCGGTGCGGGAGCCGGTGCGGGAGCAGGTGCGGGAGCCGGTGTGGGAGCCGGTGCAGGAGCATGTGCTGCCAAGAAGTCAGCAAGGGGAAAGTCCTCTGCATTTTTTTTGGATTTTCCCTTGTCCAAGTGTGAACGCCCGTCACCAAGGAAGTAGATATATCTGCAATCGCCTGTTTTGCGGCAGCTACCGCTGTTGCGACAGTCTGAGATGATTTCTTCTCAACCGCAATCTCAACCTTCTTGTCGATGCTTTCTTCAGTTAACCTCCGTCTTTCCTTTTTCTCCTCCGTGGTCTCACGGTAGTACTTCTTCCACGTGGCGCCGTCTCCGACACCGTGCGCAGCGTCCGTCTGACGGTCGAGTATCCACCGTTGTCGTTTCAATATGTTCAACAACCGTTGAATGGAGTGTCCCACAGGCCTCGCCAATGCCTCGACGGCGAAGTCGCTTTCGCCGTAATCCGGTGTTGCTCTCTCTGCAAAAGGCACAAGGATCGTTTACAAATATGACTAACGTGTGCAATGAATTGATCGAAACTAAAATTACCAGCAGTCTCATGAACTCTGTAATGACCGGTGTTGTCTCATAAACCTTCTTGATGGGTCCCAGCGGTGGCGGGCCCTCGGGACGCCACGCCTGCGGGACGGTGAAATCCGCCAAAGGGTCAGGATGCCCTGACTCGCGGCTTCGCGTCCTCCTTGGCCCATTTGGACCTCTTTCCGCGTAACCACGGCTTCGAGGTGGTGGGTCCCAATGTTCCTCTTTGAAGCCCCTTCATGTACTTAGACTTTTCTTTGGCAGCTTCGCCTCGCAAGCCTCCTTGAATATTTGAAACTGCTCTTCCGTGATTGTCGGACTTTCCTTTACAATCTCGGAGTAGGGTTCCCGTCGTTGATCTTTGCTTTCACTCGATTTTTCCAGCGCCAAGCGCGTTGCTAAACTTGGTCATGGCGTGTTTGTTTATCTTCTTCATTGCGGGTCATTATGCGGATCTTCATAATCCTTCTCATTCCGGCCCGGAACAAGAATATCTGGTGAAACTTCTTTAGGAGGAGCTCCTCATATTTTCTATCTTCTTTAGATTCTCATCGTTGATGGTGGCGGTTGTCCGTATGATGCAGCCTATTTGATTGCCGTAGCACGCGCTGCTGCTTCCTCGGGCGCCTTTGGCTCAAAATTGCCGTTGTCCACCTCCGTGACCACCAGTCTAGTAGTCCTGAGTTTGTTAGGAACCCGTTGCCACTTCGCTTTTGGTGCTACACGGATCCGCTCCCGAGGCAGCACCGGTCTCCAGCCGGTCTCGATGCGGTCTAAATCTCAGCGCGGTGTCGGTCTCAAAGACCGGTCTACGTGTCGATCTCAGACCGGTCTGCGTGTCGGTCTCGGTCCCCGATGTCGGGCCCCAAGAACAACATCTGTTGATCGTCGGTAAAGCTAAAAATTAAATACGCCGCCCGGTAGACGCCGCCATAATCACCGTAACCTGTCCTTCATCGTTTGCTAGCCATGTTTCCTATGATTAAATCTAGTCAATTAATTCTAGACCTAATAAAATGAATAATGACATAAAGAGGACTATTGTTTTGCAGGAATGTTGACTCCTTGTGCGGCAAATCCGGGCACTCGATATGTCCTAGTTTGTAGCACAAGTCATGCCGAAATTCACGGGAAATTTCGGCATGACCTTTGCTAAAAAGTGGACAAATCGAGAACCTAAAATTTGCCGGAACAGAAATGAATCAACATTCCAGAAAAACATAGGCCACTCAGCATCATTCCCTGGAAACAACGAAGCCACCACTTGGGCACAATCGAACAACTTCAATGAAAAGATATAACATGACCACTTCAATGAAAAATAAAATTTGCCTAAATTCTTTTCCTTGAAAAATAGTGGTCTTTTGAAAAATCAAAAACCTTTGCCAATCTACTTAACCTAGCTTCTTAATTCAACGAACCTAATTAACCTACCTATTTAACCTAGTTAGTTAATCTAGTTTACCTAGATAATTAACCCTAATTAAACTAGTTAACGCAACTAGTTCTCTGTCAAAGCCTAAAATAAATTTTTGCACTAATTAACATGATAATTAACCTAATTAAACTAGTTAACCTGACTAGTTCTCTGTCAAAGCCCTAACTATGTTTTTGCACTAACCTAGATAATTAACCTAATTAAACTAGTTAACCTAACTACTTCTCTGTCAATGCCCTAACTAATTTTTTGCCCTAACCTAGATAATTAACCTAATTAAAAACTGGCTAGCCTATGCATGAGAGAGAGAGGAGGGGTGGGGGTTTACAGATGATGGCTCCGGTGGTGGCGACGGAGGCAGTGTGGTGGCGAGGGAGGCAGGGGCGCCTCGGTGACGGTGAGGAGGCAGGGCGTCTCCGTGACGGCGAGAAGGTGGAGTCGACGGCGGCTCGGTGGCGTTGACGAGGCCGCTGCTCCATGGCGTTGAGGCGGCTCGTGTCGTCGACGGCAAGACGGCTGCTCTGCGCGGCTGTCGGCAAGCGCGAAGTGGGGCGGCGAATCGGGAGACGGCGGCGCGTGGGTGGGTTTGAGGGATTTGGGGGAAGTGGTGGCCGGGGGGAAACGGTTTTTTGGCTAAGTCAAACTTAGCGGTAGCGCGTTTCGCAAAACGCGCTATAGCTAAGTTAGCTATAGCGCTTTCCTCAAAACGCGCTGCTGCTATAGCTAATTTCCTATTCTGTTTCTATAGCGGGGGTCTAGGGCACGCGCTGCAGCTACGTTAGCTATAGCGCCTCTTACAAACAAACGCTGCTGCTATGCCTTCCTCCGATTTTTCACTTTTTCGTTTATTTTGCTTTACATTTTATTTTTCCCTTTCTCCTTTTTCTATTTCTTTCATTTTCATTTAAATTTCTATTTGTTTATCATCTTATTTTATTTCCGTTAGTAGTAGCGCTCTTCTCTATAAACGTGCTGCTAACTGTGCTCTAGCGATAGCGCTTCATAATTTCGCCATCGCTATGCGTAGCCTAGCATTCTACCAATGGGAATATTAGTAGTAGCTCTTTTTTTACAACAAAGCGCCATCGCTAAGTTTGTGTCAGAGTACGGTTTTTAATAGCTCACATCGCTACATAGCACTAGCGCAGTTTTTTGAACCGCGCTGCTGCTAAGATTCTGTGTATAGCCTTTTCCCTAGTAGTGTCAGAAGATTCCGCAGATACTCCTTGATGTTTCTCGAGACACTGTGCCCACTGCTTTGCAGTTCCGGACCACCGATAATCCCCATGAATAATATCCTTGCCGCTTGTACCTTCATCCCCAATTGATCCTGTTATTGCAAGTTGCCCCTAGTACTCTCTGTTGTTTCGAGAATCCTTTGTGCCTTATGCTTTGCAGTTTCTTTTGCACTGCGGTTAATTCACTTAACCGGGGTTCGTTCATCCCCAGTTGTTCATATGCTTTCCTAAATAGTTGGAAATACTATCTAATCTTCCAAAAATCCTCAGCAGCCTATTGTTGTTGAAATTCTAGTTTGCTTGCATTATGGTTAATTCCATATTTCTAGTAATCTTCATTGACACCCTCTGTCACTATCGTTTCGAGTCCCTTGATCCAATATGTCGCGAATGCTCGTAGTCCTCAATCAGATCCTAGCATTCACCCTTCCATCTCAGACGTCACTCCGAACTTGAGCTTCTTCTTTGCAAATCAAAAATTGATTGATTGCGGATCTGTATCGATCCAACTCAATTATCTTTTGATCAGAGCCTCTGCTTCAGATCTTCTGATCTGAAAATCGTAATTCCTTTGTATTCAAGTTTTGAAGTTATCCAGTTATATCTATAACCCGATGCCTTTGCATTCTTTCTTCTTCTGGGTGAGTATCGATACTCACATCAGATCTTTTATGGACCGCCATATCCTTGGTTGGATTATTATCCGACAATGTCCTTCATATTCATTAAACTTGTGAGTTTTGCCCTGACACATAATACCTTTGGTAAATTCTATCATCTGCTTTGGTCAACCATGCTCTGCTTTCGAGCTGGTATATTTTAATCCTGAAGCTAGTGGTATATGTTCCTAAGATAGCCCTATGGGTTCAACCTATGCCTTCCCTAATCCGTGTGAACTCAAAAGAGATGTGAGTTTTACTCTTCTGGTACTTCGCCTGTCGGAGTAATGGGCCAGGGGTAGGCTGACCCAGGACCCAAGATCTTTCAAGACATCGGGGCAGGCCGCGCCCCTCAGCCAAGTCCCAGCTAGGCGATCTTCGAGAAGGCCGAGTCCCAGCGGGCGACCTTCAAGAAAGCCGAGTTCCAGCAGGTGACCTTCGAGAAAGCCGAGTTCCAGCGGGCGACCTTCGAGAAGGCCGAGTCCCAGCTGGCGACCTTCGAAGAAGCAGAGTCCTCAGATGGCGACTCTGAAACAAGCCGACTCCGGGCTTGCGACCTCCCAAGGGGCCGACTGTGAGAGTCGGCCCGCGACCTTTCACGAAGACCGATGCGGGGTACAGCCCCATCGTGGCTGTCCCTCGACCCACGGAAGAAGGCATGGCTACAGGAGCCGCCACCAGAGATCTCCGTGAGGCGCTGCACTTGCTGCCATGCCCCCTTGATTCAGCCACAGGCACAAGGCACTGCCCACGACGGCGCGCAGACGCCCGGAGATCGCCGGGCCCCGCCGCTGAGATAGAAGAAGACGGCCGAGAGTTCAAGACGTTCCACGGGAGTCGGCCTCCCAGAGTCGGCCGCCTCGCCAGGCCCCACAAGCCATAAACCAGATTGACGGGAGTGGCTAAAGTGATCACCGACAGACGGCGTGCACTGCTCCCACGACCCATGACCGAGCTCAAGGCCATCGAGCGCTGCATGTTGTTCTCGCTTGTCCATGGGTCCGCCAACAAGGGCCCCTGTCGGGCAGGAGGACGGCTGCAAGAGAGATCGACGGCTGGGGCCACGCCTACGTCGATTTTCATTGTACTTCGGGGTAGGCCTATATAAACCCCCCGGGGCACCCATGTAAAGGGTTCGGCCCTGGATAGGTTTAGACACATAGCAAGAAGGGAAAGAGCTAGCCTTGCTCCTTCCTGCCTCCACGCAGCTCGAGGAGCACCATTGTACTATCACCCCATAGTGATCATGCGGAGACCCCGCAGAGCTGCAGTAGGGGTGTTATCTCCTCGGAGAGCCCCGGGTGGGTAAGATTCGCCAAGGCATGTCTTCGCCATCCCGCTTTCAGCACCAACGACGCTCTACTTGCCCCCCACCATGATAAGCCACCCGTTGGCATATGTCGCACCGAACCCCGACATTTGGCGCCCACCGTGGGCGAGGTGCACGTCCGTCCGGAGATCTGCTCGAAGGGAACCTCTTCCTCCTCGGGCGAAGCGAGCTAGCCTGCTCGCCAGATGGAGTTCGTGACGACGATCTTGTGGCGCGGCGCCGGCCGCCATGAGCGAGCGGCTCGCTGAACTCATCGGGCGAGGTGCGCCTCCCGACGAGCCTGCGTTAAGCATTGTGCGCCGGTGGCCCCGAGAGCCTTCTCGCGGGCCTCCTCGACCAACTTCAAGTCACCGGCGAGCCCGCCATAGACTTGGAGTCCGTAGGCTCCTCCGACCCGATGCTGGTCGACTCCGACGCCAGACGCTTGATACCTTCCCCACCAACGTGGGAGCGATGACGAGCCGCTCAGACGAGGAGAGCGACGGAAGCGCCGCCACGGAGGTGCTCGCCATCGCCACGGCGAGCACTCCGTGAAAACGCCCAGACCTCGCTGCCCGCTGCCCTCCGCAGACTCCTGCCCGCGCCTCCCGTGAGAACGCGGACGCAGATGCCGGAAGAGCGCCGCCTTCAGCTCATTGAAGGCGCCAAGAAGTTGGCAAGCATGAGACGCTTGTCCGGCGCATATCAGCGCGAGATGGACCGCATGGCGGGCGCTCGCCGTCCGACCGGGCCGATCCGCCTTGGTGCGGTCCGAGAGCGCGCGCGCCATCGCCGATCTATTCGGAGCGGTTACCTGTACGCCACCCCGCTGAGAACATCCGCGCGCCTTGCGGCGCATCAAGAGCTAAGGAACCTCGACGTTGAAGAGCGCCGTGTGATAATGGAGCGAGTCCAGCAGCTCCTCGACGCGGTTGCTGCGCAAAACGCGGCAGGCGGCCGCGCCGACGCAGCAACAGAAGAATGACGACTTACCCCCTCGCCGAGATCAAGGCGCGACCTCCCGGACGCCGACTGGTGGAGTCCGCGGGAGGAGAGAGAAGGAGCCGGCCGTGAGCCACAGCCGGACTCAGATTCCATCGAAGCGACCAAGATGCCGCCCCAGCAGCAAAGGGAGCGGCGAGATGACTATCCGCCCCGCCTCAAGAGAATGGCGAAGTCTCCGCCGCTGCTGAGCATCCGACTTCCTGAGATCGCTTGGTCGCCGAGAGGGAGTCGGAGAGAACGATGCCCGCCACGGATCGACCGACTCCACGATCCCTAGCGTTAGAAGAAGAAGACGAGCTTGGTCCGCTTTGCTTCGGGCCTCAGATCGAGACGCAGCCCTTCCCCAAAGGGTTCACGCCCTCGAGATACGCCCATACACCGCCCGTGAAGCCGAGGATTGGCTGATAGACTACTTCCACGCCGCCAAGACGCTAACGCAACAAGCGAAGTCGCCGCCAAGTATGTTCCTCATGCCTGTGTGGCACGGCCCGGACATGGCTGAACAGCCTAAGCCCCGCAAAGATCAATAGCTGGGTCGACTTCACCAAGCCTTCATTCGCAACTTCACCAGCACGCATAAGCGACCTCCCAAGCCGCCAGCCTTCCCCAGCGTGCAAGGCCCCGAGGAATCGACGCGACTACCTCACGCTACCGGGCGAAGCTCCGAACTTCGCGAGGGCGTGCACGAGGTGCAGCCATTGAGTATTTTACGGCCGGTGCCGAGAGGGCACCTCCTCAAGCACAAGCTCGCGACGAGTTCAAACCCTTGACTTAACCGCTAATCATAGCGCATAAGCACGCCACGGCCGACTCCTCTATGAAGACGGAGATCCAAGTCAACACGGCCGCAAGGTGACTCCTCAGCCCCGAACGCCGGGCCGAGACGCCAGCCGACGGCAGCAACAGTAACGACAACAAGCGAAGCCTTTCCCCAGCCGACTCCCAACAATCGGCAGGTCGCAGAAGAGAAGATCGCAGCCAGAGGGGCAGCCTCCGCCAAGCGCGTAAGGGCGGCAAGTCAACCCCGTTGCCGGCTTTCTTATGAGCGACTCGATGGTCCTTGCAAGTTTCACACGGCGCCGGGCCGAACCATACCACCAGAAGTGCCACCGCTCGTCCGGATCGCTAAGGAGACGGCTCCGCCCGCCGCCGCCTCCGCAGCGGGCGCTCTCGCTACCGGGCGCGTCCAAGACGAGTTCTGAAGAGCACGGAGCATACGAGTATTCACCAGCCCGGCAGATGATCGGCGCGAAAGAAGCGCCAAAGAAGAAGCAGAAGAAGTCAACGCAGCGGGCAGCGTAAGCCCCGAGTTCATGCATTGGTCCGAAAGCCTATCACCGAGCCGGGCGGATCATCCAGAGGTGATGCCGAGTCCGGCTTCTACGCCTGGTTCTTGGAGCAACCTTGGCCATCGATAGGCGGGCCGCCTGCTCGTGGGTCCCGAGACGAGGCAGCAACATAAACATCCTGCATAAGGATACCATGGAGAAGCTCGAATCAGCGGAGGCAGCTGCAGAGCAGCCGCACCGTGTTCCATGGAATCGCACTGGCCTCTCCTGCTCGCCGATTGGCAAGATCTCGATAGACGCCCTCTTCGGAGACAAAGATCACTTCCGCCGAGAGCCGATCCGTTCGAGGTGGTGGATTTGGAGAGCCCATACCACGCGCTGCTAGGTCGGCCTGCTCGCCAAATTCATGGCGGTTCCCACTACGCCTACCTCAAGATGAAGATGCCGACTCCAAGGGGATCCCGACCGCTGCCGGCGACTACAAGAAGTCGCCCGCCAGGCGGCCGAGAGCAATGGCTGGCCGAGTCTTTTGGTGATCGCAGCCGAGAAGCGGCTCCTTGATCGCTGCATGGCGATGGCTGGGAAGCAGCCGAGATGTCGCCCACCCCAAGGAGTCGGAGGCGGAAGGATCATTCAAGCCGCTAAGGAAACCAAGAAGATACCCTTGGACCCGGAGCACCTGAGAAGGTACGCTGTCATGGGCACCGGCCTCGACAGCAAATAGGAAGGCGAGCTCGTGGATTTCTCCGTGAGAATCGGACATCTTCGCGGGTCCCCAAGGACATGCCAGTGTAACGACGGAATTCGCCGAAAGCACAAGCTACATGTCGTGCCAGATGAAGCCCGTCCCGCAGCCCTTGCGCCGTCGAAGAGAAAAGAAGAGTAGTGGAGAAGAGATAGCCCGCCCCGGCAGCCGCTTCATCATG